>JAFEKD010000010.1:0-1200000 GCA_016920805.1 Stagonosporopsis cucurbitacearum | reverse complement strand
TAACAGGCCGCCAATGTGAAACTATGGCTAAAAGTTTCGAAGCCAGGAGTTTTCTCGTCCTTGGAATCGATGGCACGGTTCGTGTACGAGAAAAGAAAGGAGACTATTGTGATCGTACAGATTGATGGCTCTAGAGAATGCGAAAGTACAGCACACTTAGAGCAGTGCTTGAAGCTGCGCTATGGTGATGTGCTGTGCACTCAGCTCAAGTCCGAGGAACTCATGAAAAGTCTATCGAACTTACACATTGGGAAAGCCAAACTGGCCGTGGCCGTGGTCGACGACACAAGTTGCACAGACAAAGATACAAAGAAGGTCATTTGACGCCTACACCGCACTGCTGAGACTAGAATCGGAGTTTCCTTGGTCTGTACAGCCGTAAAACGCCTTCAAGCACGTGCAGTGTCAAAGAAATTAGATGGCAAGGTCTTCCCAACCGATTTGTGCGACAAGATAGACTATATGCTCGGGCTGGAGCACAACGGGAACCCAGGCCTCAGCTCAATGATGAACAACCAAGTTATCGTAGTCGTTGGTGCCTACCTTGCTAACCACAATCCTAACAGCGGCGAGAAGAACTACTACCCATCGGTCGCCACTGTGGTTGGCAGCCAGGGCCCCAGGGCACTCAAATACACAAGTTCGGTGCGTCTACAGCGAGCTACTGAAAAGACTGAGATCTTGCAGGACAAAATGAACAGCCAGTACATGCGTAGAGTACAGACCAGGATCCAATATCTTAAAGGCATGATGACAGAGTTGTTTGGGGCATGGATGGGGAGAGCCCCGACCAGCGTGATATTCTTTCGCAACGGTATTGATTTTGATAGCATCGTTGTTCGATCAGAGATCAAACAGATCGAGGAGGCATTTGGTGATGCGCGTCCCGGTATACCTCTGCCCCATACCACTTACGTGGTCGTAAACAAAAACACGGCGCTGACCTTCCAAACCACGACCACGCCTGATCCCAATAAGGTAGTCCCTGAGCTCAACTATCTCGCTTTGGGCGACAAGAACGCAACCTATCGCTACTACGTGACTCAGAATGGCATGAAGAAAACCGAGTCTGAACTAGCCGAGTTTACTGGATATCTCAACTCCCGCTTCCCACTCAATCTCAATCATCAGACCTCCAAGCCCCTTCCTCTTATGTACGCTAACAAGCTTGCTCGCCGCATATTCGGATACATTCGCTATGATATCGACGAGAAGATCTCGCGCGCTGCTCAGCCCACAGAAAAAGACCTAGATCGAGAGGGGGCTGATGAAGATGCTGTCAACGACAAAGTCAAGAACTATTTAGGCGTCGGTTGCCACACCGATGCTGTATCCGAACCGACCGAGCTTCCTTGGGATAGACATCTTGTCGAAACAATGTTTTTCTTGTAGATGAAAACCTACGGTGGTGATCGCTCCGAGCCTCAGGCAAGATGTGCTTTGTGTCGATGATGTTGATCCATTGAAACGAACTGATTCTGGAGATTCTGGTCTAATTCATTAGTCTGGATTCTCCTTCGTTCTTTGGAAAGCAAACGTCTTCCTCTGGTCTCTCTTGCATTGATTCTTGTCGTTTTGATCATTGGGTGGATTCGCTTCAGCACATGTGGGTTCTCTCGTCCTTCTCAAGCTTGCCGTTTCACATTATTTAATGTATTGCACCTCAATTTCACTGTTTTTTGGTTCATTTTCACGTGTTCAGTCCTGTCTTCGGCATCATTCGCTTCACCTTTGAATAGAACCTCACCCAATACACTCGTCCAAGAAGTATCCAGATTGTGGGTTGGTCCGACTGCTCCAATTGTCTGACAGTTCAGAGGATAGTGATGCGCCATTTTGGCTTTCGTAGAAGCTCTTAGACACTTCTGTACAACTTTTTGCAGCTGGCCAAGTCCCATACAGTCCTCGAATTGGCCGCTAAGTCGCTGCGGCTGACTGCTTTGAAACCTTTCGTCAGAGCTGGCTGACTCCCTGGTGCTGGACTTAGGCAGTGTCTGAGCCTTCCCCAATTCAGGCAGATTAAGGTGTAATCCACTAGTTGCGCAACATGGAAGACTTGTAAAGGCGAGCGTTGCGGACCGTTGAAGTCGACCAGGGTCACAAGTCGGGTAGGGCTGAAGATCAAGGTAGCGGGAGCCGCGGCTCAACAGCGGGGCCTTCCAGGGGTGGTGGGGCGCTTAGTGGCGGTTTACCTAACGACGAGCATTTTCTTTGCGACAGCTGCGAAAAGATCACGACATCGTATTTTCCAGAGTGTGGCGAGGTATCTCTTTGTTCCTCGCTTTTTGTTCTGTCGTTTTCTTGGCTCCTTTACAACACCGCGTTTTCCTTTGCCCTCTACTGCAGAATCTGCTTACCATCATGTCTACTACCACGCGCCCTGCGATCCCACCCATCGTGATGGATAACATCACCCAGCAGATCGGCAACACGCCACTTGTGCGCCTGAACAAGATCCCTCAGTCGCTTGGTATCGAGGCTACTGTCTATGTTAAGGTCGAGGCTTTCAACGCTGGCGGCTCCGTCAAGGACCGCATTGCCCTGCGCATGATCGAGGCCGCTGAGAAGGAGGGGCGCATAAAGCCTGGAGACACCCTGATCGAGCCAACCTCCGGTAACACCGGTATTGGTCTTGCTCTCGTCGCTGCCGTCAAGGGCTACAAGACAATCATCACTCTTCCTGAGAAGATGAGCCCGGAGAAGGTTGCCGTGCTGAAGGCGCTCGGTGCTGAGATCATCCGCACACCTACCAGCGCTGCCTGGGATAGCCCCGAGAGCCACATTGGTGTTGCGAGGAAACTCGTCAACGAGCTGCCCAACGCTCACATCCTCGATCAGTACTCAAACCCCAACAACCCGCTTGCCCACGAGTTCGGCACCGCCGAGGAGGTCTGGGAGCAGACACAGGGCAAGGTCACAGCGCTTGTCGCAGGAGCTGGTACTGGCGGTACAATCACCGGTCTCGCGCGTGGATTGAAGAAGCACAACAAGGATGTCAAGATTATTGCTGCTGATCCTCAGGGCAGCATCCTTGCGCTGCCTGAGCAGCTTAACCAGGATCACGTCAACGAGGGGTACAAGGTTGAGGGTATTGGCTACGACTTCATTCCTGATGTTCTGGAGCAGCAGATTGTCGACAAGTGGTACAAGACCGACGACCGCACAGCTTTCCAGTACGCAAGGAGACTGATCTCCGAGGAGGGCATTCTCTGCGGTGGCTCGTCTGGTAGCGCCATGGATGCTGCAGTGAAGGCCATCAAGGAGCTTGGCCTGGGTAAGGACGATGTTGTTGTCGTCATTCTGCCCGACAGCATCAGGAGCTACCTCAGCAAGGTATGTAATGCATCTTCGTCAGCTCCATTGATATACTAACAGTGCCTAGTTCGTCGACGACGACTGGCTGGCTGCCAACGACCTCCTCCCCGACACACCTCCTGACACACCCGAGGCCGCGAACGTCACACGCCGCCTTTCTCTCAGCAAGAGCAATAAGAACGATCCCTTCCACGGCGCCACTGTCGCCTCGCTGCGCCTGAAGCCTGTCACGACGGTTCCTGCCAACTCCCCCTGCAGTGAAGCCATCGAGACCATGCGCGAGAAGGGCTTCGACCAGCTTCCTGTCTCCACATACTCTAGCGCCGGCAAGCAGCGTCTCGTTGGTCTCGTTACCCTAGGCAACTTGCTCTCCTACATTGCCTCCGGCCGTGCAACCCCCAGGTCGAAGGTCGAGGACGTCATGTTCGACTTCCGCAAGCTGAACGAGGTCGTCAAAGACCTTGGTAGGCTGCACCTGGACGGCGAGGGCACCAAGGTCGGCAGTCGCCGCGAATTCGTCGAAATCACGCGTGACACCAAGCTCAGCGACCTTAACAAGTTCTTCGAGTGGAACAGCGCTGCCATCGTTACGGAGAAGGTGGACGGTGAGCCCAGGGCGGCGGCCGTCATTACCAAGGTCGATTTGCTCACCTGGATGGTCTCGCACAAGAGCGTCAACGGCCAGTAGAAAAACACGCATAGAAGGCGAGAGGCGGGCTAGATGGGTTGAATATACGAGAACGAGGATTTGCATTTGACATAAGCATGGAGTTTTGGGTAGATACCATTCATCTGACTTCATTAAGTTAGCAGATGAAAGTTGCAGATTTTAACATCTGCAACACAAATATAATCAGACGTTTGTTGTATCTCTACGGATCAACTGTCCTCAACCGCCTTCGCTCCTTTGTCGAGCAGATCGTCGCAATGTGCTACAAGTTCCTCTTATAACTGCTTGCTTCCACGAAGATCGTTTTCATGTGGATACCTTCCGTCTTGTCTTCGAAAACTTACACGTACGCGAACACATCCGCACACAGATACGAGTCATAATGACGACTGTAACCTAGTGCAGATCTGGCCAAACTTCTCGAGTATTGAGATCCACAACGAGCATTGCATGTACAACGTCACGAACGAGTACTGTATAGGCATCATCCGAGCCGTGGCCGCCTCCGTTTTGGCCTTAAGCTCAGCCTTCCACCGAGCATGATTCGCCTCGTTCCTCGATCAGGTCGTTCCCCTTATCAACATTGTGATGGTGAGTAAGTGCTTTGGATTCCAAAGACTCCAACCTTTCCCGCCGACGTCAAGCCAGAAGCGGCCGCCAACGTTGTAACAAGCTCCTGTAAGTCTGCTAAGCAGCATCTCGACTACCATACATTGCCTTTCTAAAGCGGAGACATAGCCACGCGAGCTCGTGGCTACGAAAGAGACAGGTGAATATTAGAATCTCCAACTCAAGGGATGCGGAAAGTATGGTGTTTTCCTGCAACGCCAGAATCGTTCGGAACCACAATTGTAGGCGCTGTCCTGGCATTTGACCCTCCACAGCATACCTATGTAGATCGACGGCGCGACGAAGAGCGACAGAGGATGGATGTAGACTCACCAAAAACGCGACAGAAGACCAATCGATTTTCGCATCAAATATGTGGGTATTCTTTCTTGATACACTACCCAACAAAGCCTCTCTCGGAAGCGCCAAAGCATGTCATACCTACAAGCCCACTCGCGCCAACCCACAATGCCCATGTACAACGCCACACGCTGGAAGAATGCTCAACTAATTTCCTTTTACAAACACCTTATATTGCCACCGTATCTCATCGCGCTGCCTCCTCAACCAAATCCCGGACATCTCGTGCCCGTTGCAGCCACTGCTGGTCATCAGCATCACGGCCCAGTGTGTCGCTGCTTAGAAGGACTCTCATGAACTCGGCCAGCCCGATGGCGTTCTCGGCGCTGCCAAATGTCGTGCCCGATCTCCTGCTGATGATGCCCCACTGCTCGATTGTGTAGAAGATCCATTTCACAAGCAGCTTTTTGTTGCGGCCTGAGAAGGGAGCTTCTTGTGCGTACCAGAGAGACTCAAAGGTCGCAACGAGGTACTCGAACGGTGCGTTCAGGCGGATCAGAACGTCGATAGGCCATGTGATGTTTGCGTTCAGGATGAGGCCCTGCGCGTTCGAAGTGGCGTTGTGTGTGTAGTACTCGAGATCGTACTGGAGGAGCAGCTGGAGTGTGATGTTGACAGGGAAGACATTCTCGTTCATGTTGACACGACGACCAATCTCCTCAACTTTGAGTGCAACTGACTCCCATGGCTGTGTAACACCTGCCGCGAGAGCCTGCCTGTGTACTTGCTCAATCAGATTGGACCATGTGTTGCGGATGTCAGGGATATTGCGATGGTCTGCAGCATGGTAGATAAGTAGGCATACATCGTAGTATCCGGCTTGATCAGCGTAATTGTGATATAACTATGTGCGTGTCAGTGTGGTGCAAGATCGATTTGATGAAAGACCAACCTCGTCCAGCGGCTGAATTTGACCATTCAAGAGTCCAACCACCTGTTCCCTACGAGCTGGATCATTGGCGAGTCGCTCATCGCTCTTCAGCTTTCCAAGAATATCATCCTGAATGTTGGCAATGTCAAGATGATCAGCGATGTTTCGCAGAAGCTCCTGTCTTGACTGTCGATTTCGGACGCCAATGTCAGAAAAGCCGGTCATACGCGTCGACGCGTTAGCCTTGGCGAACGAGAGGTACTCTATCCGCTTCTCCAATGTCAGATCGAGGGAACTCTTGGCAAGCTGATACTGGGTCTCTGCAGCGCTCAGGTAATCGTTGTAATGAGCATAGTAGCGCCACAGGAGATCTGCGTGCGCAACGTCTTTTTCGGCGCTCTGACGCAGGTACTCCACCACGAAAGGCGAGTTAATTTCAAGCAGTCGTTCCGCCCAACCCTTTTGCATGTACCAGTCGTACAGATAGTTTTGGAACACCTCGTCGTCCGAGTTGTTGATTTGCTCGTATGCTTCGAACTTGCGTTTCGTGATCTGAGATACGACGCCATCTGGAATTGGACCCTGGCTGTTGTGTGCTTGATCAACCGCCTCGATGACTCGAAGAACGAGGTCATAGCACGCAGTGCGCTTCTCATAGAAGTCCCTTCGTACGTCATTGGGGTCTACGCTGGGGTCATCACGGTCTCGGATCCATGACAGGGCCTTGTTCCCACGGTCCCATTCTTGAGCCACCCTGAGCGACAGTCGGATGGCACCTGAGTTTTATGTCAGTAGAGATCAGAAAGAACGTAGAAAACTGGCACCTACCGGCATAAAACTCAAGCTCAATATACTGAGCGACAGTCGAAGCCAAGTTATCAAAGGTCAGACTCTTTGCGACTTGCTCAAACAGCCCGAGACTGTCGTTGAGCAAGAGACGCCCACGCTCAGCATTAGCGCCCATGTCTGCTGCCTTCTTGACGGCTTCTTGGCCACGGAAGATCATTACATCATCTGCGCTGCAGAAACTGCCGCATTTCCTCCTCAGAGATTCTGCCACTGATTCGACGTTGGAGCCCTTTGCAATGCTGCGGTTGACAATGGCCTTAACCAGGTCCTTGGCTAGGTCCCGGCCCTGTTTAACTGAGAAGAGAGCCTGGAAAGTCATGCGGCGAACCATGCCCTGGGAGTTGGGGTCGAGTTGACTCAGTATATCCTCAAGTCGCTCCTCGAAGAGGAGCAGGACAAAAGAGATTCCTTCCACCATATCGTTCACTAGTGTTACCAGGCTAGTCAAAGCCCTGTGTTCGCCCTGCAATTCAACTTCTTCTTGTCTGGACGAAACACGGCCTAAAGCCTCAGGCCCCGCAAGACCCTCAATGAACGATTTGTTGTCATCTAGGAACTTTTGCAGGTCCATGAGAGCACGCTGGATGTCCTGCAGCTTGCTAACCTTCACTGCTGACACAAGTAGAGGACCAGCTGGCGTGGCCTCTTCCTTGATCACTGGGGCATGCCAGATAGATCGCACTAGACGAGCCACATACATGGCGATGCCATCGTGTCGTGGCGATGCGCGAACGTTCTCGACGCTGGGCCCTTCGACTGTAGCGCTCTCCGTCAAATGCGCCTTGCCGCCAAACTCAATGAAGACCTTGCGAGCGAAATCTGTAACCTCAGGATCTGTGATCCTGGCGATTCGAGAATCCGGCCCAACATCAGAACCTTGATTGCAAGCCACAGCCAAGGCAGTGGCTGCTGTCTCAGCAAGCCCATACTGCCTCGCAAGCTTTTTGATCTCAGCTTCGGTACCTTCCAACCCGCTGCCGTACTTAACAAGCGCGGCGAAGATATCAACAAGTCGCTTCCGTCGTACTGTCTCGATACCAAAAGACGTAATGATGGCGTATTCATGCAGAGGTTTGTCGAACTGTGTCGCGAGCTCATTGCCGAACCCCAAAGGCTCATTTCTTGCGGCAAAAGGCTCAGACACCAGTCCCATATCCTGAATCCTGCCTACAAGCTCCAGTGTCAATCCAGTCTCGGTGTAGCGAGGAGGTTCGGAGCTCTCTCGCTGACCCAGCACCCCTGAATGAGGAGCGGACATGAAGACTGTTTGGTTTTTATCGTTTTCAGATTTGAGAACGAACGAAAAGAAAGAACCAGGTGCGAATCTGTGTCCATACTTTGTCTCCTGCAAGAATTTGGAGTTGGTGCCTAGCGTCGCACCGGTTTGATAGGGTTGTAGCTGAGTCGAGTTGGCCTGCTGGGGGGTCTGGCCATCATCAGGAGGGAAGCGGACGTGCCGCAACTGCATGCTGTTTGGTGCGCTCGTACTGTCGCTGTTCCAACCACCAGATGTTGTGCTCAGGTACAGCCTGCATCCTGTGGAGGTTGTTGCCATTAGGGAAAGGTGATCTGCCTCTGTACTTGCGATGGGACTGAGAGCCACGATCTCCATCTTGGCGAGAATATCAGACTGGCGAACGACATGGCTGCACATCGTCTGCAGGTTCGAGGCAGTTCGTGTTATGACGCACTCGAGAGTCGCTGGGCCGCGCATGTGATAAACCTTGACAGTGCTGTTACTTGAGAGCGTGTACAACAGGTTGCGTGTATCGTCGATAACCATTTGCACGATCCCCGCCTGCTGGGTGGTGCCGTAGAATGGCAACGCAGGGAGCCCGACGGCTTTGGAGACATGATTTGTCTTGCTGCACTTGCTGGAGAACCACCGATCCTCTTGCTGATAGTTGAGTTCGTACACATCCTCAGTGCTTCCGTCTCCGAAGAAGATACGCCCAGTTTTGTCGGAACCTGCAATGGCATTCACCGTGATTCTCCTCACAGAAGTCGACAGTCCGGTTCGGTACAGCGTGATGCCGTGGACACCTTCCGGCCCTCGCTGGCATTCGACAGCGATCAAGAAAACGTCTGTGACCGTTGCAACCACAAGTAGGTATTCGATCGTGTCGACAAAAACTTTAGCGCGTGGCTTGACCAGCTTTACGCAAGTGATGTTACTTGGCTGCTCTTCAAATCCAACAAGCTCAGGATTCGGGTGTGTATAGTCCCAGAGGTAGACCTGGTTATCAACAACCACCCAGGCATGGTTGATCTCCGCGAACAAGCCCATCTGCGTCGACATTTGTGTGTGGTCCACCTGCTCAAAAACTGCCTCTGGAAGTCGGTACGTCCGAAGCTTCTGGAAAGGCGCCCACGCTGGATTCGTTGGCATTTCGTATTCCCCAGAGATACCCTCTGTGCAACCATTAGCATCCAACGGCGCTCCCACTCGCTCTACGCGCACAACTTACGTCCAACATATGCTTCCAAGGGGGGGTAGCGATTGTCGCGGTCCAACATGCTATTGATTGTGCGCGCAGCACGCTCAATGGCGCTCTCTACCGGCGGAGCGGGAAGCGCCTGTGCTTGTTGTTGCGGCGGAGGTTGCTGAGGCTGCGCAGCGGATGGTTGTCGCTGTTGTGATAGAGAAGGTTGCCGCACCAGCCCGCCTCGATTTGGCGCGGGAGTGTTGACGAACATGCCCGGCGTAGGCCGCTGCGGTGTCGTGGGTACCGCGAAATTCATGTTGGGCAGCGAAATGCGGTGGACGGGCGCGGTGGCCTGGGTGAAAGCAAGCTTTAGGCGGTGGTTGGTGAGACGCGCAGGTCTTCAGACGTCGACATTAATCGCGCGCAAATGCTGAGCTGTTTTAGGCGAATGGAGAATGCGCCACAGTCTTGGTCGGGCAGGGTGCTGGACTGCAATTGCGCGTGGACAATGAGCTGCGGTTGAAAGTTGATGGACAACAAAAGAGCTTGCTTGGCGCGACAGCTCTGGCGTCTGAGCTCGGAAGCTTTTTGGTGGATCCAATCGACATTCACTTGCAACACCAGCTTTTGCAACAACAAGACGGGACCATCACTCCAGATTCGAGATTCAGCTCTACAGCGCACAGAAGAAGATCAAAGCAATACAGTCCTCCTCCAATCGATATCGAAACGCTCTATAAACACCATGGCACTCTTCAGACCGACGATGCTGCGGACAGCATTCCCTTCTTCTCGTTCAGCCTGCATTCGCTATGCCACCACTCGCTACTCGTCCACATCCACTTCTGAATCTGTGGTTCTCCCAAGGCTACAGTCCGACCTCAAGACCGCGATGCGTTCGAAGAACAAGCCAGCCCTCAATGTTATCCGTGCGATCCAAGCTGAGATTATCAATGCCTCCAAGACCGCAAAGCCAATCGAAAGCGACGGCACATTATATGCTTTGATCCAGAAGCAAATCAAAGCAGCCAATGCCACAATAGAGGAATGCATGACCGCGAAGCGTCCGGACCTCGTAGAGAAGGAACAGGCTCACCTAGACGTGCTGAAGAAGTACGCAGAGGATATTCCTAAGGTCTCAAAAACCGAGTTAGATGGTATCATTGATCAGACAGTCGCTGGTTTTGAGGAGGCCAAGAGAGCCTATGGACCCATCATGGGTAAGGTCATGGGCGCCATCAAGGGCAGGCCGCATGATGTTGAGTATGTACAGAAGAAGATCGAGGAGCTTGTGGGCAAGAAATAGACCCAAAATCTATTCGAAGTAAGGCTCATGCGGTAATTGTAAATTATGTAGCAAAGATATATGAACTGTATACTAGAACAAAGAGAAGGCATCATTTGTAGCAGTTGGAGTCTTCCGGGAGACTTACTTATTCTTCTCAGCTGCTCCATACGCAGTGGGAGCACAAAGCATGTTCAAAAATTGTCCCTGAAGATAACTGACCTTGGCTTATGCTAGCGTACCGCGAGTTCGCGCCCAAGGCTCAATCAAAAGACAACGGCGCCGGGCCGCTCCCGTGAACAAAGAAATCGGCGACAGCTCGATGTGTTGCTGCCTCTGCGCCGAGTCAATCTACACAGTATGCAGCAGTTCACGCATGGCGTTGAGGCTGAGCGTTGGCGTCCAATCGTACCGAACCAAACCAAGGAACGCTCCTTCGAGATTGCAGTGACGTCACCCCTCTCTTGAACTTCAACATGCGTCTCTTTGGCTGTGTAGCTGTGTCTGGTGACAACACGAGGGTAGGGATAGCCCTGTGGCCGCGCAAATTCTGTGAATTGGGCAGAGTCAAGCGTTATATGTGTGTTTGTGTTTTCAGCTAGCTGGGGGCTTCGAATTTGCTGTTTCTTTGTGCCATTGTAAGAGGAGCTGGCACAGGTCCCAATGCCCAACCTGAAGATTTGCCCAAACTTCATGCATCAGGCAGCTCGATTTCTTGTCTGAAACAGCCCGCCCATACCCACGCCCAGTGGCTGAAATGGCCCGGCCGCAAATCAAGACGTAGGGGCACGAGCGCCCAATCGTGCCGCGAATTGCGCCTGCTGCGCCCGAACGGCTATGACGTTGTTGCTTGACCAAGTTGCACCCATACACCATTAGCACCCCCTAGCTTGCGGCAATATAATCGCAGCCGTGCGCTGTGCTTCTTTGCCCAATTCTTGGATCGACTAGTGCTTTTCTCTTAGCATTTCACACGCTGCGCCGAGAGTATATAACCAACTCCCTGGACGGATGCCCGGCAACGCTGACAACGCGACACCCCGCATCACGAGTTTGGAAGTCATCTGGGCCAGCATAGCGATCCAGCTTCTGGCAGTGTAGTCATGTATCGTTCTTCGACCGGCAATCTTGCACACTATGAGGATGAAGCCCCTCGCGGCGGCGGTCAGCGTTGGGATCGCGATAGATTTGAGCGTATGAGGGGCGGCCGTGGTCCCCCAAGTCGCGACGATGAACACGATCACTTCCGGTATCAGGAGCACGACCGCTTTCCAGGAGGCCGCCGCGATATCGACATTCATGAAGACTATGACCGCCGTGGTCCGCCCAGTAGGCAACCTACTCGCGTTGCAGAGAGAGATCGCTTCTTTGAGGTAGACCGTTTCGAGCGTCGTGCCCCTCCCCGCCGCAATGACATCTTCGAAGAGCGTACACCTTCTGAGGTAGCGAACCAGGCGCTTGCACCCTACCGTAGGAAGTCTGTCATCGACGACGATATCAACATCGACATCAAAAGCCAAGTTTCGAGGCCCCGAAAGCCGGCGCGCCCACAGTACATTCGCAGGCAATCATCTCTCGACACATTTGATCGCCGACCTCTGCCTCGCTATGGAGACGTCGAAAGAATCGAGAGAGACGAGTATCACGAATACCGTCCACCGGCCAATGTACCCATTCCCTTGCCAATTCGCGAACGTCGCAGGTCACCAGAGCGTCGAAGATTCAGGCAATCTGATGAAGATCTCGCCTACGGAGATATGGGTGGCAGAGGCCGGGAGCGTGAAGAGTACCGTGAGATCGAAGTTTCGAGAAATAAGAGCCGAGTCCGCAGGAGCAAGAGTGTCGCAGGGTCTAGGCGCAGTTCCTCCTCTGAAAGTGTCTCAGAAATCCAACTTCCGCGAGCAACCTGGGGCAAGAGAGGCAAGACCAGGCTGCCGAAGCGTCTGGTCAAGAGGCAAGCAATTATCGAGCTTGGCTATCCCTTTGAGGAAGAGGTGAGTAGCTTAGTTAGCTGTGAAAACAGTGGGAGCTCCTTGTTGACTCTTTACAGGACGATTTCATCATCATCACTCGAGCTCTTGAAAAAGAGCACATCGACGAATGCATCAAAGTCAGCGAGAATTACAAAGAGGGTATGGCCAGCATATCAATTTTCAGACTCCCAGCTCACGACCAAGCAGAGAAAACTACATATGTCTACGAAGAGCGTGTCGAGGAGACAGTGGCACCACCACCACCTCCACCTCCACCAGAATTCGTAGCGGCACCTCCTCCACCCCCCTCTGTCTATGCGGCTCCACCTCCGCCGCCACCGCAAACGTACGCAGCGCCACCGCCTCCTCCAGCATCTGTGTACGCGGCACCTCCGCCACCCGCATCTGTATACGCAGCCCCACCTCAACGTGCGCCAACTGTCTATGAACCATCAGTGCGTAGCTTGTCGCCTCCCAGGCATGAACATGAAAAGTATGTCGAAATCGAGCGTTCAGCCGCCATGCATGGGCCAGCGACAGCATTTCTGCCAGAAGGGCGCCAGTTGGTGCGTCAGCGAGAGCGATCAGAGCGTGATATCCGAGAAGAAATACGCTCACTGGAGGAAGAGCGCCAGCTGCTCAAGTATGAGCGTGGTGAAGACTACGACGTAGTGTACGAGCGACGTGAACCTCGACGAGAAGTCATTCGTGTCGACAGGGATAAGAAAGGTAGATTAGCCCTCGTGCGCAGTGCACATTGAGAATGGTACATTGATGCCCGGCAGTACGACGCGAACGATCGCGGCCCAACCCGAAGATTGTCGCGGCAATGATGTCCACTCTCACTTGAGGGCTTTACAGGTTGCATATCTGGGCTTTCCTTTTCTTGTCACAAGGCGTATATGGCAATCACGATATTGGGTTGCCAGGATATGGCGGCCCTTCACGAGCTTACGGCTGGATGTCTGAAGATTGCTTTCATTTCACTAATCACTTCTGAGAATTTCTTTGGGAAAGTGTGTTCACACGGCTGGATCATATTATATATATACGAGGTGTACGATCACGAATTACGAATGATACGCATAAACGAGACAAAGCTGTACTCATGGGTTCCATAGTATGATGAAGTGACGGACTTAATGGGGTGATGCTCTAAACTCCGCATAAGCTTTAGACAACACGCCCGCATCAAGCTCCACAACCCCACCTCCACACCCGCAGAGCCTCACCCAATGGCTTGGAGCCATGCCCATCTGTATAGAGTGCCGCTACCCTGTGAAGACACTCTACACAGAATACTCCAAAGCCGACGATCGAGCCCTGGGGAAGGGTGTCCGTCTAACGCAATGCCCGCGTTGCAAGAAGTTTGCCGACAAGTACGTCGAGCATGACTTTGTGGTGCTCTTCATTGACCTAGTCTTGATCAAACCGCAGGTAAGCCATCGTTCTGAACTCTTCTGAAGGACTATGATACTGACAGCGCAGGTGTACCGACATCTCCTCTTCAATCGCCTCGGCCGCGACGACGACAAATTTGACGTAAGCACACCCTCCCTCACCTTCCCACGCGCTAACACAACCCAGCGCTCCATCCTCCGCCTCGGTATACTACTCCTCCTATTCGACGTTTATTTGACCTGGGCGCGCATCGAGAAGCTTCCTCTGCCCCAAACGTCGCCCTACCACGCACCAATACCCTCCTCGCCCCCACCTACCAACGCCGCGATTCTGCAGGCCCGGCCCCTCATCCTGCAATACCTATTCTTCCTCTTCCTCGTCACTCTCAGCACTCTGGCATTCCACTTGCCCATCCGCCTGCTCACAAGCCTCAACCCTGCTGTCCTTCCGCCTCCCTTGCGCCGCGCATGGACGAAGCTGATTCCGCACTACCCACACCCGACACCGCTGAGCACCGCGCTGCTAGTCAGTAGCTGCACGAAGCTGTTCCCGATACTTTTGATCATTTGGGATTACGACTTGCCAAGTAGCGCTACGGCAGTCAGCTGGGCGGTTATCGTAAACAACGTTGCGGCGCTGGAGATTCTGATGGATTGTGGGTATGTCCGGGCTAGTGTGCTGGTTGGTGTTGGCGCAGGGTTGAGATGGGTTGTTGCGGCAAGCGTGGTCAAGGAGGCTGGGCTGGGCAGTGGTTGGGAGGAGGATGGAGGTGTGGTTGAAGGTATCGTTGGGAGAATGGAGAGCTGGCATAGAGGGATTGTGGGTGTTGGGTGAGCTGTAGCGGTCTGGGGAGATGGAGGATATGATGTGATACCCCTTTGATATTCTTCTTCGCAGATCTTGGGCACATTTTTCACGTCTTAAAAGATTGCATATTGTGGTGCTCAAATGCTTCATATCATGTTTATACAGCCCAAATCCACATAACGCCCAGCCAACTATACAATGCGCGCAAGTTTCGGTATGCCCTTGTCCATTCACCCTGCGTATCAAAACCATGCTCTGCAGTCAAAGTCTGTTACGCGCTGCCAGCTGTTGAATTGTCTACCCTTGGTTGTACTCCGGTCGCAGATCGTTCCGTACAGGCGAGATGAGAGGGTGGAGTTGTGCGAGGAATGTGATGGCCCACATGATGTACATTGCGGCAGCTGAGAGTACGAGTGTCGATCGCCAGATACTGTCGTGATTTTGTCAGTCTATGGGTGTATATGTGCGTTATAGGGTGTACGATCAAAGGGCGAGTCGTGAGCTGTGGATGCTAAAGGACTGAGACCGGGGAGGCGCGCCATCGTTACTACGATCACAGGAGATGGATGTGGCCAGAATTGTAGAGAAATCATTGCCGGGCGTACGTTTGATTCTCACCCTTGGGTGCGAGGAACCATGCTGCTCCACAGAAGATCACGGTGACAAGAAGTCCAATGAAGGGTGCCCAGCTAACAATGTCAGTCTTTACTGCGCGTCCAGAGCGTGGCGTGCGTACCCGTTTGCCATGTTGTCTACCTGAATGTAAGAGTCTCTGTTGCGGTTGTGCAAAGACGGCGGTTCGACGGTGCGGCGATGCGGTAACTTGCGTGTAGCTCTAGGTATGCGATGACGCCTGTCGGGTCGAGCTGCGAGATGCTTGGCACGCTAACGGCTTATGCTACTCATTCACTGGCCCACCAAAGCATGTGAACATTGGTCCTTCAATTCTTATATAGACGACGTTGCCCATTGTTGACCTTCAAAAATATCTTCATCATCACAGAATATGGAATCAACCATCGATGCTCAAGACACAATCGTCTCTCTTCTGGGGGCAATTATAGCCAGGTCTACTTGGAGAACCTGGAGCAGTTGTAGTAGGCATTCACCTGTTAACATCCAGCCTCATCGCCTCAAGTCATGAGACTACGAGCGAGTCTGCCTCGTGCTTCCTTGTGACCGACTTGAAAGCTACTCACGTGGCTGAGTCCCTCACCCAACGACCTTATAAAATGATAGGGTCTCCTGACTTTCTCTACTTCCTTCACCTTCCAACGGCTTTTTGCTAGCCTTGACCTTAGAGTTGGCCCTGGACTCTCCATACCCTGCTGCACGGCGCCTTGCCTGATGACTGAGCCCGACATGCCTGGCCATATCCAATGTCACCGACGAAGAGTCCATAAACTTATGCGTCGCAGCTTCGTACACGTTCTCCCGCCCTAGATACCCGTGTAGCTCCCATGGAAGTTTTCCGGTGAAGCCTCACATTTCTATCTCAGTGAGGCAAGTCACAGGGGTATCATGAGATATCTTGGCCTTACTTCACCCACCCGTTTTGGCCTCGGGCGCAAGGCAGGTACCGACTCATTTATCCAGTCACAACTTGCAAAGGCAACTCATTGACCGTAGAATCTGATACCGAAGTGAACGTCTCGTGGCGAGCTTGCTGGCCAACATTCCTGACCGCTTTTTCCAGCCACGCCAACCTCCTGATTAAAGTTCATGCGCGGAAGTAAGGGTTGAACCAATCCATAATCGGTACATATCTGCACTCTCGACCACCGGTCACTACTGGATCGCCTGTTAAACCCGCTGCGTTAGCTAGGGCATAGCGAAATCCAGTTAGGGTGACTAGGCAAGTCTTCAGCTGGGGTATTCACCACTCAAAAGGACGAGGCTGGAGTTTGCTTGATTCTCTGAGTCGCCGGAATCTTTCATCACTGGTGCTAGGCGGTGATGCAGACATATCTGATTCGAGGATTCTCTGCTTAAACGTTCCAACAGCGTGTCAGAGCATCCGGCCAGAACCCCTTATTATTGGAGACAAGGAGACCTTGCCCGGGACGTTCATCCCAAGGACTCGGTAAGTATGTCCTCCACTCGCTACAAAAGAGGCACGTATACTCAACAAGTTTGCCTCACAATCATCCGTGCTGTCAAGCCTCTTAGTGTCGATTGGTATAGCCCCAAGAACATGGCACATCGCTTCACTCTATCCTATGAACAACTTGGAGAGGTTCGTTGCCTTGGTCCTTCGGCCTAGTGGCGTGGCTGGTGACGCAGCGCGGTCATACTGCAACGTAGGTATGTGTGGGCGCTAACATCCTCGAACTGATTGTGCCTTGCACGGCGTACGCCCCCTGTAATACGAAAATCAAGATCTGTGGACCAAGCCAAGGATGGTTGCCTTCTATGCCCAGCCATTCCAAAGAGGGGGCAGTTCAGCTACTGATTACTCAATTATACATATATTATCCCATCTGGTTCGAAAGAGTCCTTCACCACATCTCACTCCTCCTGAAGCATAATCTGAAAACGTCAAGTTCAATTATGGATGCGGATGATCTTGTGATAATCGACAACGAACCAGCAATGAACATTCAGACTTCCCCTGCCGCTCCTACAGGCTCAAAGACTGTGAAGAAGGAGGCCTATCCTTTCTCAGACGACGATTCTGATTCAGAATCTCGTCCCATCATGCACACCAATACCAACATGCGGCGTGCCAAACACCGCTTCAACCATCACCTCGACTACTCTAACGAGGGTTGTACTTATTGTCATTCTAAATGCTGCCCTCCACCAATGCCAATGTGTGCACCTGTAAGTTGCAACGCTTATTCCAAAAGATCGTTTCCTGATCCAACGCGAAAGCATCCACCTCCTCCGCCCCCACCACCACCACCACCGCCGCCGCCGCCACCGCCACCACCGTCGATGCATCAGATGCCATATGTAAGCAAGTGTCCATGGAGATTCTGATTGGGAGCTTACAAAACATAGCGAATATCAATTCGAGCGCCACCACCGTCACCTCCACCACCTCCACCACCACCAGTATGTAAAGTGATGCATACTCTTAAACCACAGACTAATTTACCCGAAGCCACCACCGCCGCCACCGCCGCCGCCACCACCACCACCTGTGTTTTGTCCTCCTCCACCCCCACCCCCGCCTCCCGGCTATGCAAGTCGGGCGTACAGTCCTCGATTCGAGGTCTCGTCACCTGAGGCCCTTATTCGGCTAAAGTACTCTGACGAACGCATTCAGGATCTCAGTAAAATGGTACGAATCCTGCCCTTTGGCCGCAATGTGCTCGTAACGTCACACCGCGCACAAGCTACCGATTTCGAAGAGATCAAGTGGCTCATCCAGTTTGGTAGCACGGAGACTTGCTACGATAAGCCCTGTAATGCTCTTATCAAACGCATGAGGGACGCAGTATTATCCGGTTCTGAACCTGATGAACTACCTCCGTGCACCTCGAGGGCAGTTGAAAACCAGATTTCTAAGGTGTGGGTGTCTGATGCACTCAGCACACCTTTGGATGACGACATCCAAGGATGTCTCGCGGACCACCCACCTCCAAGCTCCTGGTCCAAGGTATGCCACCCGTGCGGCGAGGCCAGATCGAAGGCTCTGCAAGCGACTGATCTCGCCTACCACCTCGTATTCCACACCACGGAGACATTTGGTCTCGGCAGCTCTTCCCTCGGTGGTAAACAAGTCTACAAGCTCGTCAAGTGCGGTAGCAGGGAAGCAGCTGTTGCCGAAGTCTTCCATGCTTGCGGCATGAATGGTTGGAATCTGGCATTCAGTTGTGTCACACGAGCTTCTGCAGATCCTGGAGAAAAAGGTGGGAAGTTCAAGCGAGTTCGAGACTTGTGGATGCTTGCTGATGATGACGCTGACGACAACGACCTTGTCAGAGTCTTTTACTAAGCGTGTGCCATCTTTTGTGGGGTTTATGCTTCTAGGCCTCATTCTCGAATTGATTTCTATGACCAGCGAGCTCACTGAGAGTATAGTTACATTTAGCCAGCGGACGGCACTGGGCATGTCAACATGCTCATTCTGGTCGCTTGGCTGGGAGCATGTCGGAAGGCGAGCTGTTCATGTCGCGTAGTGCATGTGCATAGCATACACATACACGCATGCAGCAGTAGGATCAGTAGCTTGGCTACCTACTGCACGCAGAGTCTGTTGGCATGTTTGACTGGCAAGGCATGCGATGCATATGTTGTGTCATACTCGCGATGCGATCCTGGCTGTGCAGCCTCACTTTTACAGCCATTGACAAGTACAGTCTGTTGTGCATGCTATTGACCAATAACTAGACTTAACGAAGTTTTTCTCTTTCCTAATCCTAGTGTTGATCTTCGTTGTTGTTTTTCTCGGGTATCTCTTCCATACCGACAAATTCATTCTTTTTCTTATGTTCTTTTATTAGTTGGAGTTGCGGCGTTGGCCATACGTTGAATCTTTGCTTATCATAGTCACGTTCGTAACCCTGTCCATAGCAGAAAAAGCTAATTCATGCGTTGCCACCGCATAGATCGAGACTGGTGCCAACACTGATCAGGGCCAACAAAGGGCACGACTTTTGCTACCGCTCATCTAGAATCTGCATAAGAAACGAGTTCTTGATAGTGCAGACTTGGCCGGGACTGCATCCAATCGACATCCGCGCCGCTGCATCGTCCCCATCGCCTCGCATCTGTGCGATGATGCTGGCAGCCGTCTCGCATGATATCTCATCGTGGCCAATACTTTGCTTGTGATTTGGTGGCGGAATGGCTGCGGTGGGGGGACAGAAGCAATCAGCTGTGCTTGGACAGTCTGGATCCTCCATAGTATTCTCTTGTTGTGGTTTCACAGAAGGGCAACAGTCTTGGTGTTGTGTGATGGATGGCGCGATTTCTGCATGTGTGAAATCATGTCGGCCTTCTTGTGTTCTTGGTGGCGAAGAGTCAGTCTCACTAGGGCTTGCATAGTAGCTCTCGGCTTGTCTGCAGGCTTCGAAGGTCCTTGCCATAAGAGCCGCTTCGGCTTGAGCTGTTGTTTGTGTTCCAGTTGCGGGTCCACATGGCGTCCTTGGGCCACATGTGCTTTTGTTGGTATCCTGGTGGCCTGGCTGCCGCGATATCTGTACAGGCTGTCCCAATACTTGAGCTGGGGGAGGGCGGGGCCCGTACTCTTGGTGAGACGCGGGACTCAAGGACGTTGTATGTAACGAGCGTAGTCCGGTGGTGTTTGTATACTGAGTTGCTACACTTGGATACCCTACGCTTGAAAATCGTGGTTCTGGCTCAGCTGAGCCTTCTGTTGTCTCGTACGTCCGAAGGAAAGCATTGACTTCGTCTTTAAACACCCCTTGACGAGCCAGTAAAATTCTTAATCGTTCATTCTCCTGCGCGACCTTGCGGGCCGCCCGTTGCATCTCCTGAGTTGCGGCAACTTCTCTTGATTCATACTCCTGCACCTTAGTTTGCAAGTCCTTGATCAGGTCTTTTCGTCGTGCACGTGAACGTCGCTGGTTATCTCTAATTCTGATGGCGTCATCGACCTGGTAGTCACATTAGCTTTACATTCGGCCCGCCGATGGCACTTGTGGGCACGAACACTTTTTGACATATTGAGCGCGACACGTGTCAAAAGCTAAACTTTTGTTCACGCTGGTACTTTTGTAGGTTGCAACAACTCTTGAAGAGCGCGGAACGACCATCCGGGATCGGCACGTGCGCTTTACGCTAAAAGTTGGAGGCAAGAGCTACCGCCAAACGCTTCATCTCTGTCGTTCTAGATCCTTTCACAAATTTATCGATCCGGTACTATCTAGGATGCCAGGTCCATTCTATAGACATTACTCGACTAAAGTTACCACGAATTTCCTACATAGGCTTGATATGCGGCTTTGCTCCAGCCTCTTCTGCCTTTGCCAGCCTATCTTTCTCAGCCTTGCTTCGCTTCTCCTCTCGCTCGCTATAACGATCGCCAAACAAGTCAAAGTGTGGTCGCATTATTAACGTGTACTTGACAAATTCTTCCATACAATCAACGAGTCGGTCCCTATTTCCACTCGGCATCAACCGACTCCCTCCTTCGTCATCTTCTGGTTCGGTGAACTGCTTGTACGCCATCGGGATTGAGCTTTGATTTGGGATAGCAAACATACGCATCCAACGTCCGAGGATTCGTAGGGTATTTACCGTGTTGAAGGACTGCGAGCCTCCGGATACCTGCGCAATTGCCAATGTTCGTCCTTGTGTAGGTCGGACAGAGCCTGTAGAGAGTGGTATCCAGTCAATTTGGTTCTTAAATACAGCAGTGATATTGCCATGCTGCTCGGGACTGATCCAGATGTGGCCGTCACTCCATTTGCTGAGCTCCCGCAGCTCTTGTACCTTGGGATGCAAGTGCTGCTCGTCGTCCTTGACCGGTAACCCTTTTGGATCGTACATTCGAACGTCGCAGCCAAGGCGGAACAGTATCCTACTGGCTTCGTAACACAAAAGCCGTGAATAAGATCTGTCTTGTTAGTAAAGACGTTGATCTGACCAACAGATCAATCTGTTGTCTTACCGGTTGCGCATGCTACCATGTAGAACAAGCACCCTTAGTCTGTCTTGGCCACTGCCAAAAATTTGTGCTTCCACCATCTTCAGAGTCGTACTCAGCTCCAATTGAGAGATCCAATCGCTCCTTGAGATCTCGTCATCCAGGATGAAAGGTCTATACTGGACTCGAACTTCCGCATCGTCCTCGGACTTGTTAATAGCGAAAGACCGATTGTGGTATGCTGGATCCGATCCAAACTCTTTTCTGGATCGCTCCGCTAGAGTGTTATTGAGATCACCATTCATCTTGCTTGTCGTGATGGTACAGCGGCGAAGAAAAGCAGCTGTTCGGCCTGCGCTCGGGGGGCGGATTACGCTGCGCAAAAGACTCATCAAATGATTGCAATCAGCCACGAATACTTCCGCAAGTGTCCCAGAATTTCTGTGAGATGTTGTAAGAATAGAGTGCCTCAGGGCCTATACTATCTCACCCAGGGCTGCCGGAAGTAAACATAGGATTGGGTAGGTCACTCTTGTCCTCTGATTCGCTCGGCCAAAAAGCCAAGGCATACCGTGTCCGTGCACCCAATGCACGGATTCAACCAATGCACGGTATAACCAAACAACGCACCTATTTTGACGCGTAATAACTCCACCACCATGCTAGGAATTAATAATGCTATTACAGAGATTTATAATTTAAAGCCTAATAACAAACTTATATATACTTAGATTGCAAAAAAACACAGTGTTAATTGCTCTATATTATCGCGCGTCCATTAACGCGATTAGGTTCCCTAGGCAGTTGCTAATAAGCAGCAGTAGAAGCTTACCCTATAACAAGAATTAGACCTTATAAAGTATATAAATTTACTTACTGCGCGTTATACAACACCTTTACGCACTATAGTACGCAATTTTGCCTCTACTGTTGCGCAAACTCCTGTCTCTAATAGCTAGGTTACACGCTTCCTTAACTGTCACCTTAACTAGCTTACCTACTAATAGATAACAGGTATAGACTCTAATTGCTATAACGCTAAGTCTAGGTATAAGTATAAGCTATACTTTAACCTACTACAGCAGAAAATTGCTAAATACAACATTAAACCTAAGAACACGTACAATATAGATAAAAAGGGCTTTATAATTAGAGTACTAGGAAGGATAAAGTGCATCTTTAGTAGGCGTTAATATAAGAAGAAGGAGGTTTAGCAGGCTTATTAAGATAGCTTATAAGAGTAGGTAAGCTTACTAGCTTCTATCTGTGCTAATAGGACTGCTCTGCCTTCTGGCATTATATTTGCGTTAAAAAACTCCACAATCTAGAGTTATTAGGTAGCTAATATTAAGGCAGGAATACACTAAGTTCACATGGCTTCTTTGCCTTCTAGCTAGACAAACAATAACATTAGATTAGCCTAGCTTAAGTAGGTGTTTAACTGTTATACTAAGGTAAAGGCGCTCAGAAGGTATAGGCTTTTAATAGTAGATAGCTACAGGAGCTACCTAACGCAGGACTTTATTAACTACTGCAATTAGAATTAGATTATACTAGCTGTGTTGCCACCTTACAGTACCTAGACACTACAGCTGTTAGATGTAGTCTGCTTCAAGCCTCTCTCCTCTGCGCACGCCTCTAAGCTAGATAACTACTTCTAGAAGACTTAAAGCCTATTGCTGTTAACAAAAGCTAACTTTTTTAGCCTATTCTAGCCTGCCTAAGTGTACACGTTTAAGGATAAGCTTATACAAAACACCTTTATTACTATAGGGATAGACCTACTAAACCCTAATGTTATACTTAATAGATTCTGCTACATAACACCTACAAGCTTAGGCTTAGTTACCTCTAGTTCTACTACCTATTCTGCAGAAGATTAGCTGTAAGCTTGTACTACACTGCGTGCAGAGGTAAAGGATCCACGCAGTGCAGGTGCCTAGAAGCTTAGCTAAACTATCTACTACCTATTAACTTAGGTAGAGCTCCTTCACAGCGAACTCAATGGCCTAAGGCAGAAGCTATACCTAAAGCAGAAGTGGCAGAAGCAACCTAGCAGGCAATTAGACCTGCAGCAGCATCAGGAGTACCACAGCAGAGCAATAGTGTAGTCTCCTTAGTCTATTTAGGAGGCACAAATTCAAATAGCTGTTAATAAGAGGAACAAGGAGGAGGAAGAGCAGAAAAAAGTAGAGATAAGGGAGTTAGCAGCTACTAATAAGCTATACAAGGAGAAGATTAAAGAAGAGAAGCGTTAACAGCAGGTAAGGGAGAAGGAAGAGCGTGCAAGGATAAAGGCAGAGGAACGTTAAGCAATAGACGCCTAGAAAGCTGCTAGAGCTGCTGCTAAACAAGCTAACAACGCTGCAAAAGCTATACAACAGTCCTAAAGAGGTAAGACTACAACTTTAAAAGCTTCTGTAGTTAAACTAAAGCCTGTGCGTCATGCTGTAGGTGCTTGTAGTCGCCTAAAGCCTACAACACCTCCTCTACTAGCTCGCACACACACCACCTGCAGCAGCTGCACTGCCACTTTATATAGATAAATTTTGCATAAGAACTTTGTTATATAGGTTTATAGAATACTCTACTAAAATATCTTGCGATAATAACTATTGTACGTGGCTCTACAACCTTATTTGTGTTAGCTACCAAAAGCGCTAAACCGTGCATTGGTTGAATCCGTGCATTGGGTGCACGGACACGGTAGGTCCCACAACATAGTCTCCACCGATTCAAGCACATTTGAGTTCGAGTCCGAGTCCTGTTTCCTATGTTTCGGTGCTCGTCGTGATTTGATTAAGCTCAAAGTTGCTTTTGAAGAGCTTGGGATTTCTACAATTATGGACCCACTAAATTCCTATATAAGCCCTCCAGGCAAGTGGCTAAATACAGCACTGAAGTCAAAATGCATCTAAGTATGCTCTGGTCACCTCATGGACCTCGGTGTAATACTGCCCATCATATGCCATCTACTTCATGAGATATGTGCACACATTGACAAAGGCGTTACGATGCGAGTGCGAGTGCGATCAGAATAGGCTAAATTCATCTCTACCCCGGCCTTCACGGATAGAAGATGTGCACATACAGGCATTGCAGCGCGGGGACGTACAGATACGCGGGGTACTTGATATATAGCGGATTATCGAGGTAGGATCATTGACCGAAGCATAGTTGTGTTGAACATATAAAGTAGGAACGATGGCAACTAAAGTCGCTTGGTAAGTGGTAACCGACCGGAGACATCATGTTAGCTCTCAGGAACATCCTATGGGCTTGTACCACGCTGATTTCTTTGGCCTTCTGTAGTGAGAAGAACAGTACATTCAACAACCCGATACTTCCGGGATGGAACTCCGATCCAAGTTGTACCTTCGTAAAAGAATGGGATAACACTTTTTTCTGTACAACATCCTCTTTTTTAGCATTCCCAGGAGTGCCGGTCTATGCGAGTAAAGACCTGTAAGAACTGCTCCGAGTGTCGTCGAAGAATCACGCTGAAATTTCTGAAGCACCAACTGGAGGCTTGCCAGTCATGCTCTTACCCGCCCAAGCCAGCTGCCTGAGCTTTCCAATCGAGGCCAACAAATGGAAGGCATCTGGGCATCAACAATCCGCTACCGTGAAGGGGTATTTTACCTAATCACCTCTTACATCCAATGGAACGACTGGGCTCCAAAAGTCTTACTCTTCACCACTAAGAATCCAATCAAAGACGATTGGAGCGACCCTGTCGTCATTGAGAATCCTGCCAACGACATCGATCCCGATATCTTCTGGGATGACGACGGAAAGATTTACATGGCTGTTGCTGCTGGTATCTGGATCAGTGAGATCAACATCGAGACTGGAGCAGCCACGGAGCCCTTTCGAGTCTGGAATGGTACCGGAGATCGCAATCCAGAAGGTCCTCACTTGTACAAGAAAGATGGATTCTACTACCTCCTCATCGGCGAGGGCGGCACTGAGCTGAACCACACTGCGACAATTGCAAGATCCAAAGACATTCGCGGGCCGTACGAGGGCTACTCTGGAAACCCATTTTTGACGAACAAGAACACAGACGAGTTCTTCCAGACCGTCGGTCACGCAGATTTCTTTCAAGATGCTGAAGACAAGTGGTGGGCTGTGGCGCTTGCCACTCGGTCTGGCCCAGAGTGGGAGGTCTACCCGATGGGTCGCGAGACCGTACTGGTACCCATGAAGTGGGAAAAGGGTGAGTGGCCAGTCATCGATCAGGTCCGCGGCAAGCAGTCCGGATCTCTGCCACCGACAAACAGGCGCGTCAGAGGTGACGGCCCGTTCGCTGATGAGGGTGACAAGCTCGACTTCGGCGTGGGCTCATCTTTTCCCAAGCAATTGCTGTTCTGGAGGCCGCCCAAGACTTCATTGTTTACCATCTCATCGCCAGGGCATCCCAACACCCTGCGCATCTCGCCGTCACGAGTCAATCTCACAGCTGATACCGCCTACAACCCTGCTGTGGATGGACTCGGTTTCATTGCGCGTAAACAAACGGCCAGTACGTTTGATTACACCGTAGACCTCTCCTTTCAACCTATAAAGGCAGACGAGGAGGCGGGAGTGACTGTTTTCTTGACTCAAATGCAGCATATCGATCTTAGTATTATCAACCTTGATAGCAAGGGCAGTCATCTCCGATGGCGTGTAGAGGCAGTCGGTAAACCCAACTACACTGCTCCAGAGGCCCGTATTGTGCCCTTACCAAAGACATGGCGCAACCAGCCTGTTCGCCTTAGTATCGAGGCGACCGAGGAATCCAAATATGTGTTCTTGGCAGCTTCCGTGTCAAAGCCTCAGGAAGTAATCAATATGGGCACTGCGAGTGCAGACATCGTGTCTGGCGGCAGCGGTCCCTTCACTGGTAGGTCAAATCTAATACCTTTTGTATTTTCCTGACAACAGTGCTACAGGGACAATCATTGGCGCCTTTGCTACAAGCAATAACGGGACTGGCAACACTCCAGCATATTTCAGCAGATGGCGATACACTCCCAAGAAGCAGGCGATTGAAGCGAATGTATTTGTTCCAGCCTAAGGATTGATCCAGGACTGGTAGCGTCCGACTTGTGTTAGGTAGTTAAGTTTTTGGAACAGTAAATCGGTCAAAATTTGCGGTCAGAACACACCACGTATCTACCTAGCGTTGCATCGAATACAGTCAAGCTGTACCGAGGTACACAAGCTCAAGGAACTAAAGCCACGATGCTACGTTGATCCACTAATGAAAAGTCTCTTCGTACATCGACTGACAAAAGTACTGCCGTGAATATCAAGATCATCCGCTTTGTTAAGCCCAAGCCCCTCAGTGCTGCCGACCCCGCCTCTCGTTCTCCGCCGTACCGCCCGAAGTTTTCCCCCGCACTATCGTACAACTCCACACCCGTGCCGTCCTTCTGCGTATACCACCAAGACTATACGGATTCGCCTAAGCAGTTCCTGATTGACGTATGGTATTGTGGGTAATTAGGCCGAGTGACGACATGTCTTCTATCGGCCGAAAGCTTGAATCATATAAGAAACGCAGACATGGCGTCTGCGAGCAGGTGTTATTCTGCCGTACGCCATAATGAAGCTTGCCTGTGTCCTCGCAGCCGGCAGTATTGTCGTTGCGCAACAAGTCTATATTCCGATAGAAGGGCCTTCATCGCGGCCTCAGTGCGCCGCCAACGGGAGTTATGCGACGGCTACACCGATATACTCCTTCCGCGAATTCAGCTTCACCCAGACCGAAACTATTCGTACGGCAACATCTCGTCCATCCCCAACCACAACCACAACATTTGCACCCCCTTATGCGTCGCTGAGTGCTCTTGTACCGGACTTGACAACAACACAATGGGGCAACTGGGACCCTTCGTCGAATGCAACTGCGACAGATGTTGGAGCACCATACGGTAATGCTTCTTGGACTAGCTTGTGGGCGACTGTATCATGGACCAACTTTACTCGCGGTATCTACTCTACCACAGTGGAGCCTACACCCGTGCCTACTAGCGAACTCATTCTTCCCCCGCCTGAATATCTGGCCCCTCGGGAGTGTTATACCTTCCCAGAAGACTTCATGATCGGCGTTGTACGTGCCATAGCTGTTTACGTTAATGAAAGGCAGGACTGACAAGTACATAGACAGGCAGCGCAACGCAGATTGAAGGTGCCATTGCAGACGAGGGTCGAACTCCGACGTATACAGATGTTTCGGCTCTCGTAAATCCTGGATCAGCACCCAATTACATCACGAATGAGAACTACTACTTGTACAAGCAAGACGTAGAGCGTATTGCCGCGATGGGTATCAAATATTACCGGTTCTCAATCCCTTGGTCGCGCATCCTGCCGTTTGTGCTTCCAGGCACACCCGTTAACAGGCAAGGGTTGGATCATTATAATGATCTTGTCAATTTTGTTCTGGAGAAAGGGATGCAGCCAGCAATTATGTTGCTTCACACCGACTCTCCATTGCAGTTTTACAAGAATATCTCGGACACCTCTATCGCTCCTGGTACAGGCGGCATTGGCTACGTTGACGCTGGATTCCAAAACTCATACAATAACGTGACCTTTGAGGATGCCTTTGTCAACTATGGCAAGATTGTCATGACACATTTTGCTGACCGCGTCCCCATCTTCTGGACCTTCAACGAGCCCCTGCTCGGCGCCAGGAACGGCAAGTCAATCAACACCATCATAAAAGCGCACGCCCGCCTCTACCACTTCTACCACGAGGAGATCAAAGGCACCGGTAAAATCTCGATCACTTTTAACAACAATTTCGGCGTGCCTCGCGACCCAGGCAACCCTGCTGATGTCGATGCTGCGAACCACTTCAATTCCTTGCAGCTCGCGACTTTTGCAAACCCCATCTTCCTAGGTATCGACTATCCCGACTCTTTCAAAATGACTGTCGCCGACTATGTGCCACTCAGCCCTGCCGATCTGGCCTATCTCAATGGCACAGCGGACTTCTTCTCGATCCAACCGTACACCGCGACCGCCGTCAGCCCGCCACCAAACAGCTCGATTGCGGAGTGTGCGGCTAACATCACTCACCCGGCACGCCCTTACTGCGTCACGCAGAGCACCATGGTGCGCGATACCCAGTGGAACATTGGCTACCGCAGCCAGACATACGTGTACACCACGCCAACCTACTTCCGCTCATATCTCAACTACCTCTGGAACACATTCAAGTCTCCCGTGGCGGTGACCGAGTTCGGCACGCCTGTAGCGAGTGAAGCCGACAGAGAGCTCAAAGACCAGTTGTTCGACAGCCCGCGGAGCCAGTACTACCAGTACTATCTAAACGAGGGCTTGAAGGCGATATGGGAAGATGGTGTGCAATTCATCGGCGCGTTCGCGTGGAGTTTTGCCGATAATTGGGAGTTTGGGGATTTCGATGCGCGGTTTGGGATTCAGACTGTCAATCGCACAACGCAGGAGAGGAGGTATAAGAAGAGCTTTTTTGACTTTGTGGATTTTATTGAGAGTCGAAGGCAGAAGTAAGGGGAATGTGGTTCGCAGAGGAAGGTTGTGTTCTGCAGTTTAGCTACTGACGGTAGAGGAGCGCAAACAAGTATATAGTTGTGTCAATGCCATAGTATCGAAATTTCCATTCCAGCCTGTAGCATAATTGGTCCAGTTTGTAAATGAGTAGTCAATCAAGTCATTTGATGTGTACATCAGACTTCGCTCTTGCTTGCATTGCTGCAACCAAAAAGCCAGCTACGAATATGCATTGACAGTGGAAATCTCAGATTCGGTGCACGCTTATAGCTACTATATGGACATACCTATACAAGAGACATTTCGTGGTCTCCTCGTCGGATAGAAACTACTTACCAAGAAGTAAAAATGAACTAACCGGCTATCAGAGCGTGGAAACCGTAAACTCTCCAGCGCATCCAACACGGCTTACTTGCAATTCTTATACCTTGATCATTTGGAGTCAAGAATTCGAGGCTCGGAAAAGATCAGATGAGCTGAAAAGCGTAGACGGAGCGCGCGAGAACATAGGTAGGCTGCACAGCAACCACATCACATGGTGGTGCTACGGTAACGTAATCAGCTGTCATACACGTGCTGTGCGGAGAAGCTTATCCATTTGAGCCAATTGGATTTTTCAGATGCTACTTATGCTTAATATCCTACGTACGCAGCTGTTACCGCATGTCGGGACTCAATATTGTCGACCTTGAGTAACCTAGAACATAGAGGTTAGTACCCACTATACTTGTAGGCAATTAAACTTGTCCAAACCCTAACATGTTGTTAAAACAGGCAGCACCATGTTGTAACCACCACAAAAATCGATTGTTCTTGGATGTAGATGGTCAGAAAAGACGAGCTGCCTTGTACAATTTGATTCTTCACATGGCATGGCAATTCTCTGCATTGCGAGATATAACCATAAAGGTATAAAACACTTTACCTTTTTGTTCTCTAGTTCTAGAAGACATATTTACACCTAAACACGCGACCGTTTTATTTAATATAACAAAATAGATAGTTCATATTTGTTCCACTGATGCATGGCGAAGGAGGATGACGGTTTCCCAATAAAGCATCAAAATTTGTTTTCAAGGCAGGTACGCCATGTCCCGGCTACAACTCTAGAGCTGTAACGTGAGCCCGAACCCATAGTATCTGAAAACAGTAAAATGTGATGGTCCAGAGCATACATGGTCGAAAACAGCAACGGAAACACAGTGTACAAGAGATATTCAGTAGATTGGGAGCTCGTCCAAATGTGGATACTATGAACGCGATTGACAACTTTTGCAGAGTCCACTATTGACGCGGGCACATAGGCACAGCCGCCGTAAGAATAATGCAGCGCTCTACAGCAGGACGCTGAAGGCTGGGATAGAAAAAAGAAGAAGAAGAAGACGGTTTGTAAACAACCAGAAAACGCCATGACCCATCGCTATGCACGCAGAAAAAGAGGGAAAGACGACGAGTCCCGCCCACACCCCTCGCATAATCTACATCCACTGAAATTCTTTCCTCGCCGTGTTCAAGCCTCCTGTTGCACTTGGCCCGGCATCTTCTCGTCGACGTTTGACTCTGTTCTTGCGACGGCAAAGCTCTTGCGAACGACCATGTCGGCTTTTGTCTTTGTCAGCAATGCGTCGCGGATGTCTTGCTTGCTGCGGGCAGTCCAGCTGTTGAAACTCTTGTAGCTCAACGGCCAGATGGGCATGTTACCCTCTCGGCTCATGAATTCGGCGGTGACGGGAGCGGGTTGGGCGGTAACGCAATCGATGTCCATTTCGAGCTCCTCGCAAAAGGCCTCAAGGGGAAGATCATTAACCTGTAAAATTGTCAGCCAGAATTTCATATCAAGAGTAAGAGGGCACTAACGTCATGGCCAAATGGGTTCTCCACTTCTCTGCCGATGGCAGAAAGACCCAGGATGATGTAGGCGGCGAAAATGGTGCCGGGGATGGTGATCCATTCAAGTGAGGCGTAAAGTTGGAAGGGCAACACCATGACGTAGACCCACGTGATCTGAGAGATGGCAATGGAGTACGCAATGGGGAGAGGAGTGTTGAGCACACGGTCGAGGCCGACAAGACATTCGTTCAAAGCAACGACACCGGTGATGGCTTGGTTCTGGTAGAGACCAATCTTGAGGGTCTCGTTGTTGATGATACTGTGGACGTACGAAGAGAAGTGGTTGAGGATCTCGAGAGGCAGGTTACCGAGGGGCTTCTTGGAGCGCTTGATCCTCTTGCGGGGGTTCGATTCGGCAAAGGTAACTCCCAAGAATTCGCCAGTGGACTTTAGCTTGCTGTACTTCTGAGCCTTGGGGATATCAACCTCAGCAGCTTTGGCGAAAGTATCCAGATACTCAATACGCTCTCTCAGATCAGGGTAATCAATGCCGGGCTCAAATCGAAGCCTGTGCTTGATCGCGCATGCGTAGGCATTGAGAAGATTCAAGGCAGTTCTAAAAGTCAATAGTCAGCGGACGTATTCAGCGGGATCATCAACCTGACGTACAGCTTCTGGAGGAGATCCTGCTTGCCCAGCTCGCCCTCACGCTCCTCGGTGTGAATCCAGATGGTACGTGCAAGGTTCTGGCTGACGAGTTGCAACTGACTCCAGTATTTCCTGCCCTCCATGTAACGCTCATACGCGGAACTTGTACGGAAAGAAATCGCAAGACCGACGACAAAACCAAGAACAGTGAGCAATAAATTGCTGACGTTGAGGGGCTGGATGAATGCCGAAATGCACGTGATGAGAGTAGACCAGGCCGTGACAACGAGAAGCGGAACCAACATCTTCGGTAGCACGGATCCGTGCATACGCATGAAGAAAGGCCATTTAGAGTGCTTGGACATGTCGCGAGGGCCAACCTAGATAGGTTAGCACGCTGATGTGGTACGCTACGGTGTTGAGCGTACAAAGTAATCTTCGGCATCGAGACTGCCAGTCGTCTGTACACGCGAAGGAGGCTGGTATGTGAGGGTACGGTGACGCCATGAACGCGGTGACATAGGGCCTTCTTCGTCCGCTTTTGTGCTGCTCGAGGTAGGAATCTCGATGTTGGCCGGTCTGAGGGTTTCGGCACCCGTCGATACTGACGAAGCCGCCATTTTGCGTGGTTCAAGTTAGTGGTTACCGTCCAGCAGTAGCAGCAGCGAGTGTTGTAGTAGAATCGATGTGCTTATGTACAGTGACGTAGAGGAGTGAGAGTGAATGTGGCGAAGAATTAAGAAAAGATGAAAGACACGATTCAAAGGCACACGACAATATGTTCGAGGACCACGCGCTCAAAGTGGAGCGACGCGGCCCTGTCACTCCTTATATTTATAACATCACTTGCACAAAATTCCTCGTCTGTAGAATGCCCCGGCACCCGCTCCACGGGGGCTCCCGCTTCGGTGTCAGACTCGCGCAGCCACCAGCCAAACGGTGACTTTGCAGGCGACCCCTGCATACGACCCGAGTTGCCCCTGAGCAAGGTGTTGCGTAACAGGCGTCTGGCCAATGGCCTGTGGATCCCTCCACCACCGACAAGCCATTCACACTGCTGGCGTTCTTAGTGCGGCAAGGGTGTGACGTGGATGCTGTGTTTCATGAAACTGCTCTGGCATTTTTGCGGGCTTGGCTTGTCAGCGCACCAGAAGCAACAAACATCTCACCACCGACATGAACGCGATTCTCGCATCTGAGGGACCGATGGACGCTTCGGTGGTCGATGGCTGCTATGCTGCGCATCGGGCCAACATCGTACCAAGGTCACAGTAGCGCAAGAGGCGACGCGTGGTCTTCGCATTGTTGAAGGCCAAGGGCGTGACTCCGCCTCGAGTTGCAAGTCGATCAGGACGCCATCAGTCTCGTGCAGGGCCGAGCCGGTGCCGCGCACTCAAGATTACCCCTGGCATTGCGAGAGCGAATAGGAACACTCGCGACGAAATTCAACAATTCCATCTTCGGCAGCTTCTTCGACAACATTTCCATACGGATCGGGGGCCCTCGGGGTGGGCAGCCAGAACGAGCGTTCGCCACATGGCGGGTGGAAGCAGGCTGAGTTCTTCGAGACGGCGCTATATTTGTTCGGCAACCGTACTTTAGTGCATGCAGTCTGACTGCAACGTGAAGTTTTCGACTGCTAGAATGCAGATCGTCTGAGACTTCGTATCGATCGAAATAGAATGACAATTGTCAACGATCAACTGTGGGGCAAAGGCGAGACATGAGCCTTGGGCGTGGCAAGTCTTGATCTTGAACGGCAACAAGAAGCGCAGGGTAGCGCAGATGCTGCATTTGTTTTTCCTTTATTCGAGATGTACTGTGGTACATTGCCATCAGCTTTTGTTGGGCTGCGCCAGTATTCTGTTGTGGCATCATCCACGCGGGCGCTGAATGTATGAGAAGAGAGCTTTTGGAAACGTGCGAGCAAGATCTAAGCACGATCTTTTGTGCACACAAGCTTCTGGACAACCCCAGATCGATAGACAACTGGGGTTTCCATTTAAAATTCTGGGTCAACTACTTGTAGGAGTGTGGGGTGCAGCGGTAGTGGTACACATCATTGCCGTCTGAACCGTTCTACCCGAACACTATCGGAACTTCAATCGAAAATTGACAGAGAAGAAATCTATATACCTCATAAAGAACGCTGATCAAAATGCCGATATCTACCATACGCCCCTCATAGCAATTCTTCTGCGCTCAGCCTGCCCTCTCTCCAATTCCATACCTAGCTCTCTTACTCGCCATGACTCCCCATCTATGCAGATCTTCACTCTTTTGATCCGCTCTAGCAATATCTGGTAGTGCTCGCCCTTGAAGTAATCGCCAGTCCAGATAATGTTCCACATATCCAGGAGTTCCTTCGCTACAGTCCGGGGATGCACAACTCCGTAGGTTGCCACGTCCAAAGGGTAGTCCTCAGGTAGCCAGATCTTTGGGGTTGGTGGGGAAACTACATTGAGAACGAGCTCATCAATTGTTACACTGCTAGATGAAGGACCAGGGGCAAAGCTCGCATTGATGGGACGCATGAGTGCATCGCCATCAAACAATCGTTTCAAGGCTGCGCAGACAGCCCATGATGTGCGATCAGGTGGGCATTGATTTAATGACCACTTCGCCGTGCGATTGCCGTGAATACGAATGTCGACCCAGAGATGCTCAAGTATGGTAGTGGAAATAGGGCTGTTTGACCTTGGATGTTTGCTGTTGAAGCTGAGCATTCTTTGTGGAGTGTGTAGTATACGATCCGCCCATGTTGCTAATACAGTCGTCTTTCCTCCTTCTTCATTCAATTTGTTCGTCACGATCGGCAGCGATAGCCACGAGAATGCATGTCTGCTTTCGTCTGTAGCGATACAGTCGAGCTTGGCTAGCAACAGCCCTTTACTTTTTGCTCTCTCAATCGCCTGTGTGAGCTCGTGGTTGATTTGGCGATTGCATGCAAGCAAATTGGCACATGTGCCTGGTATTGTATCGGTGGAGTAGGAACAGCCATACTCGCCGGAGCGAATGCTTCTGGGCTCCATGACGTGGCGCCATCGGTGATCTTCTGTGTCTTCACGGCGAGGCTGCGGTAGCGACCAGGTTATGACCGATGTGTATATCATATCCCGCAACTCGCGTGGGAGACCAAAGAAATCAGGCATCTCGGCGCCTCTCTATCACGTCGCTGTTCTTGGTGTCTTTGTGACCAGCCACGTGCAGGAACCCCGGAATTCCTCGAAAATGGCGGCAGCGATGTGACAGCCGTTGTCAAGGGTCAAGGTTCGCTGACTGCTAGGCGACCAGACTTGCCAGCTTGCCGTCCTCAGGTCTTGGATGCAGTGGTCGTGTGGTAGGGTTTCAGATGTTCCTGAGGCTTGTGGGAGCAGAGTTTCAGGATCACGACACCAAGAAAAGGGACCAGAAGACGTGCAGAGGGATCTGCAGGCCTCGTACGAGGATGTTAGATCAAGAGCGTTTTGCAAGACTAGGGGTCAATCCCTTTTTTCACAATACTTGCGAGACCGGAGTTGAGGGTGAGAAGCGTGACTGAACAGTAACATTGCGGACGTCATCCTCGGCACAATCAATCCCGATCTTGTCCGAACCATCAGCGAGTCGTTCACTTTCATATGTGATGTGATCCAGCTCACTGTGCTTCGACGGTTCAAATTGCGGTACAGCAGTAGCTCGATACATCTTCATGATGTTGATGCTTCTTTGAAGCTAGGTTTCGTGCACAGGTTGTATTCCACAAACTCGGTCCCTGAACGAGCTTTGTGCTACATGTCCGCATACGATGCTTGACGGGATCAGAGTGGAGCAGTCGTACACAGCAGATACCGGTAGCACTGTCAGATCCCAGTGTGGTATTCAAGGCATGACCAGTCTGTGGCATTCCTGATATGTGGATCGGTGCAAAGTGGATGCAGTGACGGCGAGCTGCCTCCTGCCAAGCCAACTGGTCGCGGCTGCTTCCGTGACATTCGGAGGACCATCGTCTTTGCTCAGCAATTGCGCCGTCATCCACGCCCAATTGAGCTTCTGCTCACCTCCGTCGTCATGAACTCGGCCGCCACGATGCGCGCCCTCCGCGTGCGACCGTCAATCGCACGTGCTCGTCTTCCCTCGCGGCCATTTCTGCACCCCACGCGCTCTGCGACCATCGCCGCCAACGAGGCCGCGACAAACGTTCGATCGGCTGGCACTCGCACAAAGAACCTTGTGTACGGCACTCTGGCCGCTGTTGGTCTCTCTTTCGGCTACCTCTACGTCACCGACACCCGGTCGAGCATCCACGAATGGCTCGTTGTTCCCGCCCTGCGCCAGATCTACCCCGACGGCGAGGACGCGCACCATGCCGGAACACGCATGTTGGTTGCCCTGCACAGCTTTGGCTTGAACCCTAGGGAGCGTGGCGACGACGATACGAAGGGAGATTTGGCTGTTGAGGTCTTCGGCCACACGCTGGCTAACCCCATTGGAACGTCAGCTGGAATCGACAAGGGCGCCGAGGTGCCTACGCCTCTGTTGGAGCTGGGCGCGGGGCTGGTTGAAGTCGGAGCCATCACACTGCTGCCGCAGGAAGGCAACCCCAAGCCGCGTGTCTTCAGGCTGCCCAGCCAGAATGCGCTGATCAACCGGTATGGATTCAACTCTGAGGGTGCTGAGGCTGTAGCTCAGAGGCTGCGCCAGCGTGTCAGGGAATTTGCATACCACGAGGGCTTTGGTCTTGGAGAAGAGGCGGAGCGCGCTGTGCTTAACGGCGCGGCTGGTGTGCCCCCAGGCTCGCTGAGACAGGGCAGGCTGATGGCCGTCCAGGTCGCCAAGAACAAGACGACGTCGGAAAACGATATTGATGCCGTAGTTCGCGACTATGCAACCGCTGTTGGGCACGTTGGCAAGTACGCCGACATCCTCGTCGTCAACGTCTCCTCACCAAACACCCCTGGTCTGCGCACACTTCAGAACGCTGAACCTCTCACACGGCTGCTGAGCGGAGTTGTTGGCGCCGTAAACAAGCTCGATCGCAAGACCAAGCCCGCCATCATGGTCAAGGTCAGTCCAGATGAGGACTCGGAAGAGCAGATTTCCGGCATTGTCGAGGCCGTCTGGGACAGCGGAGTCGACGGAGTCATTGTTGGCAACACAACGAAAAAGAGGCCCAACCCATTGCCCGCAGGCTACCAGCTACCTGCAGATGAGGCCAAGATTCTCCTCGAACAGGGAGGATACTCTGGCCCGCAGATGTTCGAGCGCACCCTCGCGCTCGTCAGCAAATACAGAAAGGCACTTGACGCAGGGCCAAAGGAGCTGCCCGCCCCATCAAAGTCCGAAACCGCTGCCTCCCCATCTTCAATGATCACAACGACAGTCGATGTTGACACCCCCGCCCCAACATCCGCCTTCGACGACCTCTCGGACTCTGCGCCAACCGTCACTGTCCACTCGACACCCGACGCCGCACCTGCACCCAAGGCGCCCCGCAAAGTCATCTTTGCAACCGGCGGCATCACAAATGGACGTCAGGCACGCGAGGTTCTCGACGCTGGTGCCAGTGTAGCCCAAGTCTATACCGCACTCATCTATGGCGGTGTTGGTACCATCAGCAGAATCAAGCAGGAGATGAGGGACGAAGCGGCGAAGCAGAAGACAGCGACGAAGAACGAGGAGAGTGTGGTGGGGAGATGAGTGTTTTAGATGTGAATCGAGCGTTTTTCCTGGTGCTGCTGATGATGATGAGAATGCATTGGCTATATCCCCGCCACGACAAAATATATCTTCATATCGTCTGTGTAAAAAAGTGTCATACAGATGTTACATATCCTTTTAAGGCTGAACACTCGGAAGCTGTGAAGCCTCAATACCTGCCACTTCCCCCCCATTTCCACGAACAAGGACACAAAGAACGGTCCTGAATATCACAACCTGCTCCCTTCCTCCAGTCACGGAAACAAACCTTCCACCAGCCCCTTCACAGCGTCATAAACCTCCCCACTCTCCGCCCCCGTCGCCCGCTTGGTAATGACAGGAATCTCACTCCTCGCTACCTGATAATTCCTTAGATCTGTATCGAGGCCTAGCTGCCTGACAAGCTCCAGCACTCTGTCCCCGACCCTCTCGGCGTCTCGTCGAGAATCCCCACTCCCACCCCCTCCCCCCTCGCCGAGAAACGGTAGCAGCCGCGAAATCTGGCTCGCAGCTGCAGGCTCCCGCGCTTTAAGCCTCACCACGTGTCCCAGCGTAAGACACGACGTGACGCCATGCGGGATGCCATACGGGCTACCCAGCGCATATCCCAACGCATGACTAAGTCCCAGGCCGCCCTTGACATTGCACCCGAGGAACCCAAGGCTGGCAAAGGCAGCAAGCTGCAGACGCGTAATGGTGTCGTGGTCACGGGGGTTGAGAGCGTAGCGCGGCAGCAGCGCAACCAGCGTCGCGGCAGACTGCAGACACATGGAGCGCGCGGGCATCTCGGTCGCGGTCGGGTGGTACAGTAGCTCGATGGCGTGGTCCAGCGCGCGCAGCCCCGTGCTGGTCCATAGCCGGGGCGGGGTGTGCAGCGCGAAGCTGGCGTCGTAGAGGACAGCGTGGGGAACGAGTTGGGGTGCGCGGACGCCGGTTTTGACGCCGTTGGAATCGGTGTAGCCGGCCATCATGGTGCATTCGGATGCTGAGAGGGTTGTGGGGATGGCGATGTGAGTGAGCCATTTGCCGGTCTTGTCGTGTAGTCGGTATGAGAGGGCTTTTGCGCTGTCGATGGGGGAGCCGCCGCCGATGGAAATCACCGTGTCGACTGAGGCGTCGGCTTCGACCGCGGCGGTTGCTTCGTCGAGCTGGGCGACGGGGGCGTGTTGGCCGATTTTCGAAAAGGTGCCGGCGTGTTTGGCGCCGAGGAGCTGCTCGACGGATTGGATGAGGGGGGTTTTTGTCGCGAGAGAGTTGCCGGTGATGACGAATGCTTTGCTTGTTTGCGAGGGGAGGCAGTCGAGGAGGTGTTTGGAGACCGAGCCGCTGCCGTAATGGAGGCGTTGGAGGTGGGTCGGCTGCCAGAGACCGGAGAGCGGGTCGTTGGTTGCGTCTGTCATTTTTGGTTTTACTTTGGATGGTATGGATAGGGAGCGGGACTGGCGGGTGTGCAAGTGGTCGGTGCTGTTTGAGAGACGTGATATATGTGATGAGCGGCTTATGCTGGCCAAAGGTATCCTGCAATTGCCGAATCCGCGCGCGGGAGGTCTGGTAGCTGCTGCGGCTCGGATTTGTTTAGATACTACCGAATTCATCAACATCGAATTGCAGCACGTGGGTTGAAGTGCTATTCACATTTAGTGCTCGATTGAAAAAAAGATGTAGCATTGAAGTCATGTGACGTATTGTTCACTTACTTTGGTTGAGATGCCGAGGCTGTTGGCCGAAACGGCAACATCAGCATTGCCATCAATCACACGACACATCCAAGATCAAACCGAATAGCTAGAAAATATAGTTCAAGCTGGATTGCTAGAGCGGAGAGTATGTCATAAGACATCTCGCTACTCTATGCTATGTTGTACAATCATCTCTGCTATTACAGCGTCCACAGTGGCCTTTCCCACCCATGATATGGATCTCGTTATCAGGACATGACCCAAGTGTCGAATAAAGGGTAGTACAAGTAGTAAAACAAACGCTGAGAGAAGAGAAACCGAACAGAGGTATAGGTACAAGATGTTCAAACACGTAGAGGGAAATGTACAAGTCTAGAAGACCCAACCCAGACCGACCGTGACCGGATGCAAGACGCCTGCTTTTGCCGCATAAAACAAGGAAGACGAAACGAGGAGCTAGTGATCAAAGCATTTACTGCTTCTTCTCACCCTCACCCTCGGGCTGCTGCTGCTGCTGCTGCTGCTGCTCGCCCTGGTTCTGGCTCTCGTTGCGGGCCTTGTGCATCTGGTCGAAGAGGCTCAAAGAAGCGTTCTGGAGCTCGTCGGTCTTCTCCTTGATCTCGGCAGCGGTGGTGGTGCCCTCGCCAGACTGGGACTGGGCAATGAACTCGCGCATGGCGGTGATCTTCTCCTTGATCTTCTCGGCCTCGGTCTTGTCAAGGCGGTCCTCAAACTCCTTGAGGGCCTTCTCGGTGTCGTTGACGACAGAGTCGGCGCGGTTGGCAGCCTCGATGGCGTTCTTGCGCTCCTTATCGGCCTCAGCATAGCGCTCAGAGTCCTGAACCATGGACTCGATCTCGGCGTCGGAGAGACCGGAACCAGAAGCAATGGTGATGGACTGGTCCTTGTTGGTGGACTTGTCCTTGGCGTGAACGTGGACAATGGAGTCAGCGTCGATGTCGAAGGTGACCTCGACCTGGGGGACACCACGATGAGCAGGGGGAATACCGACAAGCTGGAAGTTACCCAGCAGCTTGTTGTCGCGGACAAGCTCACGCTCACCCTGGTAGACCTTGATCTCGACGGCCGACTGGAAGTCAGCGGCGGTGGAGAAGACCTGGGACTTCTTGGTGGGGATGGTGGTGTTGCGGTTGATCAGACGGGTAAAGACACCACCGAGAGTCTCGATACCGAGAGAGAGGGGAGTGACGTCGAGCAGAAGAAGGTCAGTGACCTCACCAGCAAGGACGGCACCCTGGATAGCAGCACCGATAGCGACAGCCTCGTCAGGGTTGACAGACTTGGCGGGGTCGCGGCCGAAGATGCTCTTGACAGACTCGGTGACCTTGGGCATACGGGTCATACCACCGACGAGGATGACCTCGGAGATCTCCTTGGCGGTCAAGTTGGCGTCCTTGAGAGCCTTGCGGACGGGCTCAATGGTCTTGGAGATGAGGGGATCCATCATCTTCTCGAGCTGAGCACGGGTGAGCTTCTGGTTGATGTGCTTGGGGCCGGAGGCATCGGCAGTGATGAAGGGCAGGTTGATGTCGGTCTGCGAGGACGAGGACAGCTCAATCTTGGCCTTCTCGGCGGCCTCACGGATACGCTGGATGGCCATGCGGTCGTTGTTGAGGTCAATGTTCTGCTCCTTCTTGAACTGCTGGACAAGGTGGCGGACGAGGGTGATATCGAAGTCCTCACCACCGAGGTGAGTATCACCGTTGGTGGACTTGACCTCGAAGACACCGTTCTGGATCTCGAGGATGGAGATATCAAATGTACCACCGCCGAGATCGTAGACGGCGACGACGTTGTCGGTGGCCTTGTCAAGACCGTAGGCAAGGGCAGCAGCGGTGGGCTCGTTGACGACACGGAGGACGTTGAGACCGGCAATCTGACCGGCGTCCTTTGTGGCCTGGCGCTGGGAGTCGTTGAAGTAGGCGGGGACAGTGACGACGGCGTTCTTGACGTTCTTGCCCATGTACGACTCGGCGGTCTCCTTCATCTTGCCGAGGACGAAGCCACCAACCTGGGAGGGCGAGTACTTCTGGCCCTGGGCCTCGAGCCAGGCATCACCGTTGGAGTGCTGGACGATCTTGTAGGGAACCTGCTGTATGTCCTTCTGGACCTCAGAGTCGGTGAACTTGCGGCCGATGAGACGCTTGGTTGCGAAGAGGGTGTTCTCGGGGTTGACAACAGCCTGGCGCTTGGCGGCGATACCAACGAGACGCTCGCCCTCCTTTGTGAAGCCAACGACGGAGGGTGTTGTGCGGCCACCTGGAGATGCGAGTTAGCTGATGGAAAAGGCAGATGGGATGGAATAGGATGGTGGTGGAGCGCGTACCCTCGGAGTTTTCGATGATGCGAGGGACCTTGCCCTCCATGACGGCAACGGCCGAGTTGGTTGTGCCCAAATCGATACCGATGACGGAGCCCTTGACCTTCTCCTCTTCATAGCGGGCGAATGTGGAGCTGAAAGGACGGGCAGAGATGGGAGTGCGGCGGGCAGCAGAGGCCACGCGCGGCGCGAACTGGAGATGGAGTCAGTGAGGGATCGAGGTGGGTGTGGCGGGGGGTGCACTCACAGTCCGTGATAATCTCGAGGACAGCATTGTGGGTGGATGTGCGGCGCTGCTAAAGGAGATGAAAGCAACAGGTGAGGGTGTGCGGAATGGGCGCAATGGGGATGGGTGATGGATTATATGATGGTGATGGAGAGCTCTGAGCTTGGACTGAAAAAAGTTCGGAGCCAGCGAATGTTCTCGCATCTTTGCTTGGCGCTGGCTGGCTCCCGAGGTGCGGTCATCCACGGCACTACCACAGGCAGTCGGCGACGATCAGAGCGCGCAGCATTGCCGGAGGGCTGCTGTTGCTGGTGGATGCTATTGCTAGTCGATGTATTGCCGGGAGACGCATTGCTGGTGGATGGATTTCTGGTGGCTGCAGTCGGTGCAGCTGTTTGGCCATGCTGCGGCGGTGCGCTGCGAGGCCTGCGAGAGCTGCGAGAGCTGCGAGAGCTGCAAGGCCTGCCTTACCCTGTTCGATTGAGTGTGGGGAAGGGCACTTGAATCATAAAGGGCAGCGAACGGGCGCAGCTCGAGGCACTCACGACATGACATGGACCTGAAGTGACTGCACGTCCTCACCACGCCTCGGCAGCAACATCTCTCTAGACTGGGCCTCGACGCTGCTACCGTAGCCGTCTGGAGTTGCTGGACGGACTGTGTTGACCACCGGCTGTGTTTGCTACTGACTGCGTCTGCTGCTGACTGCATTTGCTACTGACAGTGTCGTTTACTAGCCATCGACAGTGTTGGTTATAGGCCATTGACCGTGCTGGCTGGCTGCGCCTGCGCCTGCGAATTACTCGCCGTCTGTGACGTACCTCCGTACGGCCTCTTCTGCTGGTCGACCCGCTTGCGCCGACGACTGTAGCGACATGCAGTCGGCGACCTGACCGCGAAACATGGCCGTCGATGACTTTCTGTATGCTTCCCTTGCCCTGCTATGCACTGCTGTCGCTGCGCTGCACTCTCTGCACACCACGCTGACGCCCGCCGCAGGAGTCGAGACACGGACGCTTTCGTGCTGCCCTCCAAGTCGTACTATCCGACCAAGATCCCCATCGCGTGAGCTGCCACCCGAGCTGCCCTGCCTGCAAGCCTGCCTGCCTGTCTGCCCGCCGTGCTAATCCCCCCAGACACTACCAGCTGCGGCACTTCATCAGCTCCCCCGAGCACGACCTCGTCTACTATGCGAGCGGCGCCGACGTCTACTGCCTCAACGCCGCCACCCACACCCAGGCCCACGTCACGACTCTGCCCTTTGACGCCCGCTGCACCGCCTCTGGGTACGGCTACGTCTGCGTCGGAGGAGCGGACCATGGCAACTTTGCCGCCATCCAGGTCACTGGCTTCCCCCCCGTCCACGACTCGCACGTCGACGCCCTGCTGCCCCTCGACTTTGAGCGCCGTCTTCCCCCTCCGCCTCAGCTCCGCGTCGCCCACCGCATACACCTCGAGAAGATCGGCGAGGACATTGTCAACTCCATCTCCATACACAAACTCCCTGCTGCCACCCCCGACGGCCGAGACAATGTCGTCGCTGTCCTTACCAACAACGACAAATCTGTGCGCATCTACTCGCTGCTCGACAATCTCGAGCTGTGCTGCATAGACCTCCCCATCGCCATGAACCATGCCACCATATCGCCAGACGGAACCTTTCTCGTCGCAGTGGGCGACCAGCAGACAGGCTTCTTCTTCCAGAGATGTCTCCCCGACCCCGAACGACCAAGCAGCTGGAAGGAGCCCGGTGATGGCATCAGCCCGGTCCCATCAGAATGGAAGCTGTTTGACGAGGTCGCCCTGTACATACCTTCAAACCAGTGTGCAGAAGGATACTTCACAACGGCCTGGTCGCCTTCCGGTCGTCTGTGTGCCGTTGGCTCAGAGTGTGGCTACATCACCATCTTCGATGTCGATCATCTTAAAGTCGCAGAGTATGGAGAGCACGCAATTCTTGGCGTGATAAGCTCGACCAGGCCCGACGTGTCCACAGGCGCTGGCGCAGTGCGAACGATGCTGTTCTCTCCAGCCCCCTGGGACTTTCTCATCTGGAGCGAAGACCAAGGCAGGGTGTGCGTTGCTGACATCAGAGCTGGACTCAAAGTGAAGCAGATCCTGACTCTAGACCCAAACGAGGAGGGTCTTGACAAGGTCGAGATTGCCGACTTTGATCTGAGCTTGCCGCAAGAGATGCCTAATGTGTCAAGGGAAGCCGATTTTATCCGCAGGTACCGTCGCACTCTGGATTCAGAAGGGACACAAGCAGCCTTCGACACAGCCAACGAGTACTTCCAGGCAGATTCGGAACGACGGAATGCTTTGCGGCGTCTCGGTGTTGTCGAGTCTGACAATGACCCGCATGGACTGTCGTCCGACGAACGGCGCATCTTGGAATCCCTGCGGACATCACGTCACGCTCTGGAAGCACAACAACCCGGTGGGATCAGACCTAGGAGTATCAACTACACCACTGCAGATCGTGTAGAAGCTGCTCGGTACGATGCGTATGAGCACACTAGACCTACGTTCCGAGCTGACATAATGATTAGACAACAGGCTGCCGCCGCTCGAGACCTGCCTTCTGATATGCTAGATGATCTACTTCTGGATAGTCTTCGGCCGACAAATCGCCTGCTTGGAGAGCGAACGGCGCCTCGGCGTCAAGCCTCGATGTTTGTGTCTATCAACCAAGGCACGGTGAACGCGCCGTCTCGCGCGCAAACAAACATGACCGACGCTGTCACCACAAGATCTCCTAATACCATGACTGCACAGACACGGAGCGACATCATCAGCTCGACTGACAACGCCTGGCGCACAATCCAGGCAGCGCTGGTGACGAACAATACGGCTCGCACCAGCTTGGCTACTCCAATCACCAACAGCAATCCGACGGCGCCCGAGCTACGCAGCGAACTGCGCCGTCTACGCCAACTCACACAGGTGCGTGAACGCCTCCGCAACGAGCGTGCGAGCCAGCTGTCCAGCGAGACGTACGAGTTCAGCCTGGGTCTCCGGAGAGTGAGCCGCCTCACGCATGACCCGAGTCAGGGTGTGCGTACGGCAGGCATCGCAATTAGCCAAGACGGACGAAGGCTGTACTGCGGAACCGAAGAGGGCATCTTTGAGTTTCGAATGAACTTGCACGCGCGGAAGAGGTTTCCTGCCATTACTCCGCGCTGATGGGCAGGAGCTTACACAGAGTGTATCTACGACGGCGATATCTGGTCAAAAAGCGTTCACATTCCCTTTGGGTTATTAGGCGTTTTGGAGTGGCAATTGGGTAGCGAGCATTGGCGCAGGGTATTGTGTGAGGACTATATTCCTATGTATATTTTGTATGGCTGTATGAGTGGCATGTAAGTGACAAAGGGGGATGACAGGTCCCCAGGACATAGGTAATCACTAGCAAACACGAATCTGATGATCACAGGTACCATTCTTGATCTTGGGTGTCGCACTGGATGAGGGCTCATGAGAAGCATGGGTGCTCGCTCTGTTCTCGGCAAGTGGGGGGAGCAGACACGCTGGGCAGGCTCCGGGTCGTGCATCGATCTGGGGTAAAACAGGCCGGTCGTCGGCATGTCGCAAAGCTGCAAGAGAAAGTGCCGACGAATCGCGACCAGTCTGAAGCACGCCATCAGCAGTGACTCGACGTCAAGCACGCCTGCGCTAATGTACCTTGCAGCATGACTGCGAGTTTTGTCACTTGCTGATGTACTCTGCATTATCCTCCTCATACTCTGCATTGCTCTCTTGATTTCATCACGACAGCAATTGAACCCCCTTTATGCCTGCAGACTCATTGTTGCTCCAGCGGCGAATTGCATCATCATCACCGATAGCGGACTCGAAACGCCAGGCCTGAACAGGACCGCCACCACTCGACCTCGAGCGCGACCGTCTTCGGAGGCACACCACACCACCCCCCCCCCACACACACACACAGCAACCATGGCTGGCGAAAGCTCAAAGGCCTCGGCCAAGGGCCCTGTCCTCGACATTGACGGCCATAACTTGCCACCCTCGCCGGCCCCCAGCACGCCACGCAGCGCTGGCAGGAAATATGCACTCGCGACTGAGCTTGTCTATACGGAGAGCACCGACCAGTACAATGCCAGCTCGGTGCCAATTTACCAGGTATGTTGGAACCAGTGCTTTAAGCAATGCTGCAACCAATGCTGCAACCAATACTGGAGTGAATGCAAATGGCACGGCCAACGCTGACAACCCCCCATAGTCGGCAACCTTCAAGCAGACAGGCGCCAGCGCTGGCGGCAGCGAATATGACTACACGCGCTCCGGCAACCCCACACGAACCCACCTCGAGCGACACCTGGCCAAGATCATGAACGCAAACCGCGCCCTGGTCGTCAGCTCCGGCATGGGCGCCCTCGACGTCGTCACGCGCCTGCTGCGCCCCGGCGACGAGGTGGTGACAGGCGACGACCTGTATGGCGGCAGCAACAGACTGCTCAAGTACCTCTCCACCCACGGTGGCATCGTCGTCCACCACGTCGACACCACCAACCCCGACGCTGTCGCCAAGGTCCTCAGCAGCAAGACGGCCCTCGTCCTGCTCGAGACGCCAACCAACCCGCTCATCAAGATCTGCGACATCCCCACCATTGCCCGCGCCGCCCATGACGCCAACCCCGCCGCCGTCGTCTGCGTCGACAACACCATGATGTCGCCCATGCTGATGAACCCGCTGGACCTCGGCGCCGACATTGTCTACGAGTCTGGCACAAAGTACCTGTCTGGCCACCACGATCTCATGGCTGGTGTCATCGCCGTCAACGACTCGGCCCTCAGCGACCGCCTCTACTTCACCATCAACGCCTCGGGCTGCGGCCTCTCTCCCTTTGACTCGTGGCTGCTGCTCCGCGGCGTCAAGACGCTTGGTGTCCGCATGGAAAAGCAGCAGGCCAACACCATGCGCATCGCCACCTTCCTCGAGTCGCACGGCTTCAAGGTCCGCTACCCGGGTCTGAAGTCGCACCCCCAGTACGACCTGCACTGGAGCATGGCCCGCGGCGCCGGCGCCGTCCTCTCCTTCGAGACGGGCGACATTGCTATCTCGGAGCGCATCGTCGAGAGCGCAAAGCTCTGGGGCATTAGCGTCTCCTTTGGCTGCGTCAACTCGCTCATCAGCATGCCATGCCGCATGAGCCATGCCTCGATTGACGAGAAGACGAGGCGCGAGCGCAACATGCCCGAGGACATCATCAGGCTGTGCGTCGGCATCGAGGACGCCGACGATCTAATCGACGACCTCAGCCGTGCGGTAAGCAATCCCTGCACCTCCTCTCCCCTCCCGCAACCCCACCACCCACTCGCTAACACCCCCCTCCAGCTCGTCCAAGCCGGCGCCGTCAACATCACCCCCGAGGGCTTCCAAGCCCTGAACCTCTCCTCCGCCGCCGACGACCTCCCCGCCATCGCCCCCGCAACCGAGGACTAAACCCCCCGGTCGTCCTAATCCTTCCTCTCCTTTTCCCCTTTTCTCCCCCTCTCACCCAAAAAGTCACCTCTGTCCCGCCCGCCCCCCGCGGCTGCGTTAACGTGATGCCCAAGCCGCCTCTGTCACCGACCCCGTGGTGGTTGGTGTTAACGTGGTCCATGTTTTTCTTTTTTTTTGTATTTCTTTCCCCGTTGGATCGTTGGATCGTGCGCACATCATCACATCACATCATCTCACGTCATGTTCATGTTCATGTTCACACTCGCAGCACATCGCACCGTTGTGGTATTATACGGTATCATCCCTGCCATATTCACTCGGTTTTTTTTTTGGCTGTGGTGTTTTGATCGATGGCTGGAAGTGGGTGTTGTGTGGATGTGTAGTGTGTAGCATGTAGTGTGTAGCATGCATGTAGCACTCCAGAAATCGTACTCATACGTTTACCTTTTATTTTTTTTGTGTGTCCAGTGAATGTATGCATGCATGTGTTTTTGAGTCATGCCCCCTCTCATGCCGTGTTTTGTCCTCTTCTTTCCTATCCTATCTCATCCTATCCAATCCCATCCCATTTGTGCCATCCTGTGCTGTGCGGTGCGGGAAATCACACCCACACCACCGCGTCCGTCAGTCTTGTATAAAAATTGGCTTGTATGTAAGTCTCGGCACGTCAGTCTCGTGTGCCAGTCTCTGCGCAGGGGAAGAGGGAGGAGGGTTATAAAGTAGATTACGGGGTTTTTGGAAAGAAGAGGGGGGAGGGGGAGGGTGATGAGGGTGATGAAGGGGTTAAGGAGCGTTGAGGAGCGTTGTTGAGGGATGTTTGTGGTTTGTTTGTGGATGGGGATCGGGATGGGCATGAGGATGGATATGGGTGTGTATTTGTGTCTATGGAGCTAATGCGTGGATAGGGATATGGATGAATATAGACAAAGAAAAGGGCAGAGAAGCCGGGTATCGTAAAAAGAAACAAGCAACGACTTCCACAAAAAAAAAACTCAAACAAACCCATCCCTCCACAACCGCTGCTCCACAGCCGCCATCTTCTCCAGACTCGGCGTCGGCGGTGCGCTAGGCAGGAGCGTAAGCTGCGAATCCGCATCGCTCCAGCGACTCTTCTTGACGTACGCCCGAGACGGCATCCTAACCTCTGCATCCGTGACGCCGTCCTCGAAGAAGAACTCGGGCAGCTGCGACGCCGCACGCAGCGTGCACGTTGTCCTCGCGCTCTTGTCGTCGTCGCCCTTGTCGCTGGGACCCCGCTCCTGGCTTTGGTGCCACACGCTCACTACCGCGTCCCAGTAGCGGCTTGGCTCCTGGCGTGCGTGGTCGACGTGGCCTGACGATGCGAAGAGCACTTCGGTGACGCGCCCGCTGTGTTCCATTGACTCGCCCGCGTGCTCGTAGATGTCGTGCCATGCGATGAGTCCGTCGGCTTTGGAGTAGAGGTAGCATCGTGGGGCTTGGAGGTCGAAGAGTGTGGGGTCCAGCAAGCGGCGCCGTGTCCGTGTGACGATGTTGTTTTCGCTGCCGACGAGGACGAGGTACAGTAGCCAGATAATGCCGAGGAGCGTGGCGGCGATGATGGTGGCGAGTTGCTTGAGCACGGGGATGGGTGGGAAGGACTTCGCTAGTGCGGAGCAGAGGCGTAGATACCGCGGGTGGCCGGGCGTGCTATCGAGGTAGAGGGCCGAGATTGGGAGGCGGGAGCCCGTGGTGTGGAGGTAGGCTGCGGCCAGCTCGCAGGCCTTGTTGCTGCCGCCTTCCGAGAAGGCGTGCATGAGTATGCCGCCAGTGTTACGGCAGGGGATGTGTTGGAGGTTGGAGATGTAGTTGACGGCCGGTTGGAGGCGGTGCTGTTTTCGCTTCGAACTTCGGAAGATGAGATCTGCTGAAGACGTGGTGATGACCATGATGTGTGAGGAGGGGAACATGGTCGCGTATTCTTGAGTGTATTTGGAGATGTGACGGCCGTGGGCGCCGGTCCATGTCATAAGAAGGATAAGAGATGGGATCGAAACATCTTCAAGAGGTGTTGAAGGTGTGGAGGGTATGCGGTCCCATATCGTTGGTGCAATGAGTTCGAAGCCAGGGATGGCATCATGTGGCGTGGTTGTGCTCGACATGGTCACAAAGTGCTGAAGGAGAAGGACAATCGAGGTAAAGAAAGTAATGTAACAAAACCCAATTGAAGTCACAAAAGCCACACAGAAGAATGATTGTGTCGTCAGATCCGTTGATGTTGTACTCGGAAACTCTCACGGGCTACAGCACCATGTGCTTATGTAGATCCAATGTTTACCTGCATAGTAACTGATCGCATCCAGACACTGCCACTCAGCCAAGTGTGCATGGAAAGGCTCGCGTATCTTGGAATCGGTGAGCTGAACATTAGCATCGCCATGTAATTTCGCGGGAATACCGACAATGAGAAAGCAGTCTCGGCCATAGTGATATCCATTGAGGCGTTCGTGATTCTCCTGTAGTTGTGCTAGACCGTACGTATTGTTGCTGGGATGGGCCAAGTACTTCTCCCATGTATCGCTTGCTCGCACCCACTCTGGTGAAGGCTGTCTTGATTGAGTGAAGGATAAGCCTTCGTCTGATGCAAGAGAGCCGCAACTACCACGGAGTGTCCTCAATGCGGCGACTCCGAGCTGCGAATGCAGTATAGCGTGCGGCTCCTATTACTACGTGATGGTACTACCGCGTGCTACTTGGTGCTCGGGTCGACTTGCAGAACGAGGCTTGCGCACAGGCGGCCCTACTGTCTGTTCGTCGATAGCCACCATCTACACGTGGATTTGGGGCAGCTGAAAACGGGAGATGTGCAGACGGTGGAGTATTTCGAGAGCTGAGAGGCGTTCTCGGTGAACGAGTCCCAGTCAATTGCCGAGATATGTGGGTCGACGTTTCCTGATCGAGAAAAGTGCTATCCTTTGATTGGCGCAGGGCTGAGCTGACAGCGACCACGTTTTGTACCGGATCAAAGCCTCATTCTCTTCCACGTCAGCTGTCAAAAGATTCCTCTGCATGCAGCAGACTTATGCGTGCTGGCAATCGAGTGCCCATAGGCTGTCAGACTCACGATGTGTATCGGACGCCGCCATGTGCACACTATCCCTTTCAGGAAATCCGTTGCAGCTCAGCCTGTGCAAGCCACAGATACACGCTAATGAGGCTCTGTAGTCTGTCTAGAGCGAGGCTGAGATGTGTCTGATAGCTTCAGTTGCTATGCGGACAGTCCACACAAGGAACGGCGCTCCCGTAAGAGTTTTGACGTACCTATTTCCGTGGTGCACTGGCTTAGGTATATGATACGACGACCCTGTCCCAAATATGTCGTGCACCATACCAAGAAGCCCTCCATTCCATCAGGCTGTCGAGTAACAGTGACTGCCTTGCTATCACTGTATAAACTTGGGCCCCAACAACAACATGGCGTCACAGTACACCACGCCCGCCGTCCAACCTCTCGGATTGCAGCAGGCCGTTGGGCATCAAACGGCCAAAGTTGATGACCACCATACGTGGACCAAGACAGAGAAATCTGACCCGATTGGAACGGAGCAGTCATGTAGTCTTCCGTCAGAAGCGGTCTCATCGGTCGGCAGCAGAAGTGGTATGCATGCCTCGCTTTAGTGGCGTTATTCTGATATCTGATCGGTCTTTGCAGTTCTAAACGGGCTTCTGTGCTCGACAGAAAGGCAAGCGACGCCCTTCACAACTGAAGCTCTAGCCGCTCATCCAAATACACCTTCACACTTACCTTCAAGCTCATCAACACCCCCTCGCCACAAGCGACCAGTATCATCCTACCTATCTTTAGGTTCAAGTATGGATTTCGATGTTGAGGCTAAAACCGAAGTCGTGCCACACTCAGAGTGGAGCCCTTCAAAGAATGAGTTGCTGGTAATGATCAGTCTGAGTTTCATCTCACTGATGGTTGCCTTGGATGCGACTGTTCTCGTTACCGTGCTGCCTGTAGGTACCGCATAAGGTCCTCGGGTTCTGCCAGCTAACGCATGACAGGAAATAGCACACTCGCTCAATGGGACATCAGCGGAGGCTTTTTGGGCAGGTACTTCATAGTAAGCGTTCCGTCGTACCTTACGGAGACAAGCTGACGATTTCAAGTCTCCTCACTTCAGCCATCTTCCAGCCGGTCATTGCCTCGATATCTTCCAACTTTGGGCGTCAGCAGATGCTTTTGCTCTCCTTGATCTTCGTAAGTGATTTCTCTGACTTCTCACATGACCCACCTAACATGTGCAGTTCACCGTCGGCACCATACTCTGCTCAATTGCTCGCGACTTCGCAGTCTTGCTTACTGGACGATGTGTTCAGGGCATTGGCGGTGGAGGTATTATAACCATTACTCAGGTGATATTCTGCGACATTGTGCCTCTGAGACACCGCCCGAAATACTTTGCTATGGTCCTCGGCTCGTGGTCGATCGGGAGCATTGTAGGTCCTGTAGTGGGTGGGGCTCTGGTGGAGAATGCCTCGTGGCGTTGGTGAGTTCTCTCCGGCTTACATGCTGAGCTTCGCTAATATGGGTCGGCCAGGTGCTTCCACATTAACTACCCATTCTGTGGTGTCGGTTTCGTTGTTGCCGCATGGTTCGTGCGCATGAACGCCACGACACAACTGACCATTACGCAAAAGCTGAAGCAGACTGATTGGATCGGCGCCGTAATCTTCATTGGCAGCTTCACTAGCTTCCTTGTTGGCCTTTCTTTCGGCGGCGTACAACACCCTTGGGCCTCTGCTGCCACACTTGCACCCTTGATATCAGGTGTTGCGGGCATAGTCGCCTTTCTTGGCTGGCAGGTGTACAAGAAGCCCCACAGCCTCCTCCCCATGTCAATCTTTTACAACTGGTCAGCTATATCCGCATTCTATTGCGCGATGATCAACGGTCTTGTTGTATGTAAGCACCGTTATCGGACAGACTGAGGCTGACACATGCTAGCTTTTCACGGCTCTTTACTACGTTCCTTTTTTCTTCATGTCGGTTCGTGGCCAAACGCCAACACGCGCCGGCATAGACCTGTTTCCCGCTGTCTGCTTCCTCATCCCCGGTTCTATCATTGTCGCCGCTCTGACTGCACGACTGGGAAGATTTCGATGGGCCATCTGGCTCGGCTGGGCGATCACAACGACAGCCTGCGGCCTCTTTATTATCTTCGATGTCAAAACCAGGCTGGTAGTTATTGCTGTAGCGCTCGCTGTTTTCGGTATCGGCTCGGGTATGGTCTTGACAAGCGTCAACGTGGGTATCCAGGCCATCTCCAAGGTCGAAGATTGTGCCATGGCTGCGAGCATGTACGGATTCTTTCGCAGTCTCGGTATGCCTATCGGCGTTGCAGTAAGCATATCTCTCCATCATCTCTCCATCATCTCAGAATTGAGACTAACATGTGTAAGCTATCGGGCACCGTCTTTCAGAACGCTATGTCAAGCAAGTTGACTGCGCTTGGTCTTCCTACACAGATCGCCCATGACTCCGAGCAGTTCGTTTTCAAGCTCCGAGCTATGGCAGAGGGAGTAGAGAAAGCTGCTATCCTTGAGTCATACATGCATGGTTTCCATGCTGTTTTCATCTTCGTGACGGCCATATCAGCGAGCGCACTCATCGCCAGCTTGGTAATTCGCAAGTTCAGCATGGACAAGATTCTGCTTACCGCATATTCAGTCAAATAAGGCTGATGACCGGGTGTTCCCTCTTATCTTCTTTTCTCCTTTTCTTCTTCTCTTCTTCGTTCATCTTTTCATAGATACACTGATATTTTATACATCTGAAATTGCAATTCCAAAACAGCATCAAGTCATTGCAATGTCGACGGGCTGGTACATACGTGTGCGGAGCATATGCCGCTCCGTTCACGTCGTGTCGTGTGATGTCAGGTAAGAGAGGTCAAAGCGTGACGCAGCTTCCTCGGTTCTTCAACGCACTGCAACGTTTAGGTCAGAAGAATGCCGCAACCCTCATACTCTCGTACGCTGCCTGCCAGACACCCGTCGCATGCACCAGGCACCCCCTTAATTGGTCTCTATACTCGTTCCCGTTTGTATTCCCTCACATCCTCCTTACCACGCCTCTTTGCCCAGAACCTTTTTACCTTTCTAGTCTTAAAGCCATGTGCGCAAACAACAAAAGCGCACCTGGTCGCGTTCTGATCCTGGTCGATCGAAGAAGACACGACAGACGAAGCTTGATGGTGCGAAACACGCTTAGCCCGATGCTAGGTGGCTAACAATTTCGATTAATGTGCGAAAACCATTGTCTTAATCCTCCTTCCTCTCTTGGGGCAGAACTCCTTACACATCGTCTCATGTTGATCCGTAGCGCATCTAAGCGGGCACAGCGGGTAACGATCAATATGATCAATGCTCGGGGATGACCGTGCTACCTTGCGGATATCGCGCTGGGCCTCGCGGCCTCAACGTCCAATCAGACTCTCTCCGGTCAGCGCGCCACGGCGACAGGTCGCTCGTGTCAACACGCAAGCTCGTCTCTGGTACCTTATCTATCGCTTGTTAGTCGAGCACCAGTACGCTTTGGGCAACAGAAACCGCTTGTGGATGATCTCATCGGTCGTGCACTTTGGTGTCAACAGGTGGCCCTGGTCCGAAGTCGGTGCAGCAACATCTCCAGATTATCCACAACGGGTTCGACGCTTCGACGCGCTGATCCTTCGATGCGTCATTCAGGAACCGGCTGCATGACCCCTTACAAGGGCCTTGCGCGCCAAATCCGTCCACAAGCGTTCGCTGTACGGCTTTGATAGGATGAACGTGTACTAATCCAAGGCCCGTGCGATCGTTCGCTTCGCACTGGTCTCCGGGCAGGCCTAATGATGTTCACCTGAGACGCGGCCAACAATGTCTAGGATGGCAGCACAGAGGCCGTTATAGCCAGGACCATTGGAACTTATGCCTGTAAGAATCATCATTCGTCGCTTTCCTGGTCCTCGAACACCCTGCGCACATCAAACGCGTTGCATGCTGCACGTCTTGGCGTGCTGTCGTGACCTCAGCCTTGCCCCAACTTTGGGTTCGTGACAGGGATAAGGCCAGACTACTGTTCGTGGCTCGAGCACTTCTGCGACCAATCCCCCATTTTAGCTTCTTCTATGGCTTTTCCAGAACAATTCCCAACCCGCGCTCCCCGCTGCAATCTGGTGATGTGATATAACAACCTCTTCGCGCCAACGCCAGCTGATGCCTGCCTGGGAAGACGTCTGTCCACTCCTAATTCCCAATATCTGTTGGCCATACCTGGGTACCCCTTTTTATTCCCTCCTGGAACGAATGCGGAGCGCTGCATTCCCAGACAGCGTCAAGTCAAGTTTATTCTGTCGTTGGTAGTGTAGCGGATTTTCCGGAATGTTCAGAGGAATCAGTCGCAGATCTGGAACCTGCTAGTCATTCGAGGCTCTTTCAAGATGGAAGACCAGATCGACATTCCGGAGGAGTCCATGCGGCATATTGAAGCTCTGTTATCAAGACATCCCCCGCAAATGATTCAGAGAATGTTCGCACAGACGCTGGAGTCTCGTACGTTACAGAAACTGTCTGTTCTGTTATGGAGCTAACATGCTTGAGGTCGCAACTCAATCTCATCTCTCGCGTCGATAAATACCACTGCAACGAGCTCGACGTCATCGTCTGGCTCTTCATGGCGTTCCCGTCTGTCGCTCGCGTCAACATTCTCAAGCTCCACAGGGAGCAGTGACAACGCTCCTTCTGTTGTTTCCTCAGCTTCCTCACGTTTCAAAATGAGAAGAGCGGGACCGCGTTCATATCCGGCTGGTTTAGATCACGCGCTGCCCGTTCCTGCTATGCTGACGCCTGCATCTGACATCAGCAGCCCGATCGACAAGCAGCTCGAGCATAGCATCACGCCAACAGATGAAGCCAGCATACCCTCGCCAGTCCTATTTCCAGACGAGAGGTGTCAAGCCCAATCGGGCGAGTCATACATGTTCTGCACTTATTGTGCCGAACAGAAGTCTCTCAAGACATTCAAAGCCAAGTCAGACTGGAAAAAGCACGAAGCAAGGATGCATGAGAGCGGAGAAGATTGGGCTTGTGTTGTCATCGGGTGCAGCCGTGTGTTTGATCGCCAGAAGGACTTTATCAAGCACCACCAACGCTACCATTCGGGTCGACCGTTGCCTTCATTGACAGATATCGGAATTGCCCTACTACCAAGGAGGGTTTTTGGTTGTGGGTTCGATAAGTGCAAAGAAGTAAGCATCGGTTGGGATGAGCGGTGTGATCATGTTGCCAAACACATGAAGAATGGCGCAACATCAGAGCAATGGAAGTATTCGAACGTCATACGCAACCTTATTCGACAAGAAGCGCTACACGAGACCTGGAAGGAGATCATCGCTTGCCTTGATGAAAGATTGAAGGAGAATCGGGCGCAGATAAGCTGGTGCCCGGATAACACCAGAGTTCTGCGACAAAAGTTGCAATGTTGCGATCTCAGGCCAAGCCGGGAGGAAGTGCTCATCACAGCACTAAGCCTTCGTTCTGATATTGTACTCGATCTTGTACATCAACAGGTGCCAGCCGGGTTCATCGTCCCCAGCAGAGACTCTGTCCCAAACGTAGACAAAATGACACGCGAGCAGCGCATGCAGGTTTTGATCGGACATTCGAATGTCCAGCTGTCGCGTACGAGACTGGCTAGTCTGAATGCTGCTCTTCTCAGTGTCACGAGTCTCACACCCAACTTTCATTGCGGATCATCACCTTTTGGTGAATCTAGCTCGCCTACCACAGACACGAGCGAGCGTCGCATCAGCTACATGGATATAGATCCCGGCGATTTTCTGGATGTTGCACAACCCCCAATACCAGATATGCATATCAACATGAACGCACCTCAGATCCACACTCCAGTCACCGATAACGGACAGCAGATGTCCCAGCAAGCAAACAACTACGTGGATCAGACCAAAACTTCTCAAACCCCGCTTGGATGGTACTATCCAAGCTATTTCGATGCGGCACCTCAATTCGAAGAGTCGCAGTATTACGATAGGCCGTCACTAGGGCAGATGATCGCCAAACCTCTGCACAAGATCGGCAACCGCCTGAGCACGTCAAGGAACGGCTCACGACCGACATCACACGTGGAGCCAAGCCCCAGTGAGATGACACACGATTTTGGTCTTCAGAACTCCGTCGCAGCGCAAGGCATGCGTAACCTGCACGCAAACATCCAGCCCCAACCACAAGTCCACCCACAACAACACTTTCAGCAACACACACATCAGCAACACTCTCACCACCAGCACCAGCAACCACAAACAATAGTACACCCGCAACCCCAGCATTTCCGCAACCCTGCTCAAATGCAAGACCAGCTCCATTTGTTCACGACCCACAACTAGCGAAGTCACGACCTTGCTGTTCCAGCATACCAGCGAGCATATAGACGTTTTCTCTTTCTTGCCCTGATTTTCTTCCGTGTGGTTGGTTGTGTTCCATTGATACCCCGTGCTTTTCGGCACAACGACATGCATGTATTGTAACTGTACTGGATTTCTGCACTACACTACAATAGAGAATAGAGCCGCGAGGCAGGTCCCGATATACAACGCATCTGCATTACACCGCATTGAGGTTGCTTATCTGCTGTGCAGCTTGGCGCGTAAGACGCGAGCCTCGTGAGGCATGACATGTGTGGTGTCCGGCCCGCCGTCCCGCGCACAGTCTAATATTACTCACGGCAGAGTATGCGAGAGTATGCGAGAAGCTGCAGTTCTGTATGGTGATGACGTCGGTGCTTGTCCTGTTCATTAAACACTCGGGATCCGTTGCAGGGATGCTGAATTGATGTCACCCATTCAGTGCGAAAGTCCCCATCAGACTTTTTCAATGCCGCTCAGATATTTTGTGGACCTTATAGCCCGCCGCCTTGACTTCGCATAGCCAGATGGTCCTTGTTACCCTTTTGCTGGTCTTGAATAATCCTCTTTTGGCACGGTCAGGCAGTATTCTCCATTCTACACATGGTGATGTGGTGGTGACGTGGGAATAAAACAGGACTGAGTCGGAGGCGTGTACGGAGAAGAGAGGTGTCTTTGTACGTCGTGCATGCTCTGCTGCATTGAATCAGTCAAAAGGCCACAGAAAACCTAGGCACTGGCTACAGGATCAAGCATATGCAAACCAAGATAATGATGCTTCGGATTTCAGATTCGCCACGCAATGCTATGGTAAAGACGCTCATGTACGTCCATCACTACCTCTGCCCAACCGAAACCCAATCTCTGTCCTCTTGTCATCAGTCAAGCGGCCCCACTCGAGGAGCAACCGGAACATGTAGACCTCCATGTCCTCCTTCCTCAGCACCTTCTCTGTCCAGACTTTCCCTTGTCGTGCAATTGCCTCAGCTTCCTTCAGCCTCCCTTCCATCATCCTCTTGTTCCGGTTCTCGATGCCATAGCCGCCGAAATATGCGAGGATGGAGAAGAGGTCGTGGAGCCGGAGGTCGACAGGTACGAAGTGCTTCCACGCCACAAGGCGATCATCGTACCACTCGCGGAAGATGCTGGATTTGAGAACGACGGAATTGGATTGTAGAAATGGGAGGAAGTGGCTCGAAAATGCCGCACCGGCAGCATCGAAGACATACTTATAGCGCCAGTGTTGCCTGAGGTCTATGTCATCGGCGAGTCTGAATTCTCGAGATTGATCAGTACAGTCTTGGCCAACGCATTGTTTCAACTGGGTGATTTGAGCGTCGATTTTCGTCTCCAGCATGTTCTTGACATCAGACCTGCGCTTCATAATGTACTCCAGCCTGTCGGTATGATCTCCTTTGGGAAGAAACATGGGTAACCTCGCGGTGGTGTTGAAATTCAAATAATGCACGAGACGTTGACGGAGCATACCCTTCCAGGTGCCTGTAGTGCTTATGCCTTCATCCGTTGGGTTGCGCCAAAACAAAACATTCTCCTTTTGTTGGAAAGGCGGGTCTGGATACTTTTCATCGAAATCGTACTTTGATTTCCCCAGATAGTTCCACGGGGAAGGATATCGAATATCAACAAATCCTGCTGTGCGACCCTGACTAAAAATCGGCACAATGCTACGAGTCACCGTGAGATTGCTTGGGCTGAGATAGAAACCGTGCAGGTTTGCAACGTCTGGTTGATGGCAAGGGTCAGCAGCCATGCTCCAATTTGATACGAAAGCGCCCACGGAATGCGGTATGCTACATGTGTGACAGAAGGTCTTCATGTTCCAGTGACGCTCCTTGCGCGCGCGGGATTCGGGAGGGCAAGCCATAGATCCGTACGTCTGGAACGAGGATTTGAAGTGGATATCCTCGAAGAATTTGGGGTCGTTTCGTATGTTGTTAATGTTAGGCCATCGATCTGCACGGTCAATACTGAAATCAAGTCGGGCGCGAGAAGGTTCTGGTACGGGGTATCGTTGTGGGTTGCCGAGGGCGTTTTGCAAGCGATCGAAAGGTACTGCAACTCGAGGCTCGCTACCGAGGTTGAAAGCAAGATCCATATCAGGAAGGAATTCAGCGAACTGCTTGATGAGGCTGCTCGCGCCGTCAATGACCCATTGAGTTTCCTGAGGCACATCTCCCAGTGGATCCGCCGATCCATCACGAATACGTATGCCGCCCACTCCACGATGCGTAGCCAATACGGTAGCTGTGCGGAGTCGCAAATCGTCTGGGGTGTACGAGGAGTACAGAGTAAGATCCTCTTCAATACTGTCATAGTCGTCGATTACGATGGAGTTACGGGCGACGGCGAACTCATACCACTTGTCGAAATACGGTGGTGGGTCTCGTTTGTACCGCTGCTGATAGTTTACAACAGCCTGAGCGAGCGACTGGCTACGAAAGGCTTGCGCCGCCCACTGTTCATGCTGGATGTTCCCTTGTTCAATAAGTGCTGAGATGGGATGTTCAAGAATGGGTTCCTGTCGGCGATAGACGACAACGCCAACCGAGAAACCAATGAGCACAAGGACCAACGTAGCCGACTGGTTCCGGCCCAGCCGGATTGGAACTGTGGAGCGGATTCGAGATTCGATGTTTGTGTCTGTGACCAAATGCAGAATAAGAGCAATGGTAAGCAAAGTCAAGCAAAGCACAAGGCTGATTGCGGACTTTGGTGGGAATGCATGGGATGAGCCGGTCCCTAGTGCTCGAAGAACGCCAATGAATGCAGATGAAAATGCAACCGTGAGGACTGCGCTCATCATGCCGTGTAGTCGTGCCTAACATGTCAGCTTCTGAAATCTTGAGACTGGAATATGCGGTAACCTACTGAGCTCAGAAAGCAAAATGTCATAAAGGGTATCATCAACGATAAACGCAACAAAGCAAAAAGATATTCAGATGGCAATGAGAGCATCCACTCGCGATGCTCAGGCATAGCGGGGTATACGACAATGCCAGTAACAACAAGAACCAAGGACGAAGCCTGGGCGCGTTAGCAGTCAGAGCGGAGGTATGGTCGTGACGCGTACAATGAAGGTTAGCCCAATCAACATGTTGTTGGATGTGCCGTCCTCGAGCCTGATGGATGAATCGTCAACCGGAGAGATTCCATCGTCGACTAGGCGGTACAGCAGTTGAACGATAACAGTGTCCAGCACGAATCCTACGAACTGGAGGGTAGGTATGAGGGCGGCTGACGAGTTCGTGACGGGGCAGATATACGTTGAACGTAGTGCGCTGGTCTTGACCAAGACAAGGAAGCTGCTGATGGACAGCAACACGGAAGGAATGATGTAGCGAGTCGAGTCGCCATAGGTAAATGTCAAGATGCGTTCGAACAGCGTCTTTGGGCGTGAGTCGGCGCTCCAGACAGGATACTGTAGTTGGGACGGGCGGCGGATACTGTGATAGAGAGCGAGAACGACCGGGAGGAAAGCCTGTTGCAGAGTAAGCACGCAACATGCCGTGGCAGCCTTGTGGTACTTACCACGGCCGAAGGGCCACTACACTCGACGTCCTTGATAACGCGGTAGAAGACGCCAATACGGCCACAGACTGCGAACAGCAGCACAGCAAGCAGGGCACCGACAGCGCGAACACTCGACTGCTTCCTGCGACCAACGAGCCCTGCTTCGGTCCAGCGCTGCTCGGCGTCCTGTCTGCTGTGGCCGTCACTGAGCGGTATCGCGACATATTGCGCAGGCAGCTGTGGCTGGTGCGGTTGGCCGGGCCAGGCTTCCACGGCGACGACAAGGAGACCAGTAAGCAACAACACGACACAGGTGGTATGCAAGGGCTTGTCGAGGGCGAACGAGTACTCTATGGGCGTCGCGGTGGACAGGTAGCTACTTGCTAAAATAAGGCCGCTGGATAGCGCTGTCAGTAATTGTCGTCGTACATTGCGGCCGCATCACTAGGCACCTACCACGGAAAGAAGAGCGCCTTCTTGTCCATGACCGCCGCATTGCTTGTGAGCGTACTCTATGGCTGCGGTACGGCGCAGCAGAGGTAGCGAGAGTCACTGTACATGGTCTTGTGGTGGAAGAGGCAGACGCTGCTGGACGCTGAGGTGTGAGCTGTTGCTTGGGGCTTGCATCCTGCGCCTCAACCCACACGCTAGGGACAGACGTAGCGGGGAACGCCTATGGAGGCTAGCGGTTCGTTCGGCAACTGTCTCAATACGCGCGGATACGGAGGTGTGGCAGGTGCAGCACTACAGGCAGAGCCTTGTTTCAAGCAGCGGTGGAGCAATAAACTTATTAGCGCCCTGTCAACTGCTTTGTTAACTGGTCTGCTGGTGCCAGGCATGTGTTTGCTTGTTCTGCGACCAGCCCAGGAACGCGCCCTCCCACCCAACACGGCAATCACGGCACGGCACGGAAGGGACGACCAAGGATCTGGAGGGGAGGCGAATATCGACAATCCTCCAGGCTCCTAGGACGGCAGCCAATGCTGGTTGCTATTTTCAGAACTTGTTGCGTGGTTTGATGTGCATGCCCTAAATCCTTCCTCTCGTATTATGTGTGTACGGTCTACGTATGGCTGTGAAGGAGCTGGTGTCGTCAACTTCTCATAACTTCTTTTCGTCATGGTGCGCCGCCTCGCTCTGAAGTGGAGACCCGTCCTTTGCGCCGTAACCTTGCATCTCCGGGTCAACATTCACGATACCAACCTTGGTTTCGTGGAAGCTGTCTGCGATGATCCGGTACGCCGGCACGAAATTGACACAGAATGTGTAGCTCCACGCAGCGACGAAAAACATCAACGGGACCACCATTGCGAAGCCAGTAGGCGAGTAGCCGGTTGCGAGGTTCACTGCACCTCGCGAGTCTGCTGCCACAAACAGGAGTGGGGGCACGACTGCACCGCCCGAGACACCAGCAACGATGAAGCCAGAACCGCGCTTTGAATACTTGCCGAGTCCTCTCATGCCCAAAGCCACAATGGTAGGGAAGATGATGGACTCGAAGAAAAGCACAATGAACAGCATACTCATTCCAGTGTTGCCACGCTCGGTTATAGATGGAATCAGGAAGATACTGTGGCGTTTGAGTTGAACTGAACGTTAAGAAAGATGTAGGCATACTTACATGCAAAAAGTCATAAAAACAAAGAACGTCCAGCGGGGCTTCACAAACTTCATGATCGCCGAACCAACAAATCGACCTAGCGTGAAGGCGCCTTGAGCGCCAGCCAGGAAGCGTGCAGCATCTGCATTGCTCGTAGCCTGCGGTTGGCCATCTGCGTCGTAGCCGCCGATACGTGATTCGGTCACATAGTTGATAAAAGCTCCCGCGATAGCAACCTGTGCCCCTGTATAGCAGAACTGGGCAAAGGTAGCGTGGAAGAGCCGGTACTGCTTGCGGAAAGGCTTAGTGTCGGTGCCTGCGTTCGTGGCTTCGGCCTGGAAAGCCATGTCGGCATCTGTGATTTCAGGTATCTATTACACAAGTCAGCAATGGGCGCATGACGCCAGCAGAGTCTGCTTACCGTAGCAAAGTAAAAGACCACCGCGAGAAGGTAGACAAAGCACGCAATTGCCAGGTACACCCACTGCACGTTCTTCAGCGCTTCCGAGCCCTCCCCGACATCAACGAAGAAAACATATGAACCAAGCACAGGCGCAACAACAGTACCGATACCATTGAACGCCTGCGCTAAGTTAATGCGCAGCTCTGAATACTTTGGCGGCCCGCAAACAGCCACTGAATCAGTGTCAGCTATGTCTTGTTTGAAGTGACCCTTTGGTTTTCGAGAACTCACGATATGGGTTCGCAGCTGTCTCGAGCGAGCCCAGCCCGTTACCAATCACAAAGGTGGCTGCGCAAAAGCCGCCAAACGAACGATATACGAGACATGGCCAGGTGAGCAGCGCACCGGTGCCGAACAGGAACAGCCCCCAGATGAAGACAACCTTGTAGCCCCAGTGTCTGAGCAGCCAGTTGGCGTGCCCCAGCGAAGCAAGCGGGTAAGCACCAAAATAAGCTGCCTGTAATCCTGAGGAACGGGCGCGCGTGATTCCCAGTTCGACCTGGAAATGCTTGTTCAGCGTGTCAATAAGACCGTATGAGAAACCCTGGAAATTTGTTAGAAATAGATCGATTTTGTTCGTGAAAGTGTACCTGCCCATAGAAAGAATAAAATGGTAACTAAACAGAGTGGCAGAATGGATGCTCGCAGCGTGAGCTCTGCAGCACTTGTGCGCTGGTCATCGCGAGTGCGCAAAGTAGGTCTCTTGAAGAAACCCATACTGCCAATCCACAGTCTATGTGAGGGACAATACGTTGCCACGACAAAACGCGCGCACCCGTCCTTCATATACCTCCGCGTTCCAAGACGTCTGGCGACGATCTCAACGGGGCCATGTGCATGCCAACCAGATTGCAATCCTTGTTGTTGTGCTGCCGCCGTTGCTACAGGTCCAATGCCACCACGGCAGTTGCAACCCAAGCCTCTGCTAGGCCAAGCCTGGGGTAGGTTCTGGGGTAGATAACGCGGGGATCACCGGTTCCGTTGCTGATGAAGGCATAGCGCGGTACTGAGTCGGGGTAAGTGGAGACCGAAGCCTGATGGGTGACGACATAGCAGGGGCCTCGTGATCGGCGTATGAGGAGCGTACAGTGTTGGATGTTGGGGACTGCAGGCTCGATAACCATAATGCGGGAGCTTACTGGTGTGGTTGTGCGTATCATGGTGTTCGAACGACGAGGGGTTTCCAATCTTCTCTTGAGCCTCTGGGGGCTCGTCCATGGCGCTAAGGTTCAGGGAACCTCCAACGGCCATGCATACCATGGGTCTGCACTCAATTGAGCCCTTCAGTTGATCGCATCTGCAATACTGTTTACAATATCCGCACATAGACAAATAATGTCACAATTTTCGAGATACATCAAGTCTTCACACCTCTCCCGAGACCGTTCACAGACAGTATGGCGCCACGAAACACACTACAACGACTCCACGACCTGATCCTTCGCTTCAAAGTCCGCATGGGTCTAGACACCATTAAAGACCTGCAGATTCTCGAAGGCGCTATCCTCCGTACCTGGTCTATTCCACGAGAAGACGCGCGAATCGTCCAACCAGGAGCGCCTATGCAGTGATGAGCACGATGTATACCTAGAAGAATTACCCCAAAGATGACCCGCAAATATCCTGCAAACTAGCCTCTCTGGGCGTAATTCGAGGAAGTGGCATATCGACTCGCGATATACTCAACATTCACACTCGAATGCTTCTTCACACTCGGCCCAAAAGCAACCACACTTTCGCCGGCAACAATTCAACAAGGCATTCAACGCTCGATCGATCTTCAGTCGATAGATAAGGAGACGTGATGTCGACCGACAAAGCTCACATGGTGTCTGGTTCTCCACGTGTTATCTATTATGCTGGAAGGCCATACCTGCGGATGAAAAACAAATCCTGTATTGAGCAGCTTATTCTAATTGCCAGCTAATTAGAACTCTGATATAATATGTCGGAGGAATGTGGGGCTGGATCATGTTTTGTCTATTTTCCTACTGTTGGTGTTGTACACGAAATCTCGAGGAACTTTTAACTGAGTGCATGCATTTACTATATGCAGGTCTCAGAGTACAAATGTGATCTATCAAACGCCGTACAATGCATGATCTGAACGTGTCTCAATGCAGCCGTATACCTGTTCGGTCTCCTCCAGACCGCCTTTTCACAAGACACTGCTTGCTGCACTCGCTTTCGGCCGGCGAAACGGATGCGCCTCAGTGTTGAGCACCCAGTCATCGAGGCTTATCATATCGGGGTTACTGAAGATCAAGTAGAAATACTTCAATGTTTCAGCAGTCCAGAAGCTCTCCATTTTGTCCTCTACATTTCCTTGCCTTATCGTTGCCGGTCCGTGTCCACGGAACCGTTGCCCAACGACATACTGCTCGCCACCGTAGTCGGTTTGGCCTGTGACATCGAGTAGCTGTCCGTTAGCGTACTGTGTACGTGTGTTTGCGACGATAGAGGTGAACATATCCCATGCGCTGTCGAGGTACTCCTGTTTACCTGTGATGCGATACAGGATGAACACGGATTCGATAGCTTCTGGTCTGAGCAGGTACCGTTTATCACGGATGTTTGTCCAGCCTCGTGGCAAACCTTTATCCTGTGCTACCTGCTCAGCATCTTTCGTGTATTTGCTGCCATAGCTGTACAAAACTTTATCCTGCCACGCTGTTTCGTTCCATTTGCACTGTGTACGGCTCGCACACGGTAGTGTTTTGAAGACTTCAGGCGAGACGCCAGTCGGCATCGCAGCGTAAGCGTATATGCAACCCCTAGTCAGTTTCTCTCCAAGTTCCACGTCCGATGGTATGGAAAAAAGAGCCCCAGCAAGGCCGAACATGCCGCCGATGAAGCAGGTCAGGTGCTGCATCTCTGGATCGAGTGTGACTTCCTCGGGCCGCGAAGAGTGTACATCACCACAGAACAGCATATCCCTGCTGAGTTCCTCGTCCTGAAGCTGGGGTCGGAATAGCATGTGCTCGTCAATCTTGGCTGCGGAGTCGGTGTACAGTTTTTGATACGTTGGATCGAGTCCGCCAAGCAGAGCATGCATCTTGGGGAAGTACTCGTAAGTGCTGTCAGCAAGGGCGCCAAGAGAGAAGAACCGGCTCTGATTAAACTCTTCTTTTTTTGCATTGACCATGGTGGGCCATAGACCTGGTATGCGCGTTGTATGCTGAGTACGATCAAGGAGTCTCGTAATGCGAGCGACAACATCGTAGTACTTCGATTGCTCTGTGATTTGTGCCAGACGTGTGAATTCCATAGTCAAGGACCCAAGACAGGCGAAGCAGATACTAGTTTCAGCTTGTTGAGGTGAACCATCAGGATCCTTAGCTTTCTCGATATCCAACCAGCCTAAGGGCGTGTGGTTCCTGGTATCGAAAGCGCGGTAGAGCATTTCGCCGAGTTGTACAGCTTTCTCCAACAGGACTGGCTCCTGGCTGAGGTCGTATGCGCTGAGCATGCCACCTAGGTAGCGGATAGTAGTCTCGAAAACACTGATAGTCTTCATATCTGACTTGCCGAAGTCGATCGCCGCAACAGCTTTTACACCTTCGTAGAACTCTTCCTTCATTCCCATGATCCACAGAGAATCTAGAGAGTCCACCAATGTTGCGCCCCATCCGCCAAAACTTTCAAGTCCAACTCCTGATATGGGTTTGAGCTCGTCTTCTGCCCATGCATATGTGCGGTAGCTCTCCCAGGTACGCTTGAACTCGTCTCGGACTGCTACCCTCTGTATCTCTCTACGCTCACGTTGTGCCCTTGTTTCGGATGGGAACTTGTACTGAACTCGTGGAAGTGCTCGAGGTTGCCCGTCCGGCAGCGGGATGTAGGATTTAATTGCGTTGTGAAACGGTGCGTGTCTCCAATCATATGACTGTTGAGACTTCAACGATGCTAAGCTCGGATAATCTTTCATGTATCTTTCGTGCTCTTCGAAGGATATTGCGAGGGCATCGATCGGTGCGCCGAACCAGATATAGTATGCGCCCAATGCTATAGCTCCTAGAATAAGGTAGGTGAGGGCTCGTTGGTGCTGGCGTGACATCTTCGAGTTGCCTGCTGCATTGCGAGGTACCTTAATCCTGCGCATCATCAGGTAGACCGGCAAGGTATTCACTACTAGACTAGAGATGTCGATCGTGTAGCTGTCAAAGAAAAATCTAACGTATCAACAAGCCGCGATGGTGCCAGCATCCCTCAAAGATCAAGACAAGTATGAATTGTCAAACAAAGAAGTGCAGCGATAAGATAAGCCTGCTGAAGAGAAGAGGGTGTCGTGACCACTCCACGTCGTGGTTGAAGACTGGCTCACCTGGCGCTTCAACAGTTCAGGGGAGGAACGAACGAACATATGCCAAGAGGCAGCATTCCCGAATCACGTAAGGAAACACGATGTACACGTGGGGAAAGGCATGTAGTAGTCGTGAATACGATGCAGCGCTTTGAACAAATCCATCTCATGCTGTGCTAGAAACATGTGTTTAAGGTGAGATGTCGCAGTCTGGGTGACACGTCTTAGCGTGTTCTCGAACATGCTCGCTTACCCTCGAGGAAAGGCTTGTATTCTGTTCCTCACGCGACATCACGATGTTTTATCATTTGCGCATGCATCATCCGTCAAAGCAGTCTCGATCTGTTTTTGGTGCACGTTGGCTCAAAAATTAGCCTGCTCAAAGAGCGCGATCTAATTTGGTGTGACTCTTCTTCTCCTGTAGGCGCCATGGCTACGTTGACTTGCCCAAAATGGTTGTGAGCATCCAACGTGACGTTCATAAATCATTCTCATATCCTCATCCTAGAGATCGCGCTTTGGATTATTATCACCCATCCAGCTTGCCTCTTAATCGCTGGCCTTGTACTTTGCCCTGTACTCATCCAGCCTCTTAATGTCGTCCTCGCTGCCTTGGCTTCGCAAGAAGGCGACGATGTCCTCCAGGGTCAAGATTGAGAGCACTGGAATGCCGTACTGCTTCCTGACCTCACCGATAGCACTAGGGCCCGGCTTACCGTCGTCGTCGTTCTCAGTGGGGGTCTTCTCCTGCCTGTCAAACGCAACGATTATGCCAACAAGCTCGCCGCCCTCCCTCTTGATGATGTCGATAGCCTCCCTGATAGCAGTTCCGGCGGTAATGACATCGTCGATGATAACAATCTTCTGGCCCTTGAGCGAAGCACCGACAATGTTGCCACCCTCGCCGTGGGTCTTGGCCTCCTTGCGGTTGAAGCTGTAGCTCTTCTTGCCGTACTTTGCAGCGTCCAAGTCTGCAAGCTTGTCGATGGTGGTGGCAGCGAGCGGGATGCCCTTGTAAGCTGGGCCAAAGAGAACATCGAAGTCGAAAGAAGAGTCTGCGTCGCCGTGGGCCTTCATGGACTGGGCATATGCCAACGACATTGATCGCAGCAAATCTGCGCGGTGGAAGAGTCCCGCATTGAAGAAGTAGGGCGAGACACGCTTGGATTTCAAAGTGAAAGTGCCAAACTTGAGTGCGCCGGCAGAGACACAGGTCTCGAGGAAGTTCTTCTTGTATTCGGGCAGCGCCATCCTGTACAAATTTCTTGTTTAGTCGATGTGGTGTTGAGTTTCTCTTGTGCAGTCCTTTCTGTTCCGAGCCTCGGAATGGAAAGAACTCGAAGCGGCAGGGATGGCGCTAGCTCAGTCGTCACTCAATGATGAACTTTTACCTTGACCAGCCGACAGCACCGCCAACGCCCCATACTGAGCCGCCATCCCCAGCGCATCTGTGCCCCGCGTGTGTTAACTATTAATCACCCTCGTTCCTCTCCTCTAGCAATTTTCGGCGTTAGGAGATACCCACGAGCTGACTGATCGCGCGGCGCAACCTTCAATTTCATCCACACCACACCCCAGTCTTACGCCTTCAACATGGGAGTGTAGGTTCCACTCTCAATTGACGTATTTTTTCGGGTTTGCTCATACAGCTACAGTTGGGACGTCCTCACCGGCAAGAAGTCGACCGCGACAGCCACCGAAGTGCCGCAAGAACCACACGATAACTTCTCTGCGTCGCCATCAGCACCCACACCCTTCGACGCGACCACCATCCAGAACCCTTCGACCTCAGACTTCATCCTTGACCCATCGCAATTACATCCTCTTGCCGGTCTGAACCAAGACACACTCGACTACCTCACCCTCGAAGACACCGCGTCCGTAGATCACTCCGCCCTCCCCAGCCGTGGCTGGTCAGACGACCTTTGTTATGGCACTGGTGTCAGCTACCTGACTGCGCTCACCATTGGAGGCGCATGGGGTCTATCTGAGGGCCTGCAGAAGAACCCTGCTTCGATGCCACCGAGGTTGCGCTTGAACGGTGTTTTGAACGCGGTCACAAGACGTGGGCCTTTCCTGGGCAACAGCGCCGGTGTCATTGCTTTGATCTACAACGGAACCAACAGCACTATCGGCGCTCTTCGCGGCAAACATGACCCCACCAACAGCGTCGTCGCTGGTGCTATCTCTGGCGCCATCTTCAAGAGCACAAGGGGGACGCGGCCGATGGCCATCAGCGCGGGCATCTGCGCAACCGTAGCAGGAACATGGGCTGTGAGTGATCCACATCTTCGAGCTAGGAGTATGCGCTAATGTGACCCCAGATCACACGAAAGGTCTTCTTCGAGCCCGCCCCCGCCGATATATAGACACCCACGCTTCATACCACGAAAGATCTTTGAGTAGACGACCACAAGCCGAGTTTCCCACCTCTGCCTGTTTCTCTTCGATATTCGACTTTTTTTTGCATCGCCTTTGCTCGATTCGGCGTCCTTGTCACCACTCTCCACGCGGGCTCTGCCCAATGTACAATACCTGTGTCACTGGTGCGATGCTGTTCGCTTAGATAACTAACGGGCGGTCTGCAGCTTCTTGGGTTCAAGAGCTTGTGCTGGCGTGTATTGTGTATTTATGTAAGACTTCAGGATGGCGCAAAATAATGCATATTGAAACATGTCAAAAAACACATCCTTTTTCACAAGATTGTGACGATGCCTTGCATAAAACATGGTGAGGCACGCTTGCAGACAAGATGGTATTTTTATTGAAATAAAGCTTTGGGTTTGACCAGCTCCGTTGAGGGCACTGGTCGGGTATCTCAGAAAGCCATTCCTCCGCAGATGCTCAAACAATTCCTCCACCCTGCACACCTTACATTGTGCGTCAAGGCATAACCCTCCCCCTTCCTCACCCCCGGTCCATTACGGTCATTATGGTCGTCAGGTTGAATAGACGCCTTCCAGATACTGTGATCTGCCTTTTGAGTTCGTGATGCACATCCCATGTGCTTGTGTTTTGTTGGCACCCCAGACCTCTTGGTCGTGATGTCTTTTGAAGTAAAAAAAAATGAGTGGTAAACGCCAAAGTCATGAATACGCTTGTTGAGATGCGAGAAAAACATCGATGATTGAAGTGGTATCATGATGTCGTGAGATGAGAGACCAAACGCCGTGTATGTGTCGATCTTGCTGTGTTGAATGTAGCGAGATCGTATAGTAGGTACTGAAAAGAGGTTTAGTTGGAGACGGCGAGGTTTTTGATGCCGTTGGTGACTTCTACGGCGGCGGCCTTTACGGTCTCAAGCAGTGATTGTTCGTCCTTTTGCTCTTTTGGGTCCTGCTGGGCTGCGGTCTTCTCGCCATTTGTACCGTTGGTTTCGGCGTAACCGTTGGTGCCTACGGCGTCAGCAAGGATACCGCTGTCGAGCTTCTTCTCCATGTTGTCAACCTTCAAACCCTCGAAGAGAGGGAAGATGCCGCTGGTGACATGGAAGTCATTATGCACAATGTTGAGAAGGTACCAGGTGTCCATCACGTCGCTGATAACATATCGAGCAGGGCTGGTGCTGGCGTGACAGTTGGCCCAGTCCTGACCGAGACGATAGAATTCGTCCTTCCACGCAAGGAAACTGACCGTCTCGACGATGGTCGGCTGTACAATCTCCTTGCCTGGAAATACACCCCAAGTGACGGCGTTGGGCCCTTCATTAGGTGCATTCGTCTTGAGGTCACCATGCTTGTTGACTGCATAGTAGGTGAACTCGGGGTCACGCTCGATGCGCGTGATAATCTCGGAGATGTACTCCGGCGACACGAGAACCTCAAGGTACGACTTCTGGTAGACATAGCCGTTGCGCGGACCCCATCCGAATGTTGGGTCAGATGACTTGGCGCCATTGACAGCAGGTTGGGAGTTGATGGTCAGGAACCCGCGTCTGTTCAAGTCGATGAGGTTCTGCTGGATGGCATTGGCCTCTTCGGTAATGGCTTGCTCACTCCAAGGCAAAGACTCGAGATCGCCTTGCATGTAGCGCACGAACAGATCTGAGATGTCCTGAACAGAAGTGGGTGTGCCCCAGAGCTTGATATTCTGCTCGTTCGTACCCTTCAAGCCAACACCGTAAGAGTCAAGCTCACCAAAGGCAGGCGAACGAGAGTCTCCCCATCGGCCGTTGGGAAACTCGTCCCAGTCTTGTGTGCGAGCGACGTAAGAACGGTTGCGGTTGCGCCAGAAAATCGGTCGAACGTTCTCATCGCGACGGTTGAGGCCGAGAGATGGCCGCCAAGGAAGAGGCTTCTCCAGAGGAGATTCGACGTCGGGCAAGAGTTCAAGCTCTTCAAGAACCATGCGCGTAGCTTGGGCCAAGTTCATTGTGTAACTGAGAGGAGTTAGCATAGTCAGTAGAAAGAAACGAATGCCACATACAAATGCAAATGCAGGATGCCAGCATCTATCAGCCTCCGGCACATGTCTGCAACGAGCTCACTCCCAACCTCACGAACTTGCACATCGTCGTTCTTGATAGGTTCCAATGCCTCGGTCCACTTAGCTGGAACCTTGCAGCGAGTCCAGTTTGCTCTGCGCAGGAAAGCGGCGTGAGTGTGGATTGGCATGATTCCAGGAACAATGGGTACATCGATGCCCTTGGCACGCACTTTCTTGACCCAGTCCAAGAACACGTCTGTGTCGTAGAACATCTGAGTGACGACAAAAGTAGCGCCTGCGTCAACCTTCTCCTTCAAGTGGTCGATGAGCTGGTCAACGTCATCGTTGTCGTCGCAACCTTCGGCATATGCAGCCACACCAATGTCAAAGTGGTTGCCATATCTGTCCTTTATGTATTTGACCAAATCCTTTGCATAGCGGAAACCGCCCTGGGTCGCCTCCCATTTCTCTCTTTCACGGGGAGGATCGCCTCTGAGGGCGAGAATATTGGTGCAGCCAGCTTGGTAGGCATCATTGAGGGCTTCATCGAGCTTGGACCGTTCCATGTCGGTACATGTGAGGTGCATGAGTGTCTCGAGGCCGTATACAGTTTGAGCGACCTTGACCATCTCGGTGGTCAACTTGGAGTGGCGGCCACCTGCGCCCCATGTGATGTCGATGAATTGGGGACCGAAGCCATGCATGCGGTCCATGCGGTCGTAGAGATTTTGCACACCCTGCACGTGTCAGCCATCGCAAGGCATGTGTCGTGAGTCTGCTGTAGTGTACCTGGGCCGTCTTGGGCGGGAAGAACTCAAAGGAGAAGGTCGGCTTCCCTTCAGCCCGTGCGCGAGCCAGCTTCTCCGAAATATGCATGGTGGCGTAGGAGTGAAGAAAACAAAATGGTACAGAGAAAAGGTTTTGGTAACGTTGTTGATGTTAGAGTATGTAGGGAAAATGCGCCGAGTGCAAGTGCCCCACGGGTGCTCGAGGCGGCGTACAAGGATGTGTGGACTTGAGTGTCGGCCCCCGCAAGTGCAAAGTCAACCAACTATCCGAAGTATCGAGCGCGGGCCCAGCGGTCTGCGAGCTGTCTTTGCATGTAGGCCGAAGCACAATATAGGTAGTGGGAGATGTACGGGCGATGTGTACAATGAGGGTGCACAAGTCAATGATGTCTGGCGGTGGAAGTTTTTCTGGGTGGATGATTGGAGCTTAGTGACTGCGGCTTCGGCGGCGGCCCTGCCAAGTGCAGCGTAGCAGCGTTGTGACGCACACATTGCTGTTTGGGCTGCAATCGACAGTGATTGTCGGTGCAATCTTGTCAACATTCATGTGTAAGCTTAGCTACGCTCGTTCCTGCGTTCGTCCCACCGCAGTTCAGATGTGTGTGGAGGGCAGGCCAATTGCTGCACAGGCGCCCACACACACCCCACACTACCCCTCGTGAACCCAAGCCAAGTGACAAAGAGTTACCCGAAGCAGTAACTCCGGAATCGAAGTCGAATCGAGCACTAGATTAACCACATATATCCCACGTCTACCCACGCTTGATCGCCTGCATCTTCCTACCTACTCTGCTGTTTGCCATGCCTCCCATTGCGCGCCCCCGCCGGATCGTCGGCGTTTCGCTGAAGATGTACTTCGATCTGACCAGCACTCTCTCCTACGTCCGCGGAGTGCTTCAGCTAGATGGCGATGCCTGGAACGCAAACGTCGACCTGTTTGTCATTCCTGACTTTGTCGCGCTCACCGAGTCCCAGCGCATACTGGAGTCCTCGTCCGTCATGCTCGGCGCACAAGATACACATTGGGAAGACAAGGGGGCCTTCACGGGAGAGGTCAGCCCCGTGGTGCTGCGGCAGGCAGGTGCAAGGATAGTTGAGATTGGGCACGCAGAGCGCAGGGCGCTGTTCGGCGAGACAGACGAGACAGTTGCCAAGAAGGCTGGTGCAGCTGCGAGAAACGGACTGATACCGCTGGTCTGCATCGGAGAGAAGACACACCACAGCATAGCATCGGCAGCTGTAGGTGCGGCCATACAAGAGTGCAGGCCACAGGTTACATCGGTCTTGGCCGCCGTGCCTGACCATCAAGAGGTCATACTGGCGTACGAGCCGGTATGGGCGATTGGTGCCAAAGAGCCTGCGGACCCTGACCATGTTGTCAACGTCACCAAGGAACTCAGGAAGCTGGCAGCTGGCAGAAGCGGTGTCACAAGGATCGTATATGGCGGCAGTGCGGGGCCAGGCACCTTTGCGAAGATCGCTGAAGGTGTAGATGGCTTGTTTCTCGGCCGCTTCGCGCATGACATCCAGAACCTCAAGAAGGTGATCGAAGAGGTAGGCGGAGCATAGAGCTATGGCCTGAACGTATGCTATAGTACCAGATATCGAAACAGGGTCTCGGTGACAACAATGTCGGCTTGATCAGAAATCAAGTGCGTCGTCTGTTGTGGATCTTGTGACGCCAAGTTAGCCATACGGTAATCACTGATGATTACTGAACCAGTCTCGATTTAGACGCACTGATATCTCGCTGTAGTGTGCATGGTACTGCGCTTGGGACAAAGGATTCTTATGCCAGGTTTCTCCCTCCTGCGTAGTCCTGTCTTGAAGCTGCCTCGCCTGTAGTCGGTCCCACTCTCGACAATCTGCATGACCGTCTTATTCATGGACTATAAACTTTATGTCTGCTTTTTAAATGACTATTTAGCCTGCTTGGGGCGCTGGATTCTCGCTCCAGCCCAACATACTTGCTCTGGCACACGCACCTGCCTGATCAGAGCCGTGTCGTTCGGAACCTCTCCACCTGTACCTCGCCCCCAACACACCCTCGACAGCCGACTTAGCACCTCAAAGCGTGCCTCTTCGCTTGCGCGAGCATCAGGCTGTCACCTTCGCTCTGGCGCCCATTCATCAATCGCGATTCCGTAAAAACGCCCACCGTCCATCTCCTTTCTTGACCGACGGCCATCTCAACCAATGCTACACTTGTTGTGTGAACAGCAAGATGATGTTATCACGCCGCAGCAAGCAGACAGGCATTGCTGGATGTCTGTCTCGTCCGGTGCTCGACCAATCACGGATTTGTGAGCCTGGACACGATAGGTGTTGCGGCGCTACAGATACATTCTACTATGGGCCAAGAAATTACATAACTCTTGTCTCGGATGCTGGCACTACCATGGCTTGGAATTGGTCAACCCCAAAAAGTTTCCGCAAGCCTGTCGCGGTGCAGCTCTGTCTGAATTCGGGCTCGTTCGTCCTTCTTGATACCAGTGGGAGGACTTCGACTTACTACTCTCGAAAGCAACCGTGCTCACAGGATTTCTATGCATGCCAACCAGATTCGGACATCAACATCGACCAAACAATCAAGAGGAGGACCGAATCTCGGTCATCTGACCATGACTTTGGATACTCAAGCTACAGTACTAGTACAAAACCGAAAATGTTCGTTGATTCGACTTCGCCGTTCACCGTACAATCTGCGGATGTCCCGGATCCTGACCAGGAAGGTCTACTTGAGATCGACCATGAAGTTATGGGCCGAACACTTGTAGGCTTTTTGACTGATTGGAAGTTGACGTTGTCGACAGACGTGTCACTGGTTTGGCAGGCAGCAGAGCGAACAACAGACTGTGGGCTTAAGAAGAGCAATTCTCAAGGTGTCTTCTGTCTGAGAAGAAGTAACCACTATCTTCATGCAGTTGACGCTTGCCATGACCTTTCGTTGTTGGCGCTCTCAAAATAGTCCACCACTTTCGGCTAGACAAGCCGCCACGCGGAATGTCTCCGGATTATGTTGCTTGCTCGCTGCCGAACATCGTCGGATGAGCGCAAGGAATGCGCGGTCGGCTTTGCTTTATCACACCACCATCGAGTGACAGTTGCAGTCTGCCAGCAAGCGGGGGAAGGATGCAGCCGCGTAGATTTCAGCACAAAGCTGCGCCTGCGATTGGAAGACTCTGCTTTGATCTGCATGCTAGCGACTCATTACTTGACAAAGGATCCGATTTCGCGCCATTATCGAATCGTTCAAAGTACCCTTTGGCCGGACCAGATGTTCATCTGCATTCGTTTAGTGCAGTTTCGAAGCTCGCTGATCCATGGCTGGACAATCATCTCACAGTCCTTGACTCTTCCACAGGGCTCACCGAGATCGAATGCGCTGCATTTGAGAATCTGATTGACTCGATTCGATAGCAAGTACAGCCATAGGGGCTTTTGCCCCGCGGCCTCACGGGTCTGCGAGGTGACGTCTGGATATAACTCCAGGTCTTGGTATGCCATGTGCGGGTGTAGTGCACTTCCCCGCAAACTCAATCCCGTTAAGTGACGGGCCGACGATCATCTAGCTCCAGAGCCTGGCGACTCCACGGGGTTCCCAGTTGTTTTCTGCGCTTCCATCTCCACTTTTCTCCGCATTGCCGGTCGTCTTCTCGTGGCTTACTTTGCTATTGGCCGTGACGGGGACGGCTTGTGCTCGGCCCGCCATTTCAGCTACGCATCTTTCCCATCACCACTCAATTGGTATTGGATGCCGAGATTCTCCATCAGGCATTAGCGGTGACTGAGCGGGTTGGCAGGAAGAACGACTGCACCTGCTATGAGCGCGCGTCATCGAAAGCCTTTCATAGTCAATTGCAGATTTGTGAGTGCAACGGAAGGACGACCATAATCTCGTTTCGCCTGAGATGGACTATCCATTGCTGCGAAAATACATAAGGCTGCAGCAGAGTCTAGATTCGATTAAGGACACAAGCCGCCTCGCAAACATGGAACCAGTCATATGTCAGACAGAGGACAAGCGATTTCCTTATCAGACCATGCCACCATGGATCAGACATGTCACGTCCTGCCAATGCGGAGAGAGGACAGGGTGCTGGCGCGGAGCCGCAGCGGTTGGTCGAGTGGATCTCAGCACAGTCGATGGCCTTTGGCTGTAGCCTTCCCCCCAGTCATGTTGATCGCTTGCTTTTGTCCGGCTACGCCATCCTGGCATTGTGACCCGTGCCTTTGGGTTTGGATGTGTTGATATACCCCGTCAGCTAGCTCACCCCTCCCACCTTTATAACACGCTGCCCTTCAGCCGAACTATATCCATGTCTCATCAACATAACTCATCGACTTTGAGATCTGAGACTTGTAGCACCTGCAACCAATTCAACTCTGATAGCAAAGGCGCTGGTCTGTTCGGCAACAGTACTGGTATGACGTCTCACGCACACGAGTCGGTCACGTCCAACAACAACCAGCATCTGGGAGCGACGTCAGCCAGAGGCGACGCCCACAACAACACTCACCTAGGTGCTACATCGGCGCGTGACGAGGAGACACTTTCCGCCGGGTCGACAGCGCGAGCAGAGTCCAACGCCTACAGAATGAGTAACAACGGAGACCTTGAGAAGGACTTTTCCGCCAGGAACGGACCAAATGGTAAGTGAGGATTGGGAGGTTTTGAGCTGTATGTTGCTAATGTGATAGGGTACGGCTTCGGAGGCGGTGCAACAGGACATCAACATCTCGCCAGCAGCATGGACGAGGACTTGGCTCTCCGGCAGATCCGAACAGCAGGCAGCATCTCCATCACGCCGGAGCTGTTTGAGAAACTGTACCTCTCGCCCAAGAACGACGTCAAGGGCGAGCTGCGCAAGACGTTTGGCAACCCTACTCCTCTGTAAGTTTAGCTCGTCAAGCAGTCTTGCTGCATGTGCTGATTCGTCGTCGCAGGGCTCTTGTTGGGTTCTTGCTGTCTCTCACGCCGCTGAGCTGGACGCTGATGGGATGGCGTGGTGCTGGGGGTAGTGGATCTGCCAGTATTGGATGGTATTTCTTCGCGGGTGGGCTGTTGATGGTGCTTGGTGGAGTGGGTGAGGTATGTTATGTTCGTCATGTGTTGTTGTGGTTTTAGATTTTTTCTTGTGTTTGCATGGTATACGTGATTGTTGATTGATTGTTGAGACTAACGTTTGATATAGTGGATTCTCGGCAACACTTTCCCATTCGTCGTCTTCACCTCCTTTGGGGCCTTTTGGCTCGGCTACGCTGCCACGCTTGTGCCCGAATACGGCGCATATGGCAACTACGCTGATGCCACGACCCAGGGTAGTACGGGGCTGGAATCCGTAGGGTTTAACGTTGGAATCGGTATGTTGAAGTCTTTCTCCTTCTTGCAATGCCAATACCACACATGGCCTGCTCTTTGTTCCTTCACAACTCAAATCTGCATCTCCTAACAATTCTTTTCAACAGCCTACTTCATGATCTGCATGGGCATCCTCTGCCTCGTCTACCTCATCTGCTCCCTCCGCACAAACCTCATCTTCTTCCTCATCTTCTTCACACTGATCCCCGCCTTTGGCCTCCTCGGCGGCGCCTTCCTCAACGCCGCTCAAGGCCGGGCCGCCACGGCGCTGAAATGCCAGGAGGCCGCGGGCGCATTTGCGTTTGTCACGTGTCTGCTGGGTTGGTATATTTTTCTTGCGATTATGCTGGCCAGTGTCGATTTTCCGTTTTCGTTGCCGATTGTGGATCTCTCTGGGATGATTAAGGGGGCGAGTGAGAAGAGGAAGGTGGGGCATGTTGAGTGAGGGGGTGGTGAGTGGGGGGTGGTTTTGAGGTGTTGTTTTGAGGGTGTGTAATCGAGGGTTTGAGTCGAGGGGTTTATTCTCGAGTGTTTATCCTAAAGTGTTTTGTGTCGAGTGTTAGTGTCGAGTGTTTGTTCTCAAGTATTCATCTTAAAGTGTTTAACCCTTAGGCATTTATCAAGTGCTTAATCCCTTCAATATCTATACTTAAGAAGTATTTAATTATAGGTATTTAATATTTATTCTCAAGTGTCTGTTTCTTCTAGCAGAGTAATTCATATAAGAATTTAAAAGGATAGATCAATAGATGTATTGATTGATTATTTGTAATCGCGGTTATAGTATTACTTACTTATAGTAGTAGTAGTAGTAGTAGTAGTAGTAGTAGTATTCTAGAGAAGAAGAAAGAGGAGAGAGGATAGGAAAGAAGAGAAGAGAGAAAGAGTAGCAGTAGTAAATATCTTTAGAAAGAGAAGGAAAGAAAGAAAGAGAGAAAGAGAGTAAGCAAGTAGAGTAGACAATATACTCTTGTATGTCTGCTTTAAGCACTACTACTTCTTCTCTTCTTCTTACGTTAGGTGTGTAGTAATTAAATGTCTCAGCATTATACAAACATCTTGCATAGAAATAGTAACATTATTATTATTTATTTATTTTCAGACTAGTGTACTGCTCACCACGCATCTCGCATAGACACATTAGTATCATCATCATCGTCGTCATCGGCCTCATCCTCAAGCCGGGCCATTTGTCTCTGCAACTCCTTGAGACGGAGGTCAATCTTGTTCAAGAGATGTAACTGAGACGGACCGCCATTTTCCTCGACTCTGGCGAGGAAAGACTGGGCTACATGCAATTCGCGCTGGCAATTTTTGAACCGCGTCATCTGGTCGGCAGTAGGGACGTCGGCGTATAGCGGATACAGGTCCCATTCTTCGAGGACGGTGGCGGAGGAGTTGCCGACGAGCAGGTCGCTGGTCCACAGGGCGAGATGGGCGCGGAGGTGCAGCAGGCTGGGTTGCTTGTCAAAGGGCGGCGAGGCGACGAGGTCGTCGAGGCGGTGGGCAATGAGCGTGGCTTGGGCGAGCTCGTCGGCTTGGATGGCGGTCTCGTGGTTGTCGTTGGCGTTGGCGGTGTGCTCCCGCGCGCGCTTGCTCTTGTGGCAGACTTGCTGGATCCATAGCGAGAACATGGCCGGGTAGAAGCTCCGCTGGTCTACGGCATGAGGTGCCTGCTTGCGGGCGGGGTGCTGGACGATGAGGCGGTCGTAGTAGTCTTTTGCGAGCTCGAAGCCCTGGTCGGGAGTAGGGGTCTTGTGGAGCAGGATTTCGGCGCCAATGGCCCAGCGGCCGTGGTTGCGAAGGTCGATGGTGTTGCCGTGGGGGGCCTGTGTTCTCAGGATCATGCCCCATGCGCGGGCAGCACGGTGGTAGTCGCGTTGCAGCAGACATCTGTGCATGATGGTGGAGAGGACATTGAGGTGGGTTCTCCGGAGATTGGGTGGCTCTGGGTGGCTGCTGGGAGAGTTGGGGTGGGTGAAGAGGCGCGAGGGCGGGGCAGCGAGCTCCTTCTGGATGGTAGCGGTGCGCAGGTACGGGCGGGAGAGGGTGGCGGGGGCATGAGGAAACGGTAGGGGAGGGATGTGGTTGTCGTTGTCGTGGTTGTCGTTGTCGTGGTTGTCGTTGTCGTGGTTGTCGTTGTCGTGGTCATTGTCGGCATCGTTATTGTCGTCGTCAATGTCGTCGTGTCTGTGTTTGCGCTTCCTGCGGTAGTGGATGGCGCGCAGCGAGGCCGAGTGGTGGTCAGGGTGCAGCTGGGGAGCAAAGTGCTGCATGTGTGCGTTTCAAGTGGGAAGCCGTGCGAGAAGGCGTGGTGGCACGAGCACCAGTCCGCGACTGGACTGGCCAGGCACGCCGTGGAAGGGTTGGTGTCGGTGAGGGTGTCTGCTTAGTCAGGCGTGTTGCAGTGTCTACCTGCACCGTAGCATGTTCGTGCTGTGCGGTGTGTGTACCATGTAACTATATCATGCTCGTGCTGTGTGTGGATAGACGGTGGATGTGGCGGTGCTGGCCGGGCGTGGCTCAGGCAAAGTGGCTCAGGCTAGCACTGGCTGGCCGGCCGGGGCGCGAGCATATCGCCGACGGCTGTCGCAGGTGAGACTGGAGACCGGCGACTGTCTGCTGTCTGCTGTCTGCCAGCCAGCCTGTCCACCCGCCAGTCACCACCACACCGCCCGGCCACCCTCCCCCGTCCCCCCCCCGGCCTCCCCCCCCAGGCGCGTCTTCCACCGCCGCAGGGCCTCGCACCATGGGCCAGGCCAATTCTCGAGCTGGCGGCGCCGCCTCGTCTCCCGTGCCCGACGACAACGCGCGCAGTCGCCGTCGCAGTCGCAGTCTGCGGCCAGCCTCGTGGGCGCCCGCCAGCCGTGCCAGCCATGGCATCGCAGCAGTGCAGCCGGCCATGTTGACGACGGCGACCCTGACGTCGACTGCGCCCTCGCCCGCCCGTCGCCTCTCGCAGCGCATCAACCCGTTCCACCGCGCCCGGCCATCGCTCTCGTCTGTGTCTGCGTCTGCGTCCACGCCTACGTCCACGTCTACTCCTGCCGCCCGCCGCCCACACTCGCGCCTGATGCGAGCTCGCAGCTCTCTGGGCTCGCTCGGCGACCTGCTGGGAGGACACGGCCGCCTGTCTGTCGCCCACGACTCCACCGCCCACACCACACCCCCGCTCGCTGCCTCGCGACACGCCCACACCGATGCCGGGCCCGAGCTGCCCCGCGTCCCCTCCATGGCCGGCCTCGACCTGGACTTTGACCGCCTGCTCGCCGCCAGTCCTGGAGGTCGTCTCAGTCCTGCCAGTCCTGGAAGTCGTCTCAGTCTCGCCAGCCCTGCCAGTCCCGTCACTCTCACCACCCCCGCCAGTCCCACTAGCCCTGCCCGCGCCCTCTCCATGCTGCCGCGCCTGCGCAACACCCTGGGCTCTTCGCGCCGCCGCCGCTCCCTCTGGCACGACGACGACGATGACGACGACGACGACCACCACCACCACCACCACAACGACAACGACACCAACAACCACAACAACAGCAACAACTTGGACAGCATCGAGCGCCTGCGCCGTGGCGAGGACCAGGCCGACGTCCTCTCGCGCCTGCTCTCGCTCGCCGCCGCCGCCACGGCCGCCTCGCTCGTCGGCCAGGACCACCACGCCGCCACCCGCGACGGCACTTTCGACACTTTCCTGCAGTCGCTGCAGAACGGCAGCATCGCCTCCGCCCTGAGAGGCAGCGACGGTCCCGACGCCACTGACCCCCCAGGCGCCGGCCCTGCGCCCCTCAACTTCTTCCGCATGTTCCGGTTCGGCTCGTCAACCGCATCCACCACCGACGGCAGCGAGCATGGCCCTGATGCCCTCGACGGCAGCGGCAGCGGCAGCGGCAGCGGCAGCGGCAGCGACAATGACGCCGACACCGACGGCCGCATGGTCCCCATCATCATCGTCGGCATCCGCTCCATCAACCCGGCCTCGGGCACAGGCCACGACGACGCCAACATTCCCCCCTTCCTCGACGCCCTCTCCAGCTTCCCGACCCCGCCCACCTCCTCCACCGCCGCCGACACCGACACCCCCCTCCGCCCCCAAAACGGCACCCGCTTCACCCACCGCCGACGCGCCTCCATGGGCGGCTTCAACTTTCCGTCCAACTACGACACCCAGCGCCACCACCGCACAAGCCCGCGAGACGGCCCATCGCTCGCCGACTCTCCCCCCGGCCCCCAGCCTCCTCCCTCCACCCCCGCTACCAACATAGCCTTGTCCGCATACCCCTCGGGCTCCACCACCCCGCCCTCGTCCGCACCACATTCCAGCGCCCCCTCGCGCCGCCCCAGCTTCGTACCCAGGGCCCCCGCTGGCCCCCTCGAGCCCACCGAAGAGGAGGAGCCCCAACAACCAACCCGCAGCCCCCGCCAGCGTCGCCTGAGCGAGTCCGACTTTACCAGATACGGCGCAGGTGCACCCAGGAGACGCGGCGTCGTCGAGCCTGACAACAACCCCGGCGAAGGCTCGAGGAGCTGGATCATCTACGTCCTGGGCGGCAGCTATCCCGAGAACCACCCCATCCTCACCACCCCGAGCCTCTTCACCGACTCCCCCACATACGAGGACATGATGCTGCTGTCGTCCATCCTAGGGCCTGCAAAAGCGCCCGTCGCCAGCGAGGGCGACGTCGCCGCTGCCCCGGGAACCTTTCGAATCCTACGACAAGCATCTTCTTTGATGGCTGTAGAAGTCCAAGGCGACGAGACAATCCACCTGGCCGCCGACGCTCAATGTCTCGTGTGTCTCTGCGGCTTTGAGCCAGACGAGGAGGCCAGGAAGCTGGTCAAGTGCGACCACATGTTCCACAAGGTTTGCATCGACCAGGTACGTCCAGCATGACAACGACTGCAACAAACACCTTGCTAACATGCACAGTGGCTGACCACCGGCCGCAACTCGTGCCCGCTCTGCAGAGGCCAAGGCGTCGACGAGTCCCCAACCCCCGACCTCCCCACGCCACCCTCGCCCGCCCCCGCCGAAGCCGTCGCGTAGTACAGACGGCCTGCCTTGTTTCCACCTCGTCTCCTTGTTTCAAGCGGATACCCCAGCTACATCTCACGACGCCAATCCATGTCCATATCTTGCATCTCCCTGACGGCCTCGCACATTTTGTCATGTTGCATTTCCCCTTTTCACCACTCATTACTCATTACTCACTACTCATCACTCATCACTCATCACTCATCACTCATCACTCATCACTCATCACTCATCACTCATCACTCATCACGCATCACGCATCATGCATCATGCATCACGCACCACTCATCACGCATCTCATCATCCCTCATCCTCACTCACAGCGCCCGGCGTTCTCTGCTTTCCCGTCTCCATCCCAGTCTCCACTTCTCGGCCCTTGACTCTCGGCATTCTCTACACCAGCAGACCACCCTTTTGCTTTTTTTTTCGTCGTGCTTGCTTGCTTGCTTCTTCTCTTCCTTTTCTTTTAGCATCTCATGGTTAGGCCCCCTGGCGTTTTTTGGAGTTGCTCTCGTATGCGGCTTTTCTGGTCTGTACGGCACAAGGCATCGATTGCACTGCACTGGACTGCATTTGATGGATTGGATGGGAGGGGATGGGAGAAGATGGGATTGCGTTGCATTGGATTCCTCCATCCCGTTTCCTGCGGGTTCGCCGTAGGTAGTGGAAGTGGTAGTAGTAGTACCGTAGTAGTAGTACTAGCAGTAGTAATACTAGCAGTACTAGCAGTAGTAGTACTAGTACAAATAAGAAGCTACTTAACAGCAGTATAAACCTAAGACTTTTATACCTTATACTATATATTCTATACTATATATATAGTATTCTATAATATATACTTCTATACTATATATACTATACTATAAACATATAATATATTTTATAAGCAAGTTAGCTACTTAATACTACTAATATGCCTACAGAATAATATAGTAGAATATTTTAATAACATAATATAAAAAATACCTATACTAAGAGCAATATATTTCTTGCTATTACTAATATTAGTTTGCAGCAAATTTATAGCAAAAGACATGCTATAGTAGTATATACTATGCCTTAATTAATACTATAAGACTAACACACTAGATAACACTCTTAATATAACTACAAGTTGAAAAATAGCAGTCAACTCCGACCTCCGAACAGGGGATCTGGTTCACCCTACCAGAGATACTTAGCCTCTAGATGGGGGTAACTAACCTCTAGTACAGAGATTAGAAAGTAACTAGTGCTACCTTAAAGGTATTAGTAAGAGTGCATATGTAACAGATGGGCGCCCTGCCCTCGACATCTATACTACGAGACGTCTCTGCCTATACCAAAAAGGTAAGCACAAGAATTCTAAAGCTAGAATTCTTAGCGTAGTATAATATATATAGTACTAGAGTAAGACTTGCTTCTCTAGCTACATGTAACTAGGTTATTACAGCATAGATATATAATACCCCTTATAAACTACACTATTATAGATAGAGATAGAATTAACTACAACAGAGGTCTCTGTAAGACGTCTGAACTGCACACTTTAGTTCTAATTATCCTTAGGGAGCTTCTAATACTAGTAATCTATTTTAACTAGTTATAAGCCTAAGTTTTATAACCCTAAAAGATAATTAAGTATGTATATGTTGCATACAGCAGGTATAAACAGATATACAGCAACAGCAGTAAGTTACTGCTTAAGGAGCAGGCAATAACTCTATCCTTTAGATAGCAGTAAGTTGCTACTTAAAGAGTAGGTAATAACTTTATCTTACCTACTTCTGTTACTTACAAGTTACTGCTAAGGCAGGTAATACTAATAATATTATAGAGGTAGTAAGTTGCAACTAAGATAGTTAGTAATAACCCTACATAATAATAACATACTAAGCTAGTAAGTTGCTATAGGACCTGTAGGCAATAACTGCACCTGCTGTAATCTAGGAAGGTACTAATACCTACCTACTATTATAATAAGACCTTACTAAAGGTTACTCTAAATAATAATAATTTAATACTAACCTAATTTCTATTAACTAGTAACTAATATAAAGGTAATTACTATAAATATATATAATAGCTATAGATATAATAAGTTTATCTATAAATAAAAAGATATTTTAGTAAAGGAAGGTTACAGTGCATTAGATGCGTAGTTTAAGTAGATAAGAGACTAGCTAGAAGGTAAAGGTCTATTCTAAGTAATTAAGACTGCTACACTACTTAGCTCTACAGGGTCTACCCCTAACCTAAAGGGGACTACTAAGGGAGTAGGGAATCTTTCCTTAGATAATCTACCTCCTAGAGGAACTAGCAGCCTCTTAACCTTTAGGCAACTAGATACTAAAGTAAGATACACTATTAAACTCTTATTAAATAAGTTTAACCTTAAGCGTATTAAGAATGCTAATATAGTAAGAGAGATCTAGGTAATACTTTAGAAAAAGTATAAAGTAAGGCTACTAAGCACTAGAAGGCAGTATTTTACTAAATATATTAATTATAAGATAGATCTATCTATAATAATAAAAAGGGCCTAAAAGGAGCTTAGTAAGCTAGGGCATAAAGTAGTTAAGTAAGATCCTTCTTTAAAGACCTTAAACAGTATAAACTAACGCCTAGCTAGGCTCTTAAGCGCACTACCTGCAGAATACAGCTTATATTAAGCTGCACTTAATACCTATAAAGATATAGACATAGAAGAGGCTCTTAAGATTCTTATAGAAGCTAAACACACTATCTACCTAGAAATAGGCATGTTTACTAAGAGACCTACTAGTAGCTATAAGCCTTAGAAGTCCTAGAGCCTTCTCTAGAAGGAGGGTGTTACGAACCTTGGAAGGGGGCACAGCGAAAGATAAGAAGAGGAAGGATTGATGACACTCAGAGACGACCCGATGGTCTTCAAGAAGGTTAGCATACAGGAACCAATGACGCGCTACCCTACCTGTTCTAATCTCTTGGCGGAACGCCACAATAGAACATGTCACGTGTGTTCTAGGGAATCCTACAATGTCCTACAAAGTACTAAATTAGAACAACACTAGAATATTAGAACTAGTATAGAACATTGTTAGTATATAGCACTGTAGGAACACAACCTCTAAGGTTTGTGTTCAACCTAAGTAACAATCTAAGTTATTAGATCTTAACCTAACCTTTGAGCTAGACAGTCTACTCTGTACTACTCATCGTTACCCTTGCTCTCAAGACAGACAGATAGTATCTGTACTCCTTATTGCAACCCTCACCCCTTTGGCCTCCTGTTACTGTATTCATCCTCGAGAACCAATTGAATAGTGCTTACGAGCTTTGCTTAAAGTACGACCTCAACAGAGGGCTAGGATTGTTATCTATGCAAGGGGCACAGCCACTATCTTAAGAACTGTCCCTACACTAAGGCTGCAGTCTAGGCAGCCTCTAAGAAGCAGAAAGCTAAGACCTCTAGCCAGAGGTTAAGCAATAAAGTAGAGTCTGAGATCAGCAAGCTTAAGAAGACGATTGTTAGGACCTAACCCCAAAGGGCTAGGTTATAGATGATTGAAGGCGGGGTAGTATAAAAGTAGACCTTGCCAGAGCTACCAGGAGGTAGCGATCAATCTATCCTCCTCTAAACAATACATCTTCGCTCCTTGTGATCCAACCCCACCAACAGGGAAACCTGCCTGACAACGATTGACAGCCTAGCTAAGGAGCTTAAGGAGGTTAAGTCTAAGCAGAGGTTAAAGAAAGCCTACACTGCTAGAGCAGTAGAATTAGAGTTATCTAATAACAAAGACAAGCATTACTCTAAGGAGTGCTAGGAAGAGACAGCAACCTTCTGCAAAGAAAATGTTAGTACTACCTCTGCAGATACCTTAATATTAGACTTTAGCGCAAGCTCTTATATAACTAATAACCTTAGATTCTTTAGTAAACCCCTGTAGTAAATAGGCTAAACACCTATTAAAGTTAGTAGAGGTAGACTATACTTAACATAGAAAGGGACTATCTAAATCTAAGATAATAGTAGGAGTTAGATTAAGCTAAAGAACATGCTTTATATACTAGAGCTAGGAGTTAATTTATTATCTAAAAGGAAGCTCTATAAGGTAAGGTTAACAGGACACTTTAATAATAAGAAGATATATTACTAAGATAAGTTAGAGAATACTATTATTAAAGCTACTAAAAGGGATAGAGTGTATTTCTTAAATAAGATAAAGGTAACCTATAGTAATATAGGCAAGCTAAAGAAGATTAGTACAGGCTATAACGTAGATGTACACCAAGTGGCGCAGTACACTGAGCGGCGCACTTTTGCTAAGACTACACTAAAACACTATTACTATCTAGATGCCCCCCTACTAGCCTTAATTAGTTGCGTTAAAAGAATGTTAGATATAGCTTGCGCTTTAAGCTATTAAACAAGACCCTAAACTCTTAGTACAACGCGCTGCAGCTATCTACAGCGCCTCTAAAACTACACTTTGCGCAAGACATGTAGGACAACCTTCATGCGTAGATACTATAGCTAACTTACTTAATCTAACTAGCACTAAGGAGCAGGTAATTATTATGTGTATACTTAAGCTAGTTACACAAGAAGAGTCCCCTTAGCTTATAGTTATAGCTAATATAGCTAATTCTCTGCAAAAAGAGCGCAGTTTAGCCCCTGTTAGCCTAAGGTAGGCTAGTAAGTTTATTTTGTGTTAGGAGCAGCTTAAAACAGTCTTTAATTACAAGTATAACTATAAGTAAGCCCTCTGCAAGGATCCTGTAGTAATCTAGGGCTAGTTTAGCCTAGTAGCTAATATTAAAGCTAAGTATAGTATCCTAGACAATAATATATACAACTTTAACAAGATAGGCTTTATAATAGGCTAGATATATACTAGAGTTATTATTATAGATATAGAGAACCTAGGACAAGCAAAGCAGGTCTAGCTAGGCAACTAGGAGTAGGTAATAGTTATTAAGGGTATTAATACTATAGGATAGGCTATTCTGCCTTATATTATCTTTAAAGCCTGCTAACACCTGTCTAGCTAGTACAAAGACAACAATCTGCCCTAAGATTAGACTATTGCTATTTCTAAGAACAGCTAGACTACTAATAAGCTTAGTTTTAACTAGTTAAAGCACTTTAACAGGTATATAAAGACATATACTATTAGCACTTACTGTTTACTAATTATTAATAGTTATAAGAGCTATAACTCTGCAGAATTTAAGTAATACTGTAAGGATTATAAGATTATAACCCTATATATACCTGCACACTTGTTATACCTCCTGTAGCTACTTAATGTAGCTTATTTTAGCCCTCTAAAGAAGGTATATAGAGATAAGGTTAATAAGCTTATATATAACTAGATTAACTATTGTAAGAGTACAGCCGCTGCGGACTTGTATGTAGGTAGAAACTAGATAGATTAATAGCCGTCAGCTCTAGGACAGAGCTGTCCTTAATCTTATGTCTGTCCTAGAGCAGAGTTTTAATAATAAGTCTGAGGCAGACTTTCTTAACTCTAACGCTGGCTTTAGCTAATCTGTTAACTGTGTCTTAAGGCACAGGCTGCTAAGATGCCAACCTCAGGTCTAACCCATTACAACTATATTATAAAGTAGGAGTTCCTGCTATGCTTTAAAGCAGCTTATAAGAAAGCTATTACCCCTAGCAACATCTAGGGAGGGCTCTAAGGGGCTAGATTAGTCCTTTTTAACCTAGAATAGGTTATATTAGCCCTTAATATAAAGCTGTAGACTCTATTACTACTACTCCCCTTAAATAACATACCCTAGCAGTTGCAAATACTTAGTAATACCCTAGAACTTAGGTTATAATTAACGCTTATAAAGACAAGGATTTAGAGGTATATAGACAGCTCTTTTATATTTATAGTTAAGGTATTTAAGAAAGTATTAAAAGAGGCAGCAATTATTGCGTATAAGCTAGTTTTAGTATAATAGGAGAATACTAAGCTTTATATAGCTCTAGTAGCTGCTATAGAATATAAATTGTGTAAAAGTAAGCAACTTTAAAGGGTAGGGTCCCTACTAGTTAAGGAAGGCTAATAGTTAGTAGCTCTAGCAGAGTTTAGGGCGTGTAGTAATAGAAAGAAGAGGAAGAAGCAGGTGCGCGCTAAAGGAGGTAAACTATCCTAACAACGCTGTAGATAGTGTAGAGAGGGTAGGCATAACACACAAACGTGTAAAAATGCTGCAGAAGAGGTCTCTAAGTAATACTACAGCTTATTGTGCCTTATGCAGCGCTAATTTGTAGTGTTTTAGGCTAGAATAGTGTAACAACCTAGTTACATGTAGCTAGAGAAGCAAGGCTTACTCTAGTACTATATATATTATACTACGCTAAGAATTCTAGCTTTAGAATTCTTGTGCTTACCTTTTGGTATAGGCAGAGACGTCTCGTAGTATAGATGTCGAGGGCAGGGCGCCCATCTGTTACATACCTAAGCCCTAGTAATTAAAGATAACTACACCTAGATATCTTAGATAATCCTAATTAAGGACTAGAAGGACTGCCCTAGGCAGCTCTAGCTATAGAGAATTAAGGTAGAGAGGCAATTAGGACACAGACTTAAGGTAGTACAGATTAACAACATAAGTAAGCTAATAAAGCACTTCTAGAACCTAGAATAGGAGCTTAGAATTAAGGTATAAACAACAGTCCCTTACACCTTAACCTAAAATAGGTTAGCTAAGAGAGAGAACTAACAGATTTAGGTAGACTCTTATACCCTACTAAAGGATGCTAAAATGCTACTAGAGTTCTAGGTAGATGCCTACTAAGCTAGAGTATATATCTAGAACTGTATTAAAAGTAAACCTATTATTAATAACTACTTAATTAGCCCCTATAAAGCATTTATAGGAAAGGTACTATCTATAGATTATATCTAAGTATAGGGATATAAGGTACACTCTTATTTAGAAAGAGAGTTAATACTATAAGGCTTCTAACATAATAAGCTAATAGACAAGTTAAGAGTAGGAGTATTTATTAGCTATATAGGAGACACTAGTAAATAGTTCCTAATTTAGGCACTTAACTAAAGGGATATTATAAAGTTAAGTAATATAGTATTTTATAAGGACTAACTAGGTAAGACAATTAACTTAAAGTTCTAGAGCTAGCATACCTTTAGCACAGCACTAGACTAAAACGCTAAGGGGAGACTATAGCTAGAGAAGGAGGTTAAACTTCTAAGATTAATAAGAGATCTACCTAACCTATCTATCTAGAGGTTAGTAGGAGCTAAGGTAGAAGTTAATAACTATACTTAGAAGCTAACCTTAGTAGGAGCTAATGTGTTAGCTACTAATTAGACTACTAGGGCAGCTAGTTAAGAAGCTCTAGGACCTACCTAAGAGGAGAAGCTAGAGTAAGAAGTACTAGCTAACTAGAAGTTAAGCTAAAAGGTAGAAGTTATTATATTACTAAACCCCTAGAAACAAGCTAAAGAAGAGGACCTAGCTAACTAGGAGGTTAAATAAGCAGCTAAGATGCACTAAGCACTAATAGCACTGCTTACAGCATTAGGCATTAGTAGCGTATCTAGAGACAGAGTTAAAGACACCTACTAGGAGGTCCTAGACCTATTCTAGCTAATAACTTGTAAAGTTAAAATAGCAGAGTCTGCCTTTAGTGTTGTAAGTAAGGGGTTTATCCTTATCCTACAGAACTACTATAAAGCTATTATAGACAATGTCTAGGGAGAAGGCTAGAAGGAAGCAATAAAGAAGGAATTAATTGCGCTTATAACAAACTAGACCTAAAAAGTAGTAACCTCTTTAGTTAGATTAAACTTAGTTACTAGTAAATAGGTTTTTAATACTAAATTTAACACTAATAGCTTGCTAAATAAACTAAAGGCTAGGCTAGTAGTAAGAGGCTTCTTATAGAAGCTTAGAGTAGACTACTTCTATACCTTTGTACTAACTTTATAATATAATACACTTTAAGTATTTATAGTAGTATATATAATACTTAATCTAGAGATGCACACAGTAGATGTAAATAACACCTTTACTAAGTTATTCTTAAAGGAGTTAGTCTATATAAAGGCTCTGTTTAGAGTAAATATACCTGCTAGGTAGTGTCTTAAGATTAACTAGAGCTTATACAGGCTAAAATAGGCAGTAAGAGACTAGAATAAGACTTACGTCCTAGAACTACAGAAACTAGGGTTTATTTAATTAAACTTAGACCTATATCTCTTTACACACCTAGAGCAGGGAATTATTCTCTTAGTCTATATTAATAATATTCTACTAGGCGCTAAGAAGCTAGAGAATATTAGGTAGTTTATAGAGAAATTTAGTAAGGTTTTTAAGATTAAAAACCTTAGTAAAGCTAAGAAGATCTTTAAAGTAAGAGTTACTTAAGATTAAGTTAAAAGAATAATTATACTTAACTAAGGACACTATATAAGGGATATCCTAAGTAGATATTAGATAGAATAGGATAAGGCAAAGAAAGTAGACATTCTAATAAACAGCTACAACTTATTAAGGCTAGCTAAACTATCTAATACTAGGACTAATTAACAGGCATACTAAACTCTTATTAGGAAGCTTCTATACTTCTTAATCCTTATATAGCTAGATATTAGCTTTGCCCTTAGGAGGCTAAGTTAGTACCTCTTTAACCCTGCAGAGTTCTACATAATTGCCCTAAGGAAGGTGCTAAAGTACCTCTAATTAACTATAGACTACAGAATTATCTTTAGCAGAAAGGATCCTAAAAGGCTAGTAGGATACTCTAACTTAGACTTTGCTTCTAACTAAACTAATAGACTATCTATCTTTAGCAATATATTTATACTTAGAAGTAGGCTAATTAGTTAGGCTAGTAAGAAGTAGAAGTTAGTAGCTACTTTAACTATAAATGTAGAGTATATAGTAATATATAAGGCAAGTAAGTAATCTTAGTAGCTATTACTTATACTTAGGAAGATAAGAGCTTTAGAACTAATAGGCAATTATAAGTTTAAGCCTATAGTAAAAGAAAAGACTAAGTTTATAATTAGTTCCCTAGTCCTTATATAAGGAGATAACTAGGCTGCCTTTAGGCTTATCTAAGATACTTAAATTACCCTAAGATTAAAGCACATTAATATAGCGTACTACTATTAATATAACCTAATAAGGAAGAACTAACTAAGAGTTAAATTTATAAGTACTATAGAAATAGTAGCTAATAGTATAATAAAGCTACTTCTAAAGACTAGGTTTAACTAATTCCTAGAGCTGTTAAGGTTATAATTAATTAGTCTGTGTACCTAAGTAAGAGAGTTAAAAAATAGCAGTTAATTCTAACTTCTAAACAGGAGATCTAGTTTACCCTACTAGAGGTACTTAGCCTCTAGATAGGGGTAACTAACCTCTAGTATAGAGATTAGAAAGTGACTAGTGCTACCTTAGAGGTATTAGTAAGAGTGCACAGATATACAATACCCCTTATAAACTACACTATTATAGATAGAGATAGAATTAACCACAACAGAGGTCTCTGCGAGACGTCCGAACTGCACACTTTAGTTCTAATTATCCTTAGGGAGCTTCTAATACTAGCAATTTATTTTAACTCTATAAGCTAAATTTAAAGCACTTTATAAAGCTAGAAGAGAAGATAATAATAAAGTATATACTTAAGTAATCTTTAAGAGAGCTTCTGCTATTAAAGCTTATTATATAAGAAATAGCAGATAAACTACTAAAAGAGTATAATAATAAGCCTATTAGTAAGAACTAAGTTAATAACTTTATAAAACATACGTTTAAGCTATAAATATAATAAACACGCTTTTATAACTACTAGCAAGCTACCTGTAAGGACTTAGTAGTTCTTGAACCTTAGTTTATACTTATTTAGTTAACAAAAGCAAAGTATAGTATTCTAGATAAGAATATAACGTACCTCACAGGCAAGCCGCCTACCTAGGCAAGTTGCCCACTTTTGCTAAGACTACACTAACTTACCTTTCCTACACTAATGCCTTAACAACAGAGCTAAATAAACGCATTAAATAAGACTTAGATATAGCTTGCGCTTTAAGCTCTTAAATAAGACCCTAAACTCTTAGTATAATATACTATAGCTATCTATAACATACTATAAATAACCCTATATAATAGATATGCTAGACAGCTTTTATATAATAATACTATAGCTAACCTATAAAATCTAACTAATATAGAGAAAGAGGTAATTATTAAGTATATACTTAAGCTAGTTAAATAAAGATATTCCCTTTAGCTTTTAGATATAGCTAATATAGCTAATTTTCTATAAGAAAAGTATAGTTTAGCCCTTATTAGCTTAAACTAAGCTAGTATATTTATTTTATACTAACTAGAGCTTAAAGTAAAGTTTAATTATAAGTATAATTATAAGTAAGCTCTTTATAAGAATTCTAAAGTTATATAAAGCTAGTTTAGCCTAGTAGCTAATATTAAAGCTAAGTATAGTATTTAGAATAATAATATATATAACTTTAGTAAGATAGGCTTTATAATAAGCTAGATAACTTAAGAAGTAGTTATTATAGCTTTTTTTATATAAAGATAATTAAAGTAAGTTTAGCTAAGTAACTAAAAGTAAGTAATAGTTACCTAAAGTATTAATACTACAAAATAAGCTATTTTACCCTTTATTATTTTTAAAGTATACTACTACTTTAGTAGCTAGTATAAAAATAATACCTTACTTTAAGATTAGGTTATTACTATCTTTAAGAACAGCTAGACTACTAATAAACTTAGTTTTAAGTAAATAAATTACTTTAATAAGTATATAAAAATATATACTATTAGTACTTACTATTTACTTATTATTAATAGTTATAAGAGCTATAACTTTATAAAATTCTAATAATACTATAAAAATAATAAGATTATAACTATATATATACCTCTACACTTATTATACTTCTTATAGCTACTTAATATAGGTTATTTTGCCTTTTTAAAGTAAGTATATAAGAACTAAGTTAATAAGCTAGTATATACCTAAATTAACTATATTATAAAGTAAGAGTTTCTACTATACTTTAAAGCAGCCTATAATAAAGCTATTACCCCTAGTAATATTTAGGAAGGGTTCTAAAGGGCTAGACTAGTCCTTTTTAACTTAGAATAGGTTATATTAGCTCTTAATATAAAGTTATATATACTATTACTATAACTTCTTACTAATAATAACTACTAGTAGTTATAAACTCTAAAGAACTTCCTTAAATTTAGCTTATAATTAACTTTAATTTAAAATACATATAAAAGATAATTTAGTAGCTTACTAACTTCTACTATAAGTATAGTTAAATACCTTTTAAAAAAAGTAATAAGTATAGTATATAAGATAACTTTACTTAAATAAAAATATACTAAGCTTTAAGTAGCTTTAGTAGCTACTATAAAGTATAAATTATATAAAAAAAAGTAAATTTAGGTAAAAAGAACTCTTATAGTTAAAGAAGGCTAGCAGTTAACTACTCTAAAGGAGTTTAGTATATATAGTAATAGTAAGAAGCTAAAGAAAAAGGTGCATACTAAAGGAGGTAAACTATCCTAATAATAGTATAAAATATATAAAAAGTTAAGGCATAATATATAAATATGTAAGAATAAAGTAAAAAAGCTCTCTAAGTAATATTATATAGTACTTTACCCTATACTAGCCTAGAGTAGGCTAATGTAGGCTAAAGTAGGGTATAATAGTTAAGAGTCTTAGCAAAAGTGGGCGACTCGCCTAGGTGGGCGGCTTGCCTGTAAGGTACGTTACATGTTAAAGTAATAAAGCTAAGCAAGTGCTAGATTATTATTAGTCTAGCTAGTAAGACTAATATTAATAATCTAGTTATGTAAGAGGTCCTTAGTAAACTAGTTAGAGATAAGAACCTTGCCTATAAAGATAAGAAATAGTAGAATTACCTTTCTTATTAACCTAACACCTTATACTAGGGTAACCTACTTATAATTACTAAACTAGATTTTTTTCTGTCTTCTAGGCTTCTCTAAGCCTATTACTACTAGCTATAATAAGATTTTACTTATTAGAAAGCTAGACTTATTAAAGTTATATAACGTACCTTACAGGCAAGCTGCCTACCTAGGCAAGTGTTACGAACCTGAACAGGAGCCTGGGGAAGGCACGGTTATGTACGGTGGAAAAGTATTACAGGACAGAACGACGACCTTGTTGGAGGCTGCACCCCACCTGGATAACAAAGGTGCACAGGGATAACTAGGCCTAAATAGGTAAAGTGTCTTAATAAGATAAGTTATAACTAAATCTAGGATTCTAGGACAACAGACTAATAAGAGTTACTCCTTGTCTTACTAGTATTACAGTCTTATAAGATTAGGTCCTATAGGACTTTAGGACTTTCTAAGACAATATAGTATATAGTAAAGTAGGAACATAACTCTTACAGTTTGTGTTTAACCTAAGTGTAATAGGTTAGACCTGAGGTTGGCATCTCAGCAGCCTGTGCCTTAAGACACAGTTAACAGATTAGCTAAAGCCAGCGTTAGAGTTAAGAAAGTCTGCCTCAGACTTATTATCAAAACTCTGCTCTAGGACAGACATAAGATTAAGGACAGCTCTGTCCTAGAGCTGACGGCTATTAATCTATCTAGTTTCTACCTACATACAAGTCCGCAGCGGCTGTACTCTTACACTAAGTAATAATCTAAGTTATTAGATCTTAACCTAACCTTTAAGCTAGACAGTCTACTCTGTACTACTTATTGTTACCCTTACTCTTAAGACAGACAGATAGTATCTGTACTCCTTATTGCAAACCCCTAACCCCTTTGCCATCCTGTTACTGTATTTATCCCCAAGAACTAATTAAATAGTGCTTACAAGCTTTGCTTAAAGTACAACCTCAACAGCAAGTTGCCTACTTTTGCTAAGACTCTTAACTATTATACCCTACTTTAGCCTACATTAGCCTACTCTAGGCTAGTATAGGGTAAAGTACTATATAATATTACTTAGAGAGCTTTTCTACTTTATTCTTATATATTTATATATTATGCCCTAACTTTTTATATATTTTATACTATTATTAGGATAGTTTACCTCCTTTAGTATGCACCTTTTTCTTTAGCTTCTTACTATTACTATATATACTAAACTCCTTTAGAGTAGTTAACTGCTAGCCTTCTTTAACTATAAGAGTTCTTTTTACCTAAATTTACTTTTTTTTATATAATTTATACTTTATAGTAGCTACTAAAGCTACTTAAAGCTTAGTATATTTTTATTTAAGTAAAGTTATCTTATATACTATACTTATTACTTTTTTTAAAAGGTATTTAACTATACTTATAGTAGAAGTTAGTAAGCTACTAAATTATCTTTTATATGTATTTTAAATTAAAGTTAATTATAAGCTAAATTTAAGGAAGTTCTTTAGAGTTTATAACTACTAGTAGTTATTATTAGTAAGAAGTTATAGTAATAGTATATATAACTTTATATTAAGAGCTAATATAACCTATTCTAAGTTAAAAAGGACTAGTCTAGCCCTTTAGAACCCTTCCTAAATATTACTAGGGGTAATAGCTTTATTATAGGCTGCTTTAAAGTATAGTAGAAACTCTTACTTTATAATATAGTTAATTTAGGTATATACTAGCTTATTAACTTAGTTCTTATATACTTACTTTAAAAAGGCAAAATAACCTATATTAAGTAGCTATAAGAAGTATAATAAGTGTAGAGGTATATATATAGTTATAATCTTATTATTTTTATAGTATTATTAGAATTTTATAAAGTTATAGCTCTTATAACTATTAATAATAAGTAAATAGTAAGTACTAATAGTATATATTTTTATATACTTATTAAAGTAATTTATTTACTTAAAACTAAGTTTATTAGTAGTCTAGCTGTTCTTAAAGATAGTAATAACCTAATCTTAAAGTAAGGTATTATTTTTATACTAGCTACTAAAGTAGTAGTATACTTTAAAAATAATAAAGGGTAAAATAGCTTATTTTGTAGTATTAATACTTTAGGTAACTATTACTTACTTTTAGTTACTTAGCTAAACTTACTTTAATTATCTTTATATAAAAAAAGCTATAATAACTACTTCTTAAGTTATCTAGCTTATTATAAAGCCTATCTTACTAAAGTTATATATATTATTATTCTAAATACTATACTTAGCTTTAATATTAGCTACTAGGCTAAACTAGCTTTATATAACTTTAGAATTCTTATAAAGAGCTTACTTATAATTATACTTATAATTAAACTTTACTTTAAGCTCTAGTTAGTATAAAATAAATATACTAGCTTAGTTTAAGCTAATAAGGGCTAAACTATACTTTTCTTATAGAAAATTAGCTATATTAGCTATATCTAAAAGCTAAAGGGAATATCTTTATTTAACTAGCTTAAGTATATACTTAATAATTACCTCTTTCTCTATATTAGTTAGATTTTATAGGTTAGCTATAGTATTATTATATAAAAGCTGTCTAGCATATCTATTATATAGGGTTATTTATAGTATGTTATAGATAGCTATAGTATATTATACTAAGAGTTTAGGGTCTTATTTAAGAGCTTAAAGCACAAGCTATATCTAAGTCTTATTTAATGCGTTTATTTAGCTCTGTTATTAAGGTATTAGTATAGGAAGGGTAAGTTAGTGTAGTCTTAGCAAAAGTGGGCAACTCGCCTAGGTAGGCAGCTTGCCTGTGAGGTACGTTATATAAAGCCTATTAGAGTTTATAGACTACTTATTATTAATAGCTATAAGAGCTACTACTTAGTAGATTTCTAGGATCTCTATAGAGAGAAAATGATAATTACTTTTTATATGCTTTTACACTTATTATACTTATTATAAGTACTTAATATTACTTACTTCTTACTACTAAAGCGTTTATATAGTAATAAGGTCTAAGCCTTAGTATGTAATTATATCTACTATATTAGTAAAGAGAGATTCCTACTAGCTTTTAAAGTAATATTTAAGAAGGTATTTATACTAAAGAATATTTATATAAGCTTTAAAGGCACTAGTTGAGTTCTATATAACTTAGGGGTTATACTATTAAAGCTTAATATATGCCTACGCACACCTATACTACTAAAACTTAGTAATATTACCTAAGAGCTAAAGATACTACGCAACACTTATAAAATAGAAAAGTAGTTAACTCTAATTTAAAAGTAGATATAAATCTACTAAGGGTCTTTAGTAAGTTTATTAGATAAATAGGTTAAACAGTTAGTAAAGAGCGCTTAGTAGATAGCTTATAATATAGTGTTGGTGCAAGAGGAGATAAGCTGCCTTTAAGATGCTATAGAAGCGTCTATGAAGTGCAAGACCTATAAGCAATATTATATACGTATAGAAGAGACTCTTATAGTTAGTAAGGTAGCTAACTTAATTACTAAGAAAGAGAGTAGAGTTTATAGTAAGAGTAAGATGCCTGCAAAGAGAGTGCGCATTAAGCAACGCTATAGGCGTTATAGTAGAATTAGACATAATCTCTGCACTTATAAGGTAGAAATAGAGGATATAGATAATAGCAAAGCTTCTAAATAATACTATCTAGGTCTGCAAGCAATTATTTATTAGTGTTGTGTTATAATATAGTACTGTGTAGGCGTTCTGCTGTTAAAAGTAGGCTGCTTAGTAGTAAAACACGTTAATTATCTTTCTTTTACTTTAGATTCTGATTAACTCTAATTTTCTTAATATAATATAACTTTTGCTTAGCCTTTATATTAGCCTGATTTCTCTATTAATTTAGGTTAGTTACTTGATTAGTTTTTGTTTATTTATTGACTTAAAAGCACTAATTTTTTTTAGCTTAATAAGGGTTGATTTTAGAGATTTGATTGATTTTATTGATTAATTGATTTTATGATTGGCTTTATTTAGGTTAATTCGACAGACTAATGATAATGTATTTTATCGTTGCTGCTTGTTTCCTGGTGGCTGATATATGAGCGCGGTATAGTACTCTGCTTTAGTGTTTGCTTTAGTGTCTGCTTGAGTGCTTGCTCCAGTGCTTGCTTCACTGCTTCATGCATCCTTACTTATATGGACAAAGTATCATCACAAGCTCTACTATCTTCCCAATCGAGACGAAACGCTGAATATTGCAACATCTACCCAATCCTGCTGAGATGTAGCGGGCGATGACCAGGGAAGCGGACGTTCCAAGCATGTGCCGACTCCCGCAGCATCCGCAGAAACCCGTGGCTGAATCGCGACTCGCGAGGTGTGTGCTTGGCACCTTGATTGGGAAGGCAGGAGAAGGGATTACCGATTACCGATTACCTACCTACCTACCTACCCACTGGATCCAGTTGGACTTTGTAGGATCGCTGATTTCTGCGCATTTGGGACTCGATGACGACGATTGTGTCGATAGTAAGACGGGCGTGTGATAAATCGTTACCCGGCTCCTTCCTTGCGGTTTGTGTGTACGGGCTGTGTTGCTACGGCGTGCGTCTGCCGCCACTGCTTGTACTGTGAGTCTGGGGTTGCAGCGTCAGTCTGGAGAATACCGGGTCTAGCTGTCTGTCGAGTGGGCGGCCAATAGTACTGGTCAGACGGCATGCATGTAGATCCACGGCTTTAGAGGGGGGGACAAGAACTAATATTGGCGCATGTTGCGTTGCGTGTTATTGCATTCACCACGTATGTACAGCTTTATGCAACAGGTGGGCATTACTGCCGTAGATGATTGGACGGCGTCCACACACACGCACACACACACGCTGGTGAGTTGCTTTTTTGCTGCGAATGCGCCTCGCTGCCTTTGGCTGCCTTGATGCGGTCGACCGTATCTGCAAGCCGTAACGGCGATCGTCAGGTGGGAAATTTCCTCACAAAATTGGAGTGCTGGTGAACACGTGTTGGATCGACCTTGCATTCTGCTTCAGACCGTTTCAAGGCACCGCTGGTCAGTGAGCGGCCATGGCTGGAAAAGACTCGTGCGGGCCGACGGTTGGTCACGCCCCTCTCACCTGCTGCTGGAAAGAACAAAAGGGTCGCGTTTGTATGGCTTGCGGCTCCTGCCGGGCTTCTCGTGCATTGACAAAATTGTTTGCGACCAGCTCCATGAGCTGTGAGGGCCATCTGCTCGTTGTCGTGACGCAGGTGCATACAGGTGGCAGCCAGCGTGGAGAGACATACGTTTCAGGTACAATCAGCAGGCATGATCCCGAGTCAGACACGTGGGCGCCGGTGTTCCGGCATGTGCGGCATGCACGCCCGAGGGCTTTGCAAGCAGTAGGTAGGTAACCTGCCAACACCTCCCGTCGTATTCTGGGGGCACCGATGTTGGTAGTCCGTACACAAGAGATAAGCCACCGAGTTTCGCACTGACGCTCGACGAGAATCTCGACGTTCAGACCTTCGTCAGACGTTGCACAACGGGGTCCCGATTAAGCCAGCTCTCACTCAACATGACGTGTCTGAAGTTGACACTTTGTACTAGACTTCTTTTTGACGACGTCAAGGCGACGTCGAGCAAGGGAACTCCGCGCTCCGCGTCTGTCGAATGCTGAGCATCTTGGACGTGGCCATTCGAACATGACGTCTAGAAGGTGCACGATCGTTATCAGGGTGCCCATGTCGATTGCCGAAAAATGGTACGGTTTGTGATGGACTAGACACGTACAGCACTGTAAGGAAGCTGCAAGATGGTAAGCATGGCCTGGTTCCACAAATACACAAGACGTACATACCGCATGGTCCACTTTTGAACACGTACTGTTCAAGGTTTGAACGTCGACCAAGCGCAGCAGAGATTCCTGGCGTTGCATATCACTACCAGGTCTGCACATTCTTGCTGCATGCTGACTATTTGCAGGATTGGCAGATGAGGAACTCGGACGATAGGCTGGTTGCTGCGCCGCCCACGAAACAGTGGACTCGCCGCTCAGATTCGCGCTAGCATGCTCGGAGAGAAATGGCATGGCCTCAAGTCATGCAACGCCGAATTCTTGCACCAATCTTATTAGGTATTACAACCTGAAGCCATCAGGTCGTCCGTCACTGGGCCATGGCCATGGCACCTGTCAGGACGCGGCCGGATGCAAGCCACCCAGCCATACCACCGACCGCTCTGACGGAGATTGGGCCCGGGGGACATGCATCCAAGATGGCGCTTTGTTCTCGAAAACGGGCTCTTCCTTCTCCGGTTGCCGGTCCTAGGGAAGGGTATTGTATGGTACTATAGCTAGAGATGGGTGCAAATTGTTGTGGGCGCCGCAGCTAGCCGTCTTTGGAATTGCGCTATCAGTGCAGTGGAGTACTGGGGATGAGGCTCGAGGGTTGGCCTGGGAGAACTGCCACCGGACGAATGCACCGCGTTATGCATCGGACCAAGCTCCTAGTTTGGCCGAATCATGGTCGTGAGGATGGAGGCCCTGCCCTATATTGTGCCAGGACTCCACGCAATGTTCAGCAAGGGCGTGCGGGCAGGGCTGCCCGAGTACGAGTACGAGTCGCAACATGCGGCCAAAAGCTTCGATTTGAAAGCGGCATGCGTCAAGGAACAAGCTTAAAGCGACGGCGCACACTCCCTCACTTTACAGGTGACGACTTGGTCAAAAGTCGGAGCCGACGTGCATCATGTCCGGTGTTGCAGTCATCTTCTGGGTGCACTGGGACCACCCGCCCGCTGCAGAGTCGATCAAAATCCACAATCCACAATGGTGATGGGTGATGGAGATGGGTGGCAGAAGTGGCAGAAGTGGCAGAGCTCGCAGCCGCTTGGTGGCCACCGTCCAAGCAGCCTAGAGCCGTTGCCACGCTGGGCAGGCGCCTGGTGGAGAGGGCTAGAAGTCTGCTGTACCTCAACGGTGTTGTTGATAGGATTGCCGTGGCCGTGGTACAATACCTACACGGGCAGGGGTGGGATGAACGCCCATGGCCTGGGACCGCAGAGTGCGTGTTGCGCTGGAAATCTCCCAGGGTGCGCGGAAGACGGAACGGGCACGGTTCATGGGGACTTGCCTGGGGCCTTGCCTGGGGCTTGGACGGACAGCAGCCAGCTCACTCTGAGCAGCCAGCTTTTCCTTTTTCTGCACTCCGGCCAGCCGTGCTGCTGTCTGATGGGCACTCCAGCTCGACGTTCCTGGCATCGAGCAGAACTGCTGCTCCTGGCACCTGCCACGGACTAGCCCCAACGCAACCAGAGGGCTCTATCTGCGGCTGCTGTGCTCCTCTGCCCGACACTGCCCTGTTTCAGACTGGCACCTGGTCTGCCTTCATCGTCAGTGGTCGTGGTGCGCCGTCAAACCACCTTGCTCCGTGGGAGTGTCAAAGAGTCAATCGCGCGCAATTTAAAGCCGGCTGGTGGTTGGTGCTAGCAAGGGCCCCATCATCGCGCAGGAACCCAGTGGACGTCGGCCTAAAAGCTCACTGCGCCTCTGGATCAGGCACATGTATTGACGAGCACATCCGATTCTGCACCGACTTCTACTCCATCACGCCGGGGACCCTGCCGTGAAGTTGCTGTCAAAACAGAGGCGATCGCCCGCACCCCTGCATCTGGACCCGGATGACGTTGATCACTCATCGGGCCTTCCGTCACCAACAGCTACGGATACCTCTTTGACATTTATTGCTCCGCTCATTCACTGCCTCCCGGACATGTCTGGATTCCATCCTGTGGGCAGCAATGTGCCGTTCCAGTACTACAATATTGATCCAAACACTCCTTACAGCTCCAACACGCGCAATGCTGCCCCGCCGCCAAGGATGGTACCAGATGCATCCTATGGGGCTCCCGGAATGCCAGAAAACCCTTTTCAACCAGGAATCACAGGACCCTTTGTACAGTACACAGAACCGCATATACAGTCAACATATGGCGACATGTACGAGGACGTGTCTGGACCAATGGGCCCGACCCACGGTGGCAATGCACGAGTGAGGCGGCGAGCATTGCCCGGAGAGCAGGTAAAGCATCGCAGGACAAGAAGCGGATGTTTTACTTGCAGGCAGAGAAGAGTAAAGGTAATTTCATCCATGATGCTCGGATCTGAGTCATGGCTGATGATGGCAACAGTGCGATGAAGGACACCCCATGTGTGAAAGTAAGGCACCCCTATGTTCCCTAATCAACATATTTAACGTGCTTGGAAACAGGATGTCGAAAGGGAGGCCGCGAATGCATCTATCCAGACAAAGATTCAAGCCAGAAACCAGGGCGCAGTGGGTCCAAATCGGAAAAGTCCTCCGTAGAAGGGACCTCCTCACCAGAGGAACAGGGAAACGAGCAACTACCAACCATCCAGGATTACGATGAGGAAGAAGATGATTATATGGAAGCCGGTTACATGGACAAAAGCCAGGATCTGCGCGACTCGTCTCATACACCTGCCTCCACGCTTGATCATAGTACTTCGCCATCCACAGAAGCTTCCTCAACTGTGCCCACGATTGTGCGCCAACCTCTGTCTCGAAGAAGCAGTGCGCAAGCAACCAAGAACATTACAGCAAGTCGAGGTCCCTCTCACGCACCCAAAGATGTGCATTTCTACCTGAATTACTTCAAGGAGCATATAACAACACACCATTACTCCCTGAAGGGCGACTTTCAGAACTTTCTGAAAGGCGAGTTTTTGGCGCAAGCCATGAAAAACGAACCATTGAAGTATGCAGTGGCAGGATATGCAGCATACTTCCATACAATCGCGCAGCCTGACGGGCGCATGTCGACCTTTCTCCAATTCTATAATGAGTCGGTCTCGCGTCTCCGTCTCTCCATCACAAACAACAAAAAACAGGGTCTTGCAACTTTCCTCACCATTCTCCAGCTTGCGAGCATCGAGGTAAGAAGTTGTTGAAACCACCTTGCAGACAACACTGACTCGTGAAAAGGAGATGCTCGGCGATTGGGTGAACCTCATGGGTCATCAAAAGGCTGCTTTTGACATGTTGACCCGGTTGTACACCCCGCAGACAATTTGCCAATCAGACTTCTTACTTAAAGTTCTGCTTTGGTACACTCGCTTTGACTTGTTCGTAGGCATCCAGTCAGGTGGAGGAGCAGTTCTCAGCCGTGACTGGTACGATGCAGTACACGAATGCTATGTCACAAAAGTACGCGAAAATCCTGAAGACATGGGCTACAAGTACGACGAGCGCTTTGCTTTCTCTCGCATCATAGCAAAAGAGTCGAGCGATCTCTTTTCTCGTATGGGAAAGGGTCTGCTCAGTCCCCAAGAATTCATGGAACAGCTTCCAGTAGTACAGGGCAAGGTCGAGAGTCTGGCCAAGGATATTGGCCCGGAATTCCAAGATCCCGCCTACAAAGTCGAAAGTATCCCTGGGCGACCAGGGCCCGACGACATCGTAAACGCCTTCGAGCCCAACGTCATCTGGGCCGACAAACTGTGGACCACAAACTTTCTGCTGCTAGACTTTTGGAGCATTAACTTCATGTTCAACATCTCGATGTCCATGGCATTCAAGAAGCCATTCGCACCGGAGCTCACCGCACTGGCTTTCAAATCCGCACAAGTATTTGCGGCAATATGCGCGTATCCCAAGGCACCGGAAGGTACCATTATCCAAGCCCAAGTCAGTTTTGCCATCGCCACACTGTTCCTACCCAAAGATCAGAAGACCATGCAGTGGTGTCGACGAGCTTTCGCAAAAGTGGAATCTTGTGGGTACATCTACCCAGACGTCATGCGGAATCGCATGTTGGAAGCTTGGGGTCTCGAGCCTTCTGACTGGTGGCTTCCAAATGACGAAGAATGCCCACCCATAATTCGGTCCATCAAAGACTTCATTCGCGAACGATCCACAGCACCGAAGGACCAAGTCTCTGAAGATCTCAAAGAGATGAGAGGCATTTTCAGCAGCTTGAATATCTCCGACTCGCCTGGATCAGATAACATGACGGTAACCAGTAATGATAGCGGAGCAGGAAAGAGTGTATCGGGACAATTTACTGCATCACCTGGTTGGTGATTGCACGTAACGTGCACGATCAGTGTCTTCTGAGACATTCAAATCGACATTTACTTGAGCCTAGAGCTTTTTGTCTGGTTTGACAGACTAGAAAAGAAGCACCGCTGGCGCCGTCACCGTTGGTTTCTGCGCAACTTTGAGCCTTCCAGTTGCAAGCGCTTACAGCCACGAGAGCTTCAGCTGAAACAGTATACAAAAAGAACATCAGCTCTGACGTACCTACCATGATCGCATGTAGGCCTCCGAGAGGCTTTTAGTGCCACGTTTGACAGCAGACTTAGCACAGCCCACTGCGTGCTGCGTCCAAGGCTACACAACAGCAGCTCTGTGGCACAACCTTACAGCAGACTTGGCCCTGACTGGGCAAATTGAAGCGAATTGATGCCACCATCCGACTAAACGCTGATCATTCTGCACCTACCGGGGGATGCTAGTTTTGACGTTCCTTCAGCAGTGATCGAGTCACGAGCATCCATGGAACGGATCTCAGCGCAGCAGTAAGGGGCCCTTTGCAAAGACGGACAACCTAAGGTGCAAAGGTCAAATCCCAGAGTGTGAGGGTACTCGAAGTGTAAGGATGTACCTTGCGACTAGGAGAGGGTGATGCGGCCCGCCTGCACGGCGCATGACAGCTGTCGATTGCTCCACACTGTCAGCGTTGCTCAGAAATCAGAGACACGTCCGGCGTGTTCTTGCTTGGTGTAGCTTCATGCGTACCCTGACAGACACTTTTGATGTGCTTGAAATGTTTGTCGGGCATTGGTCTTACTCTAGGCAGCAAATCAACATTGCAGAATGCATCCGCTGGCTGGACGTTGCGGCTGTCTTGGAGCATGAGGGTCGCAAGTATAGATAGGAATCGACGATCATAGAGCGTGAGACCTCAAAGAACCTAATAGCTTCGTCGAATGGCTTCATACTCGTATGTGCTTCAAGTGTGACTTCTTGGTGCTCTACGGTGGGGTGGCTCTCGATATGAGCTAGCGCATGCAGGGATCATAGGAGAAGCCGCAGTTGCGGTGGGCTCAACGGCACATGCAAGCTCCAGACAGCAGCGACAGTACTCAAACAACACCCACTTGATACCCATATCTGCTAGTTCGCAGACCCGTATACGCAACCATGGATAACCTCGGCAAGATCTCTGCGTTTGGCAAGAGCTTTGGGTATGTTTGTGGCATCCACACCCAAAATGTTTGCTTCAACAATACGCAACAACAGATAGGCTGACATGGGCGCCCCAGTGCCTCTTTCACGCCCTTTGCTGCCAGGACGCAGCAGTATGTGAAGGAGCAGCTTGGTCAGGCTGAGGACAAGGTGCGGATAGCCCTGAAACGTGCCAGCTGCAAGCTGCAGCGAGCGCGCAGCTGCCTAGCAACGAATATCTGAGCACGTACTGATGTGCTCTATGATAGACCCAGCTTCCTCCAGACTACATCGAGCTCGAGAAGCGCGTCGATGCGCTGAAGAAGGTGCACACGACCATGCTCCAGGTCACGTCGCAATACTCGAATGAGGCCTACGACTACCCAGCAAACCTTCGCGAATCTTTCAACGACCTCGGCCGCACCGTCTCCGAGAAAGTCAACCTCCTGTCGAACGCGACATCGCCCGCAGAGGCACAGGCGGCTCTCACTGCGCCCCCTGCCGCGAAGCCCCAGCCCAAGACCTTCAGCCACGCTGTTGCCCGCGCAGCCTTGAACAGCTCGCACATGCTCACCGCCGAGCAGTCTGGTTCGAGCGAGGATCCCCTAGCGACTGCTCTCGAGAAGTACGCTATTGCCAGTGAGAAGGTTGGCGAGGCTCGTTTGGCGCAGGACGCCCAGATCCAGAGCAGGTTCCTGTCTGGCTGGAGCACAACACTCAACACCAACATCCAGTTCGCAACACGTGCCCGCAAGCAGGTTGAGAACTCCAGGTTGAGCCTGGATGCCACCAAGGCCAACGCCAAGGGTGGTGCTTTCACCCTTCCTGGCCAGGCGCGCAAGGACGGTCATGGGGAGGAGGATCTGAGCGAAGAGGCTCGCGCTAAGATTGAGCAGGCCGAGGACGAGTTTGTCGGTCAGACAGAGGAAGCCGTTGGCGTCATGAAGAACGTATGTGATTCAAAGGAGCACCCTTATAGGCAGATATTGACATTTCATAGGTGCTCGACACACCCGAGCCCCTTCGCAACCTCGCCGAACTTATCGCTGCCCAGCTCGAATACCACAAGAAGGCATACGAGATCTTGACAGAGCTCGCCCCTATCGTTGAACAGCTGCAGGTCGAGCAGGAGGTGCGTAGACATCAGTCTGATTTCTGAAGCGGTCCATTGCTGTCGTTCTGTTGCTCTGTGTCTGATGCTCGTCTTTAGCAAAAGTACCGCAACCCCCACTGATTGGTTCATCGTATAGGCCAGCTACCGCAAGACACGCGATGAGGCTTAGGAGAGTGGTTTTCGATCTCGTTTGCAAACAATTAGGTCATTGCACATGTGCTGGACGTAACCTTGAATTGCCTGTTTGACAGACATATGACATTTGAAAGGAGGATTGCTTCAATAGATTGTGGCCGCTTTGGTGTTGCTCGACTTGGTCTTGATGCGGGCATGAGCACTTGTAGGCTGCTTAAATGGACTTCTGACCCCCTCCTAGCTATTTGATGTACGCCTACATGCTCGTGAATGCCAGTAAAATTGTCCTGACCTGATAAAATCACCACACTCACTCGAATACACCACTCTCATCTTTAAACTGTGCCGCCTGCGTCTTCGCAAATGCCTCAATCCTCTCAGTATCTTCATCATTCCCCTCAGGAATGAACTTCCTCATGACATTCCTTACATACTCTTCCGGTACACCCCTCTCCAGTGCGTCCTGGATGCCCTGATTCATACGATACACATACTCTTCCCTTGGCTTATCTGGCGTCGTCCGATTACGATCAATATAAACCAACATGCTCCTCGTCTCCACTGGCGGTACGCCAGTATCAACCTTCTCATGCGTGTTGCCCGGCCAGAACTCACACGCAATTAGCTCCTTGGTGTACGCAACCGGCACACCTTCATTGCGATCAAGTCGCTTCTCGTCCTCGGGAAGCAGTGAGTAGATCAGCCCGTACACTTGGTCTGAGTAATGGCCGGATGAGGAATTGGCTTCGACGACGTTGGCATACCCCCGGTCATTGATCAGCCAGGTGTAGTGTGGTAGGCGGGCGACGCCGAGGTAGGTCGATGTTGGGCAGCGAGTAGCCATTTGGTGAAGCCAAAGGTTTGAGCCATAGCCGAAGTAGATTGTTGGGGTGGTGAGAGGGGCTTGGGGTAGGGACATGGTGGGGGGACTCGAAAGGATTAGGGTTGGCTTCAGGTCACTCCGCTCCGAGGCTTTTCTTCTTAGTACTTTGTTTGAATGTACGCGAGGCAATCAAGATCATGTGGTTAATTTAAAGAAAGAAACATGTACTGACTTTTGTATCGTTTATATGAAAACTGGTGGTGATGGTCCCAGGTCCCAATGATTAGTAAAGCAGAAAGCAAAGATCCGTGCAACACAATGCGTGCGGTGTCAACGTTTCAAGGATTGAATTCAATCTATCGAACGCTCTTGGAAGGTCAGCACCGGTGTTGACATTATCTGAAGACAAACAACACTTCGTACTTGTAGCTGCAGATGTCGCAATCCGAATGGTGGAGAGAGGAGCGCGCTATGCCATTTAGAATTGGTGGCTCAGGGTCTAGCTGACATCATTGCCCCGAAAGCTTTGGCGCGTCCGCGAAGTGTGAAGCTGCGTCGCACTGTTTCGTCTTGACTATCGAACTTGTATCACAGAGTAAGTGCGCTTCTTATCCACCATATTGCTGGTTCGATCTCTCATGACTCGAGCTACTCCTCTATCGTCGAGGAGTGCTTCGTTTACGAGATTGGGGAGTCATCGGTCTTATGCTAAAGATTGCACACAGGTGGTCTGAAGAGAGCTTTGGAAATGCCGCAGTCACATCATAGTCATTCTGGACAGTTCTGTGGCCATGCGAAAAACAATCTTGAGGAAGTTATCCAGGCCGCAATCGCTAAGGGCTTCCACAGCTTTGCGCTCACCGAGCACATCCCTAGAGAGCTTGTGGATTTCTATCCAGAAGAGGTATATCTGCTCACCATTACGAGCCGCTGATGGAGCTGATTTATTTGTCAGGCCGATTCTCATACTGAGGAAAGTCTGATCAAGTTGTTTGACGATTACTACGCTGAGGCCGTCCGGTTGCGTGATGTGTATTCCAATCAGATACAGATTTTGATCGCCTTTGAGTCAGAATGGATACGACCATCTTCACTTGACATCATTCACGGAATCCTCGAAAAGTACTCCTTCGATTTCTTTATGGGCTCCATCCACCATACGCACACAATCCCGATCGACTTCGACCGAACAATGTACGAACAAGCTAGGGAAAAGGCAGGCGGTACAGACGAACAGCTCTTCGAAGACTATTTTGATGAGCAGTACGTCATGCTGAAAGCGCTGCGACCGCCTGTTGTAGGTCACTTTGACCTTATTCGCCTGCTGAGTGACCATAAAGACACTGCGTTCGATGGCATGAACGGCGTTTGGGATAAGATGAAGCGCAATCTGGAGTACATCGCTTCTTATGGTGGGTTGCTGGAGTTTAACTCAGCAGGGCTGCGAAAAGGTCTGCTTGAACCGTACCCGTGCTTACCCGTCACAAGGATGTTCTTGAGCATGGGTGGCGGCTTTGTCTTGTCTGACGATAGTCATGGGATTGAACAAATCGGCACCAACTATCCACGTCTTTTGGAATATATCCAAAAGACTGGGGTCGAGAAGATACATTTCGTCGCGAGAGGGTGTGGAGACCGGATAGATAACCGCTTCCCCAGTGCCGGCTATTCCACCATCGATGTGGCCGACCTGGCGGTACTACCGTTTTGGTCGACATTGCCATAGAAGCCTCGTGAACAACGCGACAAGCACCACGGATCCACCAAGGCCGGAACTATGCTCCGTGCAACGGCACTGCAGTCATCCTATTGATCGCCCCTTAATTGATTGCAGCATTGTGAAGCGCTTCAGTCTGGTGCATCCGTATTCAATCTTTAACAGTCCTTGGAGACTCGCGTCCAGACATTGTATCCAGTCTGATGCTATGTTCCATACACTTGACGCCCCAAGCGCTCGCAATGGACGCTGTGATACCAAACCACATTGTTGGGATTTCAACTCCTGAAACGGCGTGTTCGGCCGTGTACTATGAGCTAAGTACCGCAGCGAGATCGAACAACAAGTAGAGTTACTGCGGTAGGTGGTCCGCAGATGATATCGGTGTAGCTTCGCAACATAGCAGAGGGCTAGCATTTTTATGCTTGCCGCGAGAAGCACGGCGACCAATGTTTCTGCAGGAACGCAATATCCATTCACGGGGGGCTGTGGACCTGGAGCTGGCTCGCGGGTCCCGGCTGGCGACCCGCTCTGTTTATGATTGGCTAGCCTGGCTGGCTTCGAACGAAAGTTGGGCCGGCTGCTTGGGTCCACTTCTTACACCGTCACTTGCGGTTGGATCAATAGTAGACTTTGAGACGACGACAGCGTCACGGTTCCAATTGACCAGATGATGATATTGATTCGAAGAATGACGGAGATAAGCGCATACTGTCTCGATCCCTTGATCTTGTAATATCATACATACCGGCTTCACCGTTCAGAGCTCCAAGGTACAATACAGTAAATCCGTCGGCCAACGGCGCTTGTGCAACGTCTGATCGCATGCAGTCCTGAAGTCTGGCTGTACAGCATTTGTCTTGTGCTTCAGATTGACTTGATAGAGGACCAGTTAAGACAGAGCCTTGTGGCAATTACGTTTGCCAGGGCAAGATTGGGCAGACGCTAAATGCAAGTGGAATTGTGCGCTTTGATATCGCTGTGACAGGCTCGGACTACTGATTGTGAAAATCCCCACGCAGCTTTTAAGGTTCCAGCGAAGGCGCCCCGAATCCATCATTGTGCCGCTGCTGATTTTTCAAGCCTTCATACCGCAACTCGCAAGCTAGATGTTGTACCACCTGCGTCGGGCTTGTCACCGATACACCCCCACCTAGCTTTGCACCAACATGACATCGCATTCCCGCTCTGCGCTGCCACGATCTTTAAAGAAACGCGAACGGCAAACTTGAAGCTAACCGTGTCGAGAGTGACAATCATTCTGACGTCCAATCGGGGTTGGAAACACAATCCTTACCCGGCAAACGCGGGAAAGGAAGACATCTGTCCGTTAAGGTTGTCAACCGGTGGAGTCTGCATCGCGTGTCTACCAGGGTGCCTGCATATGACAAGTGGATCCATGGGGCTAGACCTGCTCTGAGTTCCGACCTTCGACAGGTCCAAGTAACGGGCTCAGCTCCCCGGCAAGCGGACAGGCCCTGAGGAACGGTTGTGGCTCCTCGGCCGCGGTTACGTCTCACTGTAAGGATGTGAAACAGGTGCATCGGTGAGGAAAACAAGGGCTACTTGCGAGAATGCAGTAAGCCACTTGGTCCTACTGCTTTCCTGCTAAACCTAAATCGCGCTCATTGTGGGTGGTCGTCATGTCCAGGCTTTGCCCGCAAAGTACACAGAGCCTTCGGATTGTACCTTCCCAACATCGCTTCCCGATTTCTGAAAATCAGACCCTGTCATCGTCTCTGACGTACTTACGCAGCCCTTCCTTCCAATTCACTACTATATACTTACACCATCCCCCGAATCCTAGCATAATCAACATCACAGCTAAGTCACCTCACTGCGACATTGCTACTCCGACACAAGCCTCTGCTGTTACAGCAACCATCTACTTCACAGTCATCATGTCGATCTCTAAAACCATTATCGATGCAGGGGACACAACACAACTCGTTAGAAAGTACGATGAGATCGTGCTCGAGTTCACAGGTGGGTGGTCTCTCGTCGACTGGCAATGATACGCTTTCTAACGGCAGGAAGGATGGATATTCGATCCAAGTAAGCCAGACGGGAAGGGCAATCAGTAAGGGCTACGCACCCTCGCTATTGAAGCAGGGTCACAATACTAAAGATCATTCCAGGTTCGACACTTCATTAGGTCGAGGTGACACCGTCGCTGTCATCGGTGCTGGGCGCCTCCTGAAAGGTGTGTCTTCCATCTTGCTTCCTTGCAGCTTGTTGGCAGGTATTACGGTGCTAATCGATATTGCTCAATCAGGCTGGGACAAAGGCGTCATAGGCGATTATACGCCAGAAGATCCAAATGAACAGGTGCGCCCGATGGCGCTGAACGAAAAGGCGAGATTCAAGCTTCCCCAGTGAGTTTCCAACGCTCCCTCTGAAACATCTCAAACATATCTAATGATACTGGCAGTACGTATGGTTACGGCGTCAAGTATGTCCCCCTCTTTCGGTCGAAAGCCTCTGTCATGCTGTCATCATAGCACCTCCCCTTTAAGCCAGACGATCCCAATTCCATACGATATAATAGCACGCTCGAAAGAGACCCCCTATATGCACACAGTCGAACAGAGACGCTGACGATGTTTCTCGTAGAGGCTTTCCTGGTCTGATACCCGAAAAAGCCACACTGATCTAGTAAGTCTCTTGCCCACTTTCACATCCCACGCAACTTTCCCTTTTCATAGCTCTGTCCTATTCGGATTCTTCTACAAACATCTCTAATTTTGCATAGTGAGTTGAAGCTCAAGAAGATTGGCCCACAAAGAGCACCTTAGCTTTACTGGCTTCTCAAGCCAGTTGAAAGTTGTGTCGATTGAGACGTCATTACAAGCTGTGTGCCTAATACTGTCGGGGCAGAGATAAGACCGAAGCTGAAGACGTCAGGCGTACAGTATACTAGGGGGCGGTACTATTGCTTTCCCGGAGTTTCCCGGCTTTGATACCCCGGACGTCGCGAAAAGTCATTCATTGTTATACATCATGAAAGCGACTAAAAGTATTTAATTTGGGATTAACTGAGGTCTCTTTGCATACGTTGATCGTGCTACAGCACAGTCCAAACAAAAAATTCGAAATCTGATTTTCAGCATACCGTGAGTGTTTCCAGCATGCTTGCCATTCAACTTGGCATTCGACGTCGAGCGGCTGAACCATAACTTGGCCATGCACATTATTGGAGACACATGTCGCTCGGGAGACGCTAGTCCTGTCGAACAGCACGAGCACACCGACATTCACGCCACCCGAGAATCCTGGTCCTTGTTCCGAGCATCCCGTTCGGCATCCCGAAAAGCAATATGGAGAGAGACACGGCTTCGAAGCGACTATCGACAGCGGCAGCGGCGCTTGAGACACCTTCCGGCAATACTTCCAGGGCCAAAGGTCCTCAGAAACACCTCAGATAAGCCGCTCGAATCTATTCGATAATACAATGTGGCCTTGTGTGTAGACGAGTTGTTCCATGTAATTTCGCAGTCAACACATCATAAATTGGTTTGCTTGTGTCATATAAATATACAACATCCAGAGGTCGAGGAGGAATCTGGTATCAATACTGTGACCTTCACCAGTGTTCATCTGATAAGTCCCACTATCAACGGTTTGTTTGGTCCTGTCCTGTGATGGATCGGCCGACAGGGTACATGGCAACCCCTGCGTTGATCCATACATGACCTAGCAACTTGCATTGTATGCGTACAACCCCATATCCGGAAACCTCCATGCAGCCATGAGGACACATCCACGACTCGGTCTGCTCGTGAGCGGCCGCTGTGCCCTCGGTTCACCGATGGCGGGCCGCAGCCGTTCGTCGAGCCGTGGCTATAGCCGTCTGACACTCCCGCTGGAAGCGCCCGCAAGAGGGAGTATAGCGAGAGCAAGTATATGTGACGGGTGTATGGTAACGTGATGACTGCGATCATCAGACGCGGCCTGCACTTCAACGGGTTGTTGTCATGCCCGAAGGATTGTTGTTGCATGGCGTGATGTAACCATGAAACAGCTATGTAAGACCACGCAGCAGAGGAAGAATTTGCGGCCTGATTCTGGGCGCGTGGGCGCCTTGTCCAGGATTGTCTCTGGGCCTTATGAGCCCTAGTCTTGGTGCGAGAGCGTGCTAGGTCTACGTGTGCTGCGAACTCGTTACACGCTCCATGCAGAGAGGGCCGAGGTCAATCAGCACATTTGTAAAGGCAATGCTTCGACACATGTCTCGAGACAGTCGCTGCATGTGCAGCAGAATATGCACACGCGGTCCAATCGCAATACACGTTAGAAGATGTTCCGCATTCATGAATACATGCATCCAAAGGCCCGAGTGAAGCCTGGCAGAACTGTCTGGTTCCGATGATGCATAGCCGTTAACCAATCCTTGTTGCATAACCTTTGCGCAGTAAGGCTCCGAGGAGGTACTTGTGATGTTGGGGCTGCTTACGGTGCCAGGTTTGCTTTCGAGCCATACCATCGGATTGTGGCATGTGTAATCATTGCCTCCTCTCGAGTCTAGTGGAAGAAGTTGGACATTCGATAGAAAGACACGAATGGACTAGATGCGAGCCCACTCTGCGCCATGTAGTGTTAGTTTTCGAGGCCTTTGATAGGAACGATAGGCCCGAGTCAAATAAGTGCCTATTGCACATATGTCCCTGCAGTGTAAGAGCAGTTGCAAGGTTGGATCGTTCGACGTATCAGCGAAGATAGAATCTGATGTGCTGCTGTTATGCAGCAGTAGCTCGGTTAAGGTAACGAGCGACTCTACATACTTACTGACTGAGCGCTTTCTACTTTTACTTTTGGACAAACACAAGTGACCGTGTTGGAAAATCAACGTCAACTAGAGCGCTGCTCTTAACGATGCTCTCTCCGCGATCTGAATCCTTGATTTCGAGACTTCACGATGAAAGCTAGACATTGTCGAGATGCGCCATGGACAAGCGAGAAGGTAGAATGTGTTGATTGTCGAGGCTCTAACTCAGACGCGAGAGACCGTGCTTTCTCCCAAGCTGCCAGGGCAGACTGGACGGGATATGTTCTTGTTTCAAATGACTGCAGGAATCAGCGGAACATGCATAGGTTTTAGTATGTAGTTGTGTGGCCTTGCTAGACTTAAGCACAAAACCGTACCTATGCACAGTATTGTTTGATAACAATGTAATCCAGGAAGCCTGCATCGGCTTCTGGCATAAAAAACGATCTTCAAGGGAGACTCGCTCTAGACAGCCCCAAGCTGAATCTGATGTTGTCGCCAGAGTGGCACTGTTGCACGCGATATCGAAATAATGCAATAAGACAAGTCACCTTCTAATAATGACGCAGGGATAGGTGGCTGGGTCCCACCATTGATCAGAAGCCAGTGTTCGTCGCGGAGATGTCAACGGAGCCCGCGTGCTCGCCCTGTTGTCTACAAGACTCTGGTCCAATGCTGGTGCATAGAGATGAGCACGGCGTTTAGGTGATCTAATATGCTTGTCAATTGTTCAGGGATAACTTGCACCAATCAAAATCACAGCACTTGAACCTTGGTGATGGGCAGTCTTCGTTGAACGGATGACAGGACAAGTTTGGAACCTTCATTGTGGCCAGATGCAATGACAAAGCGCATGCGAGTGAGGAGAGAAAACGTTGTTACAGAGTCACAAGGTAAAGACACTCAGATAATGCGTGGCACGACAGCTGAGGGGCAACTCAACGAAAAGACTGCTGGAAAATTGGTGTTCAAGCGGCGAAGGTGCACGTAAGTGTGTCACGTGATCACAACATGCCATTAGCCTCTGATCTGCCAGGCTGGTCATGTGGCCTGTCGAGTCTCAACACAGCCAACTCTGCAGCGCCCAACAAGTTGCATCTGTGGGTGAGACTGCAGGGTCACAACAGACAACGACTCGCGGCTCATTGACGCTTGCGTGGCGCTGGGACTCTAAGGTGCCACGACATCGTTCTACATCTCTTGTCGCAGCGCTCAGCTCCACAGTCCAAGCCTGCCATGGTCATCGACGCGGTTGGCAGGGGAGCAAACATGGCCGACAGAGAAAATGACGCCCGTTCGCAGTATTTATTGATCTCATCCTGAGTTCACACTGGGGTGGCTTTGTTGTGGTTGGCGTGCAAAGGAAATTACTTGTGGATATGAGCCTGCGGCGAGACGTTGTGAGTGGACAGAGCCACAGCGACACCGCTGCGCCGGCATGGCGCTTGTCGTTACGCGTTACGAATTCGCGCTGCGCTGGCATACAGAGAACCATCACCATGTTGCTGCAAGATGACGGTGACTTTGACACGAGACAGGTCGTCTTCTCATATTCTTGCATAGAGCAGGCCGACCTTATTGAGTAACGCAACTGTCGCGCGGCTTATGTACCGCCAGCCGATGTGCAACGGAAACCAAGTCACGAGACCGAGCCCCTTTCCAAGACGCAGAGGCTTAAGATGCGGAAATGCAGACACTTAAGGCCGACTGCCAGGCTCGCCAAGGGCTTGATTGATCGTGGTTGTGACAAGGCAACGTGAAGCACATGGCAAGTGGTGTTACCCAGTTCTAGAATCGCAGAATCTGATGCTTGGTCCCAACATCTGCCAACCAAACAACATGAGGTGGACTTTGACGAAAGCGCCCGACGTGTTGCCTCGTTTCAGTAAAAATTTCTGCGATTCTGGGGACCACAAAAACAAGTCAACTCTAGATCGGACACATCCTAGCCGTAATTTACCCTGCTTTTGGACACCCTCCGGTAGGCCCTTGGCTAAATTACAGATGAGTGGCGGTAAGCGCCCTGCCGATCAGGCACAGGACGTGTCCGATTGGTGTACCCCTTGCTCAGTCTGGTTAAGGTCTTGCCGTTCGGAGCCACGCATGCTTTCCTGCGCCTGTTCTCCGGACAAGCCACGACGTTTGGCACCGTCTTGAACAAGCCTGCGCTATGAGCGACGACTCGTTCCATAGCGGGTGGGTTCGCGAATGGCCCCGGGCTGTGTGTGCCAGGATTCAGCCATCTTATTTACTTCGTTTTCCCCCAGACGTCCCGAGTGTCTTCTCTACCGCAAACAAGCAGGCCTTCGTCAAACCGCATTCTTTTTGCTGAATAACTTCACTCCTTCAGGTGTTCAGCAGTCACTCTCTTACTCGACATTTCCACGAGTCGTACACTTTCCTTACGAAGAATTCGGTCAAACCTGCCAAAATGCAGCTCATCACTGTCCTTTCTGTCGCGACCTCTATGGTCGCCACTGCCTCCGCCAGGAGCGCAGTCACCCTCAACAAGGAGTGCGACACCAGCAAGCCCTTGGCTCGCGTCCACAACCGCTGCAACTACGATGTCTACCTGTGGTCCGTCTACAAGGGCGACGGCTGCCCTAGCGACGAGATGGTCACTTTGAAGAAGGGCGAGGTCTACCAGGAGAACTACCAGGACCCCAAGGGTGGAGATGTTGGTGTCTCTATCAAAATCTCCAAGACTCAGCAGTGCAAGGGCAACGACATCACTCAGCTCGAATACTTCATCCAGAAGAACTCCCCAGGCTTCAACTTCAACTACCTTGATGTCTCTTACGTTGACTGCCCCGCTAACGACGCCGACTGCCCGACCAGGCAGGAGGGTTACTACCTGAGCGTCGGTGAGCAGACTGGTGCCGTCAAGGCCTCCGCCGCCAACACTTGGTGCCCGATCATGTCCTGCACTGATGCCGCCTCCTGCAACAAGATGTCCTACGTCCTCCCCGATGACGTCCAGACCAAGACCTGCGAGCCCGACCAGAACATGGACTTCTACATGTGCGGTGGAGAGGCTCCTGGTGACGAAGACGAGAGCAAGCCTTCCTCCGCTGCTCCCTCCACTACCAAGAAGGCTTCTTCCTCCGCTGCGCAGGCCACCTCCAGCGCTGTCGCTTCGTCTGAGGACAGCTATGAGACCGAGTTCAAGGTTGCCGCTGCCGCTGCCACCCCAGCTCCCGAGCCTGAGCAGGTCTACCAGCAGAAGACCAAGACCGAGGTCGTCTACGTTACCGCTTACGAGACCATCAACGCGAAGAGGCACGCCCACGGCCACGCTCGCCGCCACCAGCCTTTCCACGCTTAGACTTTGCCATTTAAAATTTTGTACATGATTGGCATGTTCGGTGTTGGCGAGACTGTCGCAACTTGCTCCTTTGCCGATAATCCAAAAAAAACCTATTTCGCGATATACCCAGGGAGAGAGAGGAGAGAGAGGGAATTGATATCATTCCTAGTAATGACGAGGCAGACAGCGTCGCAGGCAATATATTCTTTCTTATCAACATCATCGACGCGCACCCCGCCATTGCTTGTGTTTGCTTCCCCGTTCCCCTACCTGCGACTCCTTCGCTTGACAACAACGTCGCGATATTGGGCATAGGTCATTGGCCCTTTTGTTCTGATCACATTTCTATCTCACGATGTAACGACATACCATCTTGGGGTTCTTGTTCTTGCCCTCCTTACTGGGGCTAGCGGGATTCGTTTCTCCTTTCTTCAATTCTTCAGGAGCACTGCTCCTTCCTCTTCAAGACGGACAAAGGAGATGTCCCAGGCTTGGTGATGTTTTGTTGTCGAAACCAATATAGACTGTCGCTATCAATTCAATTACTCGCTCAATTAGCTTGTGTTCCCGTCTGATCCTGACTCAATTTGTGGTGATGGGAGCCTTTGCAATTTCGCTTATTCGCTTGTGTGGAGTGATGCGCATCGCACGATGCGTTCCGTGGCTCTACAAGGTCACTCGGATTGGTAGCATGCTCTTGACGACTCTTGTGAATAGCTCGGCGCGTTATGAAGAACCTATCTCTCAATATTCCATATTTTTTTGTTTCGCAATCTGGGATAAAGTTCGAAACAGCCGCATAAGCTGGCGGCATGAGCTGCGCCGCCTCCTGTCAGCAGCGCCACACCCTCGCAGCTTTCTTAGAACGGCCATTGTTTTGGTTATCAATGATCTCCAGCATGCATGCCTCTTCCATCTTGCACAATCCGTAGGGATAGATAGAAGCTCATGCTTTCGATCGGCATACCTCTCCGGCGTCTATTATTAATTCTTGGTCATAAACGCCATCCCAGTTCATGCTGCATCCATCGTGAAGATCTAGTTCGTTGTGCTGTCATTACAAGTGATGAATGCATTAATGCTGTAAGTCGATGGAGCCAATCGTAATGCACACAAGCACATGTTGATTTCAAACCTCGCGGCGACTTGACCACGCAAGCTCAGAAAAGACATGTTCGGTCAATTTCGCACTTCTGCTGTTGACTGTACCAGAGCCACAACGACCTCGGTCGGCAACACACGTGGCTCTCGTGCAAAATCTGGTAGCCAAGAACGACCATGAACTTCGCACCTCGAGTTCGCCCCAGGTCCGCCCACTCAAATTCCTGCTCTTTTGGCAAGGTGCCGGTGCCTTGCGTGCTTGCAGACCCCGTTGGCAGCCACGCGCCGTTTCAACGCCTTTTGCACGCAAGTGTTGGCTTGCACTTGCAACAGACTTTTCGCTTTGCTGCAGTAGTCTCGCGTTCTAGAATTCCCACTTCCTGCAAAGCACCACATCCTCGTGTCCTTTAGTTCCTGACAGCCACTGACAACCCAACGCCTTCTCCAGTTTTCCATCCACACGTGCGTCAGGGAGTCCGCTTTTGCGCCGTCAACTGCGTGTCGCCAGCCTGCCGATATCGATAGATCGGTCCGGTATCGATAAGCAAATCCACGCACTTGCGCAATGCTTTCGTCACCGGCTCATGCACCGTTGCAAGCCTCCAAGGCCTGGCGCGGGGCGCTTTTGCCATGCTCGGCGAATGAGAGAAATGGTTGTCTAAGAAAAAGGGTATTGTTGGTTGCCTGCAGCCTCGATGGTGGAGAATTTCATGCTTCTAGAATTGCATGCATTTTCAACCCGACGGACTTTTGCTGCTGATCTCTCTCCCATCCCCCACCGTCTCCACGGCACGAACTCACTGCGCACAACTCCGACCCTGTAGATGATGTCAACGGCTTGGTCGTGGAAGAGCAGCGGTATTTGCAACCCTGTCGATAGCCAAGTCGACGGTTCATACATCAGATGTGGCTGTAAGGAAACAAGAACTGTCTACAAACCAGACTGGGTTTATGGGGAACATGTCCCGTGCATCCACCTGCTTGCAATAAATTTAATGGCTGGGCGCCAGGCATGGACGACCTTGCTGGCTTTTGCACCGAAGCAGATGAGCAGAGTCTTGTCAAAATTGGTCCTTAGACTGTTCGTGATTGCGACTCTATATCAACATCCGGTGAACGAGTGACCGCGTTTCTCAACAAGGAGAACATACAGCATGTGAAGAACGATAGAATTCCAAACATGCCGGACTATAATGACACTGTTGTGTTTCTCACAACGTGCTATGCACACTGCCGAACTCCAGCCACCGTCTCTCGCCATCCATGTCCAAACTTTCTCTCTCTCTTTACACTATAACTATTGCCTTCTCTTAAGACACAAATGGAGACACACTACCACAAGTAATAACATGGATCTTCTTAACAGCTAAATCTTCGCAACAGCTAAGATTGCCGTCAACAATTGGACATGGACACGATATGTCGACCCTGCTACTTGCATATCTGTACAACGCAAAGGGGGCCCGGTGGCCCTGACTCCATTATATGCATGTGATAGGTATCGAGGAGATGCCTTGAGATTCACCGAGACACTTTCCTTTGTTACTTCATGCCGGAAGACCGCGGACGCAAGAGTGTTCTGTTACTAAATCCTTGATCGCTATGTAATCAAAATGCATATCCAGTTACATCATTTCGACTGTCTGCAATTCATCGCCGAACCCCCGTTGCCGGCAATTCTCTGAGCTGGCATAAGTCCACACTCCATACAACACGTGGAGAAGGTGAATCAGCTTGAAGCGATTGTAACATGAAAGTAAAACGATTGAGCTGAATGTCGCATTAGGACATGGTGCTTGAGCATTTCGAGAGCGTTTGTAGCTACTAAAGCTCTTATGACTGGGCGAGCACGCAAGGCGGTAGCCATGACCAAAACTAGTCACATGTGAACTGAGCTTATGTTGTGAAGAGAGGCGAATGAATTCAAGTTACAGAAGAGAAGAACGAAAACTTGATGCTGCTATTACAGTCGCCACACAACAGACTTCGCGGAAGTCAAGTAGCTGTGACCACCTACTTCCGCCTTCAAAGCAACAGTCCATGTACCCGTGTGCCTTCCTCGATCTCAGTACTCGCCCGAGTAGCATCGCACCAAGGCTGTTTGCACCGTCGTCGTCAGATCAGAGTGAGGAAGCGGCCTTGCACTTGAGACAGCCGGCAGACTTCGCTGTTGGCTCTGCGATGGGCTTTGCAACCTTCGTTTCAACAGATGACTTCTTCTCATCGGTTTTGCGAAAGTTCTTGGGTGCGAATATGACAGGTTTCGAGGTGCACTTGACAACCTTGCTGTTTGTGTCATCGTCGTCTGCACGGCAGTCGAGGAAGGGCAGCTTGATATCGTTCTCGGAAGTCCAGGTCGCGCTTCGTAGATATCAGTATAGAATTTCCTCAAGATTAGCAAGTAGAAAAGACCGAGACTAACATACCCATTGCATTGCCACTTGTGGTGGAGGCGGTAGTTGGCATCACCAGAGCCGGCCCTTAGGTCAAAGGTGAGGTTGTCAACCCTCTCTCCGCCGATGTTGCACAGATTGCCAGTTGAGTGAATCTCAGTGCCATCAGCCTCACAGTTCGCTCCAGCCTTGATTTGGTCGTTGGCGCGATTGTCGGACGTATAAGAGGACTGGACGTTGAAGCTGACAAAATGATAGGATGGAGACTTGGTATGTGTGTATTCAGTCAAGATGTAGGAGACTGGATAGCAATCTTCATCGATGGTCAGAGGCTTGCCAGCGGGTATAGCCATAATGGCGGCAGGGAGGAGAAAGGCGGCAACTGTGATCAGGAGCATGTTGGATGGCTGTGAAACAGATCAACTGCTTGGATGGGTATTAATGCTGAAGAATGGATTGCGTGTTGGAATCGTATGTTTGGTCGAGCGATGTGAAAAGATCTTGAGCAGCAAGCGGACAGGTCTTATGGGTAATCGTTGTGGCCTGTGCTGTTGAGGGCTCTTGCTTTTCTGAACGTAAACAGTGAACTCAGGGAGGAGCGAATGACATGGGCAGGAGCAGAGTACAAAATCTCCAGAGAGCAGTGACTAACGACATAACTGGTATGAAGGCTGTGGACGCTGAATTAATTCAATAAGAAAGTATCGAAGCAAAGTAATTGACAGCAAATCCGAGGCGTACGAGGATTGAGTGCTGTACTGATGCATGGTCAGGAAGTTGTTTTTCTACTCTCTGTGTTGAACATCTGAGTGTGATCTACCATGAGAAAGAGAGTCATTCCACAGTGGCTGCTGATACCGATTTTATACATGGGACTCTCTATTCATGGGGGAGAGTGTGAACCACCCAATGGTATCGCAACGTGACGGATTGAAATATGAAGAGAATCGATTTAAGCGTTGCTTGAGTAGGTGAGAAATGAGCAACGATACATCTTTGTGAAGACCAGATCTTGATGATATAAAGAAACGCCGGTATCCACCGAAAGTAGCACTTGTTATGCAGAGATGTAATTGGACCTGTCGTTGGTGGTGAAAGCTTCTGGCAGGGATGCAGGGTCGAGCAGGCAGCTTTAAGCGAGGCATGCGGGACCATCGTCATTTGGCCAGCAAGGACGTAACCGCAGGACAACACCATGAACATCACTCCGATTTTCAACCAGGTGCTCGCAAGCCATAATGCGCAGCCCGTGGAGCCGTACGTTTTCCGAGTGGAGAACTTGGACGAGTTTCTGAAGGAAGCATATCGAATTGTAGGCCACGTTACTCTTCTCAAGCTTGAAGTAGTTGCTAACTATCAACAGCGCACACATATCACAAAGCTACACACAGATCTCAAGTCTATACGGCAAAGTTATCTATCCACCGCGCCGCCACCACGACGAAAGCAATACGCGCGCCCGAACAACACGTCCACCACGGCAGACAAAGACTCCAAGTATCTCACCGATACGCAGCGCAACGAAATCGACGCACAGGCAAAGCAGTCGCTGCGCGAGCTCAATCATGCAATCAACGTACTGCGAGATGCCGAAGGGATACGGCAGACTACAGTGTCGCAAGTGGCTCTGCGAAAGCGGGCAAAGCAAGGACTGGGCGCATTGGGACGGTGGGCTGCTGGCGGTGCTATAACAGCAAAGAGTCCTGAAGAGGAGCTTGAGGAGGCCAATTCGAACATGATCAAGGCCCATAGAGAGAGCATCATCTGGTCGCTGCAGAATGCGCTGGAACAGTGTGGCCAGTTTCAAAGCTCCATGATGGAGATACGACTTATGAGGGAGGTGGAGAAGAGCAAGAGTGTGCTGTACAAAACAAGGGCTATTATGCCATCCGACGGTTATGGTAGCATGGATGGTGGCAGCCGTGCAGGCGATGTCTCGAAGGATTATCGTGGGCTGGCATCACATGGCCAGGACGAATCGAGCGCTGCCATCGAGCAACAACTCGACCCCGAGCAGCTGCAGCTGTTTGCGCAAGAGAACCAAGACATGCTCAAGCAATACGAGGATCAGCTTGACAAGGTTCGGTATGTATCAGACCCACCTGCCCACCAAGCTATAACTAACCATGCTTCAGCGCCGCCGAAAAGTCGCTCGTGGAGGTCTCAGAGCTGCAGTCGACCCTTGCAAGCAATCTCGAGATGCAGTCTGCGCACATTGAGCAGCTCGTGGAGGATTCGTTCAATACAACGGAGAATGTCGGAAGCGGGAACAGGGAACTCAAGCGGGCGACTGAGCGAAGAAGCACAGCGCAACTGGTCTTTTACGGCACGTCTGCCTTCTGCACCATACTCGTCCTGTGGGACCTGTTCATATGACAAACTGAAATGCCGAGAATTAATTCTTCACACGTCAGCTGCTCGCAAAGTCCCATCGCAAAGTCCCAACATGTGGAAGTAAGGCGAGCACAGCATTGTCCAAACTTATCGCGCGCACGCTCAAGGATGGTTTGACCAGGAATGGCAGGCCACAGCGAATGGCACCTTCGGCGTTTTGGCCGCTGTAAGACCCACAAGCCGCAGATGCTTTGGGCTCCAACACCAACCTCAGGACTGCCCGCTGTTTATGGTGAAGGCGTGTTTGGAATTTGAATTTGAATTTGAATCCCGCGGCATGTGAGTCGTCAGTGCACGAGGCCAGAGGCGGCGCGGGCCATGACTGAGCAACGGAGGATCTTATGCCTCGTGCCTCGGCTGCAAGCTCGAACGGCCGCCCTGCGGCTTTCAACCACCGCTCTCAACCGGCACGCGTGCAGGAACGATGATCAATCAATAATTCCCAGCTGCACTCTCAGTTTTCTCGTTTCGAGCGGCGACCCAGCTCCGTATCTCCTTGGCCAGCCGCAACATCCTAGAAGCATTTGCGGGGATTAGCGCATACGCGGGGCGATTGCCGTGTCCCAGTTTGGCGCGTGAAACGTAAAGCAGGAGCTCACGGTGGTGTGGCTCAAGTGTTGTAATCATGCCAAACTCACCTAAGAAATCCCTTACCTCTGCTCAGCCTGCAACTTCCTCGTTGCAGTCCTCGTCCACCTCCACCTCCAACCTCCGCCTCGCCCAGATTTCCACCCAGATCGCCCCCATGGCTGCTACTGCTTTCGACGCGAGCGTCGTGCCCCAGGCGCCCGAAGATGCCCTCTTTGGGCTGATGGCCGCCTACCGCCGCGACACGGACAGCAACAAGGTCGACTTGGGCATTGGAGCCTACAGAGACAACGACGCCAAGCCATGGGTTCTGCCTGTGGTGAAGAAGGTACGAGCTCGTGCCTCTGCTGCTGCTGCTGCTGCTGCTGCCATAGCTCTCTGCTGACCACCCACGGCAGGCCGACGACATCCTGCGCAAGGATCCTGACCTCAACCACGAGTACCTGCCCATTACTGGTCTGGCCGAATTCACCACGGCTTCTCAGAAGCTCGTGCTTGGTGCCGACAGCCCTGCCCTCAAGGAAAAGCGCGTGCGTAGCTCTCCCCACCATGACGTGACACATGGCTGACAAAATATGCAGGTCACCAGTCTGCAGACCATCTCCGGCACCGGCGCCGTGCATCTGGGCGCCCTCTTCCTGGCCAAGTTCTACAGGTCCACCTCCGAGCGCACCGCCTACTTCTCCGACCCCACTTGGCCAAACCACTTCCAGATCTTCTCCAACGTTGGCCTGCCGCACAAGACATACCCCTACTTCTCCAAGAAGACAAAGGGCCTCGACTTTGATGGCATGTACGGTGCGCTAGAGAGTGCGCCCGAGGGCAGCATTGTCGTCTTGCACGCTTGTGCTCACAACCCCACTGGTGTCGATGCCACCCAAGAGCAGTGGAAGAAGATCGCCGAGGTCATCCGTGCAAAGAAGCACTTCCCCTTCTTCGACACAGCCTACCAGGGCTTTGCTTCAGGTGACCTCGCAAAGGACGGCTGGGCCATCCGCTACTTTGTCGAGCAGGGCTTCGAGCTGTGCATCGCCCAATCCTATGCCAAGAACTTTGGTCTGTACGGCGAGCGTGCCGGCTGCTTCCACTTCGTCACATCACCTGCCTCTGATGCACAATCGACAGTCGCCCGTGTTGCTTCCCAACTTGCCATACTCCAGCGCTCTGAGATCTCAAATCCTCCCGCGTACGGCGCCCGCATTGCCTCGACCGTTCTGAACGACCCACAACTCTTCTCTGAGTGGGAGGCGAACCTCCGCGAGATGTCCGGCCGCATCAAGGAGATGCGTAGCGCGCTCCGCAGCAAGCTGGAGGAGCTCGGCACACCCGGCACATGGAACCACATCACAGACCAGATTGGCATGTTCAGCTTCACTGGCCTGACTGAGGAGCAGGTCTTGAAGCTGCGCGAGGACTCGCATATCTACATGACCAAGAATGGACGTATCTCCATGGCCGGTCTCAACACCCACAACGTTGAGTACTTTGCCAAGGCCGTCGACAAGGCGGTTAGAGCGACGCAGTAGGGTGCCGCCGAAGAGCTCGCCGGCATTGGAGATTTGCAGCGAAGGCGTTTCTACATCAAAGTGTGGCTGCAACGTCCGGTGTGGACATGTCGCAGCCGCAATCATGACAGGAGCTTCGAAGATTCTCCTTCTGTACATTTAGATTCCACAGCCTCAGTAAAGGTTCCACTCATGAATCACGATTACATCTTCATCAGCGTTGCACGCAACTTCTTTTAGCACATGTATCATGCCGACTGATGTAGAGGCTTGGGGCTTGACAGCACACACATACTAGGCTCTTTGATCGGTCTCGTAGATTCATGTTATCATCTCCCACCGTCACATATCCTACTGTCCACAGCTTATGTACATCAAAAGAAGGGTATCTACATCATGGCCGGGCAATCACCGAATCACACAATCTCCTTGACGCCCTTTCCCGGCCCAAACCTTCCCAAACCAACCCCCAAACTCCAACTCTTCTTCCTTTCCCTCCTTTTTTCCTCTCTTCCCTCACCCCCACTCCCACTTCCGTTCCCCTCCCCACTCAACCGTGCAACCAACTCTCTCACCGGGCTGCGACTCCGCTCTATCTTACCCCCGTCCAACTTATCAGGGGATCCACACCGCGGCACCCCAAGGCTCTCAAACGTCGGCGTGCGACTGCGCGTCGCAGCCACAGACTCGGCCGTCATCCGGCTGCGCAGGGTCAATGGCGGAGACGCAGAGCCCGGCAGCGGCGTGCTGGCTGTGCTGCTCAGCAGGGGCCGATCTTGGAGGCGCGGTGGAGAGATGGCGCGCGACCCTGATAGTGGGAGCGAGGTGCTGCTCCCCCCGGACATGGCGCGTAAGCGCGTAAGGGTGTCGAGTTCAGGGAGTTTGGGACGCAGGTCGGCGCGCGAGCTCGTGGGGCGGTCCGGGGTGCTGGGCCAGGGGATGGCGAATGTGTTTTGCTCGAATGGCGCAGAGGAGAGAGGGGGCGTGACGCGGAAGGTTGCCACCGCGTTGGGTGTCGGTACGGTTGTCTGACGCAGCGCGGGGTGCAGTTTTGTCTCGCTGGGGGTGATGGGGCTGGGTGCTGGCTTGGGGCCGAACTCCTTCTGGTCGAGGAGGGTCGGGGATCGCGGACGGAGCGTGGGGTGTGTGGTTTCGAGCCTTAGTGTGGGTGTTTTGGGCTGTGTGGTTGATTTTGCTGAGCCCTTGGGCGAGCTGATCTTCGCGCTGGGCGAGGGCACCATGATGCGTGGTGAGGCGGAGCGCGCGCGGGGCGAAGCGTGGACCATGTGCTTGGGAAGAGGGGGAAGAGGACGGTGCATGGGAGGCAAAGGGCCCATGAGAGGCATGCTTTTCTTCTGGGAGAGGTGGCACGCGCCAGCCGGAACGTACTTTGTGGCAGGCAGTCGCGGGAGGAGGTCGATTTGAGCGATGTCTTCGGACGAAGCGTGGACTGTAATCTCAAGCGAGTGTGCCGTGATTGCTGTTGTGTTTGATGTTTGCCTCGAGTGGGCCTTTGATGGCGAAGAGGCAGTCGACACGCTCGAGTTGTCGGTGTCTGACTGCGACGAGGTGTCGTCAATGAGTTCTTCTGGGATAGACTCAGTCTTCAGATTCGGCGACGAACTCCTAGAGGGTTTGAAAGTCCATGGCATAGACTCCTTCATAAGGTCTTCAAGCTTCGGTACAACGCTTTCTGTCTCCCACGCCTCGAGCTTTTTTGAAACCCAAGGGTTTTGTGTACATCTGAGCTTGGAGAAGTATGCGCTGCAGGCCTGGACATTAGGAAGAGGATGGCCGTAGTCGCGCAAATCTTCCAATGTCGCCTTGAACTCCATGTTAAACTCCTCAAGGCTGTCATACGAGTCCATGTGAAGATTGAGGAAATGGCAGAAAACATGGTGGTATTCGTTGAAGTTGAACGATGTGAAGCGTCGGTCGAGTGCATCGACCATCTGCTGAGCACTCATGTTGGACGGCGGAAGCGGTGGACCAGCGTAGAGAACCTCTTCCATGACGTCCTCGGACAAGGACAGAAAAATGTCCAACTTGACTTCTCGTTCCTGCCGAACCCACGCTTTTCGTTCGTCGAGAAGGGACGGTTGCAGGGTGTTGGGCGCTCTTGGGGACCTGGGCATAGGCATAGGATATGTTCCATCACAAAAGCCCCATGTACCCTTGGTTTCACAAGCAAATTTGATCCCTCGACGCCAGCGCGAGTACTCGGCGCCTGTGGCATGGGCCTGTAAGATCGGGACGCCCGGCAGGCGGGGCGAATTGACGGTGGACATTCTGTTGAAGAGAAAGACCGCTGCAGCGCTCAAACGGGAGTGTGGGTGGTCTGGGGGATAACAAAGCGACATGAGTGCGTCGCTCGGTGAGATGGCAAACGGGACCTTTGCTCACGCATGCTGGCTGCCATCGTGAATATATGCTGGACTTTCGAGGACCGAAGAGCGCGCTCGTAGTTGCGCCAACCGCAGCCTCGGGCTTCAGCAGCCCTGCCTGGACTTCCGTCTCATCACAAGGGACATAGATGCCGCCCAGGTTGCAGGGGCCCCTGAGATGCAAGATGCCCGTAGCCGGGGGTTTTGCTTCTTTGTTGCTGACCACGCCTGCCGATCCAGGCGGAGGAGTCCTTCAAAGGAACATGAGTGTGCGCATTCAGTAGAGGAGGTTGGTCAACGAGCCAATCACAGCATGGGAGGGTGAGGCTTAGCAAGTCGAAGTGGGTTGGCGCCGGGAATCAAAGGTTGTACACCAAGGTGAAGTCCGAAAAGTGGCACCTTGCTCTTCCTACTAATCACCTCGTGTGCGAACGGAAACGAGGTCTGCGCGGTGGTCGGGTCCGCGGGTCGACATCGTCGTGTGGTGCAAATGCGCAGCCACTGTTGATGGTCCTGAAGGACTTTACATTAACGAAGAATGATGCAGTTCAGGGCAACTCCATCCTCAGGACAAGTTTAGAATCGCGCTATTGGTTCCAGAGTATGGGGATTTGTGTGGATGCACGAGGCTCATCATGAAAGGTGCAACGCCGAGAGTGCGGTTCTGTCCGGCTGTGGGCGCTAATTTTGGCACAACGAAGTTTGAGGTATTATCCAGCACACAACCCTTACACTGACATACGTGTAGACGTTTGACTCTTGGCGCTACGCCTGCATCATATCCTGGATATTTTCAGGAAATGGTAGACGTAATCCCGTAGAGAATCAACATTATATCGAAAATGATTGGAGGCATTTTCAACAAGTCACTCGCACTAACCAGCAAGTGAGCTCGGGCGTTGTGGCGGAGTGGTTATCGCGCAAGACTAGAAATCTTGTTCCTTCGGGAGCGTAGGTTCGAATCCTGCCAACGTCGCGTTCTTTTTTGCTGAGTTGAGGAACTTGAGCTCATCATAGCTCTCGAGCAGGTGACATTTTGAGGCTGGAGCGAGCGTCGCGGATAGATTCTCTTTTCTTTTGCCAACCCTGACTCTCCTGTATGTCCCGCTGAACTCTCTAGTCGTTCCAGGCCCCCAAAGCCAGACATTACTTTTTGTCTTTCTGATCATGTGGTGCACATGCATGGCAGCAGTAATCCATTAAGCCATACCTGGCCAGTCCCATTGAAACTAATGCTAACCACCATAGCCTCCTCAGACATCACTACCGTAGTCCTCCCCCAGCACACTTTCAACCTCCTCCTCCCCCTCCATCACCACCACCACAACCGCCGCCGTCTCCACCATAGCCGCCATATCCCCCGCCGCCGCCTCCACCGTGAACAGCACCACCACCATGATAGCTGCTGTGGCCTGTCACGCCGTACTTGGCAGGTCCAGTATCGTCGGCCCCTGTTGTGGGAGTGCTTGACATGCAGCCCATTGTCTCCAGAGGTTTGTGAAGCTTGCTTAGAGAGGTAAGGTACCGTACGAGATGAGGTGGTACTAGTAGGTGTGAGGTAACCTGATCGTCCACAAGATAAGGTGATAATCAAGTTAAACCAACGACTTAATCGACGAAGTTTGTTGAGCTGAAGGGTGAAGCTCTGTGCCTGAAGAGCGCGATGTTGCACTTAAGAAGATTTTGGGCTTCGTTGTTACCTGGCTTTCTAGTATTTTTTTGTATGCTCGGTGAGTCTATACCACACCACAATGCGACGTGTCGCTCATGATGGTGCTTGGTGGAGGCTGTGCTGGCATCATGTAGCAAGCTCACACTGCAGATAATAAGTCTGCCTCACACACTGCCTGACTGGCAATGCAGGCTTACAATCGCACGTGGTAGAAGAATAGAAAGCTTGAATGAATAGCCGTGGCATTGATAGTATGGGCATCGTGACGTTGTAATCATTAGCACGATGGTAGTCGTGCGGGGTATCAAATTGAAGGAAAGAGATCAGTCGCCGCCTTGGCCCATAGACCGAGTCAGGCAAATGCAAAAGAGAACAAAATGAGAACGGAAACGAAGGAATGCTGTTCAGTCCAGTCAAGTGCGCTTTCGGAATATCGTGAGGGTGGTGTTCCCCAAGGATCTCGATACGGTCACCGGACTGTCTTGCCGTTTCAAGTGGGCCTTCCGGACTGCCTCGTATAATTCAGCAAGCCCTGTCTATCCACCAATCACGGCGCCGAGGCCAGCCGAGGTCTCTGCGATCGGTAAGTCACTCGCGCCTCTTGCAAAATGTCCGAGGTCGTACCTTCACCGGCGATGCCAAGCTTAGCCTCTGTGGTTTGCCACCTCTACCTCTGGCACAGGACTCGACCGACGGCAGATTCGCAGGACTGCCGTACCTCTGGTAGATTGGTGATGCAATGCAAAGAGCAATCCGTGGTTTCACGCACTACCTGATGTGATGTGTTACAGGCTGCACAAAACCCGCCTCAGACAGTTCCTGACAGAAACCGCCATGGGAATTGATGGCTGGTGAGATCAAATGTAGGCTTTGGTTTCCAAGGGTGGTTTTTGTCATCACCATGGACGCCATTCATCCTTGGCAAGGGGAGGTCCTGCAACAACGAGACCGTTCGGCCAGATCCAGTTGCAAGCTGGAACGTGCTTCCACCAGGACTGGTTCGGCCAGATGAGGAGGTCAAAGCCATCTTCATCACAGCGGTGATCCGGCGGAAGCGCTCAAAAATGTCCTCGTTGGTTTCTTGTGGATCGCGTGGGCGAGGCATTTGCGAGGAAAGCTGATCGCGAAAGTACTCAAATGATTTCGAGACCTGTAGCTCGGTCGTATCCCATCCAGGCATTGGCGAAGAATGCAATGCGAGCTTGCTTAAGCTTGTCATCGTCGATACTAGATTGAGCCAATCGACCAACGACAAGAATTCAAACTGGCTAGTCTGAAGTTTTGTGCTGTTGTCCAAGAATTGTTCAATTGATCGTAGGCATGCTACGCGCAGTGAAAGTTGAAAGCCTGATGCCCACGGGACACTATCGCGATCTGTCAATTCGACTGATGCTGCGGTCATATAAAGGTATGTGTGTGCGGCAAGTTGTATCCAGTGCAATGTTTCTGCTCTCGGTCAGTAAGGCATTCTGACGTAACAGGCGCAGTGGCTTACTGAAATCGCTGGCCTGCAGCTTTGAAGCCAGGCAGATGCTGTCCCATTTCGCACTTAAACGCTTTACTTGTGTGCGTGCGATAAGAGACTGCTCAGACTGAGTTGTGAATGTCTCCTGTACATCTTCTGTGAACTGGCAGGTATCCACAAGAATGGGAAGTATCGCATCCGATTTGTGCTCCCACGATGCTGCCAACTCAGACGCATATGTTCGTAATGTGCTGGAGTACGAGACGATCCGTGCCTTGCCTGGCTCAGTTAGTCCAACATTGGAGGCTAAGTAATAGCATCCAAGATATGCTCTTTTCGCTTCCTTATTCCTGTAGTCGTCTATGTGAACAGGGCTCCTCGTTGTGGACAGGCTGTCCAACCCCAAATCATTTGCGATGCCAGTACAGATCTGTAGTAACATAGGAATCGAGACTGCCTGAGCATCCATGTAGCGATGATGCCAGGCTATGAAGACAAGCAGCCCTTGTAGCAGATCTAAGCTTTTCTCCCCGCCCATGACCTTGACCGTCACAACCTTGCGGAACTCGCGGCTTAAAGTCAACTGTAGCAGCACCGAGTCGTAAGATGCTACAGTCAATACAGCGAACATCAACATTGGTCGTTGTTGAAGCAAGTCGCGGCATGAACAGTCCTTGGGCAGTGTCACGAATGGGAAGTAATCGGACATGGTCCGGTAGGTGTCCACCAGCATCTGCATGTGAACAAAGCTAATTGACCGTATGACGGGATCAAGTCTTCCCAAGCAAGACAATGTGTCGTTAATTGATGCCCAGAAGGAACCAGAGTCCTCGCCATTGGAAGCAATCGCTGGGAGAACTGGTGCACTCGCGACAGATGGTGAGGTCTTGACTGGCGCGGGAGCGGGCGGTGATGTGTGTTGGGCTGTCTCGGGAAATTGGGATGGCACGGTGGTTACCGACGGCAATGCGGGCTGGAGGAGCGAGACGGGTGCCATGGTCGCCACAATGGCAGATATTTTGTCCAGCTTCTTGTCGAAGTCGCGCATCTTGTTGGGCGCCTGTCCATCTGTCCTGGGCTTCGCTGGCCTTCTGCGTGCAATATGCTCGACGCACTCCACTCGTGCTTTCAGGCATCTGGGGCACGTGTTATGCCGAGGGCATGGAAAAGTACCGGATAATCATACCTTTGGCAAACAGATGCTGTGTCTGAGGGAACGCACCGCACCTTGTGCTTCCGGCCTGTGAAGGTTAGTGTACGCTCATGCTGTTGGATGTAAGGGTCTCTTACAGCGCTCGCACGCAAACGCATTTCCTGATCTCCCTTCTCTTGCTTCCATGGCGATAGTGGAGCTGCTAGGTTTGGGAGATACCGAAGAATCGCTCTTTGCCGCGGAGGGCATCGAGGGTTCTTGCATATTGTGTGGGGAAATTCCGATCATGTGCCAAGAGTTCGGGACAAGGTGGAGAGAACTCGGGGCGGGAAGCTGGTGCAGGCGTTGTGATCTATGGTGGTGCCAGAAGCTGGTGGCCAGATACGGAGTCGGAAGCACGTACGTCAGGGAAGTCACGAATCAAGCTTCAGCATGTTGATTTACGCCGTACGGTTTACCTCACGCACAACGCGCAACGCCGAACCACCAGTTGCCTCTTTCGAATGGCGGTATACGCGGATACCCGAGGTACCGCTCTAGGCGGGGGATTGATGCTCCGGGCTAATGTCATCCAATCCAAACTTAGGATGCATGTATCCGCCACAGCCGCTTTCGAGCCGAGTGGCTGCTCCGATCGTCGCGAGTGCTCGCTCTCCGAGCTGTGCCAATTCCGCGCGGACGGCATGTTGAGGTTCGACGGCGGCACCATAGCTAGTCCTATTAGATCGGAGGGAGCGGCGGCCTCTGGCCGCGCGTTGTTGACAGAAGCTTGGAGAGTAACACCAAAACCATGGCTTTGAACAGTCACAGTGACCACGACAGCTACGTCAAGTCGGGCTTCGCCGGAAAGGTAGGCTGGGGGAACAGACCTGCGCTCCTCCTCGTCGATGTCTGCAATGCGTACTGGAGCAAAGGAAGCCCTCTCGACACGACCGAGAACCCAGCCTCAGCGGCTGTACCGGCCTCAATTGCGAAACTCGTGGCTGCCGCCCGCACGGGCAATGTGCCTTTAATATGGACGAAGGTGGAATATACTGAGCCCGACATGTCCGACGCCGGCATATTTTATCGCAAAGCGCCACTGTTGAAAGTATTCTTGAAAGGACATGAGACAGGCCTGGAGAGCTGGGTTCCTGGCTTAGAGCCCAGTGACGGTGAGCCCATCATTGCTAAAAGGTATCCCAGCGCGTTCTTCGCCACAGATCTCAACACACGTCTGCAGCTGAAGGGTATCGACACTCTGGTGATTTGCGGAGTCAGCACGAGTGGTTGTGTGCGAGCGACTACCTTGGACGCAATGTGCTACGGCTATCGGACAATTGTAGGCTTTTGCACCCGGAAACGCGAACTAATAAGCTCACCACTACACAGGTCGTCAGTGAGGCTTGTGGGGACCGCTCAAAAGCTGTACATGATGCGAACATGTTCGATATCCAGGCGAAGATGGCAGATGTGGTGCTTGAAAGCGAGGCCACAGAAAAACTCAAGGCTGGTTGGATGTAACAGATCTGCCGTCACCAATTCCGACTTGCCCCGAAACATGTAAATCCACGCAACCGTTTATATACATCCCCACAATCAGCGGCTCAAACTATTTCTGGAAGGCCAAAGCCCACCCATCAAGATGTAATGTCAGGCGTGTAAACGATTGGACATTTGAAACAGTCCAATCATTTACACGTATGGGCGTCCCACTATCTGAGAGTCAGCAGATGAGTGCAATAATGACTCTTGTCAATCGACTTGTTCCTGGATGCACAGCCTTCCGGCCCCATCTAGAGGCCCTGCGAACACCTGTTGTTTCCCTAATGGGCACCAAGGGCCCCCACACAAGTCACGGTCCCAGGCCAAGGCTTTTGGAGCTCAATATAGCAATGCAGTTATATCACATTCATGCAAGTCATTGACATTATTGTTCCTAGCAGGATAGACCTCCGCGGCCGCTTCCATTGCTACTGGGTCGACCCATGCCAACGATAATCCTTTCGCAGTTAGTTTTTCCGCCATATCAGCTATTAAATTGTATCGGCATCTACGTATGAACCAAAACAAGCACGACGCCGCCTGCCGTACCATCTCGCAGCATTTATGCCTCATCACCATTCTTGGTCGATGCTCACTCTGCGTCTAGACTCTGCTGCTTCTTTCGAACATCTTTCCAGCCCATTCCAAAGCTGGCCATAGATGCCACGACAGCAAGGCCAATCAAGAAGTAGAAGACGTTGCGCAAGCTATCAGTGTACGCCTTCAACAGTCCACCCAGCTCGTCCTCGTGATTAGGGAGTACAATTTGTCGAACAGCTTCTGCCCCTGAACCTGCCTCCAGAGCTTCAACCGGCGATATTGAGGGCGCATACTTTGGTACAGTGGCAGTCATGGTTTGAGTAAATATGGTGTTGCTGAAAACACCGGCGACTGATGTACTGAAATTTTGGAAATAGATTAGAACAGCCATTGCGACAGGTATCTGGGTTGGGCCAACAGCATTCTGTACGGCTACGATGGGCTGATAAGTATTAGCATGATTTCTTGTCCGTAATCGAGAATGTCGTCCAGAACTCACAACTTGCATGCCGGCACCTCTGCCAGCCCCAAATACAACTTGATATCCGACCCACTGGGCTACACTTGTCGTGGGTGTCCACATCGAGATGAGACCAGCACCCACTGCAGTTAAGAAACCACATAAGACACCCTAAGGAAGATAGTAACCTAATCGAGTAACTGTATATGAATTTTTAGCATTCTGGAGTCCAAGAATACCTCCTATACTTACTTGCAGCTCCAGAATAAATAATAAATAGTAAAGCACTAAGAATGCTCGGCAGTGAGTGGACTCCACTCAGCGTCGGTCCCTCACCCCTGACAGCTTGGAAGTATGTTGGAAGCCAATTACTGGCGACGATACTACAGCACATCAACGCCGAGCCGAAGACGCAGCTTGTCCACACAGTGCGCTTTTGAAGCATACTGCCAGGGATCATAGCTTGGCCGCCCATCTTAGCTTCCCATCTGATAAAAACCAAGGCCGCTGCAACACCGCCACAAAGCAGGCCTATCACTGTTGCGCTGTCCCAGGAGTGGGTCCCACCACTGTCGAACTGTAAAGCCATAAAAAACATGACCGCTGCAGGCACGAACAGTGCAAAGCCCACCAAATCAAGCTCTGGAAGTACTTTGCTTATCGAGGCTATCGAGAAACCATCCTTCTTCACAATCTCAGGAATGCTGACGAATAAAAGCAACACCGCGGCTGCCCCACCGACCGGTAGATTGATGATGTAAAAGCACCAACGCCAGCTTATGTGCTCAGTCAGTACACCACCGATCAACAGCCCGGCAACGATTCCTAACTGCGTGAAACCAGCGAGTATGCCGATGTACAACGGGCTTTTGTCAAGCGGAACAGAATTGGAGATGATGGTGAAGGCGCCATTGGAGATACCGGCAGCTCCTAGACCAGCAACGACACGGCCACCAACAAACATTGAGGAGGATGTGGCGAGGCCGCAGATCAAGGAGCCGAGTTCGAAGAGGAGTGTGAAGGCAAGGTACGTGTACTGTCATGTGGTGAGACATGAGAGGTGGTACGCGACGCAGCGGCGATATGGAGACATACCTTGTTGCTGAATTTGGTGTATAACTTTCCCGATAATGGTTGAATTGTCGCGCTTGTGGCTGGTTAACATTCTTGTTGGAGGACGGGGGGTCATAATAACGTACGCAACTAGGTTGTAGGCCCCGATATACCATCCGATATCCGACAGTGAGCTGAATTCCGTGGTGATTTGCGGGATTGCCTGGTTTTGTAAGTACACTGTTCATCATACTGAACCTATGGCGGCCGTACGGTGCCCAGAATCGACATGTCGAGCAAGACTAGAAAAGTCACAAGAATCACGCTGCCTAGGACAATGCCCAGTCTGATACCTTTGAGGTAATGCCTTTCCTCTTGACCAATAGGCTCGATGTCATGGCCCATTGTTTTAAGTTTTTGATCAGTTTGCACCCAAATTTACAGGAGCGAGATCGGCTGAACCATGAGATAGTATGCGTGTGAAAAGAACAACGAGCTTAAGAGAATATTGTATTGTGTTGTAGTAGGGGTATATGGCTTATAAGTACAGATGCAACTGCATGGTAGGGTAAATAAAAGGTGTCCACGGCCACCCCAATTCCGAAATCCGATCCTAGCCTTTAGAAATTGCAGGTACTGTTCAACCAAAAGTCCTCTGGAAATTCCATAGAAGAAAAGTCAACCATATCAAAATCAGAACCAGGAGGAAATGGTTCGAGATCAGGCGTTGCGTCATGCCGCGGTAAAGACAGTCTCCATTGAGGCGCCGTACTTCGCATAGTCTCAGCTGCTTGCTTGAAAATGCTGTCTTCTCCTGTCTCGAGTCTCAGCGCATCATTGGTCTGCTCACAATGCTCGATGGCGCGTTCAAAGCACGTGGCAGGGTCCATTGTCATACGCGCCATCGCTGTGTCCCACCCATTCATCTGCAAAGTGAGCAGACAATAGCAGAGCTTGATACTATAGCCAAAAATTATCATCATTGGTGCTGTTAGATGGCTTAGTTCGAGCGCTAAGAAGTGTTCTGTACATCCTCTGCAAGTCTGTAACAATCCAGTGAGGTATTCGATCCGTTTCAGGTTGTGATCGCAGTAACGCATCAGCGGGGTCGGTGGCTGAAGAAGAGCCAGCTCATAAATTGCCGTCTCTGCGGCATAAATGTAGGTAATAACTGAGTCTATGTCAAACTTTAGTAAACACGTGGCGTCAGGAATATATGCTGAGCGTACTATGTTGCAGTTGCTCGGAGCTTAGTGCATCTTTGGTTTGACTCAGGGAGCACTTCAAGGGAGCTATTGAGAATGCAGGGTGTACAGTGGTTTTGGGGTCGTCTGTCACTTGTCGATATATGTCTCCTGCCTCCAGTGCTACTTTTGCAAGCCGAGCAAGAGCGACAAGGATTTGATCACCCTCAACCTCACGGTGTGCCAATAGCGTCGAGCAAGCGGATTCTAACTGTGAGGACCAGCGCATCGCATCGTACTTCATTGCGGTAGAAATGCTTCTCAGGTCAGTCTAGGTAGTTCGGCCATGGGATTGGGTTATCTTACGCCACACTTAGCGCGAAACAGCCGATATAAGCTCGTCGACCTGCATTCGTCTGTGTGGCATTTCCCTCATTGGAATTGTCCACGAGATGCGGAGGATTTGAGCCTGGGCATCGAGCCGAGTTGGCCCCTCGATCTAACCTCAGATCGCTGATGAGAGGTCGAGCCAAGCCAATCATAGCTCCCAGAAACGGTTTGCCATGAGTGAATGAAAGAGACCTAATGTGAACTATTAGTCTTACATTTCAAACCCAGGTCTCAGAACTCACCACGCTATCGATGCGAGCAGACTCAGTAACAGAGGTAGACTTCGTTCGCCGTCAACAAGTATCTTCTGTGTAAGTACTTCTCTGAGCTTCTTGCCTATGATTACCTGACGAGAGGCTGATTTCGATGTCACGGCTTTGATTGCTAGCGCAAAGGTTGGTTTGTCTCTCTGTGCCTCGGCTGCTGTATAATCTGACGGGATATTTACTAGGGGGAAATCTGGCAAATGATGCTCGCGGAAGATTCGCAGCTCTTCATCAGTGAGTTCCTGGTCTCTGGGGTCACTTGGTAGGTCGCTCATAGGCGAGTGATTAGACGAGCCCGGAGTTGGAAGGGCGTCCGCCAACTGTTCGTGATGAGCGCCTGTTCGACTTCGAAGCAACGATACGATATCGTCAAGCTTCTCTTCGAGTGCTGCATTCTTTGCAGCTTTTTTGCGTCCTGCGCCTTGCGTCCTCACTGTCGAAGATGGTGTACAGTCTTTGCGGAGTCGCTGGCACCTGTTATGAGTTTAGGGGACGTTTTCATGAGCGCTTATGGGTCTTCGGAACATGTATTCAAGATCGTGAGCTCGGCCTGTACTCTCAAGCCCACCCTTTTGCCGATTAGGGACTGGCACTCACCTTTCACACGCGCCTAGGTTACGCACGATGCACCGACACTTCGCTTTTACACAGTTTGTGCAAGCTTTTCCATATGGCGCCGAAGTCCGTCCAGTATCGGCGGTTTCCATGTTGTGTTTGTTACGGAAGACCGTTACTCATGTCTGTTGGGCCCATAAGTAAGCCTGTGGGACCGGGATTCGCGGTTGTTCAATCCCGCCGTGACGCCATCTAAATTTGGTCACAACATGGTCTTACAATCACACCAGACCAAACTTAACGCTGTCGCTGCGCAAGAGCTGGTCAATGACGTCGCTAATTGTCAAAGAGATGATCTACCTGTGGTTTGTCCAGATGTTATTGTGGCGGCAGGTTGCGCCGGATCTCTTTTAATCACAAACAACAATCGACGGCGCCTGCGGTGCTGAATCTTAGTATTTACTGTACATATGCTCGGTTTTGGAAGATGCAACAACCTTTCTAATATATGTACAAGTTGCGAGGTCGCAAAGTCCTGCTTGCTTCTTCCGTTGACCTTTCTACTTGGAAATCGCGCCTTCCTTGTTCGTCGCTCAGGGTGCGCGATACAGTAATCACATTAGCTCCACACTGCCTGCCTTGACCATCCAATACAGAATATCGCATTGATTGTATTGTCGTTCCTCGTCTGCAATTCCTAAATTTGAGCGAGGCCTCGTTGGCCAATAAAACACTACAAGTTGAGACAGCACAAAGGAAAACTGAGACAGAGAGAGAAGAAGACATGTTGACGCACCTCCAGCTTGGTGGTTTCATATAGACGGATATAATTAGCTCGTGGTCTATATCATAAAGTGGCACCCTTCTGCTTCGGAAACCAAGTTTACACTTCACCGTACCAATCTACCTAGCTCACGATGCAAGAACCTCGTTTTCGTCTGCCTCGGCTAGATACAGGTGTCGATCGGCCCCGTCTGAAGACTCTGCTATCATGTGGGAGCTTCCCGGTCATGACCGGGCTCTTCGATAGCCTAACCACATCCAACACCGACACGACAGCTGTCATTCCATATGAGCAACCGCCAATGATAAGTTTGTGGCCGAGCACAATGCAAAGACAAAAAGGCACTGTGTGATTTATCCAAGAAAGTTAGCACTATCTTTCCTTTGTCAATGTCTCCGGACGACGCTCACCGATACACTGTGCCCCAACAATACACCAACATCTGCTCCATATATACGAGATCTGAAGCTGCTCCTGTATCATCAAAACCACCAAAACCATCGATCGATTCTTTGAACTCAATACAGTAATTTTTGACTCTGAATTCGACTGTCTTATTTTGTCAACACCACGAATCTACCATATTGGATTTGAGCTGTCTTGGACAGAAAGAGGCTAGATATGTCCTCAGGGAAAGTCACATCCTGTTACAGAAAGTAAACGATCTCCAAACGTTCACCAGATATCACAAAATCACCCCGGAATTTATCGACTTGCACTTAAACGACTCTTATCAGGGATTGACTGATGAGAGGACGCTGATATATACCGCCATGCATGTATATACAGAAATATACGAAAATCTCGCCAATCGTCTGAACAACAGTCTGATTTGGTGTCCTCGGCAATTGGTCACAATGACTAGCTGGCTGAGAGGCAAAGAAGACCTCGAATCCGATCCACGTAATTTGCGCAACAAAATTTGTCACGTTGCTGAGATTCCTCAAACATTCAGATACAATGAAGAGAACGACCTGTTTAATCGCATTTTCGATGCTAAAGAATTCATAGAAAAGGGCATCCAGAAACTTGAACCTCTTGAGAAAGATATCATATCCTTTGTAACTTATCTTGAAGACACCCTCTCATCGAGCCCCCTGCGCCAGACGCTGGTGCCGATGATGCTTTGAGGATCTTCGATGAGCTGAAAGAGAACAAAGACGAGGATAAGCACATGGATGCCATGGAACTATCTGATAAGGAAGCGGAACTGTCCAAACGTTATGAAGAACTTACATCGCAGATATTCGAGGTTGAAAGCGGCGATCTCAACGTGCTCCAACAAGAAGCCATAAAGGTAGCACAGAAATTGCGGCATGATAGTAAAATGGTCAGTGAACAGAGCCAAGAAGTCTATCGAGAGAAAATTGCTTTGGCGCAGAGGGTTGAGCAAGAGCGGGAAGAGGCAGATCAGGCAGCCCTTGAGGCATGGGGAAACACTTCCTTCGACTGGACTCCGTCAGACAATGCCGGAGGAGAAGGCTTCTGCCCGGTACCTATCAATGAGTCCCAGTAGGAAGCGGGCAGCAAGCGATCAACCCCTCAGCGACAACACATATTGCCCACTCTTGCCATAGCCACTTCGAAACCCGGTTCTCTTAATCAGTCCAACGCATCCTTTGATTGCGCAGGTCCCTCAGACGTCAAAAGTCTCTCGTCAAATGACTATTAGCGTCGAGCAAGTCTAAAGCGCGCAGTCTTCTCAGCTCGTTACGGCGATTCACTTGCAGAGTAATTTCTGCCCATGCACTTCCACCTCGAATAAATTAATGGTCGGAACGTCGCTCCGGCTGTTAGCATTGCGTCCATCTTCGCAAGCCACGGGTTCTATCTATCATTGATTCTTTCAACTTCCTTTACATACGCCAAACATGTGTTGCCGGGCTCAATACCGACTATCCGGTGTCCACAGCGTAACGCCTTCTAGTCTTTTGCAATACACGTAACATTCGTTTTATAACAATTACATATACACAGCATTATTTCGCTAACAATAACCATTACATTTCTACATATATACCATTCACTTTACCACTGAATCCAGCGTGGCTGGTTCGCTCCTCCACTGGTTTGATAGAGGTATGATTCCAGGCTCATCGAGGCCTACCGAGAGGTCATTGTCCTCTTCAACGCCGACCACGATGCTAGTCCATTAACGAGCTTTGCCTACGAGTATATCCATGCCCTAATGAGTGCGGCAGCGTGCAATGGTCCCACTGCAGCAGTTGTGGCGTCTGAGCTTCGCCTGGCACGGTATTGAGGATTGGTTGAGCGCGGGTATTATCGGTTTGACAATTGTGGAGAGAGGAAAGGGGAGCCTTGGTTGGGGCTCGTGGAGGCTGCAGACTCATGTAGAAGGCGTCCAACGCCGGTTCGCTGCCTGCATGAATTCTTGCGGAGCCAACCGATCGGAAGATGTCAGAGAGTGGAATGTTGATGTCGTATAGTCATAGTAAATTGCGGTAAATAAAAATGCAAGCATAGAGAATTATTCTGAACAGAATGGGAAATCAACATGTACAAATCACCGCAAATCTTGTTGCCAGGCCCACACAACTCGACTATTAATCAAGCTGTTTCTTCCCGTCCATCCAACTCGGCTTAATCCCCAGGCACACATCCACATATGCATCCCACCTCCTCATTTCTTGCTCCTTGCGCTCAATGCCCTCGCATCCCACCGCAACCCCATCCACTGTCCAGAACATGCTCCACTGCCCGCCCGGTAGATTCCACATACCTGTGCTCCGCTCCTGATACCACTTATTGACAGGGTTGCTGGTGCGGCTGCGCCACACGACGCCGCGTGGGAAACAAGTGCGTACCAGTGCGGCCCACACGATGTCGCTGACGCCACCGGAGCCCTGCGACGAGGTCAATACGGCGAATTTGTCGAGGTAGGGGACCCAGCGAGGGGAATCAGTGGTGGAGGAGTCGGTGCTGGCGCCGAAATGGTGCTGGCGCAGCGTTGAGGGTGTTTCCCACGTGCAGATTGCGCCGCCTTCGTAGTCGCCCGCGATGATAATGCCAGCCACCCGGCCGTGGATGCGCGCTAGGTAGTCCTTGGGATCAAGTTTGCGGCGGAAAGAGTCATTGATAAGGTCGACTAGCTTGGGGAGGTTGACGCGCGGGTCGTTAGCTAGATCGATGCTCGGGTAGCCAGTAGATGGTGGTTGCCATGGACCGCAGACGCGGGGGTCGGGGATCATGGTTAGCGGAATACCTTTTTTGAGAAAAGTTGATGGTTTTGAAGCGCGCAGGCTGTGAAGACGGCTTGCTTGAGATGTGGGAAGGGACGATGATACCATCGGCTTGTCGGTTAGGACATTGTGAATAAGAGGGTTTGGCGATGGCTTTGGTTTGCGTCCAGACTGGTCGACCTGGGGGAGAGCCTCTGTTGCAGCCTCTGTAGGGGTGAGAATAAGAGCTGAGGATGACGGAGGGAGCAGTTTCAGGGCCCGCTCTACAACATTGAGGTTTTTAGTATGTCGATCAGGTGGTAGGACATCGCCAAGGTGGTGTTTTGTAGGTCTATGCAATGGCCTAACTTGATGATCGATAGATTTCGAGAATGAATTTCCACTGCTCAGTGTTGCTTCCGCATTCTCGCTGTCACTGGACTTTGCCTTCAAGGACACCTTTGCTAGTTCTTCCTTGATATCGCGATACTCCGCTTCTAGGTTGACGAAGACGTGAGCACCATCTCCTCTGTTCTGAGATGGAATACCACCTAGAGGGTCTAGAATGATGATGCGGTCCATTATGGGCCGCTCGTATACGTCTTGACTGCTATGCGTGTTGCTTGCAATCATCCCGCTTGATCCACCTGTGAGTCCGGCGAACTCTCGGACCAACGCTAACACCACATCGTCTGCCAGCACGGTAACCCTCTTCAGGTCTTCATCGTACGCAAACGGCGGTATGACGGGTATAACGCCGTCAGCGATAGGTGGGAAGAGGAGATAATTGTCCTTGACTTCCACGTCCCCTCGCACATGCGCGGTGCTCAGCCTCTCTTGACCCAAACTTGCATAACCGAGCGCATGTTCAACGAGTACGGCACCAGGCTCGTTGTATCTCTGCAGCGCAGCCACCATGCGCGTCGCCTGGGCTCTGATTGTCTGTTCGAGGGGCGGCCGTGCGTGGGCTGTGTCGCAGGAAGCATCGTCATCGCAGTCGAGCACGACCGCTGTGCTCAATCCTAGCTGAGCCAATTGACTCAGTGTCAAGGCAATGCCGCCCAGTGTAGGGTCATCGAGAGCTTGCGGCTGCCGTATCTTGACCAGAGCAAGATGGATCGGCTCGTCGGTATTCTCCTTAAATGTATCTTCGGGTACTTGGTCGTGTGAAAAGACGGTCGGCTCGTAAAGGTTGCCGAGGTTTACGCCCGTGAGCGTCGTTGCTGGATCTTCATGAAGAATTGCGTTCACAGTTTGTCTGACCTTTGGAGCAGCATCTACGGGCGCCTTTTTGTTGATATCAAAATGTTTGATGTAGTTTCTTGCATCGCGCTTGGCATCAGACTCCTTGAGGAGGCGGGTCAATTGGTCGCGTTCAGCGCGCTGCCGTATTTTCGCAGAGCTCGATGATCGACGAATGTTCAAGGCATTGAGACATGCCGTGGTGTGCAGATGCGAAGTGAACGTCTTCTCAGCAATATTACTCGTGCTATCGAGCCTGGGGAGCTGCATGTGCGTCAGAAACGTGTGCAACAACCAACCGAGCGTGGGGGAAGTTGCAGTGAGTCAACCTCGAATCCCCCCAGCATACTCGCTCACCTTCTTCGAAGCCCGCCCCAAGCCCCAAACCGGGGCTTTGCAAATGACCATTCTTCATGCTACCGCTCAGCTCCTGGGCTCATGGAGGGGTATATGGACAGCAAACGCGCGATATTGCGGTGTGAAGAAATGCCGCGGGCACATATCTTTCTGCAGGGCGAGCTAGGACAATTTCTTATCGATACGCACAATGCGTCATCGCAGCCCGTGGTCAATCCCGGACGTGCATCCATCCCGCGAGCATGACAAAGCCGGCTATGACTTTAGGACTTGACGGAGATAAATCTGCAGACCGTAGTATATAACACTCATACACTTGGTTTCTAACAACGACTCTCTTCGCCAGTCTATTTAGAATCTCATTTCACCACAACATCAACATGGCCCCGCAGCTTGCATGGATCGGCCTTGGCAACATGGGTAGGGTGAGTGGCCCTCGGCTCGCAATCTAATCAGATGAAATCTTCACGGTCACGAGCAATACATTTCTCGTCGTTCCTCGTGTTCCAGACCTGCTATTGGGTTGCCCTCGTGTCGTCTAGCAAAAGAGCAGGAGTTCGCTGAGCCAGAGAAGAAAAAAAGACCAGAAAAAAAAAGACTTCTATAATTAATCGATCAAATCCAAGCACGAAGAAACATCACCACTACAATGCCCGCTAACCTTCACCACTACAGGGCATGTGCGCCAACCTGGTATCCAAAGGCAACCTCGACAAGCCCCTCATCCTCTACAACCGCACGCAGCAGCGCGCCTCCGACCTCTCAACCAAACTCGGCCCCCCCAAAACCAAAGTCGCATCCACGATCCCCGAAGCCGTGGCCGATGCCGACATAATCCTGATCTGCGTCGGCGACGACGCCGCCGTGAACTCCACCGTCGACGCCATTCTCTCCTTCAATGTACAGGGTAAGACCATCGTGGACTGCAGCACCGTGCACCCAGACACGACGAATGCACTAGAGGCACGCATCACCGCCGCGGGCGCGGGCTTCGTCGGTATGCCAGTGTTTGGTGCGCCGGCAATGGCAGACGCGGGGAGCTTGGTGTGTGTCGTTGCTGGGCAGGCAGATGCGGTGGCCAAGATCCGGCCATACACCGACGGTGTGATGGGACGGGCGACGATTGATTTCACAGGCCAGCCGGCGGGGAATGCCACGCTGTTGAAGGTGATTGGAAACACCTTCATCCTGAACATGGTAAATCAGCTGTCTGAGGGGCATGTGCTGGCGGAGAAGAGCGGACTAGGGGTGGACAATCTGCATCAGTTTGTTTCGATAATGTTTCCGGGTGAGTTGGTGTCGAGCTAGGTTGGAGTCGCGGGTTTGCTGATGGGAGACAGGTCCAAACACGGCGTACTCTCAGCGTCTGCTGCAGGGCGACTATTACAAGCGCGATGAGCCGTTGTTCCATATTGATCTTGCTCGCAAGGACGCGAGACACGCAAAAGCGCTCGCGGACGCAAGTGGCAGTAGCGTCAGGAGTCTCGACATCGCCCGTGCACGATTGGATGATGTGAAGGAGCACTTAGGAGATAAGGGCGATATCCCTAGTGTGTATGGTGTGGTGAGGAAGGAGAGTGGCCTTCGGTTCGAGAATGAGAAATAGAGAGAACGCAGCGGATACGATTACATGGTAAATAGCGTGCAGTTCTGTCACCCCGAAAACAATGGCTGGAGTGATATGCTAGAGAACCAATGCATTATATTGTTCGACAGCTATGCCAGCTTCGCCGAGACTCGTGCCCTCTATCATGACAACATATCAACACAAACAGCCAATGTATCAGCAACGCCTTACGGCGCCTCATGCAGCTCCCCCTGTCCCGTCCAGTGCGCATATTTAGTCATGGCCGGTAACTCATTCCTTGCAGTCGCCGCATCAACCTCGCTCACTGGCAGCGTACTTAAGGGTGGCGATCCGGGGTTATACGCAGGCACAGAATTGTATGGCACACCCTCATGCTTTTCAGCCGGAGCAGCAGAATAGCCTTTCCGCCTCCTCCACCACAAAGCTGCACCGACCACGATGGCAATTCCAATGACACTGCCAACCACGGGTCCGGCGATCCAGGCTTGGCTAGAACTGGAGCTGGAGCTAGGATTGGGATTGTTGGGCGTGGACGTTGATGAGGAGGAGGGGATACTGGATCCTACGAGCGCGGCGTACGTCGCTGATGCTTTGTCGCTGATCGTGCTGGTCGTGTTCTTCAGGTAGCAGTTCTTAAAGCCGTCTTGCAGTGTCGAGTCGAATACCACGCCAACGCATTTGTCCGTAATCGCGCACGAATCCATGCAGGACGTGATATTCTGTGTGTGGATCCGGGTAATGTTCGTTCCGTCATTGACTTGACCGCAGTGGATTTCGAAGTTGTTGTTGTCGGTCGTAGAGTATGTTTCACTGGACGGGCAGTCGTCGTCTACAGACTCAAAAGAGGTAATTGCTACAGAGTGTACAACGCCGAGCTTGGTGTCTGGAACTATCAGGGAGTTCTCTGAGCCCGTCTTTGGCCAGCAATTTGCGAATCCGATCGAATAGTCGGGGTTCCAGGATACGCCTTTGCACAGAGGGGTTTGATCTGTACATATCCGTATGCATTCGTCGAGAGTTTTCGCGTGGTAGAAGCCAACGAAGGCGCCATCAACGTGCTGATTGTCCCAACATGGTTTCGGATAGCCAGACCAACACGTGTCAAAGTTATTGATAACCTTGTTGCAATGCAAAGTGTACCCTAATCCCGCCACACCATCGACAGTGTGAGTTGATAAATCGGTGCCTGGGCAGGCTGTGTCGATTTTCGCGTACGTATCCGAGGTTATGAGCGCAGAGTGGGTGCCATCAGTAGAGGCTTTCAGACCGCTCACGCTGGTGTTGCTGTTGCGTATCCAGCATCTCTGGTCCTCGCGCCATACAACACCGTAGCAGCCTTCGCCGTCGCCCCAGTATCGTGAGCAGTGTTCAAGGCAATCTGACATGGAGGGAGATGGGAACCACTTCCTTGTCATGGCATCTGCAAAACGTTAGTTGACTGACGTTAGACTAGAAAAGTTTGCTCTCATCCACGCACCATTACCGGCGTTATTCTGCTTGCAATATGTGGTGAAGCTGTCCAGGGTCAGCAAAGCAGAAGACACGCGAGCTCGCGATTCATACTTCATGCCGTTCTTCGATGTGTATCCAGACTCCGAACAAACAGCGTTGTCGCGAACTGTAAGATCATGGCTCTGCATGGGCGCTGCAATCACTACAATGCGTCAGGTATTGTCTTTGCGCCCGAACCTTGCAGATACTCAACTTACATGGAGTTGCGAGCGCAGCGCTGGCCCAGACAAGGGCCAGCAGGCTCTGAGTCGAGAGATGCATCATAGCAGCCACCCTCATCTCACGTGTCGCAGACCCCCAAAGTCGAGCGGGATGCAAGATCAACGCTTCTTGAAGAGTGAGCGTCAAACCTCAGCGATATAGTCGAGCGAAGAGTCGGTCCAAGCTCCCAGATCCATGCGAAGGACTCAGGCGCTCCGCCATTTGCTCCATGCGATCAGAAAACCATCGCTATAATACCTATCCTGCTATTTTCGCTGCAAGGAAAGATTGACGTCAAACAGGCCCCCCACGGGAGTATACCCGTTCTGGTATGTACGCTTACTCGACCGAATGAGCTGGCCACTCAGAGAAAAGGATTCTTATTGGCCCCATGAGATGGAGCCGAAAGTGCACTGCCGGCCTGAGATGTCAGACCCAGTTGACTGCCAACGTTGCTTGATTTCCAGCGAAGTCCGTTATACAAAACATGCAAGATGGACATTGTGATCGCAGGTATCAGTGATGATTCGCGTCTCGAAGCTCGTCAGGTCGGTGAAGTGTGCAGGATGCAATCTCCTAACTGCTGCCAGATCCATCCTTCCAAACAAGGGTCTTTCAGTAGCGCACCCGCAACGGCCGTCTCCGAGCCAATTAATGCATTTCTGGCCAGGGGTCGTACAAGGCTGAGCGAGCTCACAACTATTCTTACCATCGATGGCTTCGTACAGCCACTGCTAGCATGCCGCCATAAGCGTGAATCAATCTTGCTGACCACATTGCACCTGAGTCTTCATTGAAACATAAACTTGCATTACCACGCCGATGTGAAAAATCGACGCGTAGGTATCTGATGCACCTGAACGCCAACCATGATTTTTGTACCTGTCGTGCCACGACGGTAAGCAGAATAATGACAGTACAAGGAACGGAGTCTATCGCCTGTTTGTCTTTCCAATACCACGCTTTCCAGCAGTCTGTGTATCTGTCAGAACAGTCCGTAACTGGATAGGACAAAAAGCTTACCAAATGCTTGATCAGAGATCCAGTTTGATGCCTGTCGGCCTCACCCTGCCTGGCATGCCTGTTCATCTTCTTCTGTGACAGCTTCGCCATCTTCTCTGCCTTGGTCGCGGCCTCCTCGTTTGTAACACCATCGTTCCTCCTGTTGGTGCTCTGGCTGCGTCCCCTCATCTTGGCCCTCTCGATGGCATTCATTGGCTTGTCGACATCCATAGCATCGACATCAGCAGTTGCAGCACGAGACCGGCTGCGTCCGCGGGCTTCCTCTGCGCGGGCTGCGATTCTGGATGTGTCGTGGCCAAGGCTCTCGAGGTGAGATTCCATCTTGGAGAGCTTGACGGCCTTTGCTGTCCTGGGAATGACAGCCCGGTTCTTGAGACTCTTGCGCATTTTCGCCTCATTGCGAATGAGTTGCCTCTTCTCACGAATGAGCTCCGCCTTGTACCTGATGTCTGCCTCTTCAGCATCCTCAAGATCCTCCTCGGAGTCATAGTAGCCCTCTGCCTCGAGCTTCTCCTCCTCGGCCTCGAGAGCCTCAAGCTTTGCCTCGATATCTGGATCAATGAAGTCGTAAACGTTCTGACCCATGAAGACCTCAGGGATGCGGTCGTGCTTCCACTCGTCATTCTCAAGCAAGTAGTTTTTGCGAAGGTCGATGTTGTAGACTCCAGCACCGCCCTCCTGCTCCTCCAAATCGCGCTCAAGAAGGATCCTATCTGGGTCTTCCTTGTCGTATTTCTTTCGGTTGAGGGCTGCCTCTGGGATGGAGGTCTCGCGTGTGACACCTCCAAGAGGCTGAGCAACGTGGATACGGCGGAGCAACTCGCCGAGACGACCAGAGGGCTCGCCCACGCTGTTTGTGCCGGCCTTGAGCTTTTCCGCATTGCGAGCAGCGATCAGACGGTCGCAAACGTGGTTGCGCACCTGCATGACGCCCTCCTGGGTGTTGCAAGAAAGCTCGAGCATCTCCACCTCGCCAGACTTAAGCATACCCTGCAGCTGCTCCTGTGTCTCGGCATCCAGTTGGCTTGGACGCATGAGATCGATCTTGTTGATGACGATAGTGATCAGCTTGTTGGCGAAAAGGGGCTTGATGTTGTTGAAGAGAGCGATCTGCGAAGCGACAGAGTAACCGCACTGCTCACTAAGATCCATGAAATAGAGGATGTGAGCGCGCAGATGTGCAATAGCACAGATCGACTGGTGCTCAATGGTGTTCATTTCCTCAAGGGCGTGGTCAAGAATACCGGGTGTGTCGACAGCCTGGAATCGCAGCATTTTGTAGTCACTGTTTGTCTATTAATGGTTGTCTTTAACGATTTGAATCTTTTCAACTCACAAGTGACCAACGTAGAGACTCTTAGTTGTGAAGGCATAGGGCTGGACCTCGACGTCTGCGCGCGAGATGTTCTTCAAGAAAGACGACTTGCCGACGTTGGGGAAGCCAGAAATGACAAGTGTACGGGTGTTGGGGTCAATCGAGGGCAGACGGCCCAAATGCTGCCTGACCTGCTCGAGGTAGACGAGCGGATCCTTGAGCCTTTTGCAGATTGTTGCCATGCGACCCAGCGCTGCCTTCTTCAGCTGCTTGCACTGGAAGAGCGACTGTCCGTACTTCAGAAGACGGACATAGTCACGTGCGACAGTCTCAATCAGCGACTTTGCGGTCGACAGCTGTCCGAGAGCGATACGGAAGTGGTCTGCATCGTAGAGAGTGTTGAGCAGATCGCGGTGGAACGGATGGATGTCCTGCAGACGGGGGAAGGCATCGATCGTTTGCGTGAGGCGCTCGGTAAAGGTCTCGGAGGTGTACTTGACCTTACGGGTGTAGAAGGCTCGGATACGGCTGATCTTGAAGCCTGCACGAATCTGCGCATGGGTAAGTTCTGTGCGCTCTCGCGAAGTCGCGACGAAGCCGTACCTGAGTCGGGAGACGCCTCTGCGTCCTGGACAAAACAATGTCTAAGAACTCCTGGCTCGTAGGCACAACGGGGATATCCTTCCACTGGGTCTTCATGTTGGCGGTGGCGTGGGATGTTGTTGTTGCACGCTCTGCACTTTTTTACAAACGATAAGATAGCCAAAACTTTCTTCTGAGTGGCACTGGCCGCCCGCCCCACCGCTTAGTCGCCAAGACTCGGGGTCCGTTCCACTCTGGCCGAGGAACGGCCTCGCCTCTCGGTACTCCAAACAGAACAAAGCAGCATTGCTTCAGTGCCATGCATATAGAGTGGCATCATTGTTCTCAATGCTCGAATGCACTGTTTTGCAGATGAATGGTGCAGTCGGTCTGGAGATTTTTGGAGCACGTTCACCATTAAGAGCACAAAGCGGCGCAACACAGGACCCATTCGTAGCATTGTGGTAAATGCTGCATTGCTTTGTCTATCCTCGTATCCTGTCCCAATAAAAAAAGGATGCAATTAACTCGCTGAGCGACTTCGTGTTCATGCCTTACTGCACCTGCCTTCCAACACCAGCCATGCTCCAATGCGCCACCGGGCCTATCCTAGTCCACAACTCATGAAGAAAGCATCTTCCAAGGCTCCATGTTGTACTCGGACTCGCCCACTCTCTTCACGCTCAAAGCTGAAGTGCACATATGTGCTTCTCTTTGATCCAACTCAGTAAACTCCTTCTACGAGTTCAAATAGTTGCGAATGGCGCCCTGCAGTTTGCCGGCACCCTCCCCGAGCAGGTTAGATAGATTTTCGAGGTCGTCGCCGGCGGTGATGCCAAATTTGCGGACGAAGTCTTTGGCGGCAGACTCAAGGTCACCGTAGTCGTCCTCTTGAATGTCATCTTCAGGACGACCGAAGTATGCGTTCGAAGAAATGGCTGATGCGCCCTCGAAGCCTGTAGTTGTCAGTACAATACCCACACACGGAGGAAGCAGAAAGCGGGTCCATACCTGACAGTCGCTCCTTAGCCTGTGCACTTGCTGAAGGGTCGTAGTTGTTTCGCCCAAAGAACTCGTCACTAGAAATAGACTTCTGTGTACCAAACTTCTCACGCGCGTACTTCTCGCTGTCATCCTGGGCGGGCTTGCTCACGCTTCCAAAGCCGCCCATCTTCTTTGCTGGTGCGGCTTTCTTAGCAGCGCCGACCTGGCCAAATCCAAGACGTGCAACGCCCATACCCAGCCTTTCAGTATCTGCGTCCCACCGGTCTGGCTTGGCCGTAGAGCCGAATCCCCCACGAGAAGGCGACTGCGGTGTAGGAGCTGCAATGTTTGAAGCTTCAGCAACCTTGGGCTTCGTCGCAGCCGTCTCGGCTGCCTCAGCATCTGGATCGTACCCAAGCTTCTCAATGCGCTCGGCTTCCTCCCTTGCCTTGCGCTCAGCTTCTTCAAAGTCCAGTCCACCATCGGCAGGGACCACCTTCTTGGCTCCGAGACCCTTCTTCTTCGCGCCCAAGATGTTCTTCTTCGGTGCAGCACCCGCCGTGGTCTTTCGTACTGTGGGCTTTACGACGGCAGGGGTAGTGGTCTCGGTCGCGACGAGCGGTGACTTAGGGCGGTCCGCGCCGTTGCCAGCAGCCGCGCCTGGCTTAAGGAAAGGTGATTGGGCGCGCGGCGTCCCGGTTCGTGAGGGCGGGTTCGATGGTCGCTTGATTGCGGGCTTGTCCCAGGACGAGAAGAAGTCATCGTCTTCGCCGGCAGGTGTGCCTTCGCTACTGCCAGCAACATCTGGAACATCTGTAATTATAACCTCTTCTGGGTACCTGAAGCAGATGTATTAGCGCACATATCGATTATGCATGCAGGGAACATACAGCTTGGCGTCTGCATTGCATCGCCTTTGCAGCTCCTCTTTGTACTTTGTCGCTGCATTGCTGGTGTATTTGGCCTTTGAATCCTTGCTGGCGAGCGCAGCAGAGCCGCCGTGCGACTGGAAGTACTTTGTTGCACTCTCGTTACCACCAACCTTCATAATGCGTAGTTGGTCCCATTGCCAGACTGTTCGCTGTCAGCTCTACTCCTGTATATGCCACGTTGAGTTCGGGATGGACGTACTGTCGAGGTTCGTTGATCGGACGAAAGAGATGTGGACACCCATGTTACGGTGGTTCGAAGAGCAGTCAAGACAGAGGTAGATACCGAACGGTACAGAGCTCCATGTTGGGTTCTTTGCGCCGCAGTCGAAGCATATCTACAGCACATGTTAGCCATCATTGACCGCCCCTCGCAATAGACAACGTACCTTGTTCGCGGGCTTTGCCTTCAGTTTTGCAAAGATATTCTGCGACTGCGTCTTCGTAGCGAGCGCCATCGTGTCGGCCTGGTAGGAATGCTACTGGTGTGGAGAATAGGAGGCCAAGTCGCAGTGGGGATTATTTGGGCGGGCGCGGGAATGCCTTAGCTGGCCGTTCCAGTGCAGCGAACGGAAGCACGTGCGCTCCGCTGCAATACACCCAGGGCGCGTCACTTCGTCTCGAGTCCAACATTTGCGTTATATTGATAAACATCGGTCGTTCCAATTAAATACTGGGTCGTCTCGATGCTTGGTACAGACACTCCCTCCCGATATTGCTATATCGAACAAGTATCATCGGCTATAGTTATCACTTCCCCTCACTGCTCACAATTCCTACTACATCTTCTCGCTGCGGAACGATAGGAAATATATAAGCCTGCGGCCCTGCCCTGCGGCCTTGAGTATTCTTGCGATCACAACAGACTACCGTACCTCACGTTTGCCTCGAAGCGCAGCTAAACTATCCTACATGCCCTCAACGCAGACAATACCTGCACGTCGAGGTGCAGCAACGATCGTACGCGCTACGCAGAAGATCAGGATCATAAATACACACGGCAGCCAAATAGTCGATACATGGATCTTTGCCGTACCATCATTCTCAGTAGGAACCGTGTCCGCTCGCCTTGAAGCACCTCTCTACCCTTCCATCTCTTCACCTTCCTCGACCCAATACTCTAAAGTGGCTGATCGCGCCGCCGCTGCACCGGAGTTCATGTCCATGTCGCATTGTCGCGCCAAACTCCTGAAGCTCGTACCAAGCGTCGGCGACATACTCGTTAGTCAGAAGCGTGCACCACTGGTGAAGCTGATCGAGGATACAAGTCCAGGCGTTCATGATACTCTGATCGCAGCTTGCGATCGTTGGCGATATGCTGAACTAGGCGTGGAAACATACCATGAGAGCTGCACGGACAACTGCTGGGATGCTCTGGCTGCTTTAGCTGCCAGTCTCGGAGATTCAGAGGAGGCTGAAATCCTGCAGGGGCTGCAAACAAGAATGGGAGGGAGAGTCCCTGACCCATTCAACCTGTTCATGAATATACCCGTTGGAAAAGAAGGGGAAGGCGCAAGAAGAGGAATTGCATTTGAAGGACCACTCACGAAGCCCGGTGACTATGTCGTCTTCGAAGCGCTCAGAGACGTTGTGGTGGTTATGAGTGCTTGTCCGCAGGATGTGCTTGACATCAATGGAAAAAGGCCCACCGACGCACACTTCGCATTGTATTCGTAAGAGCTGTGTTGGATTCTACGAGATCTCTAGCGTTATCGCTCAAATACTTCGCTGGTGGTATCTGGCTTTGCAGAATAACAATTCACTTCCAGTGTCCGACGCGTCGTGTCTTCTGTCACACCTGATTCCCTGATAACTTGCCCACTCGCTGCCGTAGACCCTTGTTGCTGCTGTCTATGGTCGGGTCCCAGAAAGAAAGCCAGTTGATTAACCAATATCAAGGTTAGTCGGAAACCCTTAGCTGTTGACTGGCCGATATGGTCTGTACCGCGAGTTGCCTTCCAAAGAGTGACCGATAATATGGTACACAGAAGTATCTCGCCCAAGTCTTCAACATACCCAGCATTCGAAATCTCAGAATCACACACCAAACTCCAAAATCGAGTCAATATGACCGCCAGACATACAAAGGCGTATCTAGATAAGCTTCCTTCAGAAATATTGCGCCCAATCTGCGAGTACACACTTCCTCAGGGACTTGTTTTCACAAATCAATCGGAACAGCCATCGTGGTTGAAATCTCCAGAATGGGCTCTTTGCGCAGCAGAACCAGGCCATTCTCCAGATACGGTCTTTTGTCCAAGGTCATTCTCAAAAATACATGGTCCGCGTAGACTATGTGGCAATCCCTGTCTGATACACACCATGGCGCATGAGATGCACACTGCATTGCTATACGTCAACAAGACCATTTACACCGAAGCCCGAGGTGAGTAAACTTCGACATTATACTCTCGTACAGCCAGATAACGCTGATCCTGTGACAGCTGTACTATACGGAGGCAACACGTTCAGAGTCTACGTTAACGCAGCAGCTCACCCCGAAGCCTCGCTCAACTCACCACTCATCTTCGGGCCATTCGGTGACCCTCATCGAATCCACTTGACGCGCGACTTCCGCCAGGTCCGGATGACTCTCGATATCGACGACCTGGGCACCTATGGCATAATACGGATGCGATCGCGTGTACAATACTTTGTCGACACGCTTACAAAGTACGCCAACGATGAGACACGAAAGTCGCTTCTGAAAGGAACACATATCCGATTCCTGCTGCACGGTAACCATCTCGAATACGACAGACGGTGTAAGTACTTCAAAAAGGGCCATCGACGACAGAGAATGGAGGACAGTGACCGTTACCTCTTGAGACATATGTTCGCACTCGAGCCTCTTGCGCAACTACACGCGCTCGAGGAAATTAGACTGGTTGGATGTCCGGTGTGGTTTACAGCGTGCTTGTTACTGCGCATGCGCGGCAATGGAGGCCCGCTTCACAAGCTGTTGTGGCCTACCAAGATAGAGAGGCGGGCGAGAGCCGGCGAGAGGTATAAGAAAGTTGAGACCTCGACCAGGCAATGCTGGCAGCCGGTGTATGACTGGGTAGACTTTGCGAAACGCAACGGTATCATGGTGCCTGGCGAGGCTGCTGAATTCTTTCCGTAAGGCTCTTAGGCTGGCTCGATGGTTCGTTGTGTACTATATAGAAAGAAAAGATCAGACCATGAAAAAACAGTGCGTGGGTAAAATACGCCTGCAGTCATTTGTGAATGAAGAGACAACCTAATACAGTAATACACTTTGAGAATATTGCCAACATCACCCTGTCGGATTGGTGGAGATTGTAGGACCACAGGGCGGGGGAGTGGTTTTTTTAATAGATTCACTCTGCTTCACAATTTGATGGCCCGCACTACTGGACTGGATATTCTGGCATCGGGAATGATCCCATTTGTCGTCCATCATCATCCGATATCGTCCGTCTGACGATATATACCTCTTTACTCTCTCTGCTTCCATCAATAGCCAATCCGTTATGGTCTAGTGGCTAGGATACATCGCTCTCATTAGCAAGCGCCGATGTGGCCGGGGTTCGATTCCCCGTGACGGAATCTTTTTGTTTCGGTGTCGTCCTGCTCTGCGTGGTGGTTGGGGGTGGGTTGTAAGCGGTGCGGTAGGTTTGCAAGTTTTTTTTGGGCGGGCCGAGCCTCCGCTGTGACAGCACCGCTACTTGAAAATGATTGGGTATGAAGCTTCCAGCCTTATTATCAGTGATGTGTAAATCTGTTTTTGTTTCATAGCAAATTGAAAGACTACATATATGTATATGTGTGTGTGTTCGATATCACGTGATGAAGCCACGTGACTGTCAGGTCTTTGTCCTCCAACAACGAGAAATGAAATGAATGAACTATTGCATTCCATAAAATTACTGATCTGTGAGAGTACTGGATCATTGTATGTCATTGAAAAGGACGGAAACCCGCACACAACACTTATATCAGGATCGAAACAGCAGTCACTTCTGGCTGCAGCACCAGATACTCTACCGTTCCCTCAGTCTGCCTCTTGCTCACGTGTTTAAACACACCATCCAGCTCCTTGAGTCGACTGTAAAACAACGCCGCAGCCCGCTTGATCGTCTGAGTATCCCACTGCTTTTCTTCGAAGCTTGTGCGGCTCTTGTTGACATTGTACAGCGACTTCGCGTATGTGATCAAGTTGTACCTGTTGTCAACCTTATAGCTAAGCAACTCAGGTAGCTGTGCTGCAAGTAGCCAGTCCTTCCACTTCACCCCTTCGGAACCGATGGGCAGTGCGGCAGTGAGGTCTGCTTCGGTGTAGGCCTGCAGTGTTGCGAGATCCTTGGGTAGAGGCGTGCACAGCGCCGGCGGCTTTGCAGGAACGAAGCTGTAGTAGTAGTCCTGAAGGTAGTTGACTGCGGTATGTTGGGGCGAGGCGATATGAATGCACATTGTCACTGCGTTGACCAGCTCGCTGAAGGTGGTGATCGTGGGGAATGTGGGGATCTGGCCAGAGACTTGGATCTCAGTGCACCATTCTGCGATGTAAGGGTCGCGTTGAACATCACCGTCGGATTTGTATCTGGTGCCAAGAACGGTTTTGACGAAATCGTGGATCACGCCCCAGAGGAGGTACATGTCGGTTGCGTAGGGGTAATTGCGGTATTTTTCTTCGGTCAACTCCTCGACATTGAATCCGCGCTCCTTGAGATCGTTGGGAATGTACTTTGCCTGGAAGTCAAATTTCTTGTATGACCAGTCGATGATTTTCATTGCACGACTTGTCTTTGGATCGATCGATGGTCCGAAGCCCGCCAGTCGAGCTATGACAGCTGGCACCAGGATATCGCGAGCAGCTTTGTTCAATGCTAGTGTCCTGAACCAGTGGGGACTCAGCGTTTCGTGCAGTATATGGTCTTCGGGTACTGTTCGGTTCGTGGCAACGATAATTGCTTCTTCAATCATGTGCGTATCGACGAGGTGTGTTGCAATCTCGTGCCTGGTCCAGTCTCCAGTCTGCGCGCAAGTTTTGGCATATCTCCAAGCCCAGTCATCTTTTTCTTCAACGTCGCTCTTGTCACCCGGCGTCAGACATCTGTTGAAGACGGTGATAGATGCGTCCAGACTACCTTTGTGATCGATTGTGATTGCCAGTGGATGTAGACGTCCGTCACAATGGAGCTGAAAAATCACCACTGGCGCACAAGCAAACCGAAACTCCACGTTTCCGGTAGGCTGTCCATCAGATAATTCTGGAACAACACTGCGAAACTCTTCTTGGTTACTTACGCCGGTAGCCTGGCGAAAGTATGAATAGTCTTGGACAAACATATCACTGGCTTCTGATAGGATCTTCACCATTCTGTCGAGGCCCTGTTTGCTAGCTTCTGTTACATATGAATTCACTAGCTCGGGTTTAGCCCGCTCAATGGTCGAAGGGTTGACTCCACTGAGATGTTGTTGTGCAAAGCGCGCATCCGAGTACCAGTCGGCCTTGTTGCCGAGATTCTCGCCGTTCATGATATCAGTCTTCGGGCTCGGGTTGTCTCGATTGTACTTCTCACAATCCGCGATTGATGGTCCCTCGAAAGGCGTTCCCGCTTTGGTGATGTCTTCTGGTATAATAAATGACACCGCTTGTGCGACAAGGGAGATGAATCCAAGCGCCTGCAAATCGAAAATGTTGCCTACGGCTGGCGCTCCATTGACTTGCTCAGGAGGCACTGTGAGGAGATGGGGCGGGAAACCGTCTTCGGAAGATTTACTCCACTTGTACGTGTCTCGCTTCTGAGTGAGATCTCTCTTTCTGGGAATGACAGGGTCGAAGCCATGTATGTCGAACTGCGATACGGCGCTAGATCCATGTCAGTAAGCAAAGTATCAGTGGGTCAGGGATGATGTACGCTTCTTCAATCAAACTATACAACTCCGTCAAAGCTATGCGTGTACCTTTGTACGTCCCCTGCTTGAGCCCTTTCGTAGCTGTAAGACCGCCATCGGCGACACCACGGTCGTCGGTCCTGAGAGCAATGCCTTGCTTCAAAAGCTCATTGAGAAAGATACCCTTGTCCCACACGCTCATGCTGTCTTCTTCCACATTATGCGTGACATCGCTTCTGAGAATGTCTTCAAGCTGTGGCAAGGGGCCGAAGCCATTGGTCAAAGATTCAGCAAAAATGGACATCGTGAAAGCGACTGAGTTCGTCGTGTGCAGTTAAAAGCAGAGTATCAAAACGAAAAGAATGGCCGAGAAAGCCTCGACTATCCAAGGCCTTTAACAGTTTGACAGATTATCAAGCTTACTGTTCAGGCCCCTCTGAGTTCGCTCGTCCAGGATCCATAGCTGCTGCGCATCCGGCTTGGCCTTGGCTACTGGAGACTGATCAGAAGACAGACTCCAGGTGTGGTAGGACACGCAGCTCCGCCACAGCCCTGTGAGATTCAGGTGAAACAAAACAGCAAACGGCTGCGTATCTGTGATCGCTTAAACGTAGGGAGCTGACCATGGGTCGGTGACTTAGAGACGAATGGACTCGAAGACCATCCTTGCTATGATAAAATCCTTCAGCAGGGTATCTATGCATTTATTACCCTAGGTTCCTGATCGACCAGTTAAATTGCATCCTGGGTGCTTGGTGGCTGAAGTCATCTGAAGTTCATGCCCCCTGGGTTCATCGTTCTCCACTAGGTTGCGCACAAAGAACTCAATCCTTCAGGCTGGCATGGTTTTCAGACAGGACAAAAGGCAGACACGAACCAAATACGGCCTGCTTACAGTAAGCCTTAAGAAATATACACCGACTGGACATGGCGCCCAGCAAACAATCGACTACATCGACGAATGAGTATACAGTGGCCGATGGAGAAATCTTGCACCTGAATACAGAGAAGGCCAACTGGATTTGAGAGCGAAGAACTAATGGTTCTGTCGGTGATGTACACCGCTTGCTAGATTCCTTGTTGCCGATGAGCTGACACCTTTGACGAAGGCTGAAGCAGACCCTAGAACGCAGGGAAACGAAGGCGCTGGGCCGCTGGTTGCATGCGTGTGTCGTCTCATTAATCGCAGATCGATCCCAATATGCAAAGTAGTATTTCGAGCAAAGCTTTCCAGGAAAGATGGCTGTCCTGCATGAGCTGCTGCTTGCTGATGGCAAATGCAACAGTCTCTGGTGGGGCAGCGGAGGAGAGACGGCCCGCACAATTGTCAATCGCCGGCTGACGAACACCTCAGCTTCAACGTCACATTCCATTCATGACGAGCTGAAATTTTAGCAGTCCAGGACAAGTAGGGAAGATATTCTGACTCAGACTGCTCTTTACCTCATGGATTCGCTAAATATGTCATTTGTGATACGGTACGCAGGAAAGGCAAAGTCGCGTGCACTATTCTTCAGCTTCAGGACACCATTGTACTGCCAGGGTCCGCTGTACAGTCCTGACGGACTATTATCTAATCGCAGCCAATGCTGCCGCGTTGCTGAGAGTTCCTAGCTATGCGAGCTGGTACAATGACTATGGTCGATGAGACCATGTATACTCATGGGTTCAACGCTCACCGAGATCAACTAAATTTGGACCGATGCTGACCCATCACATCGATTGCCCTTGCTACTGCTAGAAACTAAACATATATACCCGCTCTGGATCTGTCGGAAAGGTCCCAGCTACAGATTTTCAGCTATAGCACTCACTTCACAATGCCTGCCCAAATTGATATTCCTCCTTACTCTGCTGCCAGTGAGGGAGCATGCTCCAAAGACATACTTCCAAAGGAGTTGGTTGATGAAATGCAAAGACTGTTCGGGAAGCACGCAGGCTATCGAACAAGTTCGTTCCATTCAAGACTGAATATAGCGTCTGCTTACACCTTCAAGCTCATGCCAAAGGTCTCCTAGTGGAAGGAACTTTCTCACCAACGGAGCACGCTGGAGAACTCTCTATAGCTCCGCACTTCCATCAAGGCTCTACCCCAGTCGTGGCCCGCTTCTCCGTAGGTGGTGGTATCCCATATATTCCCGATGCGGACGATGGTGCCACACCCAAAGGCCTCGCCGTTCGTTTCCTGGTCGACGAGCACACGCACACAGATCTGGTCAGCCATACCTTCAACGGCTTCGCGACCCGGACAGGCGAGGACTTCCTTGCCTTTCTGCAAGTCTTCCGCGCTTTCGAGACGACCAAAGCTGCGCTCGAAAAAGCAAAGGCCTCCGGAGGAGGCAACTTCACGGCAGAAGCAGTAGCCTTCAAGGCAGCTGCAGGGCCCTTTGAAGCTTTCCTCGCAAGCCACCCTTCAGCAAGTACATTTGTCAAGTCGCCGAAGCCGAATCCGCTCAATTACGGCACCATCACTTACTATGAGCCCAACACGCACGTCTTGACAAACGCAGACGGCACAATCACAAACGTGCGTTACCGCCTTGAGCCCGCAGACGGCGAGCAGCTATACCCCAATGACCCGGCACAGCTGCAGAAGCTGGGAAAAAGCTACCTCGAAACAGACCTGCTGGAGCGTTTCCCCGAGAAACCCATCGTCTTTGTCATCCAAGCGCATATTGCAGGTCCTGACGATGTGCTTGACGATGCAACAGTGCCGTACAAGAGCACGACGTTCGTGACTATTGGTAAGCTGGTCATCGATAGGGTGAGCGAGCATAACGCTGCGAGGCAGCAGCAGATTGCATTTAGTCCGGCGCCGGAGCTGGGTGGTATCGAGGGTATCAAGGCGAGCGGAGATCCATTGATTCAGGTAAGGAAGGGTGTATATCACATTAGTGCTGGTCAAAGGAGGTGTGAGAGGCAAGTTGAATAGGATTGAAGATTCGGTCTAAGAGAGCAACGGCATGAATATTGATCATCGTTGATGTCACCGCGAGCGATTCCACAGATCTCTTGTAAAAAGCTAAATACTTTAAATCGTGTATTTTGTGAACTCTTGGAGTACTATACATTATTCTCTACCCACGGTATCCACCTAGCCCTAAAACCCATCCTGGGCTTGTCGATGATTGAACATGGCCCAACAAAATTAGGTACATCATGCTCATCTCCTACCGTTGATCTCCAGAATGCAAGTGAAAGACTCCAGTCTTGGTTGGATATGATGTCCACTCCTTTCTACGACCTCTTCATCGCTAAAATGCCTTTTCCACTTTCAACCCGCATAAGCCGTTCAAAGCGAGGCCTTCTGCAACCACAAGTCATGTGCGCAAGTCTGTTAGTATGTTTCGTTACATAGCGCTTGTGGAAGCTTGGGAGCTGTTTCAGCTTGTGCTAGTGGCAGCCAGTACCCTGGTTCTTTCAATGAGCAAGATCGAAGTGCTTCTGGGCTGATAGCATAGAAGCTGTATATGTCGCATCTAGAAGGTAGTCCAGGTCTGACCCACGGTTAGGGCTTTGCAGCAAGCAACCCTGCAGTCCAGACTACACATGTGGTTGGCGCGGAGGTATAGCAATGAGAGAACCTTTCACCGTTACTGAGGTGGACGATATTCGGCGCAATGATCACAAGTTTGGTTCACCATGTATCGCCATCAACACCTCTAGCTGCAATGGTCACTGTTGGTCAAGGCTGATCACATGCGTAGCGGTTCAAATATTGTTGAGACCAACGTGTGCCGGTTGCGGACATTCTGGACTGCCCAGCCTTTTGCCGGTCCTCGAACGCTCGATCTCTTCTGACCAACAATTCCGCTGATGGTGGCGAGGATCGTATGATGGCCGTGTGTATCTGGGAAAAACTTGATAGTTTGATACAGTACCCGGTTCTACAGTATGTGGTTTAGCAAAATATGTTGCACCTCTCACAAGCGTGAAGGTACATTTGTATTTTGGTAATAGCATAATCAGGCATACCGATGACTTGACTAAAAATGGCGGATGATAACCATAGCGGCATGGCTGGAGTCTGGAGACACTGCTGTTCGCCCTGCTCATGGCGGAGAAAAGTTGCGATGATTAGCACAAGGGTGAGCGAGATATTCGCTTGAGAGTTGGTCTTCCGCGGATTCTGCAGCCGGTCCGGACCGTTAGGGTCCTACTCCAGATCGTGGGGAAATTTGACCACGCAAAGCGAGGTTGTCTGACTAACGACGTGAGCAACTAGCCCGAAGGAGCCATACCCCAGTCAAGATGCTACATTACCGTAGCATCTTCGTGAGCAAATAATGTAGAACCGTTGGTCGGAGCGTAGGGCTGTGATTCATGTTGAAGATGACAACCTGGTGAAGATCGAGTTGGCATCTCGAACACCAGCACTGGAGCTCATCAAATGCTACGAAAACGGCAGGGGAAATAGCGGCTTGGTAACGAGTAGTGATTGCTCCGGGTTGAACTTCCAAACCTTATGAATGCCCAAGGATGCATGCAGCCATTGTGCGCGAGCCAAATCCAGTCAATGGTGTGGTATTTTCGAATGGCTGGGAAGAAATAAGCCCTCACTTCAAGCCTTTCTTGAGCACGCCAGCTTCAGGAGAAGGAGTTCGAGTGTTTGAGTTACGGGGCGTTGTTGTGGGCGGCGATCAGTAGGGTTCCACCAGGTAGAAGACAGTCCACGCACGCTTCGGGTTGGCTCATAACCACAAATCAGGGACTCCCAGCAGCGTCACAACCAGCTGTATGACGTGCAGGAGCATTTCAACACAACAGCTGGTACGTGGGTAAGCGAAGACCGCCTAATGGTAGATATAGTGGGTTTCCCCCGACGCGAATGCTGAGTGTTCGAGAGTGGACTACTCGACTTGCTGCTCTCTTCACCTCTGAACAGCCTGCAGAGCTGCACAACAGCAGTCAAACGGAGGCGCTGTATCCGCACGGCATGCTGACGTGTTTGGCCTTCATCGCACCCTTCTCTTGAATGCACGTGCCGTTCGCGTTACTCGACGAAATCAGCTAGTCGCCACGTGAGCGAGCCATGATATCGGAAGATCTTGGCTCTGCAGCTGATGGCGGGTGTGGATCTTGCTCTTGCCGTCAAGCCTCTCATGGTCAGTGCGTTTTTTCGCTTGTTTATGCCAGTTTGGGCAGTGATCTTGCGCGCTCGTCGCTGTCCGCAAGATGCACAGTGCAGGCCGTCGCTCGTGGACGCCACTACCCTCTAGTCATCGACCCCTGTCCTCCATGACCAGAGCAGAGGAAAGGATGATGCAGGCGATGCGATGATATCTGCATATTGTTTCTCGGATGTCCCGCGCAAGCGCCCAGGCAATCTCGCCGCAACACTCAGACCATGATCGAGACCTCCTGCAACGGTTTCGGACACAGTGCTGATTTCTTCATGGTTCTTGATTCACATCGTTGTTCAACTTTTGCGGGTGTTGACACCCGCACTGAGATGGATCCGAGAGATTGGGTGCGTAGGCGGAAACCGACTTTGCTTTCCAGCTACGCAGTAGGGGGCCAAAGATACATGCGCCACCAGCTAGATGCAGTAATGCGAAACCGGAACATTGCGGTGCGTCCTCGTGCATTGATAAAAACACAGACCTAACCATATTTGCAGGGCTGATGGTCAACCTTGAACAATTGATGGTTTTGAGCATTGCTACGCCCATATTGTATCCATGCGCGTACTCTTGATTTGCTGCGCGGCAGCAGTCAGCCGCCGTGTACATATTAATGCACGGCACTCTTGACTGTGTTGGTCATGTTGACTGTGGGGAAGTACCAGTGCTGGTAAGAACTGCGAGCAAATGACCCAACTAGAACTGGCCAGTTTTTGGCATGGTCATATAATGTTAAATGATCAGGTCATGTCAATCTTCAGCCAACGGGCTATAGATAGACGGCCTGAAAATTGATCAGCATGCTCCGAGGGCATGCGGTCGACTGTAGCGGGCGGAGACAGCCCGCCTTGCGGTGAATTGAAAGTGGTTACATCTCCGCTGTTACCTAGCAGGGCACATCTCTCGTGTTTAATGCGATAGGAAACGCCCAGTACAGGCGTCTACAGCTATCTAGTAGTTGCTGACGACCATTCACGCTCGTTGCGTTGGTAGGCTTGAGGTCTGTCGTCCTCGCGGCCCATGGGTAGTTGGAAAAGATGTCTTGGGAGATGACCAGTAAGCCGTACCGTAGTGTGTACATGCACACCACTGCAGGTTCCAGGGGAACTTGAGTACTCGGCAAGGTTCGTTAGGTGTTTGACGATGTCATAGCTATCACAATAATCCGACGTCCCAATCCTCGGAACCATGCATAAACCAGGCGCAAATCATAGTAGGATGCGCGTAAGCGGGTAGCAGTGCGGGACCACACGGCTGGCAAAGGGTCTTTGCTCTTCAAGGTTCAGCTCGTTGCAGCAGCGCCACCAGCGCAGATTGCTGTTTGAGCCTGACCGGTGACGGACAGTGTCATCGGTGCAATACTGTGATGATAATCATGCTGAACATTTTTTGGACGTGGAGGAGTGGCGCGCCGAAACAGGGCATTGGCGGCAAGGTTGAACGGCAACGGGTTGGTAGGCTTGTTCGGCGACGCAGGCTTACCGGGAATCGACGCCATAGTCACCCACGCCAGTCCAGCCCTGTGGTGGCATCGGATTAGTCACTGCAGGTGCAGTATCAGATGCAGCACTGCGGGCGCAGACATGATTCGATCAGCCTGTGCAGACAGGGAGCTGCGACTGGGATTGCCAGCGTGTTGCAGGATCCAGGTCGAGAGTCGCGGGCTCAGCTCAGCTCCAGCGGTGCAGCACTCCAGACAGCTCTGGGTCTGAGGCTTGTCGTCGACGCTGCGGCGCAGGTGTGTCGTGTGGGTACAGTGGGTGGGTACTGTGAAGGTACAGGTAGGTGTCAAAACCCTGCCGCGCTCACAAGGCCCTGAAGGTAGCGCAACGATGTACCGGCGTGCGATTGCCTAGTATCTACTAATACCGGTACAGTACGTGAGTACTTGGGTACTGTCACTGCTGTATGACTGGCCCGGCGGCCACCTGGCGCAACCCTAGCCAGCACGCCAGCTCGGCCGGATTCCGCGTTTTGACGGTGATGCAGCAGATGGTAGCGTTGCGAGCTAAAGATGCGCAAACAGTGAGGTCAGCGCCCCGGCTGTCGTCGTCCGCTGCCAGATGGCTAGCCCGTGACCGCACGCGTCATGTCGAGGAGCGCTCTCTGATGCCCCGAGTAATTGTCGACGCTGGCTGCTGGCAGGACCTCGGCGCCAGTACTTGGATCCTGTGTAGGCGCCTGGAGCCTGCCGAAGCCGGCAGCGTATTCGGCCGTTGCTGCTGCAGCGCCGCCGCCGCGCTGCCTTTGCGGCCACTCAACACTCGACTCAACAACGGCGACGGGCGCGCAACAGCGTCGCGCTGCTATTCTGGGTGGTCGACTGTCAACTCACCCCTCAGCGCCTGAGCGCCTGAGCGCCATACAACATACCCCTCTCCTTAGCCTGCCACCCACCCAAAAAGACCCATGATCCCTGGGTCACTCATACAGCGCGGTTCCTGGGTGCCGTGTGCTCTCTACGGCCCTAGCGCAAGCCATTCTGCCATCCTGGTCGCCGCCATCGCACTTCGCACTACCGCTGCTGGGCAGAAACATGCTTCCTCTGCGATCCACCTCTTCACTGCTCACGTCCTTGTCCGCCTCCGCAGCAGTTGCATCACAGGCCAATTGACCATCTAGATCCGAACACAGTGGCCCTTGCGCCTGCGGCAGCACACCTCTCACTCTAGCCTAGTCTGTCCACCTTTCCTTGCGTGCTGAGTGCTGAAGCCGCCTCCTTTGGGTGTGCCCCCAATCTGCGTACAGCCTTCTCCGTCCCATCTGCCAGCGGACGGCCTGCCGTTTGCTCCTTTTGGCATCATCAGAGGCGTTTGACACATGGTGCGTGCTTCCCTTATCCAGTATAACTCAAACAGAACCTATTTCTCCACACCGGTCCCGGGGGGCTTGAACTATTAACTCTGTGCTATCTCGCTCTTGCCCTGCACAAGCTCTTCACCCCATCCAGTCAGAAGTCGCCCTGTCAACTTATTACTCACGTCAACGGACGGTCCTCACCTCTGATGACCGTTTGGGCCCCATGAAATTCACCGACTACCGATCGCCATAGACTGGACCTATTGTCTAACTTGGCGCTGCCGTGCCCACACTCAAGCGAGCAATCATCTGTCGCGCAGACAGTGGCTAGCGTGAACTTGCTTCAAGATCAGGCCTCTTCCCCAAGTACACTTCTCGCCCTCTTTCTAGAGTCGCTGTGAACCTTTGACTTTTGACACCTACCTGTCACACCAACCTTCTCTACACGCACACACACATACACACACACACACACACACACACACACACACACACACACACACGCGCGCGCGCGACCCTCTCTCTACTCACAATGGCGAACGCCCGGTCAAGGTCACCACCGGGCGACGCCCGTGACGTTTCACCAAAGGGCAATGGCTCAGGCTCGACAGCAGCTACCAAGATGCGCAAGAGGACCAAGACTGGTTGCTTGACCTGCCGCAAACGCCGTATCAAGTGTGGCGAAGAGCGCCCTACTTGCGCCAATTGCATCAAATCCAAACGCCAGTGCGAGGGCTACAATCAGCGAGTAGTCTTCAAGCCCCCTATCGGCGACTGGCCGAACCACCCGGGAGTAGTCAGTACCATCCAATATCACACGTCAATGCTTCCTGGCACACGAAACCCGCAGTACCGAGCACCTCATCCGCCCAATCAACCACAAGAACATGCGCCCGCCCCTCTCCAGCCTCGGCCATCCAGCAGCTTTGATCTCAGCAATGTCGACGCTGGTAACACCATGGGATTGTCAACGGCTCCCCAGGGGCTGGCAATGGGCCCAAACAGCTATTCCCCAGAACAAACATATCATCAACCACTTCCATCACCCCATCACCATCAGCCACTACACTCGCCCCGTCCCATTATCCAGAATCCTACACCGACCACATCCTACTTCCCGCAACAATCACCCATACACGCCACCTTTCAAAACTCATACAGCCAGGGTCACAACATGACATTCCCTGATCACCAAAGATATACACCGAACCAAGGTGTCTTCCACCAAACTCCGGGATCATACGGTGGCTTTGTTGACACAAAGCTCGCCACGTCGCAAGCGCTGCCCGGCCAAGCGCTTTACCAACAACAATACCCTTCGCCAACGCAAAGCGAAGACTACGGTTCACACATGCAGCACGCAAACATATCGCCAAGCGACGAGTCCTTTCCTCAATTTGCTTCAACGCGGCCTGCCCTTAGTCGATATAACAGCCAACCTCAGGTTGCTACCCACCACCCTCAGCTTAGTCCTGTAGGTGTGAGTCAGGCTGGCTATGCTTTTCCATCGGTTTCGCATGCAGATTTCACACATTCTAGTTACCCACCTGTCCAGATACCCTCGCATGATATGATGTCGGATGTAAAATACTTACCGCAACCAGTTCTCGGTATGTCTCACGTTTAGTTACATATCTTCATATACCCTAATGACTATCATTACTTCATCAGTGATTCCTCACTAAGTCATTGCATCGTGTCTGCTACTTGGCGCTCACTGTTTGCCAAAGACGGCTCCTTGAAGAGTCTATGCATCTTGTACTAATTGGCTAATCATGTATATCACGCTCAGAACATTCTCAATCAGAATCTCAATCCGAACACCAGTCGCAAGTCGAGCAACCATGCCTACGTCTCAGCGGGTTTGCTGGCGACGACCATGTCAGCCCTTCGCAAGTTCTCGATGAGGCCGCGGTCGAATACGAAGATGATGATTACTGGGACGTGCAGTCTGATGACGAAATGGCCGAACGTGAAGACGGTCAAAATATCATGGTTGCGAGTAAGGAGTTCGAGCTCATTCGTCGCATTCATTTCGAGAACTCGAATGAGATTGGCATCAGACGTTATGATGCATTCCTGTATGACGGTCTCTTAACGCGATACAAACCGGAGTATGCAGCAAGTCCGTTGCGAAACCCAAAGACGGCCAGAGTCTTTGCTCATTTCATTCATGTGGTATGTGGCCCTTTGATCTCCTCCTCCGTTACCAATCAATGCTGCACCTATTCCTTTCTCTTTTCGCAAAGATGTTACTAAGTATGAATAGACTGCCGTCAGTATATCCATCTTCGAGCGAAATCCTAGGAACTCATCTCTGATCTTCGAGGGTTCTACGCCGCCTGCGCAACAAGGCTTATGGACGTATCTGCTTCCACTCAAGGCACTCAACAATCAAAGCTTGTTGCATGCTATGCTCGCCCTGTCGAGTCTTCACATTGCAAGGTTACAAGGCGCATCCATAACCCCTTCGTTCAAACACTACGCATACTCTTTGAAGCGCCTGAGCAGATCGCTCAACAATCCAACGAGACGCCTCTCTATACCTACCCTGGCAACAGCACTGCTTCTAGCTTTTTATGAAGTCTGGACAGCCGAGCACACCAAATGGTCGACCCACCTCGTTGGTGCGGCACAACTACTCAGCGAATTGGACTTCCGCTCATTGACCCGTGAAGCTCGACGTCTGAGGGAAGACCATACAGCTCAGGGAAGATATTCCAATCACGAGAACTCCGGAATTATCAACGATCAGGGACACTTTGATGAAGGTCTGCAAGAGATAGATCTCAAGCCAAATGAGAATCTTGTGAGTGCAATTGTCGGCAAACAGGTCAGTTACGACGATTTTGGAATGGTTGTTGAAGAAAACGGAACAAGACAACACACCAATCCACGACTGTCCAGTGACTTTGACTTGAAAAGCTACGAGACTCTCCAAGATCTATACTGGTGGTATTGCCGCCATGATATGTGGCAAAGTTGCGTGAGCGGTAATGCTCTTATGTGAGTTGCAGAGATTTACAGTTACTTCACATCTGACTTTCGTAGAACGCCGTATAGAAAGTGGTCTGACTGCCCACCTCGAGCGCCCCTTGGCCGTGCAGACGCGCTGTACGGCACCCACGATCACATTGTCTTACTCATTGGTCGAATCGCAGACTTCACGTGTCGAGATCGAGAGCGAAAGTTGAGACAGATCAAAGCTGATGGGGGACAATGGAGACCCAGGGCTGGAATGCCTGGTGGCCCTCCAGCAGGTATGGGTAGAAGCCAGCCGCAAACACCTGGTACAGGGCCTCCCCCCGGTATGCAAGGTGGCCCTCCGCCAGGCTGGAAAGGTCCACCGCCACCAGGTTTCGGTCCACCTCCAGGCAGCCCGCCAACACCGAGACAGAGTCCCCCAAGCGGTCCACCTCCGGCGATGCCAAACTTCTTCGGTATGGCTCCCGCACGACCACACGCACCCATAACTAGCAATTACGCGAACCCCAACTATGAGCCTCCAAGTCCACACGTACCATTACCAGGGTATGCAGATCTGCCGTCTGCCTACGACAGCGCGATTCAAGAATGGGAAGGGATCAACGCTGCCCATGCAACCATTGCTCAAGTGCTCTCCAGCACGGAATCCTTCGCTCCGCTACCTACAGAGCTTCAAGTTATCCCACCTGGCGAAACCAGTACTATGACGCCCTTCGGCCCGGCCCTTGTTCATCGAAGCTACGACATAAGTGTCCTATGGACACTCCTACATCTCTCCAAAATCATCCTCCTGCGCTCTCATCCCGCGATGCCACCCGCCATGATGATGGCGGCAGGCGTCTGCGCACAAGCCACTGGCCCGTATGCAACCCTCATCGGGCGCATAACTGCCGGCATGCAGCTCCCAACGGGCGCCGACCTGTCTCCGTTCCTGGGCTCTGTGCTGCAGGAATCAACGATGAGCATGTTCTTCGCTGGCGTGCAGTATCAGGACCCCGCGCAGCGCGAATGGATCATCACTCGGCTGCTGGATATTGATAGACGCACTGGATGGGCGTCTGCGGGCGTGATTGCGCGCGGCGTCGAGACTTCGTGGGAGAGGGCCGCGGATATGGGCCGTGGGCCACCGTATAAGCGCAGGACGAGGCGTGTGGGTGAGGAGGGACCGCTAGTCCTGGAGGAAGAGGGGGCAAGTCCGTCGACGTGGAGGCATAAGGAGGGTGATAATGCGGTGGGACAGGGGGCAAGGATGGAGGAAGTGGTTCAGGATGTGTCGGACGAGAGGAGATATCTGCTGAAGCCCAGGATGGTGACATGGGCAAAAAACGTGTTTGGCACGGAGGAGGATCTGCAGGCTGGGATGGAGAGAGTCGGGTTGCAATGAAGGGTTGGAGGAGGCCGCACTTGAGAGACGTCTTTTGAGGACGAGAGCTCGGAGAAGAAGCAGGCCAAAGGGTCCCAGTCAGACGCAACGTTGCCTTACCCTCATGGATTCCTAACGACGCAAGGGTTGCCGCCAACTTCGACCAACCCTCGCCACTACCACGCCATGCCGCGCACCACATTCTAATACCCACGAATATCAAGCAACACATCAAGACCGCCAACTAGAAAACCATACCCTCGGTAATCTCGAAATCACGACATGTCACAGCCCGTGAGCATAAGCAGCGTCGACCTGCTCCGCTTCCAACGAATCTCATGCTCGCTCCACTCCTTTCCACTCCCACACATCTCACTGTTCCCTCGATTCTATCAGTGTCAGGCGAACACCGCGGACGCCACAGTAAAAGTTATGCGTACGATATCATACTGCACTACAACATACCCCACTCCTAAAACAAGTGCAAGGAGGTAGATATAGAATTTCAACTGTGTCGCTGCGCTGCGCTATCCAAACGTGTGCTGTCTATACGAAATGGTTAATAACGTGATATCCCAATAAATCCATAGTAAAGCCTTTCCAAGAGCTCTCCATTCCCATCCCAACGCAAAATCAGTTGAATCGAATGTTTGCACTTTGCTCCATAAACGCCAGTCCGTGTCGTTTTTCTCAATTAGTCATTGCGTCCTCCCGCTTAGAAGAACCACCACAGCAAACCACCTGCGCCCGTCGCCAGAAGACCGGCCCAGAAAACGTTATCTGCCATGTTCGCACTCTTTCTAAACAACACTTCATGGTCGGGAAGGGGCAGCCCGCGCTTCGCCTTGGCCGTCGCAGTTGCGGTGACGAGGGGGTTTAGGGTTGTCGTAGGCAGCATTTTCGGGGTGGTGTAGGCAATGTACAGCGGCATTAAAGGAGAGCCGTCGTGCTTGTAGAGATTGAGGCGCCTGATCTTGTGGTAGTCGTCAATGCGAGCTTCATAACGCTGGGTGAGTGTTAGTCGGGTGTGGCTGTGTGGCAATGGATGAGAGCGACATGTACCTCGAATGTCTCTGTGGCGTTGTACCGCGTGTAGATAGAGTGCTTATACGAGCATGGGTCTGAAAACATCTGCCGACCATCGACCTTGATGGGGTTCAACTTCAGGGAGCCATCGGCGAGCTTCTCGAATTTGCCGTGTTGCCATTGGATTATGCCTTTTGGGCATTTGGGGTTTGCGGCTGTACGGAGTTAGCTGCGAGATCTTCGTTGCTGTTTCCGCACTGAAGCGAAACAGGTCACATCTCGGCGCAGATTGGTGTGGGACGTACGATTCGCAATAGCGCGGTAGTAGGATTCCTCGAAGAAGCCATCGGCGGTGAAGGAATAGCTGATTCCGGTATGTTTGGGCTCGGTGAAATGGTCGTTGACGGGGTCGTAGAAGCCCTGATAATACCGTTAGCCATGTTGAGAGTGCGCCGTGCCTTGCGCGTGACATACATCGCCGGTGAAGGTCGAATTCGACTTGCTGCTCCATGTGCCGACCAGGTCGGAGAAGTCTTGCGCCTGCGCGTGCATCACCGCTCCGGCGAGCAGCAGTATTGATGTGAAGGACACCATGGTGCGTTTGTTGTGTGCGGCTTTGAGCGAGTGTTGGTAGTTGGGCCGGGTTCAGCGAGAACGAAGGAGCGTGGGTGTCAGTGGTGTCGTGAATGTTGAGGTTGGCGACTGCGTTCCTGCATCTTTGGCAGTCAAAGGAGGCGGCGAATGGCAGGGGTTGTTCGACCGGGGTAGGCTAGTGGCAGATCTATGCGCGGCAGCACCACCATCGCCCGCATTTTAGCTGCAAACACGAGGTTATCTAATGCTTATCGATACGCAACAGCTTCTCTCATTCAGCCAGGAAAGAGGTGTGCGTTTTGAGGCATCTCACAACGCGTCATTGCAATTACAACTACGGTCAAGCATAACGCTATTGCCAGTTGAAGCATCATGGCGGCCGTCGTCGCACTCAAGAAGGACTTGAGGAAGAAGATCAAGATCATCTTGAAAGATGTCTCTGATGCTTCGGCTGCAGCACAGAGTACGTGTTATGAGTCAAGACCCATTGCTGCACCCTATTGATAATACCAGCTACTCAAGCCACGAAAGCTTTGCTAGCCACACCAGAATACAAGGCAGCTCGCCGGATAAGTGTGTACTTGTCCATGCCCACTGGCGAGATCAATACGTCTAGCATCGTACGTGATGCTCTCGACCAGGGCAAGAAGGTCTTCATTCCTTATACCTATAGCCTTGATGAACTCATTGACGGTCAACCAAAGTCAATCATGGACATGGTCGAGTTGTTGTCAATGAAAGATTTTGAGTCACTCGAGGCAGACAAATGGGGTATTCCAACGCCTAGAAAGGACTCCATTTCATCACGTACAAACTGCTTTGGCACCACTGGCACTACGAATGGAAAGACCGAGCTAATTTCTGACGGCCTCGATCTCATTGTCATGCCTGGCATGGCATTCGACTTGACTTTTGGTCGGCTTGGACATGGCAAGGGCTTCTATGACTTCTTTTTAAATCGCTGTCACCAAGTGTCGCGCATGCCTTTTCGTGGTAAGAATTACTGGTATTCCAACATGGCTGATGGGCTAACTAACCACGTCAAAGTTGGGCTGTCTCTGACTGAGCAGCTGCTTCCGCCAAATGAATCCGTCCCCATGGACCAGACCGACTTTCGCCTCGATGCCTTGATCACCGGTGACGGCGAGCTCCGTCGCGCTTAATTTGAAGCAACGCGAGCTTTTCCAGCCTAATATGATTTTCTGCTACCACGGAGCACCCTTGCATATATCACCCTCGAAATCTCCTGTACAGCCGAAAGCGCGAGTCGCGAGGCCTTTAAGGCTAGCTTGTAGAGTCCGTAATCATTGTATTTGTTGAATCAGCGAAATGTTGTCGCCCTTCAGCAAGATCTGGCCGATCTTGCGCCTCTCCTCTGGGGTGCCGTCTTTCTTCTCGATAGTGACCTCCACAGCGTCGTCGATGACCAGGTTCATGAACTCATCAAAGCCCTATTCGCCGTCAGCATGCAACGCGCGACATGTGATCAAGCATTGGCGCGTACCCTGAGCCTGCCCTCAATACGAAGACCAAGGTTTTCGTACAGCCATACCGAAATGAGAGCGCGCGACTGGAGGAGCTTGAAGATGAAGTTGATAGGGGGAAGGAGGACTGTCATCCGTCAGCGCTGGGGATCTCGCGATAACGCGCCTCTTGATTTGATTGTACCTTTTCCTCCGCCACGGCCTATACGACGTTAGTTCTGCCCTATTGAAAGTATTCGCCAGCAGTCTTACCGCCGCGATTCATGCTGAAGGAATAATTTGTGGTGCGTCAGCGATCCCAGAGGTATATCGAGGCGCAATGTGCAGCGTCGAGGTGTGGGTGGGTCGTCGGAGTTGCAGCTGTGAGTTCCGCGAATAATTTGGGAAGCAACAAGGCGGGTCTTGGCAGGAAGGCGCGGGCCTGCGATCGCCAGTCCGTCACTTTATGCAACTTCTCATCATACCCCGAACAAACACACGAATAAAGCCCACGACACCGGTCGCTTGCACTGACCGACAACTTCTCTCACCTGGACGGCCAGCACACCCCGGTTCATGAAGCAGCACAAATAATACCCCGCCGCCGTCCCCCACCACGCTCCTTATACTTCCTTTCCCCCACTATCCCCCACAGACCACCGCCCGCCATGGCCACGAACGGCGCGCAGCAGGTCTATGAGCCTGTCCTGGCTGCGCATAATCTCATGCAGACGGCGTCGAACCGTGCACAGAAAGAGCAGGCTCACGAATTTTTGGAAAAGTTTCAGAAGTCGGTACGTTGGGCACAGGTCACGGTAGCGGCAGACAGGGCTGACGGAAGGGGTCGTAGCAAGAGGCATGGACAACGACGTTGGCTATGCTGGAATCGAGCTCAGTGGATGCTTCAGCCAAGCTATTCGCTGCCACCACCTTGAAGGGCAAGGTATGTTCGCCTTGTTTGTGGCAGCGCCACCTTCCTGACAAAGCCAGATCGTATACGACCTGCACCAAATACCCCGTGAACAGCTGGCTGGGCTGCGAGCCTCCATTATGAAGAACCTGACAGTCTTCCATGCTGGCCCTAAGCCCATCAGATTGACGCTGTGTGTTTGTCTGGCAAACCTGGCGATCCAGATGACAGAGTGGAAGGACGTCCTCACAGACATCGTCAGCGCTCTAGGGACCGACCCAGCAACACTTCCATGCGTCTTGGATTTTCTCCGCGTCCTCCCCGAAGAAGTCACGCATGGACGAAAGATCGCACTTACAGTACGTCTGGTCGATCCACAACCCACCTCCAGCCTACGGCACCCTCCTGCGGTTCCGACATATGATGTCAGAGTTAGAGTCTAATGTTTGGTGGCCAGGAACACGAATTAACTATGAGGACGGTCGAACTGATTGAGGACAATGCCGAGCAAGCCCTGAAGCTCCTCGTTGCGTACGCTACATCATCACGTAGGTCGACCTGGTACTGGCACTGGAATACCCGCTGACAATAATAGCGGCTGCTGCCAAAAACCCACAGCTGTTGAATTGCATCACATCATGGATGCGCGAAATTCCGCTCGACTCGATCCTGAGCTCACCTCTCCTGGCCATCATTATCGACGATTTGAATTCCGACGATGACGCGTTCGAGGCTGCTGTGGAGTGTCTTAGTGCCCTCATCGCAGAGACAAGAGACGTTGATGAGGCTATGCAATCCATCCTAGTCCTGTATCCTCAAGTCATCGCTTTGCGATCCAAACTCGCACAAGCAGCACAGGAGGAGGACTCAGAGAAGTTCAAGGGTATTGCCAGGATATTTGCAGAAGCTGGAGAATCGTGGGTCCTGTTGATTGCGCGGCTTCCGAATGACTTCCGGGCTTTGGTCGAAGCTGTCCTCGAGACTGCAGCACTCGACAAGGAACGAGACGCCATTGCCCACACTTTCAAGTTCTGGTATGACCTAAAGCAATACCTGACGATCGATAAGTACACACCAGCTCGCATGCAGAGCTTGGATATCTACTCAAAGCTGATCGACATTATGATTGGTCACCTGGAGTACCCGCGTCCCGAAGGTGGAGATGAGAAAGACCTTTTCGAAGGCGATCGCGAACAGGAAGAGAAATTCAGGGAGTTCCGTCACCAGATGGGTGATGTACTCAAGGACTGTTGCGAAGTCATGGGCGTAACGGAATGTCTGCAGAAGCCATACCATCTTATCCAGCAATGGGTACAGACTTACGGTTCTCAGGCTGGTCCGAACAGCGTACCGGAATGGCAGAAGCTCGAGGCACCACTGTTCGCTGTCAGGGCGATGGGTCGTATGGTACCTCCAGACGAAGATGTCATGCTACCGCGCCTCATCCCACTCATCGTCTCAATTCCTGATCACAACAAACTTCGATTCCAGGCTGTCATGGCTCTCGGTCGTTATACAGAATGGACAGCTCAGCACCCAGACACTCTGCAACCTCAACTGGATTACATCATGGCTGCCTTTGAACACTCCACCAAGGATGTCATTCGCGCCGCCGCCCTCTCGTTCAAGTTTTTCTGCAACGACTGCGCTAGCTTGCTTGTCAACTTCATCGTTCCCCTACAGCAATTCTACCAGAAGCATCTCGACCAACTTCCTGTAAGCAGTCAGGAGGAGATCACAGAGGGCGTCGCTTCGGTAGTCGCCAAGGTACCTGTCGACCAAGTTTATCCGACACTCAAGCTATATGTCGACCCTGTCATGCAGAACCTAGCTGCAGTCGCGAATCAGGCAAAGGACGAACCATCACAGAAACTTCTTGCAGACAAGATCAACCTAGTAACGATCTTTATCGAATTTGTGCAGCCTGAGGTGCCAGCTGGACAGGAAAACCCAGCCGTCAAATATTGCCAGGAACTCTTTCCTTTACTCGGGGACCTAATCACACACTTCAACCAGAGTGTGCCGATTCTGGAGCGAGTATGCCGTTGTTGGAGATATATGGTGCTGTCGTATCGAACAGCTATGCGCCCACTGCTGCCCGAACTTGCCACTAGACTGACACAAGGCTTTGATGCGTCGAGGCAGGGTTGCTTTCTCTGGGCCACGGCCGCTATTGTGCGCGAATTCTCGCAGGGCGTAGAGCAAGTGGACACTGGCCTGGCCAACGATGTGTACCAATTCTACGAGCAGCAGGCGAGAACCTTCTTGAAGATGCTGAGCGACGTGGTTAGGCCTGACGAGCTTCCAGATCGTAGGTTCATCTTTGCCTTGCGGTAACCCATACCTTGCTAACGTAGCCATAGTGATCGAAGACTACTTCCGCCTCGCTTCTGACATGGCGCTTTACTTCCCAACCGAGTCAATCTCGTCACCCCTGATGGAAACCATTCTTCTCGCAGCTTGCAACGCGCTCGCTCTTCTCAAAGAGGAGCCAATCATTGCAACGCTTCACTTCCTCCGCGACTTACTTGGGTACGGCCGAAACGCCTCCCCTTCATCCAGCTTCGATCATACACGACATGAAGTACCAAAGCAGCTACAAGATCGAGTTAAGCAGCTGGTCTTGACTGCTGGTGAGCTTCTCGTACAGCGTATTATGACAGGCATGATGTACAGTTTTCCAGAAGGCTGCTTCGCCGATTCTTCAGGTGTGCTCCTCGACCTCTTCGAGCTCAATCCTGAACAGGTTGCTTCATGGGTTGCTAATACCGTGGCTATGCTGCCACAAGGTAGCATAACACCGCAAGAAAGTGAGCGCTTCTTGAACAACATCCGGCAACGCATCCAGACTGGCGACGTCAGAATGATAAGGACTATTCTTCAAGATTTCACTACCAGCTATCGCCGTCGCAATGTGGCCCCGAGAGAGGGTCTGGGCCGACTGGAGGCGTCGCGCTTTAGGTTCTCTGGTTAGATGCCAGACTCCCCGACGCGACTTCTGTTTGCAAATGTGGGGTGTGAGAAGGGTGTAAATAGGGTTATGTGGTAGTTTGGTAGTGTGTACACCAGTACGGCAAGTTTTATTTGACTGTAACAAAGGCATTAGGGCATTAGCGTGATGGAGCGATAGGATAGGATACCTCTGGGCGATGACATTCTGAGAGATGGACAAGCGGAAACCATACAATATCTCATGTCCTTATTAGATACCGCCGACTTGGCCAAATTTTTCATCAGATTCAAACACTTATTCTGTGACGCTTGTGCTGCAAAGACGGGTCAGTGGGTCGCGCCGCCACAGTTTTGGCGATGACGTATGCTGCGGCGAACAACCACGGACTGCCAAAAGGCAACGCTCCGCAATGAGCCAGTCAAAGACAGTCGCTGGAGCTATCACGCGGTGTGGCGCAGTCAGCTATACCTCGTCACTGACCTTTCTTCGCGGCTTATCCGCACACGTACTCTTCTTCGACTGCCCCAGGCAGCAGTCTCCATTCATAAGCTGAGCACGGTACTAGATCAAGGAAGAGATATATTTGGGACGTCCTTTGCATCTTCCTATACCAACTCGCGCAAGCGCCAACGCGCCATACCGTGATACTGGCCCCCTGACAGATCACCAACCTACAAAGTTGTACACAGAGACTGCCACACCTCTTCAGGTCGACATGGATATTCCACGAGGCCATGCAATGCTCCCGCTCAACGAGAGTGACTTTCTCGATTTCGTGTTCAACTACTTCAAAGCTGAGTATGCCCCGATCAGGTCGTTCTGGTCGACAGCGACAGCGGACCCGCGGCAACCGCAGCGATGGATAAATATGGTCTGTCCAACTCAGCAAGCCAGTTCGCTCACCACTGACGCACACTCAGGGACATGAGCTTCAACCGCTAAGTGTCCGCCCCGCCAATGCACAAGCCCAAAAGGACCTTGAGTCACTCGACTACTTTACTCGGAGGTGGCATCTCGACTCCAATTTTGTGCGTGGCCTAGTCGTGCGCTTCGCAAAATATGAAGTGCACGACCGACTCGAGAAAAAGCTCTTTGAGGCTGCACGTCTTGATCTGATGGTACGCAAAGCTCTCAAGGAGAAGCACCTGATCGATGCGCTTTGGCCGAGCCCCGCTCCTCGCAGCGAGCCGAAGGACTTGCTGGCTCAGGGCGTGCAGGTCCGCCGGTGGTATGGCGATATGTTCGCTAAGTATTTTACGCTACTGCATAGCGTCGATGAGTTTGAGTTGAGGCCTGAAGTCGATCAGAAGATTAAGAGTAGCGGGACGCTGATGCTGATACCATTTGTGGATCATCTTGTCATTGGTGCTGTCGATCCGATTGTACCGATCGTGGCCAGAGATGCTGGGTATGCGAGCAATAAAGCATTAGACAGCAGAGGTAAAAGGAGAAGTGATGGGTACGGAGAGCCGGGGATCTTCGAGATAAGGTTCAATGCCCCGGCGCAGGTGGAAGAAACCTTCACGAAGACTGTGGCTCGGCAGTGTCAGTGCATGAAGTGCGGAACATTGAGGGATGTGCAGGTTGTGATCTCTATGGATCGAAATCCGAACGGCGCTGCGGCTTCTACAGCCAAGCAGTCTATTACGGCGAACCCATCTGTTCAAAAACGACTCAGGAGTGGCGAAAGACAATACCAAAGACACGAAGAAGCCGCTCCACCGCAACCACCTCGGCCACAGCCACCAACGCAGTCTCAACCCGAACCAAGACCATCGACACCAGAAGAGAAGAAACAATGTGGCCGATGCACCTTCTTGAATCACATTTCACTCGCCGAATGTGAGATGTGCGGCGCAGATCTGCCAAACACTACTGTCACGAAGCCTCCAAGCCCAATCGTACAGCGGACATCGCACTCTCATTCCGCATCGCTGCCACCACCTACCACCGCGCCTGATCGACTAAAGGCAGAAGAGCGTCCAGGTCCTCCAAACAGACACAGTCTCAGCTCGACATTGTTCTCCATCTTTCCCTTCTCACAGCAGCATCAGCAGGAACACCATGCCAAGCTTCCAGCAACACAGCAGGCCGATACAGCTCCAGCGGTGGGAAGAAGCAGCGTCGAATCCTCGCGTCCAGAACCACAACACAGCATACCAAAGCGTGAAGGTAAGAAGAAAGCAGAATCTGCGTCGACAAACCGCAATCAACTCATTCCCTCCCCAGCCCACAGCTCACCTTCCGCGCTCCCCGCCTCAGACCGTGGCTTTATTACTCCACCTACTCGTCCCGAAAGCCCCAAACTCAATCGTTCCGATTCTGGCTCGCACGATGATCCTGAACCGCACCTCTCCCAGCCACCGGAGATGGCAATGATGCCCCTCACGCCTCCACCGAATGCGCCGCAGGCCCGTCATCCGCCTGCTGGTCTACCTAGCCATCTTATGGACGAGTATATCCCCCCATCGCCATCGTTGCCGGTCGATGATGATGAGGAGGAGGCGGGGTGGGCGGAGTTAAGGAGGAGGGAGAGTGAAAAGCAGGTAGGAGGGAGTGATAGCGAGGATGAGGGGGAAAATGGGAGAGGGGAGAGGGGTTTGATAGATCTGGATGCTGTGGCAAGTGAGGAGATTGGGGTATGGGGAGAGAGGGAGGATGAATGAATAAGCGATAATGGTGAGAGCGGGCATACCTGCACCGAATCTAGAAAAGGGTTGTGATGTTCTGACATTCGCAAAGTGTGTAACGAGCTTGAAAGGTCTGCAGTTTCTCTAGATCACAGAAAACACCGACCCATTTGTGTGGCATCGTTTGTATGGTGCTCAAAAGTTACGGACTGCCTATCGAAAAATGGTCATCTTTTCTAAATCGCTCTACAAGCACATGCTGGCATTGGAACTAGAAGTCATGAAGAGGCTCGTGAATATTTTTCCATCTCCATTGAGAGGTCTTACGTTTGAGTTTGGACAAGCTACTCGGTGACTGAAGTTCAAAGAGAGGGGGGCATATGTATGTCTCCTGTTTGTATTAAAATCCGATCAGAGGTCTGTGGCCTTTTCCTCAAGGTAGCAAACGACGTCCAGTTTGGCTCTTTCCTCCCCTTTTCGACAATTCAGCCCTAGGCGCCCTCAACTTGCCAAGTTTCATCATCACCATCCTCTCCTCGACCTAGATGTCACAGAGTTTGAGAACCCCAAATCCAGCTATCATCCGCCCTTTCAAGTACACTGGCATATTGTACTGTATAGTTCCGGATGATATCCGCCAGCTCCAGTAGACTCTGAATTCATCTTCATGCTTACAAAAACAGCAGTTATCTTAATGCATGCCAGTGTTTGAATTTCTCCTCTCAAAACGAAACGATGTTCTGCTATGAAATGGTGTCGCAGTCTGACACCTCCAAGAAACACACCTCAGTTCAAGCATGTGTCTAGTCTCGTGGCGTTTCTTCCTCTGTGCTTTGTTTTGGGGTTTGAAAATTGTGTATCCAAAGATCTAGATGACAGACATAGATGTTCTCTGATCTATACCTTTCAAAAGCCATGCTCCACCGGCACACTGACATATTTTTCTGTATCAACGATCTCGAGCATGTACCTCATCACATCTGAAAATATCTGCAATCAGAAATAGTAGTGATGAAGGCCTATGTGTTTCCCAGGGGCTGTTTTCCACCACATATATACATCCCCACGCAGACTACCCTATCTCCTCCGCCGCATAACGAAATCTATGTCAACAACGGACATGAACAGCACGAGAACCTCATACATATCTTCAGAGGAGAAACCGATATACTCTTCGATCGCACTGAGCATAAAACTCATCCGTTTCTTCACTTGCCACGGAAATCAAATCCGACAACCGATATTCTGCATCTCCACCTGCTTGAACGCTGCTACTGAAGTCACACCATGTTTCTTCTTCTTCGCTCCTTCTTGCTCGGAACTATGAGTGTCACGTGGTGTATACATCCCTTGCGGTCTCTCCGCCAGAACGTCATTCAAGAGAGTGAAAGAGCACGAACATGCCGGCTTTCTCTCTGCAGCGTGCACTATCTTCATGGTCTAAACCAATGCAAGAATCACGCATGTGTTTTCTTCCTTTTTTTCCTGGAGCTGAAACACATATCCCTACCACCCCTACGACTCTCCAAACTACAAATTTCTGTCTCCGCTGTACGAGACTAGAGCAATGAAAAGTCATGTACATCTGAAACAAAACAGAAAAAGAAGTCTCATATGTCTAAACTCTGCTTATAAGAGCGAATGTTTCTGGCCCGTTTTTCTCTGCTTGACCTCGTAAAACAAAGTACAAAACATCTCCTGGGGGGCTGCTTACGGGTACTGTCGTATCACCGGTCCCTCTATTTGTGCTGACTGAAAAGCGTCTCACAGTACTGGCGTATCAGTGTTTGCGTTCTTTGGTATGGTTTCTGTAGTTTGGGGGCACTGTTGTGGATGTGTGTGTCTTTCTCTTCTCTTCTCCTCTCTTCTCCTCTCCTCGCTTCTCCTCTCGAGTCTAGAGATCTGACGGGTTTCTCTGTACGTTGTGCTTTTCTGTTTGAGATTTCAGAGTGCTCCTGCCATGTAGTGTGAGGGTTCTGATGCAGTGAGAAAATTGCACGAGGGTTGGTGTTGTGAGGTATCATATAACTGGACTTGTTATGTCTTCACAGCGGTCTTTGGGTATGGTGATATGTGATGTCGAGGGACTGGACTTTTGAAGACTCAACGCAGTTTCATCGTCATTGTGGACAATCTAGCAGCCTCTATGATCCATAGGCCATGTGTAGTCTTTTCAATCTCTCAAATGGGAGGAGATTCCTTCGCTTTACATATGCTTGTTCCCAAATCTTCCCTATCTGCATTCCTTGAAGCTGTACATCTCGAATCCTACCTCACTCACCTCATCTCACCACCCCGACGTGCACCACAAAGCCACTATTCTCGCTGAGCTCACTGGTCAACCACCGGTCAGGGATCTGCCACGTGTGAAACAAACGGTGGAAGCTCTTGATCCACGCCTCGAAAACGTCTGGACTTCTCAATTGTTGGGCAATGACACACAACGTGGGCTTTGCAGCGTCAGTGTTGAGCTTGCACAGGGCAGCGCAGGTGGTGTTTAGCGGCTCGATGAGTGCTTCGTTATAGATGCAGTCGCAGGCTATGATGAGGTTGGAGGGTTGAAGGTGAGCGACGGAGTCTTCTTCCCAGTCTAAGATTTCTGCTCTGATGCGGTCGATGTTTGAAGTTGGCTGGTGGGGCTTATGCTTGCTCTTGCTGGCCTTCTTGGCGGTTGGGAAGACGGCGTCAAGGTTTGAGGTGATGTTTTGTCGCAGCAATTTCATGGCATAGTCTTGGTCTGTGGCTGTGAAGGAAGCTATCCTTGTGCCTAGCGTAAGAGCTACGATGCCAGAAATGCCGGAGCCGAGCTCGATGCATGTTGAGCTAGACGACAGCAGGCCAGAGGTGAAGAGCACGTTGGTGGGCGAGGCAATCCACTCGGCAAAGCGAGGGGTGACGGCCCATACAACTGGGCAATGTCAGTGACCTACCTTTGAAGACGACATGTATTCATTGGCTGGGTCTGTTGATGGCAGCCCAAGCAAGACAGGTACCCGAGCGACGACCTTACCAAGACCAGCCAAGAGCGTGGTAGTCTGGGGCAATATTGTGGCTTTGTGCATTGCACTGTAATTCACGTACCTGCACCGGTAGTGCCCGCCTTGCGATCACTCGTCAGCAGACCTCTGCTCTGGTGAATGACCAGATCGACGCCGGCGACGGTGAGGTCGAGCGAGTCTGCGTGCGCATCTATGAAGCCTAAGCTCTGGGAGGGGATGTCTTGCGAGAAGACGACAAAGGCCTCTGTGCTGCGCAACAAGCTCGCGTCAGCGAATCACGTTGCAGAGGCGATGCGGGTTACCGAGGAGCTGCGCACCTTCCTCAGGGTCCGTGATGGGTTCAGTGTCCAAGATTGCGGAGAGAGCCATGGTAGACGGTAGAGATGCAGCGGAGTGCAATGCAATGCAATGCAGTAAATGGACAGCAATTAGGCGACCGAGCGTGCACGCGTCCACAGCAGGCGCAGTGGCGGCAGACAAGCGAAATGTGCGAGGAGATGCTGAGCTCTTGGGGTCAAGTGTTTGCTTGGCCGCAGGATCACGCGTCGGCCGTCGCAGCGGCTGCTGCTGGAGGTGATGGTTGCGAGGAGCTGGAGGCAGCGGCGACTGTACATATAATCACAGGCACTCAGCACGTCGCAGCTTGTGGGCAGCGAGCAGTTCGCCTGCGCTTGTTCTGTGGAGCCGTTGCACTCCCACTTGTTCCCTTGCACAATAGTCGTCGGCACAGTCCAGGCGCGTCACAGACGTGAGGTCATTGCGCTCAGTTTCTTGGCGATCCCGACAGCTCCAGGTGCCAGCAAGCTTAAACAGCGACCAGCAGTGCTCCGCAGTGCTCCTCTCCTCGTCACTTCCGCTGCTCCCCGCTGGCGATACGTCTCCTCCCACGGCGCAGCTGCTCGCCACTTGTTTTCCTTTTCCTGCTTGCTGTGATACCCCCCGCCCTGCTCCAGCTCCTGCACCTGCTCCAGAGCTCCCAACACTTTCTGCATCCCACCACACCGCCCGCCATGGCAAACCAAAACCTGAAGAAGCTGATGCCCCAGGCCCACGCAACGCGCGCTGGGCCGTACACATGCGAGGCCCCCGGCGTCCAGAAGCCCGAGGGCGAGACGATACCGCGCCGCAACCTCGTCTCCAAAGACCAGCTCAGAATGACACCCCAGGACGGCGTCGAGACGCTGTACGACGTGCTGCGCTACTCGGCCGCCAAATTCGGCAACGCAAAGGCCGTCGGTGCGCGCAAGATTGTCAACATCCACGAGGAGACCAAGAAGGTCAAGAAGATGGTCGACGGCAAGGAGACCGAGGTAGACAAGAAGTGGCAGTATTTTGAGCTCAGCCCCTACAGCTACAAGAGCTTCGTCGAGTTTGAGAAAATGGCCCTGACCGTCGGCTCTGCCCTCGCCCACCTGGGCTACAAGCCCCACGACCGCATGCACCTGTTCGCCGCCACCAGCATGCAGTGGCTGGCCTCCGCCCACGGCGCCCTCTCGCAGTCGCTGGCCATTGTCACCGCATACGACACCCTCGGCGAGGAGGGCCTGACCCACAGCATGCAGCAGACACACGCCAAGATCATGTTCACAGACCCAGAGCTGCTGCCCCGTCTTGTCAACCCCTTCCACAAGGCAAAGGACGTCACCGTCGTCGTCTACAGCACCAAGAACGACGCCAAGGCCAAGGACATTGAGGCCCTGACCACTGCGCATCCTCACCTCAAGGTCCTCAGCTTCGATCAGCTTCTGACTCTCGGCACCGACAACCCGGCCGAGCCCATTCCCCCCAAGGCCGACGACCTGGCATGTATCATGTACACCTCTGGCTCGACGGGAACCCCCAAGGGTGTCATGATCAAGCACCGCAACGTCGTTGCTGCTGGTGAGTCGCATCCTGCATCGTTCTGCATGAGCTACACTAACACTCGCAGTCGCTGGTGTCGATGCCATTGTGGGCAAATACCTTGGCCCTGGCGATGTCCTCATCACATACCTACCTGCGGCGCACATTCTCGAATTCGTCTTCGAAAACGCCGTTTTGTACTGGGGTGGAACCATGGGCTACGGTACCATCCGCACCCTCTCAGACACTTCTGTGCGCAACTGCGCTGGTGACATCCGCGAGCTGAAGCCCACCGTCATGGTCGGTGTTCCCCAGGTCTGGGAAACAGTCAAGAAGGGTATCATCAGCAAGGTCGAGGCTGGCGGCGCACTTAAGAGCAAGATGTTTTGGGGTGCTTACGCCGCAAAGAGCTTCTTGCTCAACTCTGGCTTGCCTGGCTCTGGCGTTCTCGATGCAATCGTGTTCAACAAGGTTAAGGAGGCTACAGGTGGTAAGCTGCGCATCTGCATGAACGGCGGTGGCCCCATCGCAAAGGAAACTCAGCGCTTCATCTCCCTCGCCATCACCCCCATGATCTCCGGCTACGGTCTCACTGAGACTTGCGCCATGGGTGCGCTCATGGACCCGCTCGCCTGGACCGACAGCGCTCTTGGCGAGATGCCTGCCTCGATTGAAATGAAGCTCGTCGACTTCGCAGATGCAGGTTACTTCTCTACCAACAAGCCCCCACAGGGTGAGATCTGGATCCGCGGCGGCGGTGTAGTCAGCGGCTACCTCGACATGCCTGAAGAGACTGCCGAGTCCTTCACGGAGGACGGCTGGTTCAAGACTGGCGATGTTGGAGAATTCGACTCCCACGGCCAAATCCGCATCATCGACCGCAAGAAGAACCTCGTCAAGACCCTTGCTGGCGAGTACATCGCGCTTGAGAAACTTGAGTCTGTATACCGTTCCGCACCCATCGTGCAGAACATCTGCGTCTACGCCGCCGAAGACCGACAGAAACCCATTGCCATCATTGTCCCCGCCGAGCCTGCGCTCAAGAAAGTCGCCGCTGAGCAGGGCGTCAAGGGCGATCACCTCGAGGAACTCGTCCACGACAAGAAGATCAACAGCGCGGTTCTGAAGCAGCTCCAGGCCGCAGGTCAGAAGGGTGGCCTTGCTGGCTTTGAGATGATTGAAGGCGTCGTCCTAGCTGATGAGGAGTGGACACCGCAGAACGTATGTTACTTACACGCACTCCTTTTTTGTTGCCAGTCACACTAACACTGAATAGGGCCTCACTACCGCCGCGCAGAAGCTCAACCGCAAGGGCATCTTGAAGCAGTATGAGAAAGAGGTTGATCGCGCGTACGGCCGTTCATAAACGCTGTCCCCCACTATACCCTCCTTTCCTCCCTCCTCCACAACAACAACGAATACACCGGGGCTTAATTGACATATGATGGTGGGTTGCAGTCCTTTTTCACGATAACGATGGCTTTTCTCGCGCAATGTAACGTTGCGATGTATTTGCGTGTATTCTATATCACAGCTAGCTGGCTCTCTGCTCTGCTCTGCTCTGCTCTGCTCTGCTCTGCTCGGCTCTGCTCTGCTCTGCTCAGCTCGGCTCTGCTCGGCTCTGCTTTGCTTTGCTTTGCGCGTTCAAGGGGTTATATAGCGGAATTTCTTCTCTTGCTCTGACTGGTCTCTTCGAACGAGTGGTGATTGTTGTACCATGATCCCTGAAACCATGTGTTTTGTGTCGTACTAATGACATGAACATGAATTATGCATTATGCTCGCATACATGCCTAGTATCCACCCCATGTACACCCTTTCCAGTCAGGCGTTGGATACTGCTGTGTCGCGCACCAAGGGACCTCTATCGCGCTGTACGAGCTCAAGGGTAGATCATAAGGCATGCGCAGGCCGACGACGATGCGTTTCTTCTTGGGAACGGGCAGGGGTGTTTTTTCTTTATCTGTGAGTTCGCTTGGTTTGGTGGTGACTGGTCTAGTTTGCTCGCCTTCATCCTCGGTTTCGTCTTCGGTCTCATCTTCGTCATGGATAGACCCAGGATCTTCATCCTCGGTCTCCTCGTCTTCGTCTTCATCTTTGTCGTCGTCTTTGTCTCGCTGAGCAACAGTGCTTCTTTGTCCATATTGCAGTAGCTCCACAGGTGTATCTTCAGGGCCAGGCATGTCCTTTCCAAAGACCGGCACCATGCTGACCTCGCATCCCATGTCGCTGTTAGCAAACAGCTCGGGCCAAACCAGCACGCCGGTCTCATAGCTCTGGATCCTCACTTCTCCCTGCTTGTTGACTACGTCACCCCAGGCTTGCTTGCTCAGATTTGCACTAGTCAGGAGTGCCCAGTCAATGCAGCTGTGCGATTCGTCGCCGAACCGGATGTATGTCTTGATATGTGGTGCTGCAGGACCGCGGTGAGCTTCTTTTGTGGGTTCTGTCTCTTCCCTGATGTCTGCCGAGGGCAAAGTGGCTGGAGAAAGCAGATGTTTCCAATGGCAGAGAAGCGGGCGAAGATATTGCAGTTGCTTCTGCTGCTGGGTAGACTGAATCTTCGTGTGTATAGACCCGCCAGACGCGTATCCATCAAGTGAGGTTCGCACTTCTTCAGCGGTGGGAAAAATGACGTTGAAGTGTGGTTTCGTTGTCTGTGGCGATCGACAGCGCGAGAGCACAATTTGAAAATGGGAGAGCCACGTTGGTGCTGCACCCAATGTAGCTATAGACGAGACTTGAAGAACAACGTGCCCTTGCCTCTTTGAGGGCTCGAGAGGTCTAGTGGGCACGCAGTTCAAGATCTTGCGCAGACCCAGCCAGCCCAACGAGGTCTGTGCCGCAGCATCTGCCTTGTTGAAAACTTGTCGTGACGGAGCGCTGCCTAGAAAAGCTGCGCGGACGTTTGAGAAACTATACAGCGCAAGCTGATCAACTAGTCTCTGCAGGCGCCTCTCGTACCTGAGAAGATAATGGCGAAGATCAAGATGGAATCTGTGGCCAGTACCGATAGCATGAGCAGTTTTTGTGGAAGCGGCATCTGATCTCAATGGCAGGAGTGGGGACTGCCACACTGCCTGTGTCATGTTGGTCCAGTCTTTTGGAATCATGTTGGCAGTGTGGATGATGATCTGGGCGCAATCATCGTGACGAAAGAGTATAAGCATTTTGGAGTGGTGGGTTCCAAAAGGATCGGGTAGGTAGGCACTGATGAGTTCCACGTTGGAGTATCGTTCTGCAACCTCCTGCTTGCGGGTCAACATGTTACGTAGGAGACCGATGTCTCTGTCAGCTTAAGAGAGCAAACCAACCATAAGATCTATCCTCCGCTCATCGTCTCGTTTCCAGAAACCATGTATGATCTTCACCTTGACAATCTGTCTGATGTCTTCATCGAATTGCTGCCTGTATCAAGGTCAGTCATATACCCATAATCGAGGCCTTATCGCTCAACACAAGCGCATCTGTACTCACAACACGAAGTCGAGATCGAAAAGAAAATTAAAATTCCAACACTCCTTAATCAAAGGATTCCCAAGGATATCCTTAAGTTGTATAGCATCAACATTCTGATGTGCCGCAAGATCGCGGATCCTGGTAAGCTGGAATGGCGACGCAACATACTGGACCTCAAGCTCGGCTTTCTCCCGGCTATCTACTCGATGATCAAGTTGGTGCGCGGTGGAGAAGTTATCCACCTTGAGTCGCGGCGGTGGTTGCGATAATGGAGGTGTGAATGTTTGCTTGGGTACGTCATCGAAATCCAAAGTCGGCTTGTGGGATTGTAGCAAAGACGCAGTAGGTACAGGTCTTTTTCGCCTCGAGACAGGAGGGCTGACAGATCTGTTCAAGCTCGTAGAGGCGATATTCGTGGCAGCAGCCTCACCTGCAGGCGCCTGATCCAGCCTGCGCTGCTTTGCTGGTGGAACACTACTCCCATGCCGTTGCATCATGTTGGCTCGTCAGGCATAGTCTTCAAACGCATTCCTTGCGTCATCAACTGCAGTGCATGCAATGGAAATGGCGGGCGCAAGTGTAGGAGGATCTAGTCTAGAGTTGGCAATTGTCGTTAAGCACAGACCAAGGGATGTGAAAGATGGCAGTCACGGAGTCACAACAAAGTACAGAGGCAGACTGCAAGAACTAGGTCATAATAATTTTTATTGTTCGGTCGTGACCGATGGGCTTTTGACGCCATTGCTCTCAAAACGAGGCTAATCATACTCCATCTAAATATCTAGCATCACACTTGTGATGCCTCTAACGAACGCTGGGAAGTGAAATTACTATGCCCAAATGATTCAATAAACAACCCCAACTCCGGATATCGCTTCGCTCAAATTGATATGCACACTCGTTCATGCCGCGCTCGCGCTGACGATAGGCTGGGCAACTTTGGTGACCTGGTTGCCAGCCCTGACGATAGGGTTGCCGTCAGCATCCTTAGCTGCGACGCCATCCTTCTCCATCTGAGAGCGCTTCCAGATCTCAACCTCGCAACCACCACGAATAACGCCAACACGCATCGTAGAAAGGAGGTTGTGGGCGGCATTGGAGTGGAAGTAGACACCACCGTTGAACATGGCGGTAGCATCCTTGCCAACACCGCTCTTGATGAGTGTCTTGCCACCAGGGTGCTCGTTAATGAAGTCAGTGACGTCGTGGACGACACCGGCGACAGCAATGAGACCACGGCCGTTCTTGGCCTGCTCAACGTAGTCGTCCCATTCAATGACAGGCAGCTGCTCAAGAGGAACACCCCAGTCGAGCTTGGAGCGCTTCTGGTCAATCTTCTTCTGGAGCTGTTGGACGCGGCCCTTCTCAATCTCGTTGGCGCGGAATTGCTTCAGGTTGGAAGCAAGACCAAGCTTAGACCACATCCAGATGGACCACTTGGTAGGGTCATACTGGTGCCACTCAATGGCGTTGCGGTAGTCGGAGGGGAACTCGTGGTGGAAGTTGTGGTAGCCCTCGCCGAGAGTGACAAGAGCGGTAATGACGTGGTCACGGGGAGAGTTGCGGTCATCGAAAGGCTGGTCACCGAGCCAGTGGGCGAGCGAGTTGACGCAGAAGGTGGCCTGCTGGACGAAGAAGATGCGAAGGATACCGGCGTAGATGAATCCACCCTTCCAGTCGTTCCAGAGAAGACCAGCGACAGCAGAGGGGAAGATCAAGCCCATGAAAATGACGACCTTGATGTAGTGCTTGTGCTGCCAGACAACGACAGGGTCCTCGTTCAGATCGGTGATGTCTGTGCGGCCGATGCGCTTGGGGTTCTGCTTCATGACCATCCAGCCGAGGTGAGAGTACAAGAGACCCTTGCGAACGGAGTAGGGGTCCTTGTTGGTGTCGGTGTAGCGGTGGTGAGCGCGGTGGTCACGGCTCCACCAGCGGATGGAGCCCTCAACAGCACCGCCACCGACAAGAGCGAGGAAGATGGACAGGGGCAGCGAGGCATTGTACGACTTGTGCGCCCAGAGACGATGGTAACCCGCTGTGATACCGAGACCAGTCCAGAAGTAGTAGACGACAGCCCAGGCGGCAGTCTGCCACTTCAATGGAGTCCAAAAGGCAGCGATGCAGCCTGCGAGCGGAATACCGATGATGAAAGTGACCTGAAGACTAGGTTAGCAGTTGCACGAGGCATTGAATTCGGGAGGAAACATACATTGAGCCAGTTAACATGCTTGTACCAGTTGGCCTTCGTGATGGGTGTGTCGGTGATGTGAGGCTTCTTTGGGTCGTACTTTGGGTTGCGGTTGGGCTCGCTGGTCGAAGCCATGGGCGACTTCTGGTCGACGAACTCGGGCTTGATGGCGAGGTCGCCCGAGACGGCCTGGGAGGAGGGCATAGTGACGGTGTGTAACGGATGTGAGAGAGTTGAAGGGGGTGTTGCAAGCGACGCTCGCTGTAATCGTAGGGGCTCAAAGAATGTTTGAGCTCCGATCGGTCTCCAGGAAGCACGCAACTAAGGGCTCCAGTAGCGAAGGTATACCACACTCAGGAAGAGGGGTCGGGTGAGAAAAGCAGGAGCGGGAGAGGATGGGGAAAGAAAGACACGGCCGGCACAGGCAGATAATATAGCGAGAGCGGTGGAATGGAAGCACTGTTGAATCCCCAACGCACTGCACGCTAAGCGAATAAACCGGGACCTTGCATCGCTCCACCCAAAACCCTTCAAGACCTGCCACGCCCGTAATTTTTGTCATCGGGGGACTAGCGCGTCACGCCATTCGCTGGCACGGGCGAGCAACCGCCATGCGCCAGTAACGGTGCGAAAAGAATTTGTGCGAGCGGCGGATCGTTGCCGCAGCGAGAGGGCAAAAACACGTTGATCTCGGCGTCGAGATCAAATAGGGTGGCGGTGTCCGTGAGCTCGCAAGCCTGAACGGACACGGCTACGGTTCCCCAGATTCTGGAAGAGTCTCCAGTCTGAATTTTGCCATCGGCAGCCTTACGGCCTCCCGGCATCACGGCGACAGAGACACGGTGTTTCAGCTTGCTCGCTCACTCTGGCGGACGTGGTCAAGCAGTCGTCGACAAAGGCTTTGCAAAAAGCGGTCTGTTCGTTACAGCAGACTGCAGCAGCCAGCAGACACGTCCCGGCCAAAGAATACACAATTGCCGCGCGCAAACCTCACGCCGTGGTGAGCCCACCGAGTCTCGTCAATGCTGGCCGGTCCCTTTTCGATCTCAGGGCCCGCTCAAGCCGTCACCCAATGACAGGTGGCAAAATCGTCAAGGTGTGCCACCTAAGCTTGTCGCTTGAGACTGGGCCACGTCGCCGCGGCACTCCCTCTGCGGCTTGACGACTGCCTGCAGTCTTACAATGCACCCCGGTGATCAAATCCCACGATTTCTAGTCAGACTCACAATACAATGATACAAGACGATGGCGTGTCCAGCACACCAGCCAACGCGGCCAGCTTGATGTACCCTCACCGATGCTGTATCATATACCTACATACATATAACCTTGCTGCTCTGTGCAGGGCTTGTGTTGCCAACTCCACGTTTCCGGCCGTCGCATCCCGGTTCTTCGCGCCTCGCAAGTTACTCCCAATGTGGTCTAGTCATGTCTGCAACCTTCCCAACACCAGCCCTATCGTGCAATTTCCAGCCATACAGACGCTGCTTGCTATCATGTCGCGCTGTGCTGCATCCTGAGCGCAGTCAACATGGCAATACCTACCGTGTTCGCAAACAGCGTGCCTCGTTCCCGATGATAAACATACCCTTGATACTCAGCTCAGCTCAGAACGTCGTCCATGGCGGGCGCGCTCAAAGTTCGGTCTCAGCAGGCCTCGTTCACAACTTCACATGCACAACCCTTCGATGTGAACCTGATGACGATGGCAGAATGGACAGCCACAATCGTCATGATCCTACCTTGTGTCTCGCGGGCCCTTGTCCATGACACCAGTGCCAGTTGATGTCCGGGCACCCGGGAATCAAGTATTGGCATTCACCTACCCCACAGTCAACAGAACACATGTTCGCTGGGCGTAATCCAGGCCGTCCTTGCGCTCAAATGTGCCCTTGGTCCTACGTTATGGTGAAGAGCTTCTCAGCAGAGCACTGGAAGCTCAGCTAACCCTTTGTTCCGTTGACGGGTTTAGCTCAGCTTAAGCATGGAGCAGTATCAAAGGCAGTCTAAGGCTTCAAACCCGTGAACACGCTGCAGTTCATATGGACAACTTTTGGTATCACGAAGCTGTTTCACCCCAGTGGCGGGAGATGGCGGATATACTCTGACCCTTCCGATACCGGAAAATTGCGATTTCAACATGACGAACGAAGGCGATATGGTGTACAGGTCTCATCAGCAAAAATGCAGCCCTGACGTTGTTGTTGGCGGTGTCAAGTTTGCAAAGAATACCGCAAGACACCGCAACTGCTCGGTACCCGGCGACAATTGTGCAGTTGACAACAATCAACACTCAGCTTTTCTGCAGCAGACGTGGGATCTCCTCGCAAGTTGCAGTTTGTCGTCAGAGTCCATCTTCGCTATCGGGCGGCACCGAGAATGAGGTAAGCTGCTTGATCATCGTTGGCCAATCACACGTCGTGCTGCTATCAGTATCATCGTAGGGTTTACCAACCATAGGCGGGCGCCGCCTCAGCCCTCGAGACCTCCCACATGAACAACCTGATTGCCGTGGAGAAGATACAGTAAAGCCGGCAGATTACGATCATTGTCGGCTTGCTCCATTCAGAGTTCGTTCTGAGTGGCTTTCGTGGGCGAACTAGATCCTAGAGTCGGGCAGTTGTGTATCGTGGGTCTTGCCTCCTAGATAAACGCACAGTTTGATGTACGATCAATATACATTATAAAGTAGAAGCGCCATCCTTTGCCCTGTCAACAAGCAGCTACAGCTACCTCGAACCACGACTATTAGCATCGGCCCTCGCCTTGAGAACTCAAGCAGTTCTCTTCCCCGCAATATCAAAGCAGCAGCAGCACACGGCTAGTCGCCGCTAGCGCACCACGCGACACAGCTTTGGTGCAACCGAACTCTGGTATCAGCACGATCGACCTCATAGTTTCAATCTGAAAGTTTAACACCAGCCCTCGCCTCCATCTTCATTCTGGGCCATATCTCAAGTTCTCAAACCAGCCAGCAAAGTTGGTCAGATTCATCGCAACTGAATTCACTTTGAGGAACTCCACGCCTCATAAAAAAAGAGAGTTGATTAGTCTCGCACTATCAATACACAGCAATGGCGGACAGCATTGGACCAGATCACACACCGAAGCGATCTTTTGGAGAGAAGTGTAGGCGCTGTGTCAGAGCCTTTACCACCAAGTACGCCATTTCCGCATCCTTAGACACTCTGTGGTGCTAACAAGAGTTCAGAGATGGACTCATCGGAGAATACGACTATGCCTTTCTCTTCAAGCCCAACCTGCCGTTCATGAAGAAGATTCGCCGTGCTGCACCATTCTTTGGGCTGCACGATCGCATGCCGGTCTTCCTCGCTCTTCTTCTGGGGTTTCAACATGCACTTGCTATGCTTGCAGGTGTCATCACACCGCCAATCATCCTGGCTAATGCTGCTCACTTGACTGGCCCCCAGCAACGCTATCTAGTGTCGACATCACTCATTGTCTGCGGTCTGCTCTCTGCTATCCAGATCACCAGGTATGAAGCTACCCATCCCAACACTTTGGGAATCAAACTGACGCTCTTAGATTCCACATCTGGCGCACTCCGTACTATGTAGGTACTGGCTTGATTTCTGTTGTGGGAACCTCCTTCGCCACCATCCCAGTCGCAACTGGTGCTCTCTCCCAAATGTACGCCAATGGCATGTGCCCGTCTGATGCCTCAGGCAATCCGCTGCCTTGCCCCAATGGCTACGGAGCCATCCTCGGCACCGCAGCCTGCTGTGCGCTCCTCGAGATTGCCATGTCGTTCACATCTCCTCGTCTCCTCAAGAAGATCTTCCCCCCACTCGTCACCGGTCCCACTGTCATGCTCATCGGCGTGAAACTTATCCTGACTGGCTTTCAAAACTGGGCTGGTGGGAGCAGCGGCTGCCAGGCCAGGCCGGCTTCTGGTCTCTACCGTCTGTGCCCTACCATTAACGCACCGCGTGCTCTCCCTTGGGGCAGCGCCGAATTCATCGGTCTGGGCTTCAGCGTCTTCATCACCATCATCATCTGCGAGCGCTTCGGTGCGCCTATCATGAAGTCGACAGCAGTCGTTATTGGTCTCCTTGTCGGCTGCATCATCGCCGGTGCCACAGGCTATTTCGACCGTAGCGGCATTGACGCCGCCCCTGCTGCCTCCTTCATCTGGGTCGAGACATTCAAGCTCAGCGTCTATGCTCCCATCGTACTACCCCTCATAGCCGTGTACATGGTGCTCGCCATGGAAGCCATTGGCGACATCACTGCAACCTGCGACGTCAGCCGCCTACAAGTCGACGGCGAGCTCTTCGATTCCCGCATCCAAGGCGGCGTGCTCGCCGACGGCCTCAACGGCATCCTCGCCGCCCTCTGCACCATAACCCCCATGTCAACATTTGCCCAAAACAACGGCGTCATCGCCCTAACACGCTGCGCAAACCGCAAGGCCGGCTACGCCTGCTGCTTCTGGCTCATCGTCATGGGCGTATTTGCAAAGTTCTCCGCGGCACTGGTGGCTATCCCCCCCGCAGTCCTGGGCGGCATGACCACGTTTCTCTTCTCCGCTGTCGTCGTCTCGGGAATCGCAATCATTGCCCGCTCCGAAATGACGCGTCGTAACCGCTTCATCCTCACCGCGGGCTTCACGCTTGGTTTCGGCGCTACACTGGTCCCCACGTGGTTCAGCTACGTTTTTACGTATGAAGGACCTAACCGTGCGCTCGCGGGGTTTTACGATGCGATTGAGTTGGTGCTCGAGACGGGGTTTGCTGTCGTGGCATTTGTGACGCTGGTGTTGAATTTGCTGCTGCCCGAGGAGATTGAGGATATTCCTGAATTGACGGCTGAGGAAGAGCATGAGGAGCAGGTGGATCGCGATGAGTGGGGTAGGGTGCAGGGTTTGAGTAAGGAGGCGAGGGCTTCTTCGGATGTGGCGCCTGTGGGTAAGGTGTGAGATTGTGGGTTTGCTTGTTTGCATGACCTGGCGGTGTGTGGAAAAAAAAAAGAAATGTCGAGATGAGGATGACTTACAAGGCGGGGGGTTTTTTTTTTCATTTTCTTCTTTATATACCCTCACTCACAGCATTCTCCAAACATCATTACCCACAACACAACATGCCGTTGCTTCCACAACACACCTCAAACGTCATAATAACCCAGCCCCAACCCCAACGCCTCACACTGCTCCACCTCTCTCCACCCCCGACTCCAAGACTCAACATCCAACACCCTCAACTCCGCCCCGCTCCTCCCCATCCCTACAGGCCTCCACTCCCCCGCCTTACCCACCATCGCCGTAGTATTAGCAAACCCCCTCGCCTTGAGAAACGCACCCTCAGACACAGGCCGCCGCGTGCGCGCAAACGCCGTCCAGCTATCGAGCACAAACTGCGCAAACGCGATGTCATCGTCGTCGCGGACGCGTGCGCCCTCGCGCACCAGCGTGCCAAACACAAAGTACAAATCGCCGGAATGACACTTGTAGTGCGGCGCAGCTGGGTCGCCGTTTGGATGGGATGGTGAGGACGGGGCCTCGCAGGCGGGCGGGTTGGGGCTCCATGAGCGCAGCTGCAGGGCACGAGCGAATTCGTAAGCGTAGGTGTGGTGTGTGAAGATGTTGTTTTTGGCTGCGGTGTGGGCGGTTGATTGGTCGAGGCAGCGAAACATGGCGTCTGTTGCGATGCGGGAGGTGAGGTTGAAGATGGTGAGGGTGGTGTTTGCGGGGGTGGTTGGGAGGGGGAAGAGGGTTGGGGGGAGGGAGAGGGGGAGGTTTTGCGCTGCGAGGACGGTGGTTAGGTTGGTGGTGGTGGGGTAGCTGGTGAAGGGGGAGCCGTCGTCGTGCATGATGCCTGTGAGGAGAGCTGTGTTGAGCTTTGGGGCGGAGTGGCCGAGGGCTAGAGACGGGGTTGTGAGGAAGGTGTTGTCAACGACTGGGTAGGAGGCTACTGTGCCAGTGGTGAGGTTGAGGGGGTTGACGGCTCGTAGGCAGTCGACAACAGCGTCGGCATTGCTCAACGCGCACCCAATTTCGTTGAGGAGTGAGGAGGTTCTATTGGCAGCTTCGGCGATGGAGAGATATCTTGAAAAGGTTGAAGCGTAATTGAGTCCCTGAGGGGTGCTCTGGGTGATTGCGTTTGCAAACTTGTGGCGAGCTGTGGGTGAGGCAAGCAAGGCCCGCACAGAGGCTGCGCCAGCACTTTGGCCAAAGACGGTGATCCTGTCCTTATCGCCGCCAAACGCACCCACATGGGCATGCAGCCAGTCCAGCGCAGTGCTTTGATCCTTGAGTCCGTAGTTGCCTGTCAAAGAGGTGCCATTTAGCGCTAGGAATCCGAAATTGCCAAGTCTGTAGTTGATGGTGACGAGAACCACGTCTCCACGGGATGCTATTGCTCCGCCGTCGAAGGTGGTGTCACTGCCAGAACCGCTTACAAACCCGCCGCCGTGAATCCATACCATGACTGCCTTCTTCTTCTCCTTCGTCTTCTTTGGGCCCTTGCTGGTGGGCAAGAAAGGCGTCCAGATGTTCAGATACAGGCATTCTTCACTACACGATACGGCGCCAGAGCTGCAGCTTCCCTGAATACAATCCGGGCCGTAGGACAAAGCTGAGATGTTTCCAGTGGGCGGAAGATAACTCGAGTCTAAGAAGCGAGTGGGTACGGTGGCGTACTTGATGCCGTGGAAGCGGAAGGAATGCTTGTCGCGGTAGCCAGTGATGGTTGCATTGCCAGTCGAGACGGCCGTCTGCCACCTGCTACTAGTGTCGGTCAGCTCCAATGAGCTCGCGACGGCCGAGTTCTGGCAAAGTGCTGGCAAAGGAGTATCGCACGGCAGCTGTTGGGTGCGGCCTTGTGCAGAGATGGCGTTGCATCTGGCGTGTGCATTGCTTGCCACCCAATAGAGATGCTGCTGGGTGTGTTTTTTGTTATTATATCCAAGGTATTGTAGGAAATCCAGTTCTTGTGCGTGCTGTGTGTGAGACCAGAGGCTTTCTCCCAAGGCGGCGCAGGCTGCTGTTGCAGCTGGAAGCGACTGGCGTTGGCCGACGACGATGACTGAAGCTTGTCTGTGGCTGGTGTTGCCATAGAGGTCGTTGTGGGTCAGTATTGTCAGTTCTGAATCAGGTATGGGTGGGTGTGGAAACGAGGCTAGGACGCAAGACACCAGACATAGTGAGACTGAGAGGCGAGCAGCGAATGTGGCCATGGTGAGCGCCTGGGAATGGCATGAGCGTGAGAGACGGGAGCATAGCTCGAGGCCATCTGGCAGATCACATTATAACATCATGGCAATGGCTAAGACTCTAGAGGGTGGAGGATATAGGCTGGCGATGTCAACATGCAGGCAGCCTCATATGCCAAGCTTATTCGTGGGATATACTGCTGCCCCTCCATGTTCGGCGCAATAGGACAGAAGGCCGGCGCGATGCCAGACTGGAGACGGAGCGGAGAGGATGGAGCATGGGTGCAATGATGAATGCAATGATGGATGGAGCATGGATGGAGCATGGATGGAATCTGGATGGAGAACGGATGGAGAATGGATGCAGTCATGGATGGAGAATGGATGCAGTCATGGATGGAGAATGGGTGCAGTCATGGATGGAGAATGGGTGCAGTCATGGGGGAGCATGGATGCAATGATAGAGTACTGCTCAGGACACAGCGCGGTCTGGGCAAGAAGCGCGTCTGAAAGAGGGCTCTCCACAGCTGGCCAGCAATACTCACTGCGGCTGCACGAGCCATGTGACACGGCTGCAGGCTGCGACGCGACGCTGTGGTACACAGCAAGGACGTCACTGGTAAAGAGACGTTGGTGACGTTTCAGGATAGCGCGACTGGGAAGCAGCGGCCTGTGGGCACTTGCCGCTCTTACCATGTCGTGGCGGGCACTGCTGCTTCCGGCCGCAGACGCTGGGTGGGTGTCGCCAGGCCCTGTGGCAGTGAAGAGGTGTGTGTATGGACGCTGTGTGCACCAGCGCCGGGCAGCGTGTCTCGAGCATTCCTCGGACGCGCGCGCTGCTGTTGTTGTTGATGATGTTGTTGTTGTTGTTGTTGTGGCCTCTGCCAGCGGCGACGATGGGCCTGGCGACTGATCTGCCAGGCCCGAGACGCTATGCCGGATACGCGGGGGCCGGTGCTGGGCTGCGCGACAGGCGGCGCTGTGATTGGCGGGCGGCGTTGCAGCAGGCCCCAGGGCCGCCCAGGGCCACGCTGCCCGGTCTAATCGCCAGCGCCAGGTGGGCGCGGCTGTAGCAGCATCTTTTTCATGTCCTCGACGGCGGCCTCGCGCGACCTGTCCGCCTCGCTGCTGTCGCACTGCGCAGTGTCGCTCGCTGCACGGCCTGGGCCAGCGCAGGCCTCGAGCGCGCACAGTACACAGTAGCACAATGCGCCGCCACACGTGAGGGAGGCCCGCCGCAGCACGCCGCAGTGGTGCAGTGGTGCAGTGCAGTGGTGCTCGCTGAGTCGCTGAGGCGCTGACATGGCCACAGCCCATAGCCAGCTGTACCAGCCCATAGCCAGCTGTACCAGCCCACAGCCCATGGCCAGCGTGCCAGCGTGCCAGCTACCCAGCCCATGGCCCTCTGCTAAACGCAGGTAGCGTCTTCGCAGCGTTAGCACTGGCAATGTTCCCAAGGCAGGCCTGGGGCCCAAGCGCCTCCACTAAGCTCGATTGATGCGTTCCTTCTTTCGCACCCGTTCTCCTCGCTGCTCGCTGCCCGCTGCTCGCCGCTCTCGTTCTGTCTCTGTCTCTGCCTCTGCCTCTGCCTCTGCCGCTCGACTGCCCCCCCCGGACCAACCCTCCCACGCCGCGTCGTCGCCCACACACGCACGCACACACACTCACACTCACACTCTCACTCGCCTGCGCCGCCCTGCCTACTGACTGCACAGCGCACGCCTGCCGCCTCTCCCGCTTTGTGCTCTCTCGCGCCGCCCTGCCCTTGGAGGCCCCCTCAGCCCGCGACACTCGAGCCGCCGCACCTCGACCCTCGACTCATCACTCGCGCATCGCGTCCACACGCCCACTCATCGGCCCCGCCATCGACCCTGCGCCGTCGCTCTCTGTCGCCCTGCTCGTGTCCACGCTGTGCTCCGCCGCCGCAACCGGACACACGAGCCTTTTCTCCCTGCCCACCGCCCGCCGCCAGCCCTCCAGTCGAGCCGCACCGCCTGCCACTCTCGTCGTCACGGGTCGCCAGGCCGTTGCGACGTGCTTTCGTCCTCTCAGCCCCGCCCGTGAACGCATTGGGCGTCATGCCATCTAACGCCGTCAGAGCCTGAGCCAGCCACCACACCACATCAGCCATCCTCAGCCTGCCTGTCTGTCTGCCTGCCAGAGGATGACAGACGTCTCCCTGATCCACGCGCATGCTGACCCTCAGCCGGCATCGGCCGCCTTCTACGGCGCCGGCCCCCCGCCGCCAGCCTTCTCTACCGGCTCTCCAGGCTTAGATGGAGCGGCAGAGGACGATGAGTCGTCCACCATCAAGTGCATCTGCGGCTTCGCCGACGACGACGGCAACACGGTCCTGTGCGAAAAGTGCGACACATGGCAGCACATTGTCTGCTACTACGAGTCGGCCGAACACGTTCCCGACGTCCACGAGTGCACAGACTGCAGTCCACGCCCTGTCGACTCGAGACGAGCCGCCGACAAGCAACGCCAGCGCAAGGACTTGTTGAACTTGGCCGATCGAAAGGGACGTCCCAAGACCGCCACCAAGAACCCAAAGAAACGCACAAAGGATCCCCTTGGATCCGCTCAGCCCAATGGCTGGCCAACAAACTCAAACAACGATCTCCACTACAACCCCGAACGTAAAAGCGGAAGCCCACGGGACCTGCCTCCACCGAACAAGCGACCCAAGACAAACCATCGTCCTTCAGGCTCCGTCAGCGCCGTCAGCCAGCCACCTGCTCTTGCGCCTGCATCGCGCAAGCGAGGAGGCTCTGTCGTTGTCAACGGTAATAGTCTCATCAAGTCTCCCACCGTCGTCGACGGCCCCATTGAGGAGTTCTCGTTGGAGTTTCTCAACCTCTACACCGCACCTGAGCCGCCGTCGGCTGACAACAACTCCTACACAAGTCTGGGCATCGCCAGCGATATCGCAATGTGGCTCAAGGACCCAGACCTCCTGGCCGAGGCCAGTGGAGGCAAGAAACCACAAGACCTCTTCTCGCGTGTCGCCGACACCCTCCAAGACCTCGAGTCCTTGACGGCGCCCAAAATCACAAAGCAAACAGAGGTCGACTCGAGCGTCACGGCACACGGTCTTCATCCACAATGGCACTTCATCATAACCGATAGCCTCATTGCCGATGGCGGTTACATTGGTGAGCTGAAGGGACTGATTGGACGAAGAGAAGAATACTTCCAGGATCCAGACAACCGCTGGTACTTGCTGCGACATCCCGAACCCTTTGTCTTCTTTCCACCTCACCTACCAATCTACATCGATACCCGGCGAGAGGGAAATATCCTGCGTTACGCACGACGCAGCTGCTCACCCAACATGTCTATGAAGATCCTTGTCGAACCCAGCAATGACTATCACTTTTGCTTCGTAGCCACACGACAAATAGAACCGACCGAGGAACTCACCGTTGGCTGGGACATTGACTCGGAAGTACACAAGCAGCTGGTCAAGGTCATTGCAAACGGTGCAAAGGACGGCTTCAGAAGAATACAGCCGTGGGCGTCTTGCGTTCTTGCCAACTTTGGAGGCTGTGCATGCGATGCCTCGAGCGTCCATGAGTGTCTCCTCGAGCGGGCGCGTCGCCCCAATACAGAGCCTATCCAAGCTACAAAGTCCAAGACCAAAAAGTTGAAGAAATCGCAGGTGTCCCCTCTCAGCACCGGCCGTGCAACAAACAGTCGTGCCGGTAGTGAAACATTACATCGCGGCGACAATGCTGATGACGACAACATGGACGGCCGTTCCACATCCGGCTCACACAAGTCCAGCAGTCGCGACATCACACCTGCGACTCACTTTTCTCTCGACGGAGATGTGAAGATGTCCGACAGGGAAAGGCGAAAGCTGCAACAACAAGAACGACTGTTTGAGCAGATGGAGGACGAGCAACACAAGGGCAAGAGAGGGAAGCGAAACAGTGCAGGGTCTACCCTCAATACACCCGGCATTGCTACCTCGGTAAGCCGCCTGTCAAGAAATGCTGTTCTATACACTAACCCGACGATGCAGAAACGACTTGGACATCCGGAGCCTTCACCCTCGGCACGTCATCATCGCGAACACAGCCACGGGGTTGCACGCAAGACATCCGGCAGCTCCTCAAGAACCAAAACCCGCAGTACACCGAAGCCAAAGCCAGTCTACGTTGAAGCATCTACACAGACGGAAGGTGACGGTCTTGCTGCAATCGTTCGCACGGAGATGAAGCCTCCAATGTCGTTCAAGCGCAAGCTTCTGCAGCAGGCACAACAAGACAAGCTACAACGTGAGCGGATGCGGTCTGCATCGATCAAGATGGAGGGCAAGTCACCAGCGCTCAAGGATGTATCGTCGAACAAGCCATCCCCTCTTCCACCGTCTCCACCACAAGAGGAAGCCTCAGTGATGGAGGTCACACTGGACCCTGCATCTGTGCCACCACCGAAAGAGCTGACTCCAGCAAAGGAGTCATCGCCGACTCCTACAGCTGACATTGACATGGCCGACGCTCCTGAAGCTGATGTACCAGAGAATGCCGAAACCAAGGTTGAAGAGATGCCTGATGTTCCTGCGGTCCAAAATCAAAAGGACGCCTCCAACACTTCCATGCATCCCCCCACAGCACCATTGCCAGCCACGTCGCCCGCTCGACATTCACCAGCACCCAACTCAGACGAGGCTTCGACGTCTGTAGACATGAAGGTCGATATGCAAGCGAAGCCAGAGCTGGAGAATCCTTTTGACGCTATTTCAACGGCCACGCCAGGCGTGACCGAAGCAACAAAGGCCGAGTCTCCCGTAGCGATAGCCTCGCCATTTTCTCCTGCTGTCCAGGAAGCCGTCAATCCGACGCCGGTCCGCAAGAAACTCAGTTTGAGCGAGTTTGCGAGCCGGAGGGCGAAACTCGCCCAAACATCGAGTTCAGTCGGCACGCCACCTCTTGCTCCGCAAACCACAAGCTCGCCTACCTTGTCGGCAGCAAGTCTGCCGACCGCTTCACCACCTAGCAAGACCGCTGAGCTGTCACTGCCTGTCGTTACAGAGGAGCCGCAGCACATTGCGGTCGCCGCCGCAACCGCGCCCACCCCGACATGAGACATGATACCCAAGGCGCCATCTTTTGGCCTTTTTCCCAACTTGGCTGCTCGACGCTTGCCATTCCCTTCCATCTTTTCTCTTCTTTCCAGAAGTGTACATTATATAATCGTGCAGGCGACACTTTTTTTTCTTCTACCTTGTTCTCATCACGAATATAACGTTCTATTCAGTCGCCACCACGAGTTTGTGTTGATGAAAGAATGGGGTTCAAAAGCAAAGGCGTTTCAATCACAGCAGCAGCCTGTTTGGCAATGCTGCTGTTCATGGGCGTTGGCTTTGGTCCGGACAAGGCGTTTGGTGGACCATTTGTGAGATGCAACAAAGCAAGAATAATAATCTTGTGCTACGTAGGATAGTTGACGCGACATGCACGGCTCATGAGGGCCTGTTTTGGCTTCTTTTTTTTTTTTTCTCTTCAAAACCCGCCAAGAGGCGTGGTGACAATGAAATACAAAATAAACACAACCTCACATACTCACTTTGGCATACATATACACAGCTCATTGCTTTGCTTTCCCTCCACACACAGCCACTGACTAACCAACCCTCACCCTCACCCTCACCCTCACCCCCCAACCAAAAAGTCCCTACTATCCCACTTTCCGTACCTAGCCGACTTTTTCAGACTCTTGCTCTGCGTCGTCGTCGTTGACGCGCTGAGTGTTGTGCTGGTTGGAGCGGGTAGAGCGGGGAAGTCTTTGGTGTATTGTGTTGTGGGCGTTGTGTTGGTGGTGGTGTAGTTGGTGTAGTTGGTGTAGTTGTTGTTGTTGTAGTTCTGAACGGCGAGTGAGGTGTTTGGGAGGGCGAAGAGGGGAGGGTTGACGGGGTGGTGGGGGTTAGGTCCTGGTAGAGGTCTGGAGTTGGAGTTGGTGGTAGGTCTAGGTATGGATTTGGCGATGGAGGTGGAGGAGCTCGAGGCTCTTCTGGGGCTGGCAAGTCGATTGTGAGTGGATCGCGATAGCTGTGGTTGTGTGTGTGAGGAGAGGCATGGACCGGGTGGTGGTATGCATGTGGCATTTGAAGGGAGCGCGAATCGGGTTTCGACATTGACATCGACGTGGTCTTCTCCTTTTCCTTTTCCTGTTTCTTTTCCTTTTCCCCGCTTATTGTCGTCACCCTGCTCTTCCCCGTCTCGAAGCTTCCGTTTCCACGCTTCCTTCTCATCACCACCCGTCTCGCACTGTGCCGTCTTCTGCTTCTGCACGGGTACCCCCAGAGGCGTCGCACGTCCACCTGCCATCCATAACTCACTGCCACGCTGCTTTTCCCCGGTATCGAACTGATACATGTCCATCCCCACCCCCATCCCCATATCCAACATACCAACCCCCATCCCCTCCACCGCGACCCTCACCGCTGCCTGACACCCCGCGCACGCGCCCCGCCCAAACCCAGGCACGACCTTACTCGCACACCCAGCCGCAGCACAACCACGCAGCCCGGGCGTCTTCGCGCTCAGCGGCGGAACCGACGAGTCAAGCGGGCTACTAAGATGTGCCCACAGCGAGCGCGACGCCAGTCTCGCCAGGTGCAGTGCTTCATCCTTGGCTTGCGTGCTTGTGAGTTGGACGGATCGGGGCCCGGGAGCCGGCGAGGTGGTGAGGAAGGGGAGATTGGGTTTGTGCTGTGATGCAGAGGTTTGGTTTGCGGATCGTGGGGCGAGTGAGAAGAAGGCGGGGGAGGGCTCTAGACGCGGGGTTGGCGGCGCGGTGGAGTGTGGTGTTAGGGCTGGGGTGAGGGCTGGGGTGGTGGGTAGGGAGATGAGGTCTCTGGGGAGGAGGAATGTCGCGGGTTGGGGGGTGGGGAAGGGTCGGAGGAAGGTGGTGCACTGTGTGCAGGTGCATGATAGTCCCAGTTGGGAGAATGGATCGGAGAGCATGGTTGGTGTGTGAAGATCGTGTGGAAAGGTGGGGATGGTGCCTATGAGCGATAAGGGTAGTTTGATGTGGGTTGATGTGGGTTGTGGAGGTGTTTCTATAGGATGTGGTTACGTGGTTCTATAATGCCACGAGCGTGCCTTTGGCGAAGGGATGATGTGCTTGCCATAGTTTGTCTCTCCAGAACAAACCCAGACTCGTCGACGGTAGATAAAGAAACTACGACCAGTGGCTGTTTGATGTGCTTTTGGGTGCCGGCTGTATACTATAAATACTAATTATGATGCCATGTCCACGCTCACGTGTCTTCGTCATAGGGCTGACACAAATGAAGCGTGCTAGTGAACATGCTCTCTTTGTTGTATGTTTCAGATCCGCCAGTGCCTGATCTTAACGAACCCTGGAGTCGTGGTGAAATGGCTTCTTCCTTTGTCTGGGCTTCTCGGCGACGCTTTCCAGGGTTGCCCTTGTGGCGCTTCCAGTCTGATCTCAACAGCGATGGCGGCTGTCAACGCGAGTTGAAGACATCCACCTGAGACGCGTAGCTTATGTCACTTGCAGCAGATCGACTAGTTTTTTGTTAGGGCTCTTTTGTCAGCGCACTCTCTGCGGTCTGCTGCTGTTGCTGCTGCTGTGGCGTACACTGCTTGATTGGCTTTTGATGAGCGCCTGCAAAGCGACCCTGATATTGGGTCTTTTTGTTCGACGGGATGCTGCCAACCGCGACCGCTGGAGGTATCAGACCTGTTCCGGCGGCCAGGACTGAGCAAGTACTGGATGCTGGTGACAAACCCCGAGACAAGCAACCCGCCTGCCAGTCACTCAACACCTCAGATACAGTATCGGACACGGCCAATTCATGCTCGTAGCACAGGGTATGTACAGGTGATGGGTATCTCCGGGCGTGCAGAATGCGGTGGCAACACTTGTGCGCGCAGATTCGAAGGCGTAAGAACTGGTACCACTTTGTTTTCCGTTGTGGGGTCCCGGCGTACGCATATCCGTCAAAGACGGAAGGCGGTGGTTCTTGGAACGATCCGTGCATGTCTTCTCGCGGCTTTTCAAGCTGTGTCAGAGGCAGGGTATGTTTGGCTTTGGACTAGCTGTAAGGCTGTGGCAAGTGTAGCTGATGCCACTGTGGGAGCGCAGAAACGGAAATATAACGACATGATTGACTTTCGAGATCGCTTCTTCCATGGTCGGTCGAACCCTGAACCACAAACTGAGATGCACATTGGTGGCAGACTTCGCAACTGGTGAGCGTAAGCACTGCACAATTGCAGTCGTTCACAAGAACACACCGACATCTCACCACTAAAGAAAGGTACTTTGTCAGTACTGGAGTATTTCCTGGCTCATTTTCAGACAGCCTAAACCATCTCGCCTCCTCTGTACAGTGAACAAAAGAAAACTTCACAAGTCAGCATTTGGACCTAGGGATAGGTGACCAGCTCGACTAATTCTTGAGCATTCGGAGAGGACATGGAAAAGTCTCGAACCGTGTCGTCAACCGATGACACGTGACAATGTATGGCCTCGAATCCAACCGGTATGTAACGAGCTTGCACGGTGTGAGCTGTAATATGCAAACGCCCAGTACGGTCCGGTGTTAGTCCTGCATTTCATTGATGCTCATGTTGTACTTTCCTCGTCTTTTGCTTGCGCTCACGAGCTAATGTACTCTTCAAGATGTCGTAGTTGATTCAGGCAAGGTGTTCCTCTTCTTCGGTCGTGACTACAACACACTCCTAACAGGACCCATCTGCTGCTTACGTAGGACAAGCGAATGGTCCACCCAGCTTGAGCATTTCCATGCCTGTTGAACATTCCGCAACAGCGCTTAGCATGTACAGATGGTTGAATTATTCTTTGTTGCGTAGCCTCGGATGCGTCACGAAGGAGCACATAGAGTGCAACTTCAAACAGACATTGAGCACGGCGTCCATGCGCGAGGAGGTGCTTGGGTACAGACATGTACCTACATAGTAGCTGGGCTGTAGAGACGGGACCGGAAGCAACCGTAACGCCCTCCACGCCCTTGCCGCGAAGCGCTCTCGAAGCTACATTGCTGTGGACTGAAATGGGTCGATATCCGGAGCGCAGCTGCAAAGCTTTTCTTTCTAATTCCAACCGCACCCCGCTCAATGATGAAACGCAGCGGGCGTAGATGGATTGAGCTGCACGACAACGGATTTGGCGGATGCGGTCAGTGTAGATAGCCACAGGGGTCCCAACGCAGGGTGGTAATGCATTGCTCAAGATTGAGCAACACGCCCATGGCGAGCTTGCCGGACAGGGGACCTTGGGGCTAGGCAGCAGGTGACAAAGTCCAAGTGGTGGGCATGGCGAGCTAGGAGCGCAAAGTCAAGCGAAAGCGGCCGCTCTCGCAGGTTTCTTGTCAAGAATAACAGAAGCTGTGCCCAATTGACAACGAGCGCGAAGTGGAGGAGTTGGCAGCAGGAGAGGGACTGGCGAATGGCGCCGCTAGCGTGGTGTTGATCGTCGATGCGCGAGAAGTTGGGATGACGAGTCGTGCCACAATAATAATAACGGGCAAGGAAGTTTGGAACTGAGAGCTCACGTCGTATGTAGTTGCTAGCATCCGAGCATCCTACTCGTGCCTCCTGTACTGTAGCCTGCAGGCCTGCAGGCTGCCCTGTCATCTCACGCCTCTCACGCGGCAGTAGTGGCAGTCGCCGCCGGCATGTACAGTAGGCGTCGCCCAGCTTACCGGACAGCGGTGCTGGCAAAAAGGCTCCGACCCAGCTGGACCAGCTTGTCTGCAGCGGCACGTGTTGCGGCGGCGCGAGCCAGCCCATCAAAACAGAGAGTCGTGCTCTGTGTAGCTGCACTGTCCCAAGTAGCATGCACCTCGCCTGTTGACGACGCCGCTCAGCTGTCCTACTGCTACGAGTGCCTGTTCTGGTCGCCGGCCTGTGCCAAGTACGGCTCATCCGGGCCTGTCCTGTCTTGTGTGCTGAATGCCATTTTCTGACTGTCTCTGCTGCAGTGCTGCTGGTGCTCTGCTGGTGCTCTGCTGGTGCTCGGTCGAGCAAGGCCTCTTGTGCGCGCCCCGCACGCTCCACTGCTGCGACACTCTCTGTCGATCCCTTCGCTGTGGCACAGGCTCGTCAGCGCTGAGCAGCCTCTTGCGTTTTCGCCTGACCCTAGACCGCCACGCCGCAGAATCACACCTGCAGCGCTCACTTCTTCCTCGCTCAGTATTGTCTTTTCCTCTGCGCCGTGCAAGCCTGCAAGGTCCCAGCCTGCTCTCGCAACCCGTGGCGCCCTCCTCCCGAATTTGACCCTGGCAGCGATTCGTGGCCCTAGACCCCTACCTAGTGTCAACGTCTTTTTGCAGCTCTGGCAATCCACCTTTCCCTACCTCTGCTGATTTATGCATACTGGCAGCGTTCACGCCCGACCCTCACTTCAAAAGCTAGCCTCTACCGGCCCTGCCTGTCCCTGTAGACGCTCTTCCACCCTATCAGTCCCTGACCCTCACCTCCTTGCGGGGATAGCTTCGACCTGTTGATATTACATCATCTTTTGCGCCTGACTCGCATACCGCGCTGGGCTTTGCACATAACGCCGCGTGCCTGCACGCTGTAGCCCTTGGTAGAGTGCCAATCCGTACTCCTCCACCACCTTGTGTGCGCCCGCTCCACGTCTGGATTGCCTCTGACCGCCTTCCACTCCTTCGCCGCTGGTCCCCAAACGAATTATTAGATTCGACTCCCATTGGGCCGCAGCGGCTGAGGACTGTCTCTGTCTACGCTATCCACGTTCAAACAAGAAACCATTACCGCTGCCAGCCAACTGATACCAACTGCTGCCCGCCGCAATGGACACCACCTTCATCACCATCCATGGTAAGTCCTGTCCAACCACAATTCTCAACAAATGTTTGACGCTCACCTTTGTAGATCTTACCGAGGAAGCGCATATTTTGTACTCCTCTGATTCAATTGTTGATATTCTCGGTCATACACCTGACGAAGTTGTGAATCGCTCGGTATGGCAGTTCTTCCACCCTGAAGAACTGCAATTTGCCAAGGCAAAGTATGACCGCGGTGTAGCCCTTGACAAGGCGGCTGTGTTATCGTACTGTCGCCTAAAGAATCGCCAGGGAGACTGGATTGGATGCGAGTGCTGCTTTTCGATCGTGTACGATGTCATGGTATGCTGCACCAGTATCTACAGACATGGCATGGAGAGTCAGAGTAAGTCCCTGGAGGATGAAATGCAACCTTGCGCCCTGTTGACATGATCCAGAACGTGCCGTGGAGGCACCAATTGTACGCAAGTTATTCGCCTCATCGCCAAAAGACCCTCGCTACCACATGCTGTCCCATCTCTCCAGCAAGTTTGATCTTGGCCCAGAGGATCAGACTCACGAGCCTCGTGCCGCCCTGTTCCTCAATCGATTCACACGGACCTTGACCGTTATGTACGCCACGAGCGGCATCGAGCAGATTGTTGGTATTTCAGGGGAGGAGATGAAAGGACGAAGTTTTTACTACTGCATCGCGCTGAACTGCCTGACCGAAGCTGTCCGATGTCTTGAGTCTGCCAAGGGCAACGACTCGATCGCTTACATGCGTTTCATGTTCCGAGATCCTCGCCAAGAAGACCCACCAGAGATGACATCTTCCGAGGACGAGGACGACGAGATGACGGATGCCACAAGCGATGACGAAGAATCCGTCGAAGGAGGCGTAACGCTCGGTGGACATTCTTCGTCCGGTGGTAGACACTCAGGGTACCAATCAAACGGCTCCCACTGGAACAGTGAAGAGCCGCCACGCAATATTCGTACTGAATCTGGAGATAGTGCTGCCCATGCAGACACGCATTTTGGAGTCTTTGGTGAAGAACCACAAAGACATTCGTCGACGTCTTCTTTGGGCGGCACGCCATCTGTGCACCACAACGACGACATTGAGCTTGAAGCCGTCATCTCGTGTACCACCGATGGACTAGTCGTTTGTCTACGTCGTGCTCGGCCAATGCTACCTGGTGCGATGCCATTTTCGCAGCCGGCACCGCAGCCATACACTGGAATATATGCGGCTCCATGGGCAACACAGCCTGTATTCCATCCGGCCCCGCCTCAAATGCCACCTTATCCACTGGGCGCTCAGCACCCCTCTATGCTTAACCCAGGGCCGTCAATGCAATTTCAAAACGCGTTCATGCAGAGTATTCGCGATGTTGCAGTGTTTGCGTGGGCTCTCACTGGAATCAACGGCAGCTTGGCTGGATATGCACGCGGTACCCCCAAGGGAGAGAGCCAGCCACCTGACGGGTTTCCGATTTGGAACCCTCTGCCCAACCCCTCCATGCTGGGGCACAAGAAGTCCGAGACGCCTTCTGGCTATGGCTCGGGTACCAATAGCGCTTCCAGTAATGGTGACAATTTCGGATTCGGCGATCCTGGGTTGAGCTGAAAGCTACAAAGGCGATGAACGTTCTGAGCGTCATCCGCCAAGAAGCTGTAACGCCTAGGGTGCATACCGCTCACAGTCGGTGACTGTCAGAGTGAACATTCGCCTGCGTGCTTCCATTGAGATGTGATTGAATGACGCAGCGACAAATTACGATTGACGCGAGCGATGGCGTGAGCATTTCGACAACCAGCGATAAAGTTGCGGCTCCTGTTTCGGTACGCTGGACCACGAGTCCTTTCATATGACGATCACGATTAGAAAAACAAAAACCAAATAAAAAGCCCAAACATTCGAATCTTCGCTCAAATCGGTACCGTTTCCTACAGTGATCATTGTTGCTGGCTAGTTTCATCATCTTTCGAAAGTTGTACGCGAGCTAACATTCTAGAAACCTGGGCACAAAGAAGGCGATCAGCATGAGGCACCAGAAATACTTCGCTACCGCAAATTCCAGTTGCCCAGCTGTGTGAATCAGGGACGCCAGGCGATAAATGTGGGGTTCGAAGTGCCAGGATCGCCCTTTGTTTTCTCATTGTTGCAGCCCATATGACCACTCACGAACGACCAGACTTTGCACTGCCTCGACACCTCTTTGTTATAAGAAAACCAGAGGCGTATCGTCCTGCTCTAGCAAGCGAATAACGTGTTCAGATTTGCGCCATTTCCGTACCGACCACGTTGTAGATCGCCGTCCTTCGTCTTGAGGTCTATCTCTCACGGTCCGCCGCCCTCAGATAGCCCTCTTCCTCTACTCCTTCTTCTCCAGCCCTCTTCACTGCACAGCTGGGATCACCAAAGGTCTCTACCCTACATCGACATAGTGCAGCGACCACTGCGGCAGACACGACGACAAGAATGGGGTATTCACAAACTTCGGTCAGGCCAGGATGGCTGACAGTGCTGCTCGGACTCATGCGACTCATCAGAACATCAGCTCAGGAGACAAGAGCAACTACTGCAACGTCGACTGTCTTGTCCTCGCCATCTCCAACAATCTCCCAGTCAAGCGCAAGTACCGGCTCTTCTGCGACTCAAACACACACAATCCAAGTGGGTCTCTTGGACCACAAAATGCGCCCCGAGACCACCGACGCAGCTGTAGGAGACATCATCGAGTTCGACTTTTACCCGCTAAATCACAGCATTGTGCGTGCGGAATATGGCTTCCCTTGTATTCCTTACGAGATGACTGGACCCGGCAAGAAAGGCTTCTTCTCTGGCTTTAATCATGTGGAAAAGGTGCTGGATAACCCACCAAAGTTTAGTATCAGAGTCAACGATACCGAGCCAATCTTCTTCTATTGCTCTGCACCTGGCAGTTGTATCACTTGGGGTATGGTGGGTGGCATTAATCTAAACAGCAGCATGAGCATAGACAGACAACGTACACTGGCAATGGACTCAGCATATATGTTGCAGCCAGGTAAAGACCCAAACCCCTTGATAGTAGAAACCTTCACTAATTTGATTTCTAGGTGAACCCTTCCCACTTGAATCTCCCCTCCCGTCCACCAACCCTGCATCCCCAAATTCACCTTCGTCGTCATCCAATTCAACCCTGGTGCCTGGCACAGTGGAGAGTTCTTCTGGCGGTCTCAGCACGGGCGCGGTTGTTGGCATCGTCATCGCAGCTGTCAGCGCGCTCCTCTTTGGTGCGCTTCTCTTCTTCTGCTGGGGCAGAACCAAGTCCCTTCGCGAAGCCATCGAACGCAAAGACGGCACCGTGCGACGCGTCAACACCAACCCAGAGCAAATGGCTCAACACGGTCCAGACGCTAGCCACGTGGGATTTCACTTCCCAACCCAACCCACAGGTATCCCTGGAAGCCACCCTGGAAGCCCTGATCGTGCGGCTTTCGGCCATCAGCATAACCCGAGTATGGCCAGCACGGCATACTTCCCAACCACGACGGCATACCTGACGAAGTATACGTCTCCTACAGCCACGCATCCAGCATTCCATGCGATATCGCCTGGTTCACCGCCACATGGTAGCATGGGTCTGAATGGACACCCTTACTTACAGTGAGTGGGCCTATGTTGTTTTCATTCTCGCCATCTCCCCAGTATACTATAGTGAGCTAATTATGGCCAGTCCAAGCCCGCACGATCCATCTCCTCGAGGCACACCAGCTCCAGGCTATTACGACTCTTTCTCCCCCGGACAAGACCGTGTACAGGAGCGCGCGGTGGAGATGGAAGCCATCACTGCCGTAAGCCAGGCAGATGACACAAGTGACATGTACAGGACAAGCAAGTCTTGAACAGCAACGAGCGAAATGGATGCGAAACGCGAAGTTGTTCCGAAATGCTCTCAATGCTTCATGCTGGATTCTGCAGTATACTTTTCATTTGACACATATGCACAGTTGGAGAGGACGGGGGTATCGACGCTGTATGACGAACACAGGAGTTAGATATATGACTTTATAGCACGTGTACATTCAATGCAACCATGAAAACTGTGTTCAGCTGCCACTGCAGGCCAAGCTTCACATGCAGACTTAGATAGCTGTCAGGCCTACCACTCGCGCTGGCATGCGAGTCATATATGTGTCCCCGTTCAGCGCCCATGTCGCAATCGCGTACGCACAGCACCTGCAAGGACAACGGATACCCGTGCTCGGCATGGCTTGGATGGCTTGAAGATAACACCCGCGCTGTGGGTGGGTCGAGCTTTGATCTCCGCGTGAGGCTGGCCTTCAGCCTCCGCCGTTGAGCTAGTCGCGCGCCGATAAACCATGCTGTACGTTGGTATACCGCGGTAGATAGTGCTTGGGCATGAGTGGGGGCCTCTGATCCGTGCAGGGTGTGTTGTGCAGTAGATTGGGGTACATGCTGAGCGGTTGCGAATGTTTGCATGTGCTTGCAGCTCAACTCTGTGGGGAAGCTACTAGGATGGACACCTTCCTTACGTGTCTAGCTACCGATCATGGTAAGAGCAATATGCTACACAGCAGATCTTGAATAACACAATAGTTTATCCTGTTCACCTCAGGCTCAGCCCATCTAGACAAGCCTGAGGAACAAGCACGTCGTGGAAGCGAGTCTCAGGCCAGAGGGCATTGTTTTTTGCACCCGACACCTCAAAAGCTCCAATACGCTTTGCAGGCGTTGAAGTTCTAGCATGGCAAGGCTGACATGCATCGTGCCTGTCGATCATTGCTGCTCTCGATCACAAGGCATGTCGGCCCGGGCCGCGTCGGAGTCGCAGGGTAGGCACAAGGGTGATCTGCAAACCACAGCTTGCTTCGCGATGTTCCATCGCAAATGACATTCGACTACTTGTATTCGGAGAATTGAGCTTACGCACAGGTGCAGGGCGAGTTAATCGCTGCTTAGATTAGGTGGCGCACGTTGCTATTCTCGACGATGGAATGGCACTGAGTCGTGGATTAGAGTCATGACTCATGAGTGGAACCATGTGTTTGACCCAGGAGGGTTGTGTCTTATAAGTTGCTATATTGGGGTCTCTCGATCGAATTTTATATGGTACAGAATCTATTGTTCAATTGCGCATGTGGCGCACTCTCTCGCTGAGTGATGAAGTCACACCCGCTACATACGGAAAAAGACCCTCGACCGAGTGGTCAAGCAAGGAGTTCGGACCAAAAACTCGGTTCGTTGAGAAATCATCCATCCAAGCTTTAAACTCATAGTTGAGTTCTGCGAATTGAGAACCCAGCTGTACGAGATCGAGATTGCCAATACTTGGGGGTTCCATTGGGGCGGTTGCTGGCGTTGTGAGGCGCCTGTGTGACAGCGCCGCGTTTCTTGTGTTTTGATCGACAGTGCATTGACAGAAGTCATGATGTTCGCCACATCCACAATTTAGTGCCCCCCGCAAACGTCGGTGCTGAAAGCCAAGATTGACTTCTGAGTGATCGTGGGCGTCGTCAAGTATTAATGTCTCTGTGTCAATGTAGCTCACCGTATATTCACGGCTATCATCAGAGGTGTTCCAGACATCTTCGTCAAGCCATATATCAACTTGCGGTGAGAATGTAGAGCTGAGGGGAGTCGAGACCTGAGAATCTGGGGAATACTGACCGGCAGAGTGCTCGCCAATGCCGGAACTAAAGGCTTGCCTTCGGCAGAGTGGACACGAATTGTTGAGCCGTGCCCAGCTAGCCATACATACTTCCCCAAAGACGTGACCACATGGCAGCTGAGTTGGCGCTTCGGACCCACCTTGGTTCAAGGCCGTGGAGCCAAACGGCTGAAGACATATGGAGCAAAACCGCTCGTCTGGGTCCAGATCATCCGCCTTCACCGGTGTTGGCATGGTACTTTGCGTGTACGAGGCCTGCTCGCTGGCTTTCTGCATGTCGGTTGCGGACTTTTAGTTTGTTTGCGTGACAGTGCAGTCTAGAACGCGAGAATTTGGAGTAGTTTGAAGCTGAAGATGGTGGGTAGAGGTTATGCTGCTAGGCACAAAAGCATTGTGCATGACATTGTGCATGAGTGCGGTAAGTGCAGACACGAGGTGACTAAACTCGAACCACAAGCCTTTGTCTCCAACGGGTGAACAACGTGTTATTGCCAGCCACAGATACTGACAGCTTGGAAGGCTTGCAACACTGTTCCAAGCAATGCCCCATGCGACAGCCATCGCTTAACTAACTTATTTTGAGATTGCCCGTATGATGGTGAAGCTCGTGGTTGCCGTGTGGCTTTGTCTGGTACTTGTCGCCTTGTCGATAAGTCCCATTCTGAAACTAGAAGAGGCTAGATGACAACAGAAACGAGTATGATTAACCGATCGGTGAAGCCTTCGAGCTGAAAAAGGCGTGTCATGTAGGGTGGGGCCGATCCGTAAGCTTGTTATCGAACAACCAGCCACTACATGGGCGCGTTGCGACGATTGTTTGTTTCCACGAGTTTGTTTGTTTTGGAAAAGAAACTTTGTTTGTGCTATTCTTGCCGTATCGCAAGGTGCACGGCACGCCCTGTCGCGCAAGACGATCTGCAGACGATCATCACTTAGCCGGAGCATTGGTATCTGGGGTACTCATCGGCATCATCGCTAGGCCTAGCATGCAGACAGCAGACTCTAGATTGTGGGGATTCCACACGCAAGGAACGAGCCAAGGGGTGGCCGATAGAGGAAAACTGGGCCATGAATCTGACCACCTGTCGTGCCGTATTTTCCTGATCGAGACACTGGGATGCCACATTGAGTCGTAGTGTGCACAATTCCCTGCAAAATCAGCCAGCACACGTGGCGGGGCGTGTTCTCTAGACAGCGCTCGCCTATCAGCCTTGCACGGTAGGTACCAGACTTCCCTCACAATTCGAGGCGCCAGCATGGGTACAATGGTGGCTCGTTCCAATAGTCTGGTCACAACAAGGTTAGGATGACGGTAATGCCGAGTGCGTAGCATGGCTCGAGCGTATCCTCTAGCAGGTCGGGGACTAGACATTGGTACCAGTGGAGGTGGCCTTATAACAATGACTTCCAGAGAACCGTTAACACCACTTCTGGCTACAAGCACCATACGTATGTTTGACACTAGATTTACTGTTCCAGAAAAGGTTCTACATTCAAGCAACACAGGTTATTGGTGGTGTCGTAAGGCGAGATGAGAGAAACGTAGCTGATTGTGGCGTTCTATAACGGGACGAAGCGCGCTCACGTGATAGCGACTAAGTCAATTTCGAGGCTACTAAGGCGCCGCCGGCTTCACACCAGCACCGCAAACTTCGTGCGGAGCTCAGCCCACATGGCAAAGCAAGATCACCCAAGGGATTGGACAGAGCCGCACCGACAATTCAAGCTTTAACCTCAGTCGCTCTCCCGTCACTATTTTTGCCCTGTCGTCCACTGAAATCATTGCTGCCAGCCCCATATATTTCACAGGGTTATGGTTGATGACTAGGTAGCTTCTGGCTTCATCGTGCCTTATTCACCCCCCCCTTGCTCTAGCGTCAGTGGACTAAGGTCCATGACAAGACGTACGCCTCGTGCAATGGCGTGGCTGACCGGCGTTCGATGCTCAATCTCCAGGACGCCTCTACACGTCTTGCAACCGGGACCATCCGCCCAGCAATTGCCGACCACCAATAGTCTAAACCGTGGGTCGGCGTACGCGATGATGTCCTAAGCTGGAGAATTCTCAGTATACGAGTCGAGTGGAAACAAGACTATAAGTATACTGACTACACCCTCATTATCGAAGTCATCATAACCGCTCCACACACCTCACATAGCATCTGCAGATCTGCAGTCATCTCCTCTCTTATACCCTCCATACAATCACTCTAAAAGTCCATCAAGATGCGCTACGCTATTGCTGCTTCCGCCATCCTCGGCGCTGTTGCCGCTGCCCCTCAAATGATCAACATCGAGGCTGCTCTGGCTGTACCCACCCCTACCGTTCTCGGCCCTAAGATCGAAGAGACTAAACCAGCTGCTATCACCTACAATCCTACTGTTGTGGCTTCCGCTGTCGCTTCTCTTGTTAAGGAAGTGGGTGTCATCGAGAAGCGCGATGTGAGCAGCTGTGGCTCGCCGCTTCCAGGCGGCGTTGGCAAGGTCCCTGGCGACGGCAGCACTGCCGCTTATCTCGCGCAGAACAGCGAGTTGAGGCAGACTGCCCGCGATGCTAGCACTCCTGGAGGCTACCAGCAGTCATTCAAGGACTTGACCGCCAGCTCCCAGCAGATTGGTTACCTCACCTACAAGAACCTCGACTCCTACTCTCCCAAGGCTTGCGCCGACTTCTGTGACTCCGAGAAGTACTGCCAGGGTTTCAACATCTACTTCGAGCGCGACCCGAAGTTCGAGCCCAAGGACGGTTGCGCTAACCCCGAGCCCGTCACCAACATCAAGTGCTCCATCTACGGTTACAACGTCGCCCAGGGTGCTGCTACCAACGATGGCCAATGGCGCGGTCCCCAGGATGTCAACGGCGAGGCTTTCCACGTTATCATCACGGGCTCCAATGGTTACTCCAAGACTGGCAAGGGCCTTCCTGCCATTCCTGACTTCAACGGCGGTGTTGCCCTTGACGCTACCATCAATGCTCCCCTCGACAATGGTTATGACACATACAACGGCATGAGGCTGTTCAACGATAACCCCTACGACCCTGCTCTCTGCGCCGCCGCCTGCAAGGCTCAGACCGAATACGACATCAGCCACCCTGCCGCCGACGGCAGCTACAAGACCTGCAACTTCTTCACATCTTACGTTCTTGCTAGGAACGATGTTCCTCTTGGCACCTACTGCGCTCTGTACACTCGCTCTTGGGGCAAGGAGTACGCTGTTAACACTGGCTACTGGTACGGTGACGACCAGTACACCATCCGCAACGCAGCTTCGTATGCGCTCACCGTCCCCAAGGAGCCCAAGAAGCCTGTTGCGGTTGCTGCTAACTAAACTGCATGACCACGACCAAATTCGCGTGCGTTTCAGTCCTACACAACATTAACGAAAGATGACATACAATTTCTCTTCTTCAACTCAGAGCCCTTAGCGGCATATTAATTTTCCTTATAGACGATCTCTTTCAAATCAAAAATAAATAAATAAAATCCAAAAGCTACTTTCTTCGCTCAGTGCTACCTGTGACACCATTTGAAATTCGAAAACTGCTCATCTACAGTCGCATGCGCTCCACTGCATCAACGGCAATTGCTTTAAACGAAGCCAAAGCGCCAAGAACGTCCACAGTCTGTCATCGAACCCGTTCTTTCATACCAGTCTCGCGAACACTTTCCCTGCTAGCTGTCCAAACCTCCAAGGCGCCTCTAGCGCAGCGATAGTGCGTTCCGATCAACTAGGTTTAGCGCCTCGCTCAACACTCATTTCCCATTGCGATGGGAACACGGCAAAGAGTATGTGCGTTGATTCCCCTGCATCGTAACTAGAGCTTATTGGAAGATTTGGTTGAGTGCCGGTTCAGGTTTTGTACATGTCATAACAAAGAAAGGGGGTGTGAGGTCACCTTTGAAGTAGGAATTAGTTGGAGTTTGCGGGCCGAGATCAGTCACCAATGTCAGAAGGACTGGCTCCTGGAAATGCACATGAATATAGATCTGTTGGGAGACTTTTCTGGGCTGTCACATCCACATCGGTAATAGCCAGAGATCATGAAGGTGGGAAAAATCCAGGAATGTAAGAAAATTATAAAAGGAGGAGCCATTTCTGTGATCTGTCCTGGTGCAGAACAAGCAAAGGTATGATAGTTACTTGTCGTGTATATTCTCCTAGGCTTCTCGCTCCTTGTTTTATGTCTCGAATTCCAAAGGTCCTGGCTGATGAGGTGATATCTTGTTTTGCAACACAAAATTGCTCTTCGACATGTCCATCTCAGTTGACGTCTTTCGAAATCCGAGATAAATGGCAGCATGAGCGCTACTACAGTGGACGACACAAGTATGTGTTTAACAGATATTAAGGTCCAAAGAACATATCCTGTATGTTGTTATCTTTGTGAACCAGAACGGCTAGGTGTATATGATGTAAGAGAAGGAAGTTTCGGCATGGAACTGCTCTTATATCCATGCGGGTGAAATCAGGGATCATGTGTTGCCAGCTCCCTTTTATTGTTTCGAGGAAGAAAAAACAGTTTTCTCTATACGGTGGTTTTGAGAGCGTCGTCTCCCACCGTATATCCACACTGAACGGACTCCAAACCACAATAGTATTGCTCATACTTTGCGAGTGCATCGTTTTACACACATCGTTGTGAGAACGGCGACTTGTATTCTCTCTCGTCATTTTCCGCACTCTCGCATAGGTGATTTAAGGCTGCAAGGTTGTGTTCGAGACATGCCTCGATAAATAGTCAGGTATTATGGATAGATATTTCGGAACCTTTCTTTTGAAGGGAAAGAAGAGGTGCCAGAAAGGTCGCAGAAAGGGGTGGTTGGAAAATACCAACTTGATGTTTAGCGCCTGGACAAGTCGTGACTCTCCTTGAACTGCCCTTTTCGACCGTTCCACATGGCTTGTCCACGACGAGCATTGCACAATCAACGCATAATGTTTCAGTTATCGCAGAAAATACTGTCGAAACATATTGACTCTCTGAATTACAGGCGAAGAAAGTCTTTTCTGGATCATACCGTCGCTGTTCTCAGTCTTGCGAAGTTGACGATTGCTGATCAACAGACGATTTTGGAGGACATACGCGAGGAATGTGGTAGGTTTTTGTGTCATCTTGATCACCACTCAGTGGTTGTACATAGTGACTATTGTAAGATGAGAGTGTAACTTGAGTAGAAGTGCAATCTCAACATGAATATAGACAACTGTTCCTCTTCGCGGCTAGAATCTGCTAGGAGGTAAAAGTCATGCCACACGCTATTTGGTGTACCCACCAAGAGCAGAGAAATGAGACATCGTGGGTTGCGCCAACCATGTTCAAAAAGGTCCCGGATTTACGCAAGGACAGTCGTGCTGACTGCTGGGAGCACACCAGCCAGACATTGCACAAGACGGGACCGATTTTGGGAGTCGATGTACAAACACATAGGCCGCTTGCCTTCGATTGGGAGTTCTACCACAGAATGTGAATTTGGAAGAATGTTGGAGGCTGTGGGAGGGGTGTTTAGGCCATATTCTCTCACAAGATACCACGCATAGCGATGCGAGGATCAGACTGCTTGCGAGATATTGAGCTGAGTCAGGAAAGACTGTGTTGTAAGCTGATTTATAGGGAAAGATTGAATAAGTTTCTTCAAGTTGTATAGCAGGAAAGACATGGTTGTCATGGTAATGGTATTTCTGGTAGATTGGAGAAGCACGACATGCTTCTCGAGCGTTCTAGTCCAGACTGACCGAGCGGAGTAGTGCAGGGTCGTCGTCGCTTGGGTTTGGGAGGGAGGCAAGGAAGGACGACAACACGGCCATCAAGTCACTGATCCTGGATGACAGAGAGGACAAAGAGAGGACACATGAATGCTGTGCATCTTTGTTTCAGTGGCGAATGGATTAGACCTGAGAACATTGAGGCAGCATCTGCAGTTCAATGATTCAGATGATGAGTAATTAGCAGAATTTGCGGTTTTGGTGGAACGATTTTTTATTTCCTTAGTCCAGCAGAAGCCATGCTACACTGCATCGACCACAGATAAGAGTTTCGTGGCACTCTGCCGATAAAACAAAAACACACATGGTCAGCCTCTGCGATATTTTGGGGAGAGGAATGCCTCGACACAAATATAATGTGGTTTCAATATGGTGTCGGAAAATCCAATGCGCAAAAGCATTCCATCCTTTCGTTCTTAGTGGGAGCAGTTGGGGTGTGAGCAGTCTTGGACAAGTACAAGAGTGCGAGAGACACAGCACGTGACTCTGAACATAACATTACATATTGTCGTTCTGGTTTTTGAAGCAGCGAAGCTGCAGGAAATGAGAACAATTTTAGCCCATTTTGAGCAGATAGATGGAACCGTTAATGGAGTGAACAGAAGAAACGGACTCAGGACGCAGGTTGAGAGCTTAAATACACAAAGGTGAATATAGCGGAAGGGAAGGCGACCGAGCACAGATCATGTGTCCGTAGATATTAGATTTCGAAACATGCGTGCAAGAACCACGATGGAAAGATTATGGCGTTTTGAAGAAAGAGTGACACAAATGTTGCTCATTTAGACGCCCTTCCTCTGAAAAAAAAAGGTTATTTGTAATTTGGGACACAGGAGGACAGACGATGAAAAGTTTATGTTTGATGCGGAGCTTTCGTACAAACAGAAGAATAGGAGAAGAGAAAGGCAGTACGAGACGCTCGAGTGAGTTTCATATATGCCTGCGTCGTAAGGCCTGTTTGCCGTGTGCGTGTAACATCGCAAGTTTTGTTGCTCGATATCGGCCGTGTATTTCATTTCCTCATATATGCTAGCTCATGGTATAACCAACATCCTCCTCAAAACCCTACAAATTTGGGGGTCGCCTGGTCTAGTTGTCGTGCTTCTGGAGCAGCTGGTTGCCGAGCTCAATGTACTTGGCCTCGGCGTCCTTCTGGCTCAGACCAGCGTTGACAACCTCCTGCCACTTGTTGTACTTGGCCTTGCCCTGCAGGGTGTCAGTAATCTGTTCGCACTACGAGGGTGAAACGTGTGGTTCGACGAATAATCGAGCTGGTGCTATAAGGGTACGGTCCCGAGCTCGGCGGGGCATGCGTCTGGAGATTTGTAACGGTAACAAGAACGTACAGCAAGGTTGAACATGCCGGGCTTCTCGGCCTGGCTGAAGTCCTTGCCCTCCGCGACCTTAGCGTATGCGTACAACTGCGAAAGGATGTCAGCAAGCTCTGTGTTAACATCTGCAAGCTTCTGTGCATATACGGGGCTTGCATAATGGTGGGACGCATACGTTGAGCTGCTCGTCATTGCTGGGTCCCTGCTTGCCGGCAGCCTTGAGCTTCTCGCCCATCTTGCTGACCTTCTGGTAAACCTCGGTGTACTCTGCGGAAGGCATGTTGGTATTCCTGCAGCTGATCATAAGCGAATTGGTACATATGTGGGATCCGATATTGCATACGTTGATTGTGCTGTTGTGTTTGGGGTTTGGTGTTGAGACTTGGTGATGGGTGATGACAGCGGGGTCGAGAACAGGAAGAGCGACTGGTGGGTGGGGCACGCGTGGTGGGCGCGCATGACGTGGGCCATGCCCTAAACAGCCTAGTGATCAGACACAAGACATGTTAGGTAGATGTGTCTAAGAGAGGCTGTTGCGTTTGATCAGCAGTTTCGTTGACTGGGTGATGTCTGTCTGCGTCCATCGCAAGTATCTACGTGCAGAGCCGGTTGTAAGGTTTATCGAAGTTGTATTGGAGAACATCTAAGTCCTCTGACGCCTGTACACCACGTGTAATGCTATAGTAATGCTATCTTCCTTCGATCTCGGTGGATATCGACCTTTCCTCAAATATGCGACTTGAACTTGCGAAGCCTGATCATGGCTGTGTTGTTGCAGATTTATCCCAAACGCCATGTCCCAACAAAATCCCGCAAAGCATTCATCTTTCCGGTGCTCAGTGGTGGCCATTCACCCCATTGACATTCTTGGTTCCATTAACGCCATTGGTTCCATTCACGCCGTTAACACCGTTCACACCATTAACACCGTTGGTGTAGGGCTTCTCAGAGGATTTTCGGTACAACGGGCCGCTGCATCCTCTCAGGCGGTCAGCGGCCTGCTCAGGAGTGATGTCACGCTGGGGCTCAGCCAACATCTCGTAACCAACCTGGAACTTCCGGACGGTTGCGCTACGGAGGAGAGGAGGATAAAAGTGGATGTGGAAATGGCTGCATTCGATCTCCTCAGAGGTGCCTTCCAGAGGTGCTTGATGAATACCCATGCCTGGAGATGTGTTAGTCACGTGACTGTAAATACAAACCATGATATGACTTACTGTACGGAAATTGTGTCTCAAAGAGATTGTCGTATCTGCGGGTAACTTCTGCAATAGCCTCTGCGAGCTGCGCACGCTCTTCTTTGTTGAAGTCTACAAGCGATCGCTTATGTTGCTTAGCTGTGAGCAAGATCTCAAATGGCCATACACCCCAGTACGGCACACCAGCCCAGAATCCCTCATTTTCAAATACAGTGCGGACCTTTTGCTCGGATTCCAACGCAGCGTAGTCGCTAAGCATGTGCGAGCCGTTTTGTTCTTGGCGGTACTTGATCATCTGCTGAATCTCAAGTGCGGGCTCCTCGGGAAGTGACGTCGTCGCCCAAACTTGGCCGTGGGGGTGAGGGTTCGAGCAACCCATGGCTTGACCCTTGTTCTCGAAGATCTGCATGTAGCGATACTGTGCATTTGGCCTCTCAAGCTCGCCTTGGTCCAGTTCTGGTATCAACCGTGTTGCGGCGAGCTTCGCAAGTGGTGACTTAGGGTCCAGGTGCAGTGTGTAAATGTTAGTCCAGGTCTCTATAACAGGCACTATCTCTGCAGGGCTCATGTCTGCAAGAGTGAGGCTGTGATTTGGCGAAAAGCAGATGACATAGCATTTTCCAGTGACACCTTCTGCGCGCAGGAGTCGCGAGGCCAGTGATTTGCTGTTTGAATCCGGGCGGTAGTCTTGCTGCTCTTCCTTTACGGCGCTGAAGTCGTTCACAAACACGAACGTGTTCTTGAACTGCGGATTGTTCTCCCCATTTGCTCGTGTGTTGCCAGGGCATAGATAGCACTGACGACGTCAGCACGGGTGTCAAATTGATTAGTTAGTAGGTGGGGTGAGCACGCACCTTTGGGTCATACTCTGGAAGCGTCACTTTGGACGGCTCTTCCTGCGCACCTCTGGATAATTTTAGAAGTACATCGAGACAGCACATACGGACAATCTTACTGCCATGGTCGCTTTGTGCGGTGCGGCGATACCAGGATCCAGCTTCCTCGCAGCAGATTGAAGCGCCTGTGGGAGATGTCGTTCAGAACGGGGTCAGTCATGATGCGCGGAGTGCAGTGGTGAAGTTGCCTTCAAAGCGGATGGCGCGAGACACAATATATAACGGACACAGATAACGCGGAGACGGGAGCCAGCGGCGGAAACATGATTCGGGCATAAATAGTGAAGGCCAACGTCTGGTGCCCTTCACACGCTAGAGGCGACCAAACATCCCTGTTGGCGGCAATCTAACCGCATTGGGTACCGCAACCATCTTCACAGCTCCAGCTGGCATCATTTTGATACAAGCGCATCTTCAACAACAACATTCGAGCTAACCACGTGCCCGTTGAGGAATTATCCCGCGTACCGTTCTCGCAGGGTTTCTGAAAATGGCGGCAATGATGCCGAGCGCCTCCACGTCCAACGCCGTCTACGACAACGACGCGGTGGAGCGGGACCTGATCGACCCCGACGATGGTGCGTTGCGGCCGCCTGTAGCATATGCATGCTGCACTGCAACACCAAGCTAATTGCACACAGCAACACTCGACGACCTCGACGACCCATTGCAGGGGACTTCGGACCGCGCTCCGCTTACTGGGAGGATTGCTCCGGGCGGTGCAAGCACGCAGTCTTACCTGACGTCGAGCATCCCTGGCGAGGACCGACGCGCCCCGACCAACACCATCGACGAGTCAGTATGGGAGACGCTGTCGCGCGACCTCTTGGCCATCTGGGAGAAGATGAAGCAGGTACTGTACCCCAAGTACCTGCTTGGTGGCATGATGCAGCAAGGCGGAGGCATAGCAGCCGCAGAGCGCGGTGAGGCAGACGGCTTTGGCGGGAGCATCAGGAACCTGGCAGGCAGATGGCCAGATGCAGACGTGCTGCTTCAGGGTGGCATGAGCGAGGGCCTGCGAGATTGGGACCTGTGGGGACCCCTCATCTTCTGCCTGCTGCTTAGTCTGTTCCTGTCGCGCGGGGCAAAGGCCGAACAGAAGGATCTTGTCTTCTCGGGCATCTTTGCCATGGTGTGGATTGGCGAAGCAGTCGTGACGCTGCAAATCAAGCTCCTTGGAGGCAATATGTATGTTGAGCTCCGCCTCCACCCACCATTGTAGCCTACGCTAATGACCCTTCAGTGCCTTCTTCCAGTCCATCTCGATCATCGGCTACACGCTCTTCCCACTCGTCATTGCCTCGCTGCTCAGTGCAGTCGGTATACCAATGATTGTCAGGATACCGGTCTACCTTGTTCTCATTGCCTGGTCTTTGGCAGCAGGCGTCAGCATCATGGGTGGCTCTGGAGTGGTCAGGAACCGTGTTGGCATCGCAGTATACCCTTTGTTTGTTTTCTATATTGCGCTGGGCTGCATTTGCTTCATCAGCTGAGCTGGTTACGTGTAAAACACGCTGTACCATAGCAGGCGTTGGCTGGTGTGTTACCTACAGCGTGTCTCGATAGCGAGGCACGTGAGTCTCTTTCAAATTTCACAAGACTGCTCTTTAACACTTTCGCTTTGAGGGACTTGCCTTCACCCATGGTTGGAGACGTGTAGTGCATTGTGCCGCCGCGTGAGTGAACTAAATCTAGAGCCCCCACCATTGCACCTCGACAACACACTCGACAGCGAAGCGCCAACAATCTGCGCTTTTCCGTCTAGTCGCTGCCCGCAACGCGCTTGCACCTTTTACGCCCCCTATCCACGCGCGTCCGCCTGGGCCGTGTAATTAAACATTTCGCAGCGAGTGCACTGGTGCAGATCTGAGTAATAGACGACGACGCATTGACCGAACCCACCGCGGCAACAACCTTCCACCACGCTCGAGCCCTCTGCCGTATACCAAACCAGAATTTGCAGTGCACACGCTCGCAAGCTGAGCGCGTGACCCGGATCCTCCTTTCTTCGACAGTGGTAGCTTTATTAGTGCTTTGTCCAGCATCTAGCCTGAAGCTTCGCGTCGTTCTGCCTATACCTAGCTTACCATTACGATATCGCACCGAATCCCTGCTACAAACAACACCATCGTAGTTGGACCCACCTGACCTCGGCCGCCGAACGAGCACACTCAACTCAGACAGGACCGTCAAACCGTGCTGCGCCTGATCGGCACGTCGCCTCGAGAGCCCCTCCCGTCTCGTCCACTGCACCGCGTAACTTAGCATTCAACAAAGCCACAATGAGCTCGTCAGAGCAGCAAGAAACAGTGCCCAAAGCCACCGAGGCTCCTGTCTCGCCGGCACGCAGCGATAAGAGCAGCGACAGTGAGGGCAGGCCTGTTCGGGAGAAGTTTCAGAAGACTAGCATTGATGCCACAGCAAATCCGATATCGGTTCTCGGGCAGACAACGAGCGGCACAGCAAACGGCACTCTTCAGCCGGGGAGTCGCAGCGCCTCGGGATCAGACAGTGAGCGCGGACGCCTACGAAGGAAGCGCAGCCGCGAAGACATCGACGACGACAATGAGGGGGACAAACAACCTGACAAGAAGCAGGAGAGGCTGGACAAGGCCTCAGAGAAACCCGAGAAACATGTACGCAAGAGGTCCAGGGACCTCACCAAGGACCTCGAAGATGGAGCTTTAGCCAAGCCTGTGGCTACCTCCGTTTCAAAAATCGAAGAGACAGACGCCGAGATGGCATCCCCGAGCAAGACCGCTGCAAAGTCTACGGACACGGATACGCGTGCTGGTAACAGCCCCAAGAACAAACGCCCTCGTGACGAGACTGAGGGTTCTGAGGTCGTGACGGACCTTGCAAACGACATGTCCACCAATGGCCAAGGAGCGACAAAGACTGGCGACGAGCGCGAATCGAAACGTGCACGAGACAAAGAAGAGGCCAAATCCACAACGTCCATACCCGCTGGCAGCGGCTTCGCAAATACATCTGCAGCCTCACCCTTCGCCGCCATGGCCGCAAAAGCTGCGCCACCAAAAACCTCTCAGAAGACAGAGGCCCTGCCCCAAACATCGGATGACAAGTTCAAGGCATCTGGATTCGGCAGTCTTGCAAATTCGAGCGGGTCACCGTTCGGAGGGTTTGGCTCTGCTGCGAAGAGCGGATCACCATTTGGCGGTGCTCCCAAGCTCACTTCCTTCGCCTCGCCAGCAGCGACTTCGTCGACAATAACGCCGTCTGCAAGCGGGTTTGGATCGCTCGGTGGTGCTAAGTCGAGCTTTGGTGGTGGTAGTACTTTTGGTGGAGCATCAAGCAGTCCCTTTGGAGGCTCTTTCGCTTCGAAGCCTATCGGCAACTCCTTTGCAACACCTGGCGCACCTGGTATAACTGGGCTTAGCTCCAAGCCTGAGCGGGCATTTGGTGCGCCTGGCGACAAGCAGGACGAGGAAGAATCTGATCAGGACGACGATGGTGATGACAATCCAGAGAAAGATCCAGAGGATGGCCGACGGCCTAGCCAACCGCTGTCTAACGCCGCTCGTAAGTCGCAGCATGTGTTTGATACAACCTGTACTGAATCTATTTTAGCTACAGAAACGGGCGAGGAACACGAGAATTCGGCGTGGGTTGGCCGTGCGAAGCTCTACACCATGGACGGAGAAGGCAAAGAGCGAGGCTGGAAGGAACGCGGTGTTGGTAACATCAAGCTCAACGTCACCAAGGACGAGCCAAAGAAGGCGCGCTTCGTCCTCCGTGCAGACGGCACACACCGCCTGCTCCTTAACGCTGCCGTTACAAAGACATTGGTCTTTGGCGCGGATTCAGAAGGCGCAAAGCCCAAGGACGGTCGATTGTTGTTCAACTCTCCGAATGCAGAAGGGAATCTGGACATGCATCTTCTCAAGGTACGTTGTCTCTGTATTAATTTACCTAGGTATTACTGCTTACACTACATAGCTTAAGTCTGAGCGTGCTGTCGAGCTGTGGGAGCAAGTCGCTCAAGTTCAAAAGCATGAATTGTAGAACAATTTCACCCGCCGCTCATCCAGCAGCAGCGTGAGCCTCTCACCGTCCTCCAACGGTACTGTCTACACCGTCGATTCGAATGAAACGCTGCCCATTATGGATACTGATTTCCATGGTTCTTTTTGAGCAGCCTACTTGCGCTTTGGACACCGTGCATTTGGTGTTGGATTCAAGCACTTCATGGTCTTGCATAGACACAGATACAACGATGAGTGACTGCATAGCGGTGCATGAGCTGGGGAGCCAGCATTCAAGAAACATTCTAGCAACAACAAATAAAGTATAGTGTAACCACACGCGACCCAATTCTCGTGACTCACCGCCTCTCTTCTTCACTCGACTTTTCGCAGCTTTCGTGTCACCACCTCTCCCAGATTCAAGTCTACGCTGAAGTCATCTCCCTGATCACTCGCACAGAACATATGCCTCGGCCTCGAATACCGTGTCCCAGCCACCGTACGACACCCGCCCGCTTCCCCGGCCGCGGCGCCTGCATGCACGTCGTACTTCTAGAGCATCTGCACCTCATCGCTCCCATCACAACGGCACGACATGCTGCTCGAAACCGCTACGGGCCGAATCGAATACCACAGCAACCTCGAACAGCTATGTAGAACATGGATCACCAAACCACAAACCGTAGCACTGGGTTTCACGGAAAACATTTGATTCGACACTTGTTGGCTGTGTTGTATTGTACAATCAGTAAAGTTACATCTGCAGTTCCGTTTTGAATTTCCTCCACTGCGGGCACTCCGAATTCGTCCATCTGCATGCCTATGTATCGCACATCAATCAACTTCGCACTCACGCCGCGCCTCCGCGGAGGAATCACTGTGGATGCAAGTCAGGCAAACGCACAGCGCACAGCGCACGTCAAGCAGCAGCGCTGCCCCATCGCGACACTGGCGCCGACCCTCGCTATTCTCCGATTCGCGAGAGTGGGTCGCAGGATGGCTTACGGCTAGCCGTAACAGCCTAAGAGGGGCTTTGTGGCAGGGCCGCCCTTTACCACATGATTTGTAGACGGGCACAGGAGGGTAAGCGCCACGATATTAGATTTCGAACGGGAGATAGAGGCGTTGCGGCGCGGTGTGCGGCGTGGCCTTGTGGGTCGAGGTCATGGGAGGGCGGGCGGTCTAGGTGCTGTGCTGTGTATGTATACATAGAAAGCTGGTGCGGACCCAGTGCAGCGGTTGATCCTAGGTTTCTGTGCAGCGTTGCGAGACGAGTTGGCTGACATTATACGCAAGGCGTGAGGACTCGAGTTTTCGCTGTCAAAGAGTCGAGAATCGGAAATCTTGTCCACGCCTGATTTCGAGGCGGTTGGTTCTTTTGGCGCTTCCGCATACATATCAGGCTGCGTCAGCGCCCGCAGGACTGCTGTTTGCTTTTACATACAGCCTCGCCAAAGCCTCACGAGAACGAATCCAGAGTATTCGAGACCGGTCCAGACTATACATAGCAATGTTTGTGCCAAATATGCCATCGCGCCCAGCGGATATCTACACGGTCAAAATCGCAGAACACGAAGCGCAGACGAGCCTCACTATGTCACTGAGGAAGCTGGTTACTGCCGCGGGAGGGACATTCATGATCAATCTCATGGAAGGACCGGGCTTCATGTGAGTTGCCGAGCATACCCTGCTGCGAACAAGACTGACCGCTCTTAGTTTCAGGATGCCCACCACGGCGCCCAGCCCTCTCACATCGTTTCTGTACGGCAGGGCGCTGGAGGAAGGGTGCATACATGTTAGCAAGATGAGGCTGGAGAAAGACGATAGAAAAGAGTCGCCAATGGAGGATGATTCGAGTGATGCTGAGTCAGTGGCGGAGGACGATACGGATCATCCTGGACTGAGAATGAAATGGAACTGGACTGAGCTGAAGAACGAAAGGAATTAAGAGACGGAGACGGGAACATTGTTTATTCAGCGAGGTGTTCGGGGTTTCGGCGCATCAAAATGGTTTTATTGCTTGAAATTATACCGTAGGCCGTCTCAGTCGTCTAACGTGCTCGAACTTTGTGATTATCTTGTGATACTAGATGTGTTGGGTTACAGTAGCTCAGGAACATCCCCTTGTCTACTGCTTCTTAGCCTCGCGCTCCGCCTTTCGCAAAGCACGGTTGCGAATGTCAACGTGCATACCACGGTTAACCTTGACCACGACGTGCGACCGTTCGCCGATAAACCTTGACAGGAACCACTGCATCAGACCATGGCTCCAGTAAGGTGTACTGGTAAAGGCAACATTCTGCGCGCCACCCGAACGGCCGATCTTGCTGAGCGTCGCTTTGACAAACTGCTTGGGATCGGGCACGAGGGCTGACGGCTTGCGGATCTTGGACATGGCGGTGGTGATGAGGTGAGACTGCACACACTGGACATGCACACCGTATGGCTGGAGCTCAGAGCCAAGAGCAGTGGACCACTGCTGCAAGAAAGCCTTGCTGCCGCTGTAGGTTGCCAGGAGGGGAGTGGGGAAGAAGCCGCCGAAAGAAGCCATGGTGAGGACCAGTCCGCGCTTGCGCTCCTGCATGCCGGGAGTGATGATCTGAGTAACCCTCAAAGTAGCCATGCAGTTGATGGTAATGATGTCGGCCATTTCCTGCTTCGGTGTCTCGTTGAATGGCACAGGGATGTTATGGCTCAGACCGACATTGTTGATCAAGATTGATATATCCAGCCCATCCACGAGCTTCGCCAACTTGGTGTAGTCGGCATCCTTGTTCTGTGCAAAGTCCATTGCCAGGGTCTTGACGGAGATTTTGGGTCCATATTTGGAGGAGACATCGGCGGAGAGGGAGTCGAGCTTGGACTGGGTGCGGGAGACGAGAATCAGGTTATAGCCCTTAGCTGCGACGGAGAGCGCAAATTCCTTGCCAATGCCATCGGAGGCACCGGTAATCAGCGCCCATGTTCCCTGGGGGCCGAATTCGGTGAGCTGTCAAGGTAAGCATGTGGTCTACGGCGATGATGGTGAGGGGCACTTACCGACTTGCCTGGGAGCACAAACAAGCTCAATAGGACTCGGACGGTGCTGACGATGGGTGCTGCAAAAGACACAATGCCCACGAGTAAAAAGGCAGAGAAGGCGGCCTGTACAAGCGAGTTGCTGGCCTCGAGGCGCACGCCAAAAGGTGCGAATAGACCGTCCATGATGAGCAACGAACAACAGCAGTAGCAACGACACCCTTTTGCACCGTCGATGCAGGACAAGATTCACGAATTGCTGACCCCGAATTGCACTAGCGTGGCCGTGGCCGAGGTTCATTGGCTGCACTGTCGCCGGTCCCAGCTGTCCTCGGCCAAACCTTTTCCCGAGTCGCGCGCCTTCCCATCCACGCTAAGGCTAAGCGACTGTCGAAATTCGAAGTGCCTCACTGTGCAGCGAACCTCACGAAGACCGACCGTCAACTAACCAACGACAGCAACCATGGCTACCGAGCTCACGTACGTCGAATGCGCAAACAGCACCGCAGCGAACAATCACTAACATCTGCACAGTGTCCAGTCGGAGCGCGCTTACCAGAAGCAGGTACTACAAACCTCCTGCGAAAGACACCCCGACTCGAATGCTAATGCGCTGCGATAGCCTCACATCTTCCAGAACCACAAGGTCGGCGGTCCCCGCAAGAACACCCGCACCAGGAGATGGCACAAGGAAGTCGGCCTGGGTTTCCGTACCCCCAAGACCGCTATTGAGGGTACCTACATCGACAAGAAGTGCCCTTTCACCGGCATGGTCTCCATCCGTGGCCGTATCCTCACCGGTACCGTCATGTCCACCAAGATGCACCGTATGTTTCTCCATCAGAATCGAGCCGCACACAGAAACAAGAAGATTGGCGTGGTCGCAGCTCTGGACAAACGTTGACACGACACAGGCACCTTGATCATCCGTCGTGAATACCTCCACTTCATCCCCAAGTACTCCCGTTACGAGAAGCGCCACAAGAACCTCGCCGCGCACGTTTCCCCCGCTTTCCGTGTCGAGCCCGGTGACCAGGTCATCGTCGGCCAGTGCAGGCCCCTCTCCAAGACCGTTCGCTTCAACGTCCTCCGTGTCCTTCCCCGCAAGGGCCAGGCTGCCAAGCAGTTCTCCAAGTTCTAAATGCATCGGTTGGAGTAACGGATTATGATGAGCAAAAGGAGGCAGGCAGGTTGGGCTGAGCGTGATGGTTTTCGATATGGTCACTTCGCATCTGGGTTAAGGAACCGGAGTCCAATGGGCCATGTATGTTTCTCCAGCTACGATCAATGAAAGTCCTCGGAGGTCAAAAACGCCCCGAGGCGGGTCAAAAGTCAGGACGGCTCAGTCGTGTTGTTGATGTGACGGATGACGGCGCGCTTGGTGACGGCTGATGAACTCTGTATTCCATGCTCACCCGCAGATTGCAAGCAAAGCACTAATTGACCCCTATCAACGTTGCAACATGTTGCGACGTGCAAACTCACGCAGGCAATCCACCCGTCAATTACCAAGACATCCCTTGAGCCAACTTCAAAATGACGTACCGACACTTAGCGAAGCGCATTGTGACAATCACCCATGAGAAACTTATTCATGTGATTCACGTGTATTATCAACATGATGTCTAGTGTTATATACAATTGCTGCTCGACCGACGTTGCGGACATACACATCTCCTGAACCCTCTATGAAACAACACTCCTACTGCCCTACTGCCCTACTGCCCTCGTGCACTACCTTCTTGCCACCCTTACTTCACATAATATCCCCACTGAGTGAACATCCACAACAAGCTTCCCGTGCTAACAAACACCGGTCCCGCGAGCGCCTTCCCCCACCTCGTAGTACCAAACACAAACCACTCGCTCCCAAAGTGCGCAAACGCCACAACGTAGGTCCAGATAGCCAGCTGGTAGAACGCCGGCTCGTTGATGTGATACGCAGCGTAGAACCGTATCACGCTCGTCAGGAATGTCCATGTCCCGAATGTGCGCGACGAGAGCCAGGTTACGTGGGCGGGCTGCTTCACAGGCGGATCCACAGAGGTGGGGTTGTACACGCGCGAGGTGTAGCTGAGGGTGGAGTAGGCTTGGATTGAGTTAAGGGTCGAGACGAGTGAGACCTAGGGTGATCAGTGGGTGGCTTTGCGGGGAGAAATGATGCTGGCTCCGCTGCTGGGTGTGATCGCGCGCTGGCGTGAGCCGAGGGGATGAGACGTACAAAGAGGAGCCATTTGGGCAGCAGGCCCTCAGCTTGAGGAATCCAGGACGAGACTGCGGACGCCATAGCTGCAATTGACGCTCTTGTGCTAATGAGACTCTGTGCTCGGTGTTAATAGTGGTGTGTTCGTGGGCGTAAGATTTTGGAAAGCTGCCGGCCTGGAGCCGTCAGGGCAGGCGCGGCTCGTGCGCAGTCAACATCTCATCTTTTACGACAGCCATATTGCCCACAATGTCAGCCACCACGAGCAGCAACAAATTGCATTTTCAGCGCTTTCGATATGTTTCTGGCCTCGTTACGCACGATATATTGGGCCTGACAACAACTTAACCTACAGCCGCCAGTCGCATCTTGGACACGCTCCTGATATTCTGATTCGAAGTCCACCTGCAAGTTGGAACTAGAGTCATGTTAGAAGAAGTCTCGTGGACCTTTCATTCAACACGTCCTTACTCCGCGCGTGATTACCCCACAGTATACAGAGCCAATAGTGTGTATACCGAAGTCCATCTCCAATCGAGTCAGATACATGCGGAGAATACGTTCCAAGCCCGGAATTCGGGAAATAGAGTCAGTGCTAGCAGACAGGAACAACTGTGCTTTGCAGTCTCTAGCCCATAGTAGTATGCTATCCTCTACCTCGCCCTACCCAGCATCTTCCGCCAACCCTGGTCTGCTCTTCTAGACCTACCTTCATTCCCGCTAGTTTTCCGCCTGCGTCGGTTTCCCGCCTCCGCCTCTCCTTTACCGCCCTTTAGTCTCTCAACGCCAACATCTTGTTAGCACTATTGCCATTCATTAGTAAGATGGTAACACCGCCGATGTTCTCTTGTCTGTACTCGCGCTTAGGGCACTCTGCGCGGTGCAGTCGATGTTCATGTGCGGACAGCTCACGCTTATTCCAAAAGGTGAAGCGTCTGAAGAAGCAAACTCGTGGACAGCAATCGAAGGGCCAGGCAGCCTTCACCCACTACATGTCTGTGAGAGCCAAATTGTGGTACGAAAATCAAAGGCTCTGACAGACTACAATACATCAACTCTTGATTTCTAGTAGAGCACTTGGTCTCTAAGCCGGCTCATACAGTTCTAATGAAACCGCCTGTTCAAATTTCGTCACTCTGGACCAAGGCGTCTGGCCTCTTTCTTCCACGAGTATCTTCTTATATTCAAGTCATTCTGATCTATTTTGTCGTCAAGCCAGGATCGCTGCTACTTCCTCTTAATGTCACCACATGAGGGACAAAAGCGCACGATGTACCTTGAGTGTTTTTTCCTGAACTAGATCTCATGTCCACCACCATTCTCCAACTTTTTCTCAAAGCTTCCAAAAACAATTTTATGCAGTTTCTGAAACTTGATGGCTATTCATTCATGTTTTGCCGAACAAACTGACACAACGTGTCTCCCAATTCGCCAAAAATGTGAAGTACCCATGATAAACCACCTCTCCTTTTTCTGAATGCAATACTGCACTCTTTCTCAAGTATAACGCCAATCCCCATTATGACGGTCTCTTCTGTTCTGTCTCAAATCTCGGGGACTTGTATATTACCAAAAAATGCTACTTCCAAAAACTGATCTTAGGTTGGGCGATGGGTCAGTGCTTGTGTCTGTCAAGCGAAACGATCTCAAACCGTAGTTGCAGCCTTCTTATGCGCCAAAAACTATTCTGCATGCCTTGATGACATTGCGTCTGTCTCCAGGTCCAGACATGGAGGCCATAGCATGTTTCCTTCGTTGCTACGCACAAACATATTATTCAAATCAAGGTCTTGTTTGTGAGTACTTTATCTGAGCCACATGTCACTGCATCAAAAGGCAGCTTCTATCAAGCTATGTGAGCACATATATAGCTAAAAAAAAAAGTCTCTTCTACAGAAACATGATCTTGTCTCCTTCCCTACATATACAAATCTCCAAGTCAAAAGCTCTGGCAAATACCCCCAGGTCGATGCCAAAGCGCTTGGAAACAGGCGACGATTACCACATGTTTTGGCTTCTAGTCTGCTTTGGAGCAATGGCGCAAGTTACTGCGGTTTCCCCCTATGTTTCGCTTTCGGTCTCTGGGTGTTTCTTCAATATCTCGTCTCCAATTGATTCATCAACGCTTCTTAACATTTCGGGACAGGATTCACGATGGCTGATTCTCATGTGTACCTCATGTGTAAACAGCTCCAGGCAACTGTCATGTCTGATGTGCTCCGGCTTTTCTTCTCAAACATGCCACAATCGCGGGTATGGTTGTTCGCCATGTCATCTGTCAATGCGGGCTCGTACTTAAACACCACTTCTGTGATTCACATCAATTTCTTTACGGTGACTTGGATTGACAATCCGGCTGAAAGTAAGCTGTCGTGCCCAGATCTGCCATCGCTCTATTAAAACAGGGTTGGGGCAATAATACTTCGTAACCAGACTTTTCGTTGATAATGTTCCGCTGTCCAGCCCACTTCTCTGTAAAGAGAGAGGGGAATTAAACATTACGGCAAGACGACTGCATGTTTACGTGTTTGATGGAATTGCCAGGAGTCTGGGCCAAACAATGACGATCGAACACAGTATCCGATGCTAGACACAAGCCAATACTTTTTGCACTGATCAAGGACGTCTCTCAGAGTTCTGAGGACCCAACATTGCGCCACATCAACATCTTGGGAATTCAAGCCAAAAAAATCATTGCCTGTACTCCAAGAACTTCCTCTTATATGTTGTACACTTGTTCTGTGCAATAATTGATGGTTAACGTGGCGAGAGCTGAGCGACATGATTGAAGAGTACATCGAGGCCTTCCATCGTCACTGCCGACGTCTCAAAGTATGCGCGAGCACTTATTCTAGCAGTGAGCTTGTATGCCTACTGGAATCAGCCATCGTTCGCCTGTGATTGTAGGTCAACTCACATCACGCGTCCAGACCGCTTGGGACCCTCCGCGATTAATGTCCTTCTTGCAGCCTACAAGTATCTTGGGGACCTTATTTAGACACAGATCAGCCTCATGATTCCACTACACGAGATTAGTTTCTTGTGCATGACAGGGGTCTTTGGTATAACACGCCTTATGTTCGACGTTTTCGAAAGAGGTGTGTGAGCTGATGTCAAAGCATAACAAAACTGCATGTACCACGCCGTATGATGCACGCCGTTCTTGATCGGGAACGCGATAGAGTCCAGAGTAGTCCTGTATGACTATGTCGAGGTTGCCTGTATGCTTCGTAAAACTTGTTGCAGATAGTGGTGTATGCTTTTAATTGTCAGCAGCGCTCTCCCGCATCATATAGCTGTATATACCTTTGGTATACTTCCAGTACACCACGCGCTGAGATTGATCAGTTTATGCAGACCAAAACTGGACGTATCATGATGAACATACTGGGATAACCATGTCTTCCCACACTGAGCGTCACCCAAAAGTAGAACCTGGCGTTGTAACGGATTCACCTCAAACTGACTCAATGGTGACATTGGTGTGGGAGGAACTATCCTCGCTTCTTCTTCGATTTCGAATTTCCCTGCGGAAAGGTCTCTTCTGGAAAATGCGCGATGTAAATCTGATAGCATGACAGGATTTGGATTCGAGGAGGTTGAGGTGGTACACATATCTGCTCGACTCATATCTGGCATCGATGCCGGAAGCTCTACTGCGTAGGAGCTGTGCTCTGGTACGGGTAGCTCATATGCCAAACTAGTTGCTGGAGGTGACCTCTCTAGACAACTGTCGACGTGTGTCCACGCTTCATCATCCTTGAGACCCTTAAGACTTGCGGAACACATCGGACAGACTCGCGACAATGCTGTAACATCTGGTTCAGCAGCCTCAGATGTGGGAGATTTACGTTTGGTGGATAGACTAAATATTGATTTCTTCTTCGTGGGAGCAGATTCATCGCTCTTGCTTCGACGGTCCTGTAGAGATAATGTCTTAACTAGGGAGGCCGGTGAGAGCGAGAAGCTTTTGGATGGTGACGTTTGCGAGTCTTGATTAGAGTGATGTGGTCGCTCAACGGACCTTTCGATCGCGTCAAAAGTAACGTTTTCCTGCGCATTCGACTTCTTGCGGACAGATCCAATCACGTCGGGCCCAATATCGTTTGGTGTGTTGTAAGGTAAGGTAGTACGCTGTGAAGTTGCTCCATGGTCTCCTGCTTTCCAATCTGGAGACCGTGAAGAAGTCGAGGCGGCCCGACGGTGTGTCAACAGGGCATTGTTTCCGAACGCGTCATTCAGTCTCCTCGAATCTATCACACTCGTACCTGTCATTGTTTCTCCGATGGTGTTGACAGAAGCCTTGTATGAAGGAAGGCGAGAGTCTGAAGCAGCTCGCCGCACAGGAAAGTTTTGAGCTATACTCGGGGGCATCGGCCTAGCGGTAGTGAAATCGTTGAGCGTAGGAGACACCATAATCTCTGGGATTTCTTGCAAAAAGCCAGTAGGGCTGGTCAAATTTGGGGTGTCAATCGGCGTATAGGTTGGCGGGTCTACCCCAGTCGACATGTCTGTCGTGCGATTTGTATTTCTGGTGGCTGAGGTTGACTCAGAAGTCGCATGCTCAGCTCTCCTACTGGGAGACGTGCTTTTAGAAGGTGGATCTGCGGATCGGACTGGCTGCGACACAAGCGTCTTGTATGCTTTAACAGCAGCAGCATGTCTTGCTTCCTCCTTAGTCGAATAATCTGCCACCTTTGCTATCTCCCTTTGTCGGTCTTCGTCGGCAAAAACGATGCAATTGTAACCTTCGCGGCCACGTCCAATCATGAAAATAGGCTTCTGTCCCAGCTCCTGCTGACAGAGAGAGATCAGGATTTTAGTTGAAGATGAGGTGTCTCCAAATTGGGCGCGCTCTGTAGTTGACGAGGATTCTTGTGGTGCCGGTGCATGTCGTGATGTAGTTGCTGCACGTTGTAGAGGTGATATCCTCTTTTCAGCCGTTTCCGTTTCCGTATACGTCATCGGCATTGATGATTCCGATTTGATATGTGGAACAGCCTCCATCTTACTGTTTCGTAGTTCAGCTGTGGTACTAGATGGAAGTGAGCACGATGTTCCACCAGTTCCAGTTCTTGGGTTAGGTATAGAAGTAAGCTCTCCACGCTGAGGCTGCTTCCCTTTGTCAATAATGGTAGACCTGCTGGATGTAAAAGCGTCCGATTGATGTATGCTGCTTGTTTGGACTTGTTCCTTCGCAGTCGCTCCAGTGTCTTCTTTATTGACTGGGCTTGCGGGATCCTTTTCCGCTTCTGAATATGCTACGATCGGTCGCTCGAGCGTGCTCAGACCCGCTCGGTGAATGCCTAGTAATGCAGCATATGCTTCTTCGTCTTCAAGATTGCCTTGCTCGTTACATATCTGAACAAGAAGAGCAAGTGTCTTCTCATAACCAGCATGACCTTGCTCACGTAACTTTCGGAAGCCGCGTAACGCTTGCCGACCGTGCAGCTGCGCCTCGGTGTAATCTTTTGTGTTCATCAAGACTTCGCAGAGTCTGAAAGAGTCCCATAGAAAACGCTCGCTTTTCTTTCCAGTCTGGTGCTCCGTAATCGCAAGCTTCTCTTTCATGGTCGACTTCGCCTGTTTCCAAGCCCCCTGCATGCAGTAGGTCTCTGTAAGGAGCTCAAGTAGCTCAGCCTTCGACACTGCAGTAGCAAGGAAACTATGTGACGATACGAGTGACGTGTAGCTTGAAGTTGAAGGAAACCGGGACAAACAGTTTCGCAGGTGTCGCTCTGCGCCCTGTAGGTCACCTTGCTCTTTTCGCTTTTTGCCATTATTGAACAACGCCCTGACAAGATCATTTTCGATATCGGAATCACTGTCTGATTCGTAAACAGTAAGTGCATCGCCCGTACTGGCTTCGGATGGATCATGCGTCGGGGCCTCCACATCGTCATATTCATACACGGTGTGAGAAGATATCCAGCGCTGCATCGGCTCCTTCGACTGACTCCTGAAGATGTCCCCGAAGTCTGAGCCATACTTGACTGATGCTCTTTCACTACCTTCTGGACCGAGTGTAGTCGAGGCAGTCGACACGACATCAGCAGCCGATTCCACACACTCTTTCAGGTTTGTCATAGATATGAGCTCTGATTCAGCGTGGAATCCCTGATTGACGACAGTGCTTTCCAGTCTACCAATCTTGGTATTAAGTTCGGCACCTAAGGTGCGGATCTGATCATATAGTTTGTTCAGATTGGGCATGATCTTTTCTGGTAGCTTGGCTGTAGACTTTTGCAAGTTCACTTGATTCCAACTACGCGGCGTCAGATGGCTTCGATCAATATCATCGCAACTTACATTATGATTGTGCTAAGAGAAAGTTGCAAAGCGGCACGGTACGATTGGATCTGCTCGCGAAAGCCTGATATCTGCGCAACAGCGCTCTTCAGCCTAAGCTGCTTGCGCGACGCATCCAAGAACGAGGTACTCTTATTCACGCTCGTCAGCAGCGATCGCAGCTGGTCCAGCGTGCTCTCTCCATCGCTCAACGACCTCGCCAGGTTTTTCCAATGGCTGCCAACATGGCCTGTCGCCTGCACATCTGCTTGAATATCTTCTTGGGCAAACGTCTCTTTCATTGACAGCAACACTTGTTGGAAGCCATCCACGTCGTTCAGAATGCCATTGAGCGTCGTGTCAACGACACTGACTTCCTCACGAAACTGCTTGACCAGGACGGTCACCTGGGCTGAAACCTGGATCAAAGTGACGATGCTGGCCGTGATTGAGAAAGGATCCATTGTTGCGCATGGCGCGCGACGCGCATTGAGTCCCGCAGGTGAGCTCCTGAGGTTGCGGAGACATCGAGAACAGGAGTTCAGCTCTTCGCTTATCGAGGCTGTGGGTGTGACCAGGTTCAAACACAGCCTCATGCAGGCGCATGCTGCACGCCTTTCCAGCCCCCAACCGCACACCCACCTCGCCAGACACAGGCAATATCATGAACAACATCTGCAGACATGGTGTAGGGAGCGCTAGAATATACAAAAATAGACTGAGGTGACGAACTGGATGAGAACGATGGCTGTAGTAGATGACAGAGGCGATTTAAGTGTGCTTGAAAGGCCATCAGAGCCCGTGGGAGTTGCAGCGCATGGTTCGCGCGTCCCTTGTGCCTTCCTCCACACCACCACAAACGTCCATCAGCACCAGACATCTCCATTCTGTATGGAGGTTCTGTACCAAAGCTGTGTTGCTCAGCGATCCAATTTTAACAGTTTCCAGAGATACTCGTTTGATGCATGTTGAGGTATCCCAAACCTGCACGGCATAGCACCAGCCAAAATCATGACAGCGACAACTCCCACAATCGCTCTTCCATACGAAAGAGACACCAGCGGATGAACTGTCTACCACATACGGCCTTGCGCATCACAATGGATGCTGCCATTCCTATTTCGGCCCCAGCTTACGCGCATTTGTAAGCGGCTCTTACGACATCGCAACAACGTTTTGCACTTGACAATAAGACCAAGAGCTCGTGGTTTCCCAAAGACTGTTAAGCAGAGTGACTTCACAATATGGTGCTAAGAACGAGGCCTGAAGAAGATGAGTGGCAGGACGTGACAGACGCTAGAAAGCGCAAACAAATCCAAGATCGACTGGCACAGAGAGCGCGACGTAAATCCTCCCACCTGATGTTGCGATGATGTACTGACGGCAACCTCAGGTAGACGTTTGCGCGAGGCCAGAGACAACGACTCACCTCCTGTCCGCAATCACAATGCAACAAACCTAGGACAACTACATTTAGAAAGGAGTCTCAGCTTCGAAGCATCTCCGGTCGTCACGACACCTAGCTGGCAGGTTGCTGAGCTCTTCGACGAGGATGTAACCACTCCAGTCGTGATGAACCGGCAAGCCAGCAACGACTCCGAAGAGCCCATCGACTGGCAGCTCTTCAATCTCTCCTCCCAGGCCGAGCTATCATTGCTGGACCCAATGCCCTCGGATAGATCCCTCACACACCCCTCGCTCCTCCCCTCAAACATCAACACCCTCCCCTCCCCTTCATCCACATCCCTCACCCTCCCTCTGACAGTCTTCACCGCACTCTTTCTAAACGGTCAAATCCTACAAATCACATGCAGCACTCTCCTCGCCTCCAAGTCTCCTCCCCCGTCCCCTCAAACGCCGCTTTCTCTCCGCCCCACAACCTCGCAGCTCACCACTGTGCACTATCAGTGGATCGACCGTCTTCCATTTCCCAAGCTACGTGATAGTTTGATTCGGCTCCAAACTGTGCTGGATCTGGACGACTTCCTGCAGGATATCTTCATAAAGCCGAGTTTTGAGATTGAGAAGGGGGCGCGGAGTTGGGAGGCGAGGAAATGGAGGATGGCGGAGGGATGGAGGGCCAAGTGGGGATGGCTGTTTTTCTAGCGCTATTGATTTTAAGCGATGAATGAGGAGGATGTCCGTTTGTGATGATTTTCTTCTCCTCCTTTGTTTATTTGCTTATTCCAGGATGAGGATGACGACGACGACGACGATTCACTGACAGCAATGAACACATCCTCAATCCTCCAAACTCACTCAGACAACAAAACAACCACACAAACACACACCCTCCCTCCCTCCTCCCCAAGCCATCCACCCCCGTCCGCCCACCATCTAATCCAGACTGACAGCGGCCCACCCGCCACACACCACGTCTCACCCCCCCCTCCCACCCTTCCAGAAAAATCCAAAACACCAGACCCACACACAAACTTACTCACTTACACCCTCGAGTTTATGCCTCACACACACAAAAGACACCCATCACCACTCACGCCGCCGCCGTGGTTGACGACCCCCCGCCCGTGCCTGAGCGCGCAGACAACGATACCTGGTCTCTTCCCTCCCCATGACATCCAGCTCCGGGCGTCTTGTCTCTATCCGTGTGCAGCGCCGTTATTTCCATCGCGCTGGCAACGCTGGAATGCAGTTTGGTGCACGCACGCACGCACGGAGCCATGGCGGTGTCTTCGTGCGTTGTGCCGGTCTGCGCCTCGTTGGTGAGGCGGCTGGGGAGCGGGTGGTGGTAGGTTTTGGTGTAGTGGTGTGGTTGAATTTGGTGGGGAAGTGGTGGTCGTGAAGTTTATTGCGGTGTGGCGCGGTGTGGTGCGGTGCTGAGACAGAGTGGGAGCGTGCCGGCTTGGGTGGCGGGTTGAGGGTTGAGAGGGGTGTATGGGACGGGAGAGCGAGATTTCGATGAGGGAATGTTGTGGAGGGGCTTTGCTTTTTTTGTGTGAAGAAGGGTTTTGTTGTTGTTGGGTTCGGGTGGAGAGAGTTTGTTTGTACTGTATGTAGTCGTTTTGATGCTGTAGTTTTACTTTCACCAACACCAACACCAACACCAGCACGATGTTCCTTCACGATACTCAATAGAACTATCGTATCGCGCTCTCCTATCACCGAACCTCCGACCCATCCACCGTTCCTCGCCAATGCCACGTTTCACCCATCTCGAAACCGATCGTGCGACAGGCACCCGAAACAGGCAACGCATGAAGCTCCCACCTTCGCGTATTACCACAACACGCTCAAACAGCCTTTCTCGCGCCACGATAGCCCTCGTAGACACATATACAAGTACGCGGTCCTGTGGAGAGTCGCCGTGCAGCCTGGCGTTGCGCACACACTGACCGACGAGGCACCTGACCCCGACGCGCACAAGCACACGCACACGCACACACGGACTCTGTTCCTTGGAACCTCTACGATCGTTACCAGTACACACAAAGGAGAAATGCGGATTTCAGTCGAAATGGCTTTGCTGGTCGGCTGTGCGGCGGTGGCGCTGGCAAGTCCCGTTGCGGCCGGGCCCAAGTCGCCCAAGCATCTGGATGAAGACGAGGTCGGCATGATGGTAGCAGGAGTTGGGAGCTGTCCTGTGAGAACGACATCGTTGTGGACTATCTCTGCACGTTCACTAATCTGTGTGTAGACCGGTTGTTGGAACGAGGCTGCCAGGAAGGCAGGCTGCGACCCTAATACGGACGATGACTGCTTGTGCGGTCCGTTCTTCGACGCCGTGACTTACTGCACGGCGCAGACATGTAGTGCGGGTGATAATTTGGGTATGTGTTTTCCCGCAGTGTACGCCCGAAGAGGAAGCTCTGCTAACTTGTGCTCTCCAGCTGCATTGAATTTTCTGTCACCTGCGTGTTAGCAAGCCGCCACGGACAAGCCACATCTTCGACTTGGTAGCCGCAATGTCGGAGGTTTCCATGGCAGTGGAGGGACAGCCTAGATTTTTCAATGAAGCATAGATACCCCGGACGGATTAATGAATACTTCAACAATTTCCATTAACCTACCATGTATGCACGTCAATGTTGTAGTCGGACCGCTTACTGGGATTCTCCGTTTGCGCACATCATATGCTTGGCCAATGTCGGAGGTGCACATATAACCAAGGTACGTCGGCTGCGGCTATTTTGATGTTCAAATGCCGCGGCTCGGTAACCGGCTGCGAGCGTGAAGGCTACCGACGCTTGTCGCGAGAAAACGGAAAGTTGGTGATGGCGCTAGTACAGCTGTAGCAGTGATCTGTAGAAACCTGGGGTCTCCGCAGTAGTCAAGCTTATGATAGAGCGTAGCAGATCATCATCTGATCATCATACATGATCAGATAAACTTCAGGCCAACTATGTTTGCGAGACGTGGTGACAAAGTCGGATGATGCATTTTCCGGGCTTGTTGGTAGTGGTCGAGAACGTGTTTGAGGGAAGTGATGAGAAATCGTAATTGTTGCTGTCTCCACTGTCTAGCACAAAAACTTCACAGTCTCTCCAGTATGAAGGCTTGTGAATTGAAGGGTTAAGCGCTGGGACCTCGCTTTGCGGCGACTTCAAGACTACTGTGTAAGCTATGGACAGGCTCCAGGACGGGGGTCGTCTCCAACATGCAGGTGACGCGAGACGAGGGTCATGATCATCACAATGCCTCTGGAAGATCGGCTTTCGGCCAGTGAAAGGTGTGACGATCAACCCTGCCCAAACCGCTGCAGAGGCTGGTGTGATGTGCATTGCGCGTACAATACAACACTGCATCTGCGGACCACAGTCAAACCGGGGCCGTGGGGTACTATTAGGGCGACATCCAATGGTCAAGAGATCGAGGTGGAAATGGCAGAGATGGAACTGTGCGAGGCGAATTCGCTCATGTTTCCATATGCTACAGTACGACCATGTTGGTGTTACTGCAAAGGGTCATCGTAATTTGACTAAATGCGGTGCTTCTGGCAATCATGTTGCAGCTGGGCTACGGTCGATTCGTATTATTTGCACATGTCACAGTCGATGGATCGTGTTGGATGATGCGTCATTGCTGTTTTGGGCGATGATCCTTTTTTGGTCAAGGGCTGCTGTCCGCCGTAGTTTCATGCTTTGCACGATGCGCAGAGTCTGCATGGTACCTGTTTCATCATAGGGTGTGCACTCGAATGACTTGGCGATTTTCTCCAGCTTCTCGAACTTTGTGGCGTGATGGTCAAGCTCATGGCATGACATCAAGTGTGGTGCGTTGGAGACCGGGAAAACGTAAGGAGGAACTCGTACGCTGTTTGGATGTGCTGATGTCATGCCGCTGTCGCCGAACGAGCGTCGAGCTTCTATCGCCACAAGTCGGGCCTTCGAGGGCGTTTGAGGGCAGTGGTGCGGGGCCCCAGAGGCTTGATGGATGACACCGGCTCAATGAGGCTCAAAATGATCCCTTCGCGCGGACAGCATGGAACATGTTCGGCTGCGCGGCAGACGTCGGCACGACGCGTTGTGCAGCAATAGGTATCTGTGACGATGATTATTGCGGTTGTTGTAAAGGGGTCACAATGATGATGGGCTTTGCTCGTGTCATGGGAAATGGGGGTTGGGCGAGCTTGCAGAACTTTCTCACAGCGGGGTCTGGTAACTTGTTGAACAGCAACGGATCGAAACTACCAGAGGCTGCGCAATACCTAATGGGGGCCGCGAGGAGAGCACAGGTGTCGCATTGGGAGATTGCTGTGTCTGTGATGAATCACGTTTGTGTATGCACGCAGCACTGCCAGCGTGAAGCCTGCACAGTATGCAGCCACGGGAGCAAGTCGCAATCTGGAGCACGATAAGAAGCGTGATAGAGGCGCAGTGTTTGGCTTTGGTACCTGCAGCTGAGGCTGCAAGAGGACACGCCGTGGCGCCACCAACGTAGCAGCCGTCCCCACAGCGAGGGGCTCGGGCTGCCCGACATTCCCCGAACACGTGCAAAGGACAGAGGATGTCGTTTGCGGGCGAGGGCCAAATTTTTTTTCGCTGCGACAGTGTCAGCATGTCAGGCTTCAGCGCGCCAATGTGTCAGCGGCAGCTGCCCCGAACAATCTCCAAACTTGTGCCATGCTAAGTACCATGCCAGCCACCAAGCGGGGCGGGCTATCGAGGGGCTAGGACGACGTCAAGAATTTCTAGTCGTGCTCCTAGAAGAAATGATGATAATAGCGGGCCCTTGCTCACAGACCGGCTCTCAACCACCGAGAATCCTGCCACGCCGTGACGTGCACGCAGCATGAAACAGCAGAGTCTGTCGTTTGAACGCTCGCCCACCTTGGGCGTCATACAAAGGCACTGTGCGTCGCGGTCCATTCCGGGCTCAGGGGACACCTGGCGTGTCCTGGAGATCGCTCTGCCTTGTGAAGACAAGCAGACAGGGGGTTGCCCCACTCAGATAGGTACATACAATATCGAGTGCGGAAAGCGCGAACGGGGCTCCGCAAGGGCCGATATGGGTGAAATATGAAATAGGTAGAGCGTGCGCACATGGCCTGTGGCTGCTGGCTGCTGGCGGCTGGCGGCTGGAGGTAGTGTGCCAGCGGTAGGTACTTGGGAAGAGACTTGGTACGCTGGACGGTGCTGTACTGTGCTGTGCTGCGCAGTGCTGTGCTGCGCAGTGCTGTGCTGCGCAGTGCTGTGCTGCGCAATTCTCTGCCACCGCCAGTCTTGTGCTTCGTTCGCTCGCGGTGCAACGCGGATACCTACCTACATGCATCGTCGTATCGACTGCGGGCCGAGGTGGGCGGGTGCATTGGCTGCGTGCTGTAGGGTGCGTTCCTGGCGAACACTTGTGATATGATGATGGTCTCCTGATATTGCCATTATTGCTGGCAGCAGAGAGCATGCTGCTTGGCCCAAGAATGCAATCATCGTCAACGCCTTTGCTTTGTATTGTTTTTTTTTTGTTTTTGCTTTTTCCATATCCACCATTCCCCTGATAGGTCCCCCATGGGACAAGGCGTCCTCTAACCAGGCTCATTATTGGCAGTGCAACGCACCAGAAGCAGCAGGAGCTCACCACTGAGTAGGTAGCCGTGTGTGCATACGTAGGGAGGGCATAATTGGTCGTCTGTCCCATTCAACAGCTAAAAGATGACATGTCGATGGTGACAAAGGGTGATTCGACAGCATAACAGTAAGGAGTCCCTCCCAGGGCTGCTCCTGAGCGTCGTCTCATGAGGGTCGTCTCCAAAAGGACGTTCCCTGAATGAGGGCTTCTGCTGAACCTACTACCACACACTGGCATTGGGAGCTCGCCCTGCATCGCGCACTTGTTGATCCTGGTGCTGAGGTCCGTCTCTTTGCCTCTTTGCCCTGTATCTGTCCGGCGACAGATTGTACCACCAGAAGCCAGGCGCAAGGGCGACGGATACCGAATACCGCAGCAAGTGCATGAAGCAGGCGCCGTGATGCCATGTCCCAGAATAGCGTCATCAGTCCCCAGCTGCCAGGCAGGTGTGACACTGTGACGTCTCGATGGAAGGCTGCTCTTGTCTCTGCACTCCAGTCTGCACTCCAGTCTCCAGTGCAGCGGGGCTCCTCGTCTTCTCCAGACACTTGCCTTGCACAGCAAGCCCCCCTTCGTGGCTGATCTTGCTGTTCCGTCCTGTGACCCGGCGTGATCTGGTCACATCATTGCTGAGCTGCACAGCTGTTGTTACACGCACAAAGTGCTGCAGCCCGCCATATCCGTGGTGGCCGTCCAGCGTCCAGCATCCAGCATCCAGCATCCAGCGTCCAGCATCCAGCGTCCAGCCTGGCAGGACGGGCCCCCGCTGTCTTATTACTGCTTCACCTGGTGTGCGTCTCCACAGAGAGCCTCACCCAAGCAAGCACTGCAGCGCCGTGGCCAATCGTGGTGCGCTCGCCGACGTTGACCGCTGGGCCAGCAGCAGACTCTGCAGCAAATTTGCATGCCTTTGTTCGGGCTCACCAACAAATCTGCATCCACGGCGCGCATCGTGAGTGCGGGGACCGAGCACTGGGCACTGAGCAGGCAGCGCAGGCTTCTGCACACGACGACAGGCATCTTCCGCGGGCCCTTCACCCCTTCAGGCGCAGCGATCACGCCTCGCTTCACTGCGCCGACCCTGCCCAGGCTCGACTGGACGGAAAGGCGAGGTGGTAGGGTGGCAGGCCGCAGACGCACGCCATCGCTCCGACACGCCATCAGCAATCGCCGACACGCCCGTTCCAGCAGGTCCCTGCTCCAGCCTACTGCGCTCCGCACTGCGACTGGGGGCGCGCCGCTAGCTGATACGTTTTTGACTCGGCGCACCTTTGAGGTAGCCAAGCCGAGTGGACCTGTGTCCGCCCCGTGTCTTTCTTCGATTCCGGCAGATCCTCGTCAGCACAGGCCGGCCTCAGCGCTGCTCAGCAGCCACCGACCCCCACACGCACAATCCCGCCAGCCTTTTGTTCTTATACCCTCCGACGCCCCAGCCATACCCCCCTTCCCCAACTTTCACACGCCGCCTCTGGTGCTAATCACATGCAACCTTTCAACCTGTCCAGCGTACTCAACCCGGACTCACCCCCGCAACACTCCTCCACTGCTCCCACTGCCCTTGCCTCCACCCAGCCGTCCTCGTCCATGGCTACTGCTACCGTGAGCCTCATGGCTCCCCTCCTGCAGCAGCAGCAGCAGCAGCAGCAACAGGCTCAAGAGGAGCCGCGCCAGGACCTGCCTCGCCCTTACAAGTGCCCTCTCTGCGACAAGGCCTTCCACCGTCTGGAGCACCAGACCCGTCACATCCGTACCCACACGGGAGAGAAGCCTCATGCCTGCACTTTCCCTGGCTGCACAAAACGATTCTCGCGCTCTGATGAGCTCACCAGGTGCGTACTACTGCTTTTGTTGCCCTCACCATGACGTTCTCATATACTAACGTCTTTCGCAGGCACTCAAGGATACACAACAACCCCAACTCCAGGAGGGGCAAGGGTCAGCATGCCGCTGCCCATCAGGCTGCTGTCGCCGCCGTTCAAGCTGGTCTCGTCGAGCCTGGCTCGAGCCTTGCGCACATGATGGCTCCTCCTCCACCAAAGACCATCTCTCGCAGCGCCCCTGGCTCTGCTCTTGGCTCACCAAACGTCTCGCCTCCTCACTCCTTCTCCAACTACTCTCCCAACCTTGGCAATGATCTGGCCGCCTACCGTCATGGAGGCCTCAGCAGCAACAGCAACAGCAACAGCCCCAACGGCCTGTCAAGAAACATGGATTTGCTTGCCGATGCAGCCTCAAGACTCGAGAACCGCCACGGCCACCACCCTCACTCAAGCCGCCATCACCCCACCAGCCATGGATACCACCCATACAACAACCACCGCCTTCCTGGCCTTTCTCAATATGCCTACTCTTCTCAGCCAATGTCAAGGTCGCACTCGCACGAGGATGACGACCCTTACACACACCGGATGACGAAGAGGTCGCGGCCAGGCTCGCCCATGTCGACCGCGCCTCCTTCGCCGACATTTTCCCATGATTCCGCCAGCCCCACTCCTGACCACACTCCTTTGGCAACACCCGCTCACTCGCCCCGACTTCGACCGCATGGGTTCAACGACCTCCAGTTGCCACATCTGCGCCACCTGAGCCTCAACCAGAATTACGTCCCTGCGCTCGCTCCTATGGAGCCACAGACAGACCGCGAGGCTCCGTACGTTCCCAGCGCATCGTCTGGTCTCCGGATCGGCGACATTATTTCAAAACCAGAGGGTGCGCAGCGCAAGCTACCAGTGCCCCAGGTTCCCAAAGTCGCTGTTCAGGACCTCCTCAATGGCCCCACAAACAGTGGCTTTTCTTCCGGCAACTCGTCAACAACACCCTCGATAGCTGGCGAGGACCTTGCAAACCGCACATAAAAAAGTTTCCTTATCACTGCATGGATCGGCGTTTGGTAGCATTACATGGCTTTTGTCATTGGATTAGCGAGCGTTCTACGGAAACATAGATGGAATCACAAGGGGTACAGCTCGCGGAATTTCACGACTTCAATCCTCGAATTCGGTTACCCCTCAACAACATAGACTTGCAGATTTTCCTTTGTCGAATTCAATACCCCAGGAACCTCAGCGGTTCCAGTCTTGTCTTCTTCTCCCACTCAACTTTGCTTTTGGCCTGCAGCCAGGCGCATGGGGCCTGCTTATTGGCAGGTTCTGGTTAGCAGACAGTAACCCAATGTCTAGCGCGTAATCGAAACTCGAGCATTCCACTCTCACTTGCCTGTTACGATATGACTATGCTTTGCCTGATTTGCCCGTGATGTGATTTAGCTTCCAAGTGATGCAACAAAACAAGCACAGCAGGGAACGAATCTGCAGCAAGCATGCAATCCAGGCCTTGGGGTCGCGCATCACTACCCACGCCAGCATCAGAGGACCATGGTAGCACGCCAATTTTCCTGCTTCCCCGCACTACCAAAGGGAAAAGATACACAACGCACATCAGGAGGGCTTTCGCCCGCACATGCGTCCCGTGGATGCGCCCACCCAATACCCCACGGCGATGTCTCAGCTCAGATCAAGATGTGGTGCAGGTCATCCACGACGCCCACAGTGTTTCAGTCGGCCACTGTGCGACCACACCCACATTGTTTCTGTCCTGTCCTGTCCTTGTCCTCATTCCTCTGGGCGATAAGCCCATGGCTCCACAATCGTGATCTCCGCATTGCACGCATGTTCGTACGAGAGAGTCTGTCTTGGTCTGCTAGCGCCGCTGGCGCAAGAAACTTTTCTGGCCGAACTCGGCAGGCATCCATTCTGAGCATATTTTCCATGATTACGATACGACTTACGACCCCCCGCCCCCTGCCGTCGCTCTATCGACTACCCTTATCATTTCTTTTGTCCCTCTCCCTCTCTCTCTCTCTCGCTATTTTGGGCCAGTCATCATGACTCTCGCTCGGCATCCGTCGGTATACGACACGGCTATAGAGCGTGTCTCGGGCTTTCCTCGCCCAGAACTAATTAGGCATATTCCTTTTACGCTCCCTCGTCTGACGGTCTGACGGGTGCCTAGAATTACCCAAAGCTGTACCCCAGACTGGAGCGCAGAAGCGCTGGCGCTCCCCACATTCCTTGTGTCTGGTGGCACAGTTAACCCGCACCTTGCGCCAGGCTTGAACATGGCAAATCGGCAGGTAAGGCGGGAGGTTTTTTCCGCTGTTTTTTGGTCGCATTGAAGGTTGTCGGCCCGGCAGCTGCGAACGCTACCCTGCATTGCATTCTGTAACTTGTTGCCAAACCAAAACACGGCGATACCGACAAACATTCCGTCATTGTTGTTCAGGTATGATGTATCACGACATGCAACGTGAGCGGCTGGAAGAGTTTGAGCTTCACGTGCTAGGCACTGACGCTATGTTTGATTTCTCTCGTAATTGTCATTCACGATTTGTCTGCAGGTCCACACAAGACGCCAATCTCATAAGACAAAGCACGCCATCCAATAGCCCGGGCTCGTGGGGCTTCATCTCCTTGCAGACTGTGTTAAGACATGAGGCCAGAGTCAGCAAGAGATAAGCCAGACTCCACCATTCAGACTTTACGCTCTGATGAGCCGTCTCATTGCTGGAGATAAATCTCTCCACACAGCGAGTCTCACCAGGTATCAGTACCTTAGTACCCATGAGCCCCTTGCTGCTCGTCCAGCTAGCGAGCTTCTAGACGTGCCCGCTTTCGTGAATCCTTCTCCGACTGTGGGGTCTCCACACATTGCCGACGTTCCATGCTCGGAAATGCGAGCGGATAAGGCTGGCCAAAGCTCGCTGCTTCAGGGCTCCCTGGGCTCCACTGAGGCGTCGCTGCCCGTATCAAGGGACGAAGATACTCCGGCGAAATTGCACCACTGAGAGGGGCGGGTTGTGGAGGTGGCGAAACATGGCTCAGGAGCTGCGACGCGAAGTCTTCCCTTTTCGGCTAAGGATCCGCATCGTGAATTTGTCCGTCACATGAGGCTCACGATACCTAGGGTACCTATGTGGGCGGGCTTACGACGTCGGTGTTTTCCCGATCGCTTGCGCTTGACCAGGGCCGTCATTCCTCTGCAGTAGGTACTGTTGCAAAGGGGGCTGTTGTTCCGTCAATGCTACAGTGCAATCTGCTTTAGTGATGGGCGACAAGTTCATCCGCGATGCAATATTCAAATCACACTCTCCGCTCGTCCTCCGCTCCGGCGGTCCGTCTGAAAACGTCTAGCGAGAGCAGAGAGGCTTTGTCCGATAAAAGAGTTTTTCCAAAGTACCTCGACCTGTCGACCCCACCTTTGCAGTCCGCGGGATCTGGCACAACGGCCGTCATCTAAATCCAACGTCGCGTACCAGGCGGTTGGTATCCTCAGCTGACACTCCATATCCAGGTTGCTCATCATCAATCTATTTTGCAGATCTACTGTAGACAGCCGCGAACGGTGTTGCCCCTGCATGATGGCGAAAAGCTTGCATACTACAGCACTGTCCGCTGGTTCGTGACAAGCAGCGCTGAACAGCATTTACTGTGATTGTGTCTGTCAGTATAGATACACAGGTGCCAGATTCTCTGTTTACTGCAAGGGGCTAATCTTCCGAAGCTATGTGATGGCCGTCAACCTGGAGTGATATCTTCCGTGGTGAAATAGCCTACCAGACTTCAAAGTGACGACTCCATGAGCACATGCTTTCACATGCCACGCACATGCGGGTTTGAGAAACGTCAACGAAGCAAGTTTCTGATCTTGAGCAGAAGCTGCGATCGTTCAAACTTTCAAATGGACAGCTTATCACTGCACCAATAAAGCTGTACACGCCTATCCGCACAGCACCGATAGCCTATCATCCAGCATCCCACCATCACAGTGGAACTGCAGGACGTGCAGCCAGCAAATCTTCCCCCACACGACACGCGTTGCACGTCAGCCCTTTCCCATTGACAGTGACTCAGCCCTCGCAGCTGCAAAGTCATCACCAAGCCCTCTCCCACCCACCTTTTTTGCCCAGAAAATTTTCGTTGAGATGTACCTGCGTCACGTCTCTTCACATGCCAGCATGTGAATCCCCCCCTTCCCAGACTCACTACAGGCTCGCACCCCGTCCAGCGACCCACGCCAACCCCAAAACTGCCTCCTATCCTTCCTCCGGAGTCCGAGCCCTTGCCTACCCCAGACACAACTCTGCCCTTTCCGCCGCTTAACCCGTTTAGCCAAACATCCGCGGCCCAGCGGACCGGCAAATATCCAGTCACAGCTAAATCCGAGCGTATCTGCATTGCGCACCGCCTCCCCCCCCCCCCTCCTGGGGGAGAGTGAACAGAGACCCTGAATCACGAAAACCCGCCGGAAGCAATAATGCACAGGTACCTATTGTACACAACCTGTTGTACCGCTTTTGTACAAGGGACCTTTTGCCCGAGGTTGCGCGGCGCGCGGGAAAATACACAGCGAGTGGAAACTGCTGGTGCGTACACAGTATGCGACGTTGTATTGAAGGTGTTTCAGCTCGGGGCAATGTCTGGCGCCGCGGCGTCCGCTTTGGAGACGTTGCAACGACGCTTTTGGAGGTCTTTTTTTTTGTTTCGGAGATTCTGCACCGGGCTTATTCCGTGATGAGGGAAATGGGCTGCGAAGTGGGTGTGCGTGCGGGCGGTGGTCGTGTTGTGGGGGCTCGGGTGAACGAAGGGTCGTGGCCCCCGTCTGCACGACACAGCATCCACACCTGGGCGGGCGATTGCTGTGGCGATGCAGATGTGTCTTGACCGTGCTGGGTTGGCTGCCCTGTATGTATCCCTCAGACGGCAGAAACTTGCACGAGCGGGCTCCATGTCGCCGTATTGCTCACCGAGGTCACGATACGAGGCCTCGACCCCCCATCACTCAGCACTGCACCGGCGGGCACCGCCGCTCTCGTCTCGACATGTCGTTGCAAAGCAATGCTCGCCACGGTCCCTCCTTGGACACTTTGCGTTTCGTATCCTGTCCCACTCCTCATCCACTTCTCATCCACTTCTCATCCCCCGATAGGTATCAAGTATCCAGCACGTAGACACATCACACCCATCTCACTCCTTGCACAACTTTCCTCCTCCACCCTTCTCCTCCCAAACACGCGGAACCCACGACTCAGCCCGCGGCTAACACGGCCCTATCCGCTCGTCTCGCCCTGGGCCTCGCTTCATGTATCGTAGGAGCGAACGACCAGCCATTGCTCGCCCGAGCGGCGAACATGACGTGACGTGACCTGCTGTGACGCGATGCGATGTGCAAGCGGTGAGGATTTGGGTGACGTGCGTGATCTGGGGAAGTTGTGGTGTAGCTCGTTGTAGTGTAGTGTAGCTTGTTGTAGTGTAGTGTAGCTCGTTATAGTGTAGTGCAGCCCAGTACAGGTAGGTAGGTACCTAGCTCAGTGTAAAGTCGTGTGATGCTCAGAGTGGAGAAGACCATCCACCGACCCTGTTCTTCCCACCCACCCACGAAACACTCGACATGGCGATGGTGTGCGTGCATCGCGATCTGGCCGCTGGTCGGGATTCTCAAAGTCGTCTGGTATGGAGGAGTGTCGATCAGGATCAGGATCAAGACTAGGATGGCGCATCAGGATGTGCATGTGGGGACGCAAGGTACTCGTGGTGAGGTAGGTGGCATTCGTATGTTTGTGGTGGAGGATGAGTATGAGGAAGTGGACCTTGACGCTCAGGAAGTTTTAATTCCTTTTTTTTCACCTCTTTCTTTCTTCCCTAGTGTCATGGTTTTCTGCTTTTTCTGGCTGCGTGGGTGCGATGGCTATGGCCACTGCAGAGGAAAGTGATGTGATGTGATGTTAAGCGATGTGATATGATATGACATGACTCGACAAAACAATACACAAATCAAGCAAACACCTCGCAAGCCCGCCGAAGCAAGGTCGGCAGTACCCCGATGCCCATCAATCACGCTCTCCTTTGAAGTTTCATCCCGGGATGAACTGAGAGTTCTTGTTCGCGAGCATACTGTGCAGTGGATGTGTGGTGTTTGGTGCGTCGTGTCCCGTTCTGGTGCCATGTTTGAGGTGTACTATCTATCTATCTTTCTATCCATCTATCCATCCATCCATACCAGCCCATAAAGTGAACCCGATCCGCAAGTGATGACACTCACCCAACAAGCACCCGATATCTTCCTACTCGTGCGCAATCAATGACATCTACATCCAAACCTCCCGTCCCTCGTCTCCCGTCTTCAACAACGGTCACTGCCGCGGTGATCCCGGGAAAAGAGATGTAGAGATGTCTATGTAGCGTCACATTTTTCTCTAAGCAGGGGGGTGAGTAGATGCTGTGCCGTACAGTGTTTGTTGCATATAGTACTGGTGTAGCAATCCCTTCATTTTGTCGAGTGATGATAGTTCATACAGTATCCACAACATCAACCCTCTACCTCGCACCAAACCACCTCCTACTCTCCAACCCAACACGCCATCCCACTTTCCCATGGTATCTATATCATAATCTCTATCTACACTCTATCCTACCCATCTACCCATCTATCAATCAGCCAACCCTTCACAACACACAAAGAAAAAAGGCAAGAAATTGCAATATCACGCAGCTCTGTGCCCCAAGCAGCATAAACACGTCGTGGTGGTGATTGATGTGTTTTATGTTTCGCTAAGCTACAAGGCCATGGTGGTGATGAAGTTCCATCATCGGGTTCAGAGGGGGTGTGAAGAGTGGCGTGAAGGGATGGGGTGGGATAGGATGTGGTGTAATGTGTATTGCACATTAAAGACAGAGAAAAAGGTAGAGGCAAAGGCAAAGGCACAGGGCCGGGATGTTGAACCATCAACTTGGTAGAAGGGGTGCACCAACAGAGTCAGAGTCAGAGTCAGATGCAGATTTAGCTGCGTCTTTTCACGTGCCTATCTAGTTAGGGTGAATGGGTGGGAGTGAACACCTAGTAGTATCAAGTTGGCTCATCATCGGGAAAGTATAATTTTTCTTTTGTACATCCATTTACTACGCGCGACGGGACGATTTCGCACGCTGAGAATTCTGGGTACTTGCGACGATATCACGTGGCAGAAGGGTAGCAGGGTAGCAGGGTCTTCAAGATGGTGATGCGCGACGACGTCACGTCCCTGTGATGGGGGCGATCAGGAGACATTATCTCTTGTCTGTGAGTCACGATTGAGCGTGCAGGTTGTTGAGATGCACATCACGTCTTTTGCTGGCAGGAGGGTGGTGACCTGACATGGTGGTCGGAAGTGAAGCGGTGTGTGTCACTGCATTTTGCAAGAGGAAGGTGTATGCAGTTTCCAACACCGGAAGTCGTGAGAAAGGGGGGGGGGGGGGGGGGGGTTCGTTTCGATTGGGGCAGAGGATATGTGTGCATCTGCATTTGGGAGGAGATAGGCACCCGCCGGGAAACGGAGCGCGACGCCTGCTCGTCGTGTTGCTCTATCGAGACGTCGTTACGGAGCGACGGCGGAATCAGCGTCCGTAGTCCTCCCACCAGTTGCTTCCAGACCAAGTGAGCATCCTTTGTCTTGCTGCTTGGGGTGCGGAGCGGAAACGGGCACATGACTGCTTCCGCCCCCACGGGGTGCTACCCCGCTTACCCTATAATGAAGCAGATATGATCAGCCACGCGCATGCATTTCATCCGTTTATCCATAAGCCAAAAAATGCGACCCCGATGCATGTACGTAGTGTTGGGTGTTGGGTCCGGCGGCCTGGGTCGCGGGGCGGGCTCCCCGAACCCTGCTCTGGCTAACAGGCGAGCCGCCAGGGCCTGCGATATGCACATGTGCGTCTGGTCCGTCTAATAAGGAGGTTGACGTACCCTGAACACAAGCCGGACCGGCATGCCTGTGTGGCGCACGGCAGCCCACGTTCAGGGGCGGGCGAGATGTGGCATTAGGAAGGAGGACGCTGTGGTGAAGCGTTGGCGCTGAGATAATTGCGCCAATGGTGCTATCATGGCTGTATTGGCTGACGGTAGTACGAAGCTGATAGTGTCGCTGAGGTGAGTACTGCGCGCGCATACTGGCGGTGAAGCGACGTGGTGTCACTGGCAGAGTAGCGTTGGGGGCGATCAATCTGGGGTTTGGGGAGTTCGGCCCACACGGGGCGACAGGGTGTGTCGTGGGCTGCCGGCAACGCGTGATCGGTGAAGACGTACGATCTCAGCCTGATCGAATTCCCGTCAGCTGCTGTAGCTGGGACCATGTCGAGGGGTGTGGAGGGCTGCTGACTCGGTACGACGACGCTCGGCTGCGATGTTGTGTGGTGGTAGGAGACGAGACTGGGCGTGGTGCAGTTGTTTAGGCAGAAGATGTCGAGGACAGCGGGTTCATACTGTCGAAGTCCGCATTACCTTGGCGCTGCGTCCTTCTGCAGCAGGCTCTTGACGAGCGTCGACGTCGACAGAGGATGGGACGTCATCGATCAAGAGGCCCTCGGCGGCGACACCATCGTCTTCCACCCAGCCGTAGACCTCGTCCGAATTTGGCTCTTCTGCGGCGGTCTCGTCAACGTCGTCGAAGGACCTTTTAGGGGGTCTCGGCTGGATGGGCAGCACCATATTCGTGGCAGTATCGTCAGGGGTCAGGTTGACGTCGCAGAGACCATGCTGGTGTGCATTAGTAAGATGTGGCATTTTCCGGTCGTCATGCATCGATGCATGCACAGACTCACAGTCTCGATAGCAAAGGGCACCACACTGCCCACGCCGCCCTCATCGGCAAGGGCGACGCCATTGTGCTTGACCAGGCCCGCAAACCTGGTCTTCTGCAATCTATCTGCCTCGTCCTTGTCGTGGGCGTGGGCATGCTGGGGCACCCAATCTCTGAACAACAGCAGACGGGCGGAGATGCCGTTCTCCCACTCGACGCCGGCCATGGCAGGGACCAGCAGCGCTCGCGAGGGTGCCCGGATCCGCGTGATGGTCTGGCACGTGATGACCAGGGCAATATCGTGCAGTGCCGCCAGCCTGGTGAAGGCGGCAATCAGATCGTTGATGACTGCATATCGGCGGCCGGCCGCCCACTTGGCCTGGTCCGACTTGCTCTTCAGGCGGTCGTCGGAGTAGCGCGGGAATGCATTGTCGACGAGGGTGGACAGCGAGTCGACGACGACCAGACCCGTCTGGGGCTGCGGGAAGGATGGCGGCGGATGGGCGAACAAGGCCAAGACATGTGCGAGTGTTGGTGCGACGACGTGGTGGAAGCGTCGCTGCACATCGTCGGTCCCAGAGAGCATGTCGTCGAGGCGCTGGGGGACGAGGGGCGCGCAGGCAGCGTCTGGGCCGTGTTAGTCAGACCAGGACAGAGGCAGCGACGTGACTGCAGGCTCGCGGTACCAATCCAGTAGACGCGCTGCTCGTCGCGCAGGGCATTGCAGGCTGCCTGGAGCAGCAGCGCCGTCTTGCCCACGCCAGACGGCCCGTACACTTCCGTCACCTTGCCTCGCGCATAGCCGCCGGCGAGGTGCTGGCCAGGCAGACTCGGCGGGGCCAGCAGCCTGTCGAGCTGCGAGAGACCCGTGGGCACACTGCGGCCGCCGCGGGCATGGAGGCTCTGGAGCGCCTGCGAGGCCGAGACGGTGGGCAGTCTGTCTGTGGCGAGGTCAGCTGCTGGAGACGACGGCGAGACATGCAGGCAGCAGAGGAATGTGCATACGTGACGACTGCGGCGGAGGCGTCTCTTCGCCGGCCATTGTGGTGGAGCTGGTGTCCAACAAGCTAGTCCCGTGACCTGGAGTGGCAGCACATTCTACGACGCGTCCGACTGCTACACCAAAGGCAAAGTCGCGTGCAGCGTCGACGACAGCGTCATGTTGCGGCTCAAGCACTGCGTCTGCGGCGCGCAGTCACGCGAGCAACGCCGCCACCCGCGGCCTGACTCGCCCACTGCCCCAGCCAGGCCTTGCCTCCTGCCGTTTTCAACGCGCCAAGTCAACACCAGCACCGCCTCGAATCCCAATACCTGAAGCCACATCACACACTGCGATAGGGGTGCGATATAAGGCAAACACCAGTCGCCTTCGCCCCGAGAAGACGTTGTCCTGACCGTTGAGCTGAGGCACGTCGCCTGCACATCCTGACATCCAACATGGCCTTCGACAGCACCCCAATCCAGGACACCCAGAGGATCATTCCAACCTTCACCAACAACATCCTGGACTGGATCCTTACGAACCTCGGTATTGACAACTTCACCCCAGAGCTGGTCATCAAGACAGTGCTCTACTCTCTGACCCCCTTTGTCCTACTCATCCTCTTCGCCCTCACCCAACGTGACAGGCGTGCCCCACCCCCAGCTGGATGCAGGCGGCTCGGCGTCACTGGTCGTGGCAACTTTACAGACCAGTACTCGCGCAAGTTTGCCAAAGGCGGTGACGCTACCAAGGAGAACCCCTGGACCGTCAAAGCCCTGTTCATCTACCCTCTAAAGTCGGCCGGCCCTGTCGAGCTGGACAAGAGTGAGGTTCTCCGCACAGGTTTGAAATACGATCGACAGTTCACCCTCGGCCAGTATGTTACTACCATGCCCGACTCGAAAGGAAGAGTGTCGAGCGAGTGGCAGTTCATGACCCAACGCAAGTTCCCACGTCTAGCCAAGGTCGAGACTGAGATCTGGGTCCCTGATCCGTCTGCACGTGGCTACGACAAGGACGGCGTGTGGGTGAAGAGCGAGGGATGTCTCGTGATCCGTTTCCCGTTCTCGCAAGACACGGATTTCACCATCGAAGGATTGAAGAGTTGGGGCAAGATCATCGCGGCACAATTGTTTGGCAAGTCGGAGCCCATGCTTGAATTCCGAGTGCCGTTCAACCCATCCAAGGAGCGCATTAAGAGCAAGGGTTACAAGAGCGAAACCCTACGCATATGGAAGGACTCGCCGGAAGCTTTGAACATGGGTTGCGAAGTGGACCGAGAATTGCTTGCAAAGTTAAAGTACACCATTGGCACAACCAACCCCATCACGCTGTTCAGAATCGACACCAACAAGTTCAGAGAGGTGTACAAGTGCGCGCCAAAGAAAGAGGACGTGGGGTTCCGGACAACCATTGGCATGCAGGACTCGGTAAGCTCTCCTTTGATTAACCTCACATCACCGCTAATGCATTCGACAGTACCCTGTACATATTTTGAACCTGGCCTCCGTACATGATGTGTCCGACAAAATCGCAAGAGGCGACTCAGTAGACCAGAGGTGGAAGATTCCCCTTGTCAATGCCCTGCGTTACAGAGCCAACATCTACTTCACCGGTCCGCCAGCCTTCCACGAAGATGATTGGAAGAAGGCAAAGATTGGCTCAACGACTTACCACATTTCTTGCCGCACAACTCGCTGCAAGTTGCCCAATGTTGATCCCGAAACTGGTGTTGCGGACGTCAACGAGCCATCCACCACAATGCGCAAGTACAGAGTGATTGATGAGGGTAGCAAGAATGCTGTGCTCGGAATGCAGGTCACGCCGCTAGAGGCAGGAGAGGTGAAGGTTGGGGACTCGATCGAAGTTCTAGAGACGGGCAGCCACTACTTCCTCTCTGGCGATGGCGACAAGGTCATGGGCTGAAGCCACAAACCAATCCACAACTAGTCAGCTATAGCATTGTACCAATAAACTACGACGGAATATGCCCTCCGCTCGGTCTCCAACGTTCCCCGCAAATACCTGTCCAAATGTACCCTTGACTAACCGGAAACGGTTTACCGAGCGCAACACTGCCGAACCAACTTTCTGACATCCCCATGTCAGAATGTCAGAGAGCTGAATAACCAAGTCAGGAAGCTCCACTAACCATCTCACGACCAATTCCGTGTCCCTCGATAAAACCACAGCCCCGTTCGTCTCCTACCACTGCCCTCAAATCCGAGCTTCACATTTCCAAAATCTACCACCCACATACACCACACCACCACACCTGATCGTACACTATGCCAAACACCAAAAAACCAACCCTCGTCCTAATCCCGGGCTCCTTCCTCCCCAGCACACACTACACCCCCCTCCTCGCTCACCTCCCCGCCGGCACCAAAACCCACATCCTCGACCCCCCCAGCTACCACACCAAGCGCCCAGGCGCCCCCCCACCATGGCCGACGACGCCTCCTTCATCGCAGATTTCGTATCGCAGCTCGCAGATGCAGGGGAGGAGGCCGTGCTCGTCGCGCATTCGTACGGCGGCATGCCGGCCAGCGAGTGCATGAGGGGGTTGAGCGTCGAGAGCAGGGCAAAGGTCGGGAAGAGAGGCGGGGTTAGTCGCTTGGGTTTCGTCACGGCTGTTGTGCCCAAGGAAGGGGAGGGGTTGGCGGAGACGATGGTGGGTGGTGTGCAGGTGCCGCTTGAGGCCGATGAGGTAGGGTTAATTTTTCCCGCTTCACTATACTATTTTTTATTCTCATTGTTTTTTCCTCGCTGGGATAACCCCCAGACGGCAAGGAGATGGAGTAGACGATGCCTGCGCGTCTTGTGACAAGCGACAAGGCGATGAACACACGCGCCTTCTGACATCTAAGGATGTACACATATACATAAACACCCATACTAACCTCCCCCCCCCAGGACGGCTGGCTCTTCCACCCCTCCCCCAGCACCACGCAATCCCGTCTGCTTCAACACATCCTCCCCCACCGCCGCACAAACCGGCATGGCAGCACTAGGCCAACACAGCAGCGCCGCCTTCGCCAGTACACTCACCTACCCCGGCTACAGAGACGTCCCCGTGAGCTGGTTCCTGTGCGAGCGCGACCAGTGTGTTGTCCCCGCTGTGCAGGAGGAGGCTGTGCGCGTTGTAGAGCAGAGTTGGGAGGGCACGGGGATAGAGGGGAGGAGGGTCGAGGTGAGGAGGGTGCCGTGTGATCATTTTCCTACGGTGAGTGCGGAGGCGGAGTTGGGGGGTGGTTGGCGGGGTTGTTGGAGTAGAAGAAGGGAAGTTTGGGGGATGGTGCTAGGGTCGATGGGCATGGGGTGTGTGATGTGATGTGGAGCATCCGAATGAACCTACTACCACGCAAATGTTTAGCCGAGATTATATTTAACATTTCTATCCTCAACTTCTACATACGACCATAGGACGTTGAAAACAAGGCTTCCCGTTCGCTCAGCCCTATTTAAGCAACGTACCGGCGGATTAGTAGTTAGGTGGGTGACCACTAGCGAATACCCGCTGTTGTATGTTTTTCTTTTTGCCCTTAACATTGATGGCGATGATAAATATGAAAGTAAGGCGCCCCGGATCCAAACACTGCTTTTTGGCACACTCTACTTACATGACTTAAGCAGCCGACCATATCTACCAAGCGCAGGCGCTGGATAGATTTATCGCATGGCTGGCAGGTGAGAACGGCAACATTGGAACAACGTACAAGAAGCCAACAGCTGCTTAGATATTAGACAAGATCATAGGAGTTGGAAAAACGCCCCTCTACATTGTTGGTCTAGGTAGTGCAGCTGTTCGATCGCTCTACACGCCCAGCATGGGCCAAATTCTGGCCACTCTCATGGCGTACGGCTTTGGCAGGTCTGATGGAGTTGAGGGTTTCTTGGGAGGCAAGAAGGTTAAGCGAGTGCCTAAAGAGCGAGGTAACAAGAACCTAGTCCTTTCAAACAAAGGTATCAACGGACTAAAAAGGATGTGGCTTTAAAAGGAGAAGCCTGACAGCAAGTAAAGTAGTCACGCATCCCACGAAGCCGCCCGGTTAGAAGTGCGCAGGGTAAGCCCAAACTCTGTCTCCTACTTCTCACGCACATGTCTCTAACAGAGCAATGACACAGTTGACACCATGTGGAAGGAATGGGCGCGTGTTTCCAACTGGATTGACCTCGTCTGCTACACGTTCGACAAGCAGTACAAGTAGGGAGGCTATCCCAAAGAGCCTCGACTTCTCGCCGGATAAACAGGCCCAGTGTCGCTACGATCCATGGCATTCTTCATGGACAAGGAGCTAAGAGAGATTGAAGAAACAGTAGAAACGTGGGTCAGGGATGCAAAAGCTGGTTCCGAGAAGAAGTAGGAGGGCGCAGGCAAAACGCCTCTCACTGCGGATGAGAAGGCGTGGAAAACCGAAGCGTTTGGTCCGAACGATTGTGTTACTAAGGCCAAGATGAAGTCCCCTCGGCCTCAAGACCTTCCTGGAACTGTCGAACCCTCATGGCTGGGGTCATGCAGGTAATGATTCCTGCGTTGTTAACCACGCCATTTGATCCCAAACCATCATCACGTAGCTAGTGGTTTCATCGACTGTTGGTAAAACTCGAGGATTTGGGATGGTAAGCGCTAGAATAGAGGCCTTGTTGTGCAGGCATGGCCGGGCGTGCAGGATGATTTCAGAATGGAGTTTGAATTGGAAGTTTGGCTTAGATATAGGCTTGGAATGTAAATCGCGTTTCTGCTTCGCACCTAGCATGTTGTCCCAGAACTGACAGGCATATTTTAGAGTACTAGGTAACAGCAAACGTAAAACAGCTAGAAGAAATTGGTCAAGTGTTCTAACAGCGTACCCAGCTCCTCGCGGGTATAGCGCTCCGTGCGTGTTCCTGGCCTCTCAAGCACTTGCTGAGAACTCGAGTCACGATCCCAGTACACAGCGAGGAAGCCCCCTTCGCCTTGATTCCAAGATTCCTCCGGCGAATCCATGATCAGAAGGAACCTTTCCCATCGATCATATCTATAGAATGCTGAGACAAGAAAGTCGTCAACTCCCAAAGCCTCTCGCGCGGTAATCTCAGCTGAGATATGCGCCTTGCACAAGTCAACTTTTGTCTGCTCAGACGTGTCGACAGCAAACAGCTTAGCCCAGACATCTATGCGAGCAGTTGTATCACGGCCACCTACTCCATGGTCTTTGCACAACTCTTCCTGAAACTCTCTAGCCAGACCCTGGACGTGGTCTAAGTTGGCAGCCTGGGGCGTTGTGACGTAGATTTGGAAAGAGCGCTTGGAGGGTGTATCTGCGATGGAGAAGTCGGAAGCTGACCACCCCGCTGGTACTTTTAGGATTTCCTGACGCATCCAAGCGGTATAGCAGGGTACGCTGGGGTCGTGGTGACTTGGGGCTCTTTCAACAACACACTGCTCAGTAACCCGAACTGGTGGGAGGCCGCCTGTCGATAGCCTTCTCTCTAGGGTCGGCTGTCTTTTGTCTGGAGTGTGGGACATGTTGGCAGAGTCATGCGGAGCCTATGGCGAAGCGCAAGAGGCCATGAAAGTGCGTCGTGCTGCTGCGTCTTGTGTGTTGCTGGTAATGGATTAGTGTCAGCGGGCGACGCTAGGTAGATGGTGGGACTTGTACACGTACTGGGACAATACATTAGTTGCATAGACAGGGGATGTCTTGGCATTCTGGGTTTCGGGAAATGCACGTTTTCTCGCCAAAAAACACGTAGACTTCTGACTCGCGAATCTGTCTATGCAGCATGCTTCCTACCACAACTTATTATGTCAAGGCGTTATTTTAAGCCTTTTAATCTATGCTCAAAGCAGCTGTAACAAAGTTTTCTTTTCTTGAAGGATAAAGAAGCAACGACTTGCAGCGGATACTGTGGCGACTCGGATATCTACTGTGGAAAGGAGAATTGTCATAGTGGAGAGTGCCAGGCTCAAAGGTCGATATAAAGACTTGTTGTGCAACATGTTCTAAAGAGTAGAGTGTTCGATACCTGGTGCGGAGCTCCCTGTTCAAGAGCTGGAGAAAGGAGACGATTATCGAGGAGAACTTAGGCTATGCCATAGGATTTTCAACCATGTCGGCAGAAACCCATAACATGTTAATTCTAACAAGACCAACTGGTCTGAAAATCTTCAGCGTCTTCTTCTGTATCCGCCTTCTTCCATAGCTCTTCCCCACCATCCACACCACTCGCGTTGACGTCCCAAGAGTTGTTCTCAACCTGTTCCCACCAATTCACCAGAATCGCAGCCAGCGGCGTACCGTGGTCAGGCATGAAAGGATTACACATGCCATGTCGATACAATGCGTCCTGAGCCGGTCTATCTACTGTCGACCCATCTCCCATTACTATATGACCTTTCTGACCGAGCTGAAAAGGTAGAAGCAGAGTGCTGGCGTGAGCGTGAATAATATCAGGTAGAAGATAGAGGCCGACGCGGTTGTCTAAAAGACTTGGTTTTCGCGGAGATTGCCATCGGTCTCTTTCGTCTTGTGAAACAAGTTGTACGCCCGATGTGCGCCATGGAAACAGCAGAAAAGGTGGACAATTGATGAGGTCATGCTGGGGAGTAGCGAGAGAAGCATCGGGGTACCTTGCACGTAGCTCACCGCCCACGTGGTGGATGAAGGCTTCATTAGGAACATCCAATTGTGGTGCGATAGAAGTAAAGCGCGGTTTTTTCGCCTGAGACAGGAACATGCGCGCAAAAGGCGGTATCGCAGGATACTTGTTCAAGATGTCGACAGTAATTAAACCAACATTTTCCGTTTTTCTCCTCTTCTTCAGTTGGGATCCTTTATTGCCATCATCTTCTTGCCCACCAGACGCTGCGGCAGACTCCGGTAATCGTGCAGTGATCGCATTCACCAAACTGTCCCAAATATCAAGTACCTGCCCCAACTCTTTCTCCGTCCACTCCGCCACTCTCCAGCCCTGCGTAACAGGGCCATCCCCGTCGCCAAATCCAGGGTGCTCTGCATCAACAACGAACTTCCCTGACTCGATTGACTGCAAATAAAGCTCCAAAACCGCATCAAGATCGCCCCACATGCGTTCGCGGGGGTCGTCGGAGGGGTCGCGGACAAAGCAGACTTGATGGGTAACTCGACTGTAGACGAGACCACCAGGGTCATGTCCCGTACCCTTATACAGCAAGATGAAATCCTTATATTCATTTATACCTTCCCACATATCTAGCTGCAATTCACCAGGAGCTGAAATGCCAATTAAGAACGGGGTAAAGGCTAGGTGCTGATGATCTTCGGGAATGACGATGTCGATGCCGGAGAGAAAAGCTGTGAGGTCATCGTCAATTTCAATGTTGAGGTCTGGCGAGGATACGTCCAAGGAGTGGGCGGCGAACCAGCTGCGTTCCACTTTTGGCTGGTCGTAAAGCGCAAGCGTGGAGCTAGCGTGCGAGACGACGGAATTGTGCAGTTTAATGCACTTTTCAACGTCCATGCCCATTCTGTAATCAAGGCTGCGTTTGTGCTTGGCGGTTCAGTCTAGTCGTGTTGGAGTGTTTTCTGTGGGCAGAAAGCACCCCAATCTTGCCATCTGTGCTAGCAAGCCCTCGCTATATGCATTTGGTTAGCCTCGTATGTGATCAGAACACCAAAGTGATAACGCGATGCAACCACTATTATCGCAGCCACCATGCCCTGTAAAGCTCTTCGTCTTGTTGTGAATGCCTGGGTGTACATCTATTAGTGTTTTGCTTGTCGTCGTGCTCACACACCATCCTACTTATCCGTATCTGCACATGCATGAGCTATTGCCGCAAGAACGGTAGGTAATCCGGATCTGTGAACGCAGCTGCTGCAAATAAAGACAAGTCCTCGAAATACAGGGGCTGCCAACGGCAATGCGGTCTCTCAGCTGTGTATCACTTATTCTGCACTAAGTAGCCAATGAAAATAGCGGTTCGTAAGGTCTTAGCCTGCTAAGCTCCATAGTCCTAAGCGACTGCACAATATTGTTACCATAGAATCGCAAGCGGGACTGAGGTTGTGTGACCTCTGACTCCTCTAAATGCCTCCTAGTTTCTCTGGTATTCTAGAGAGCCAACAACGCCAGATAAGCCACATCGACCCCCCCCCCCCCCCTCTCTCTCAGCTTAGCCACACGCGGATTCGGCATAGCATCCTCGATGTTCCTCTAGAAAACCGCCTACAAGTTCTTGCATACATACTGCTCAAGACGTTTCAACTCAGCAACATCCCGACAGTGCCCCACCAGATTTCTCTGATCTTGCACACAGCGGTGGACTTCGGCCATAAAGAAGGCATCGGCATCGGCACGTCACTATACCACAAAACCCGTGTTATGCGCTACGGTGTGTAGCCAATCACCACAGGCGCTGGTAAGGACAGATAGGCAGGATTGTTTTTGGTCGAGCACTTGCGTAGATCACGCTCATAGTCTGCGCTGTAGGTTGAATAAAAGTGACACGTGCACTACGCATCCTCCCAAGGTCCGCTTTCCTTGGTCGAGAGTGCACTTGCCCACTCCAGCCTCGCGTGACCTGACTGCCTCTAGCGAATTCCTCCTCGCATTCTTCAACACCACTCCTGCTATGTGATTCCTACGTCTCGATGGTCGAGCTCCCGTCATATTCGATAATGTGGACAGCATCCTCGAACCGAGTGACTCTTTCTATGGGGTTGCTGGTCCGCATACTGTCGCCCCACCTCGCTATATTCGTCGCGAATGAAGGTTGACGGGGAATCAATGATCCAGAATCAACGGCATTTCGGTTGGAGACGAAAGGGCCATAGAGCCAAGTGACGTCCGCGATTTTTAGCCTAAGCATATTTAGTATATGACCAGTTGCGCTCAACGCAAAACTTACCAATTCAATGTCTCTGGTGAAACAAGAGGCAGGTTCAACGAGTCCTTGTTCCACGTCCTCCACAGTGCATTCTCAAGTCGACCCTGTCGCAGGCTCTTCTCAGATCTGACATGCTTCCAGGTGGCTTGAAGGTCCTCGAGTTTCCATGCGTGATCAAGATAGTCAACGTGATGAGTAATCACAGTGCCTATGTTCGTATCATCTGCACTCGCTAGAGGAATGGCATAGTCTATCACGCTGTGGTCGGGAGTGAAGAGGCGTACATGGTTTGGCATGAAATCCTCGGGACCTGGGTCAGAATCGGAACCAAGATCAATTGAGGTAGAGCCCCAGTTGGTAAACGCAATCTCCGTATCTTCAGACGGCGTTGTTATCAATATTGGCGTGGACACAGTGGCTCTATCTCCAATACCTTCCGGCACATTGGGAACCATAGCTGTACTACGAGCCAAAAGATCATGGCGGCTGATCCGCGTTGGAGTCATCGATAATGACGCAATAGATGTGATGTGATGCATGTACGACTGGGGCAACGCCTGAGCCAAGTCTATCTCCCAGAAAGGTCGGGGGTCTGTCCAGCGCAGAGCTCTTGGTGGGCAATAAAAGAGATTACTCGCTTTGACTAGCTGCTGATTCGCTGTGCTGATCCCCAAAGTGGCTGCCAGAAATCTTGAGAATGTCTCTGCCTTCGCTATTGTGTCCATCTGAGCGGTGCGAACTACGCACTGTAGCACTTCGTTGTGAAGTTGATACAACGACTTTGAATAGTTGACATCGAAACTGTCGCGCGAAAGACCGAGAATCCCATAGATCTTGTCATGTTTGTCAGCGCAATCAAAGCTGCCGAATGACTGCAACAGATCTGAGACTGCTGCTCCCCGTGCTCTCAGGTGCGGGTTGACCTCCAAATGAGAACGCTCGCTGACAAACCTATGAGCCGAAGTGCTCATGATCTGCGAAACTCGTGTCGAGCTGTGGAACTGCGACCCCGATGCCAGACGTTGATACTCTAGGCCTCCAAAGAAGCTGTTCAACTTATTCCACTCGACATTTTTGGAACCACAGACTAAACGCACGTCCTTTGCCATCAGCACTTCTTGGATGACCCACATACGGTGCCAGTATCTCCTGCGGAATAGTGTGAGTAGCGCGTTGCCAAATTTTGCACTCGACACCGTCCTTAAAGCATCTGGGTCTCCATGGTAGGAATAGCCTATTCCCGTTGAGTTGGGACCGTACAAGGTCGTCGAAAGAGATTGGCTGTCGTAAAGAGTTTTGTCGGAGCGTGCACGTGTATATCTACAGTGCCGGAGATCTTGATGTGTAAGCTCAGCCAGTCGTTGCATGGCAATATCTGAGCCAGGTGTGGGAGTGCCTAACCATACCAAAACCGTTTTGGCTGATGAATAGATATTTCGCATCAGCTGGACCTGCATACTTCGTTCGCGTAAGTTCCCTTGGTTAATACATATTGAGTCGATCCAGAGGTAGGTTGGTAGAGATAGCGAATTTGAATTCAAGCGCTGCACGGCTACAAGCAGTTCAAATGCTGTCTTGTGGATTTGGAACGGGCTGTTGTTGACGAAAATGAAAGCAGTCTGTTGAGACAGACCCCAGGTGTAGGAAATAGCGACAAACTCTGGAATGTCACCGTATAAGGTAAATGCATCCAGTTGATACGAGTGCAGTCCATTGTCGTCCGCGCATAGATACCGGAGCAATCTAAATTGTCGCGCCGCATCGTTGAGCGCTTTGTAGCGGAAGTGGGGCAAAGCGTCCATAAAACTGGGCTATGTTGTTAAGGAAGAACTCCAAAAGCTGTGCGAGTAGAAGGGAAGTGACCTTCGTTTCGTGAGTTTAAGCCGTGACTACAGAATTCGAGGGCTGACGCATGTGTACGTGACACGGCGGGGTGGGGTGGCTGAGTCCTCAGGGCGGCCTCAGCCTTGCCAAACTGAATGGATCTAGCCATGTCAAGGACACAAGATCTACAATTGAATTGGTTTTTTAAGGCCACTTAGAGTCAGATTATTAAAGGCTGATGTCAATCTGTGATTGAGGAGGTCCCCCTTATGCTGGGTACAGCCGAGGCTCTACCTAGCGTATCATTGCGTATTGAAACCAGGTACGTGCCTCAATAGCGAATACTCACTGTTATATTTTTTTATTCAGGTATTTTGTTATCACTTGACAGTTTTGGTGCTAAGTCGTTATTGTCTTGCATTTTTGCTGTGGCGGTTCAGATCAAGGTCCTGTTATAGACTAGTCTGAGCTCATAGTCCGTACTTAGTAGTAGGGTCAATACTTGATAATTTGGCGAGACTGTCAGCATAAGGACCTGAATACTTTTTTGGCCTCTGTAAGATAGCATAAGTGCAACTATATCAGGGTATGCATTGACATGCACTCAGAGACGAATCAATACGTGAGGAATCGCTTGAAGCGGTCGTGGTCTGAAGGATCATCTCCATACTGATTAACTCTGTCCAACGGCACGGAAGTTGTCAGTGAGAAGGTACTGCTTTAAATGAGTTACATGGGAGTAGTGGTTGCACCAAATCTCAAACACGAATGTAGAATTGCTCCATCTTAGTACATGTACGTCGTGAATTCATATAGAAGTCAATGCCTACCCCAAGTCAAGCCTTCCTGTGAACAGCATCAACACTCTGCACCTCGAGATCACTCTCATCCGTACTGTCAACGCCATCCTTCGGTACACCCTGGTTCCAATCTCCAAACACCGCCATCAGCGTGAATGGTATGGTAAATGCCCACAACGCAAACCCGACAATCATCTGCATCTGATTGGGAATATGCACCGCGCCAATCGCATATGCAATCGTACTGCCAATACTCTCCCAGCTCCTCAAAATGCCTGTTGTGCGCGCAATATCGCCATCGCCCTTCGCGCCCTTGATCTCCGCCATAAGCCAGTAGACATACGTCTGTAGCACTTCGTAGAAGAATCTGAAGCACATGTAGACAGTGAAGGCAGAGTTAAAAAACGCGCCGTCGCCAAGGTCGAACGAGGGGACGGCCTCCATACGTGTGAGCTTTGTTTGCACGACGGCGTTCCAGATCCAGGAGCCAGTTACGGTAATGAGGACGAATATGTAGATGAATTTCGACTTGGTGGGGCGGGAGAACTGTGGAAGGTCGAGAATTGTGCCAGTAAACATGTTGGCGAGGGCGCCGACGATGGCGGTAAGGAAAGCAGCTAGAGCACGAGAGCGGACAGTGAAGTAGGCTGTTTAAAATTTCAGGCTTAGCTATGGGGACGAATGTCAAGGACTTACTCGTCAAGTAGTTGTACTGATATGTTACACCAAACTGTCCTGCCAGGAATACCGGGATAAGCAATAGCATGTACGGATTTCTCAGCTGTCGCCAAATAGCCCGCGCCTCGGTCTTGAAGTCTGTCTTCTTCATGTACGGGATCTTGGTGCCATCACTCCTGTTGACCTTCTGAGGCTGCGAAAGTAGGAGCGCGAACGGTGCACCGAGAGACGAGATGGCCACGAGGCCCAGATACGTAGTGTAAGTCACCTTACCCTTCTTCTTGGTCTTGACGTTCAAGGCCAGGGATATAGCGCCACCGACTAGAGGGCCCATCTGACGAATGCCCATCCAAATTCCGACGTAACGACCTCGCTTCTCTGCCTCCGGGTAACCCACAGCGATGGCTGCCTCACTGGCCCACAACAGCGAGGCACCGATACCGCAGAGTGCAGCGCCAAGTAACATGAACCACTCATTGCCGTACCTGTTGTTGCAATACAATCCCGCAGCGTACGGTGTGTAGAAAGCAGCGCCAATGGCAAGTGTCCATTTTGCCGTGATTTTGTTGGAGATGCCTCCAGCTATGAAGCAGCCTACGGACATGAGCCCGTAGGTCAGAGCATTAGCAGCATTGTTCAAGAACGGCTGAAAAAACGATTTAGTAGATATTTGAAATGCATGTTGGGGGCTGTCTTACAGATGCGTTACCACCTGCTCCAAGGTTGTTCAGTGCAGTCCAGATGCCCGGCTCACAGAATGCCACAAGGCCAACGATAACAATTTGGAAAAGAACAGATCGATATACGGTCTTCAAGCGCTCGGGGACCATGGTGAACTTTAACAAACGACGAAAAAGTTGAAGAGACAACACTAACGGACATCTGTGTTTGTCGATCGTACCTCCGTTTTATAAAGCTCGACCATCGCTGCACTTAGAGCACGTCAAACCCCATGGCAAATGCGATATGCCAGAGTTTTGGAATACTACGAGCCCAACCGCAGAATTAATGTGCCGATCATTCGCTCTTCGAGCTTGAGGCGTTAAGCATATCCACAATGCTGGGCAAGGTAACGCTCCTAGCGATGTACAGGAGCCGCATTAAATGCGAAATCGGATCCACTCCGCCATCGGAGCCATGGAATAAGAAGCGTGAGATGGATAGACTGCGCAAGCTTCCTGCAGGTGGATTGTTCGATCGACAAAGAATTGATGGCTGATAACAAACCAACCGCTTCACAGCCAGGTCTCAGTCACGAGCGCTCAAATGATCCCTCATTCCTCGAAAGCGCGGGTACAATTTCACAAAGTTGAGATAAATTGTACGAAGATTTGTGCGTATCGACGGGATCCCGCGTTCAGAGCACGCAATACCCCACATATATGGTGTTGTAGGACCATGGAACATACCCTGAAAATCTCGGCATCGCTTGTCCCGCCTCGAGAAAAGTAGGACCGCGCTGTCGAATCCAAAATTGCTAAGAGCCTTGTATCTGTCTTTCTGCTTTTGCGAGAGTGCGGTCGGAATGGTCGATTGGCACACTCGATCAGCTATCTGGTGTTTCTGTGGAATCTCATATTGGTTCGGTAACTCCAACCAACCTTTTCATTGTCCTGTTATATGCGTGACAGGCCATGCCAGCAAGTCCCAGGCACCTCATGTAATCATCCGACAGCGGCAGCAGCTTTTCATGAACCCCAAACAGCACACGCTGTGCTATTTCTCCTGCCCAAGGGACCATAGTACATGTGCATAAGGTCTGTTTCAAACCTTAGTTGCTTCCATATACGCTAGAAGAACATTTCACTATTCTAAATACCTCTTCAGGCGAGATGTGTGAGCAAAAAAGCGGCCGAGATTTGTTCAAGGCAGGCTATACCTGTTATGAGAATCGACGCGGCTGAGCTATAACGAGCGAGCTGCTGCATCGGCCTTCGAAACAAAAGTTTGTAGTTCCTGAGATGGTGTCTTGTTGCTGAAGCCTCATGACTGCTGTGTACGTTCGTTGCAGCATCTGAATTCGAGTCGCCAGAATAGAGACGCACGCAGCGTAGTACACTCTCAGTGAAAAGGCACTATGTCCTGAAACTGACGATCGGATCTTACCAATCTTACCAAGTATCTGATATGAAAGATGATGTGCGCAACAAGATGTCAACGGTGTAACGGCGCTCAGGCGAGGTTAGGATTTGCCAAGCTTGATCACGTGTTACTCTTCTCGACGCACTTGACCCTCGACCCGGCGAGCTTACAGTGCTCCACGATTCCTACCGACACAGCAATGATTGTATCTACTCCCACGCTTCTCGAAATCGTGAAAGCTGGCACATTATACATGAGCTACTCGCCAAAGCATATTAATCGCGCCTCTGAGTGAATGTCTTCCACCAACGATGACCCATCACGTCCAAAGACTCTGAACTCAAGACTGCAGCGCGAGCACGGCCTGCTACGCCCGATGTTGCAAGGTGATGATATTGATAGTGTCAGGCCCGCTCCATCTGTCCTCTGACTTGTCTTGTACATGCCGTCCTTCAGTCCAGGTATTGGCCAATGCAGCCGTCCCCAACTTCGTCCAGCCATCGCAGAAAACGCGCCCGGAAACAGCCATCAGGCACGCCGCACAGAAGGTGAAGTTCATTTACGCGAGGCGTCCAAAAACCTATCCGCTTTACACATGAGCTTGGCGTTGAGGCTGTGTGCACCTAAAGCAGCCTCGTAAAGCCAGGGAATCCACGAATCCCAGCTCCGATCTGAGAAAAATGACAAGGCTATGCCCCAATTATGAAGATCATCGTGAGTAGTAGCAGTAGCAGCAGTAGGATGATCTCTAAACCCCGCGTCTTCTCAATTGTGAATAATCACTCCTTTGCGCTACCACAAGTCTCGCAACAAAGAGCGTGGCGGCCAATGACATCAGGCGCCGGCGATCAACCACTGCGCCCCAACCCTGTCTCACAACAGGCCTATCGCCAGGCAGACCCACGATGGCGCAGCGTCCGACGTGAAGCCGCAAGCAGGTACGGGAAGCGAATCGAGGGAGATCGCCTTGCGATGGTGTATGGCTGTGAAGCAGATCAGGCACGACATCGCTGGGCAAGGCGTCCCGTACGTGATGAGGATAAGTATCTCACGGGTTCAGTACAAGATTGTGTATCCAAAGTCCGAGAAGGGGTTATTTGCACTATCTCATCCATCTCCTTACGCTCTTCTGTACCTGCAAGAAAGACGTTGCCTCACTCACCACATTCCTCAAATCCACGCTCTCAATCACTACTACCATGCACCTCCTCCACCCTCGCGACCCCCGCTGGCAAGGCCCACAACGCATCTACTTTGCCATCGACCTCGCAAAAAACACCATCCTCTTCTTCTTTATAATCCTCGTCATTGTCGAAACACCGCTGCACCGAAAATGGTACAACGTGTACCGCCCAACCTCAGCGTATAATTCCAACCAAACGACGTATGTCTCCCTCTCTTCAAGCAGCCACTCCTCCCGACTCCACTCCTCCCCCCTCTCCTCACAGACCCCCCACTAACCCACCCCCAGCATCGATTTCTTCTTCCGCATCGGCATAGTCCTCATCCCAGACATCCTCGCCACCCTCATTTCCTGGATCCTGCAGCTAACAAGCCACTTCCACCCAACCTACGCCCTAACACAATCCCTCATCGTCTTCATCCTATACCCCATCGTCCTAACCTTCAACGTCATCGTCGTGCTGTCGGATGAATCGGGCATGGCGAACGTGGATACGTGGCGGGCGCTGTGCTACGGTGAGATGGGGCTGCAGGCTGCGCTGACGCTGTGTTGGGTCGGGCTTGTGGTGTGTAGTTGTGTGGCGGTGCATAGGCGGCGGATGGCGAGGAGGGAGGTTAGGATTAGGGGGTGGGTGAGGGGCGAGATGGAGTTGAAGGGGTTGTATGAGAGGAGGGGGAGTGAGGATGTGGATGGCAGTGTGAAGGGGGGGAGGGGTTCCGTGTAGGAGATACGATGGGAAGAGACATGTCTGTGATGAGTGGGAGGCTGGGTTGTGAGCCGTGTGGGGTTGTAATGTGTAATGTCTAACTCGTAATGCTTAATTTGCATCTGATTGCTACGGATGCTGCTGAGTTTGCCTAGTGAAGATCTTCACCATACCTGAACGCCTCAAGATTCCGAAATGCCATGCTCATGTTATGCAAAGTGTCGAAAAGAGACACCTGGCACCCCAGCATCCTGCAGCCGCATCTCTCAAAACAAACGATCAAGACCCCTATCGACGATCCGCTGAAACTCCACACGCTGCTGACCAGTAATACTCTTCTTGAACGGCTTTGCATCAGTCGCGATATAGTGTGTCTCGACCTTGACATCAGCGCCGAGGTTTAGGAAATCAACGAGTACGTCGTTCATGAGGTCAACCGCCTCCTCATCGCGCGCAGAGTCGTACCAATGGATAGTGACCTTGCTAAGGGAGGTTGCTTTCGCGAGAATGCTGGTGACGAAGTGAGCTCGCTGACGGAGCAGTGCTGGGAAGATAGCAGCTGCGCAGCCTGCTTGGTCGGACCGGAGCCAGGTCGTGTCCCAGACGAAGGTGACGTTGACTTTGCGAATGTCATTCATAGGTGAAAAGGCGGCTTCGGTGATCTGGCTGAAGGTCTCTTCGAAGAAGCTAGTGTGGGCGAAGCTGCCTGTAGCATCAACATGCAGTTCAACGGCATCATAGAACCAGTTCTTAGCTTCGGCGTTGAGTTGTTTGGAGGTGAGTAGCAGTTCAACAGGCGGCGGGCAGTGCGTGATGCGCATGAACTGTTGTAGATCTGTTAGCAAATAGGAATTTTAGACGCACACAGAGGTGGTAATGGTGAGACTGCGTCCAGCACATACCTTTGGGATATGCCGCCATTTTCCGTGGATTGTGATGATGGGAGCTGGTCGAGCTGGCTGCACTGTTACTACCCTGGGACCTGCATCATTGTTTCCCTCTGTCATGTTCTCGTCGCCATCCGCCTCTTCATCATTGTCTTCGTCTCTGTTGACTTCATACAAATCAGCATTTGACTCGTCACTTCCCTCGCTCATGTCTACATCAGAATCCTCATCTTCGTCTTCAACTTGACCCTGCACTTGCGCTGGTAATGCAGGTGGCAGGACAGGAACCACGGGAGTGTGCGATACTGCAACTGTGGCCGTCGAAATTTGCATGGCGGTATTTGCTGCAGCTGGGGTCGCCGGAAGACTTTGGTTTGTACCATCCAGAGCTTGATCTGAGTCGAAAGATGCAGTGAGCTGAGCTGCGAATGCCGTAGTAGATTGCCCAGTGGGTTGAGCGTTTAGTGCAGCTCCAGCAGTCGGCGTAGCGTCTTCGTCTGAATCCTCCTCTGAGCCGTCGTCCCCATCATCTAGCTCTTCCTCTTCGTTGCTGTCACCTTCGCCATCTTCGTCACTGTCTCCATCTTCATCACCATCCTCATCCTCATCCTCATCACCATCACCATCCTCATCACCATCACCATCCTCATCACCATCACCATCCTCATCACCATCACCATCCTCACTTCCATCATCCCCCTCACTCCCACCCCCCTCCTCATATTCAAACCGATCCCCCGCATACACAACCCTGACCCTCCCAAGACCCGCACTCCCAGCCCTCAACCGAGCCATCTCCTCCCTGACCTCCATCTTCTCAAACCAATAGCGCAGCAGCTTCTTCGGCTGCGCATCGCGCGCCGCGACGTACTCGAAGATGTGGTGGCGCACCTCGAGTGGGATGTTGGTGAGTGTGAGCTCGGGATGGTGAGTGTGCGTTTGCTGATCGCATGCCATGGTGGTGGTGGCGCGAGGCTGCGGCGCCGACGCAGATGCAGTTGCAGGCGAGGTGTGTGGGTGTAGGTGTAGGTGTAGGCGTAGGTGTAGGCGTATGTGTGATTACGATGCGGTACAGTCACGCACGGTGAGAGGAGTAGCAGAGAAGGCGTGGCTTGAATCATATATGCAGAGAGACCGTGTGCAAGGACGCGCTAGTGGGTCATCACGTGGGATGGTCCGCGAGGCTGAAGTGTAGGTGAGGGAGGTGCTCTGTTGCCTGGACGAAAAGCGCCTTGTGGGGCAAGTTTCAGTTTGGCGACCTGCAGGTGCGAAGCCTTTTCGACTTGAATCTGCGGCTTGCTTTGTTTGTGAGTGCATGGCGGCTTCACGATGAAGTTGGGTTGAACGTTAGGTTTAGGTTGTTTGTGTTTGGTCGTGCCTGCTTCGAGATCAATCCACGAGTGGAGGAGTATGTCCTCGTATTAATGTCTTGATTCGTACAATCGTATATACATGTCTAGCAAATTTAAAGAAAAGTATCGCGCTACACACTCATCTTCATTGCAATAGCTCCGTGTGGCTTGTAGTCCAGAACTTCCAGCTCTTCAGCCTTCCACCCATCGATACTGCCGCCCACTTCTCGGTTGATCTTCAGAGTTGGAAATTTGCGAGGCTCCCTCTCGAGCTGCACCTTGAGCGCATCAACGTGATCACAGTACACATGTGCATCGCCCATTGTGTGTGTGAAGGTGCCGGGAGTGAGGTCGCAGACATGCGCCAGCATGTGTGTCAGCAGCGCATACGAGGCGATGTTGAACGGTACACCAAGGCCCATATCGCACGAGCGCTGGTATAGCAGCGAGTGTAGCACACCCCGCGGCCTCCCTGTCTCGCCCTCTTTTTGCCTTGGGAAGGAGACGTAGAACTGTGCGAACATGTGGCAGGGCGGAAGAGCCATCTTCTTGAGATCCGCAGGGTTCCAGGCGCTCAGAATGATTCTCCGATCATACGGGCGGTTCTTCAGCTTGTCGATGACTTCAGCCAGCTGGTCCACGCCTTGCCCTGTGTAGTCTGCATCATGGCCCTTGTACTCTGCACCAAAGTGTCGCCACTGGAAGCCATACACCGGCCCCAGATCTCCTTCCTCATGGTGCGACAGCCCGACGCTGTCAAGGTATGCGCGCGAGCCATTTCCGTCCCAGATCTTGATACCGGCTTCCTGAAGGGAGTTGTAGTGGGTGGATCCAGCAACAAACCAAAGAAGTTCGCCAATCACGGCTCGCAGGAAGACGCGTTTGGTTGTGAGGAGGGGCAGAATGAGTTCTGGTGGTGCTGAGGGGTCGGAGGAGGGTCTTGATAGGGCGAACTTCATCTGCGCAGGGAAACAGACTGCATATGTCCCTGTCCCTGTACGGTCTGGTCGGTGCTCTCCATTTTCGAGAATGTCGCGTATGAGGTTCAGGTACTGGTATTCTTCGTGGGAGGGGTTGTTTTTCGATGTGCCGTTCGATGGTGAGGATATTTTAGTGCTGTTTTGAGTCTCTGACGAAGGTGTCGCCGATATGACGGGTTCAAGTACTGAAGGTGCCATGTTTCTTCAGATTTATGAGGTATGTGACTTTGACTCGAGCGTGACGCTGCTAAAGTGGAATGTCGCGAGACGCGTCCACAGTCCATTAAGCGCGTCTGCGCAACCGGTTGCTGGCGCTTCCCGGACACAGTGGGTCTAACCACATCCGCCTCGCCGCAAAACAACGGGACATCAACACATGAACAGGCCCTGAACCACAATGTCGGAAGAACAAGCAGCTCACCATTTGCTGAACGTCTTAGAAGAGAGGAATCTGGATGTGGATCTTGATAGGATACTTTTGAGCTTCGAGGATGACGAGACCAAAGGGGAAGCGGCTGCATGGGTTCACGAATATTTGAATGAGGAGACCTTGCTGACCAAAGAAGAGCTGGAGCTGTGGGTAACAGTGCTTGAGTATAAGTCATGATCTGACAACAGCAGATACCAGATGTTGAAGCGTAAAGGATTGTTACACCAATACGAGAGCGAAGGAGAACCCATCCGTCCGATTTTGGACCATGAGATTGCGGCTGCAATCCAGTCCTTGCAGAGCTCAACCTCTGCGATTGAAGAGCAGTGCAGAGTTCTGGAAGCGCAAAGAGATGCATTGATGAAACTCCGGGCGCTCGACAAGCCCAATCTGGACGCCGAGCATGCACGTAATGAGAGGCGCAGGAAGGAGGGGCAGGAGAAGGCGCGGTTGGATGTTGCAATTGACGACATCTCGACTGCCATCGCTGAGCAGCTAAGCGATGCGCAACGAGAAGGCGAGTCGGAAAAGTCGGCGATTAAGAGCTATGTTGCTGAACGCCTTGCGTCTGACGACCAGATTTTGAGCCGGCTCCCGAATATTGTGTCGACTATCGTCGCAGACGCTGAGGTTAGTGAAGACGAAAAGTCTGCGGAGCAGTGGTGTAAGGCCATCATCTCCTTCAAAACGGCCGAGATTAAAGCTCGAGTCGATACAGTGTTCTTGAACAGCTTGTCAGAGGGTGTCGACGGCCTACCTGACGAGCCTGAAGCTGTACTACAGGAGCGCAAGAAGGCCCTGCAAGCCGAATTAGAAGAGCTACACGCAGAGGTTGCTTCCATCGCAGAGATGGTCGTCGAGCACGAGCTGAGGAAGCCAATGATCCAAGTCAAGCAGCGCAGAGAAAAAGAGCGAACGCTCGCGCAGACAGCTTGGCTCAATTATGTTTGTTCTTGCATCATCATTCTGCGGTCACGACATCTGACAATCACAGGTCCTGTCGACACTCGACTACATGGGCAAACGCCTGGACATAGTCGGTGCGTCCTCCACAGACGCCGATGAATTCCAGCAAGCCATAGCGCACATCAGTCGGGCAGCTGCAAAACGCATGCCAGACATACATGCCCAACACCCGACACCAGTCAAGCGACGGACCTCTGCAGTGCCACTGTCAGCATTCACGCCAATGACCAAGCTCAAGCCCACAACATCCCTAGCCCTTCCTGCAGCACTCCAAGACGCTCTTCGACAGGCTGGTATTTCCTTCCACCAAGACAGTCTGGAGGGACTCCAGGACACGCTCGTCCAGATGCAGAATGAGCGAGACAAGAAGACGGCCGAGCACTTTGGAGCTACAGCCAACACTATTCACGAGCAAATCGCCGAGCGCTCGAGCAAGGCTGACGGCGAGTTCAACGTCATCAGGGATGCTCTATACACACACACGCCGTTCCAGCGGGTCAGCTTGACCAACCCTAAGCTGGAGGCGCAGTTGAAGGCCATGGACTGGGAGCTCGATCAGAAGGAGCAGGAACTGCTCGAAGCTGAGGGTAATGAGGTCAGTCTTGGTGATGCTAGGGTCAGGGCGTTTATTGCAAAGTACGGCAGGCAGGGGAGGTGATGTGTGGGAACTCGAGAACACGTGCTAGCGGCAGGGTACTGGGGTAACCCGAGCCGTAAAAGTGGAGCAGGGCTGCTAGCGTTGTTGACGTGTTGGAGCTGGAGCTGGAGCTGTGATGATGTTGCAAGTAGTGTGTAGTGTGTAGTGTGTAGTGTGTAGTGTGTAGTGTGTAGTGTGTAGAGCGGATCAGTAGCAACAAAAGACAGTCCAATCCCACATGCGCATCTCGATGCAGGCTAAAAGCTGGAACAGCCTCGGACGGGTCGAGTGGAGGAAGGGCTCAGAGGTTCCTCGCGCCGTGATTGGGCTAGTGCCATGCAGGTCGTGTTGGACGGCCCCCAGCCATCTTCCAAGCAAAACACAGGAGAGAGGTGGGCGACAACAGAGCGCCCTCTCCACACCAGTGACCACCCTCTGCACATCATCCGCGACGTGCATGGGATGCCCCCGCGAGGCCTCTGCAGCTCCCGAGGCAGTTTGAACTCGCATTGACTGTGTTGTGTTGGATTATACCGTCGATAGTGCTGTCAGCACCTCACCACACCCACCCCTTACCCGCCGGTTCTGCTGTTTACTTTCCACCTCATTACTTCCCACCCGGTTACTCATCAGATCTACTTTCACTCCAGCCATGGTCAAGGGCGAGCTCTTTGCGTTTGGCTCGGCGGCGGCAGCGCTCGGGGGCGCATACAAGCTCAGCGAGTTCCTGTACAAGGCAAAGCGGCTGCGCGACGTCGGCCCCTCCAACGCCGTCTACGTGCGCATCATCGGCCGCGTGCGCTCCGACCTCGACGAGGTGCGGCGCCTGCTGTCGGTCCGCGAGGTGCACGACGCCCTCGAGGCCAACCCGGACAAGTCCAAGTGGGTGTACGGCTGCATGCGCGACGTGCGCGGCGCCCTCGAGAACATCACGCCGCACACGGAGCGCGTTGGCGGTGACATTGAGGAGGGCCGTCGTGTGGGCGTGCGCCACCGCGTCTACTGGCTGCTCAGCGAGAAGGAGAAGCTCGAGAACCGCGAGAAGGAGCTCGCCATTGCCCACGCCAGCCTGACCGAGGTCATTGGCTTCCTGTCGGGCCTCGAGCCGATGGAGCCGCCCAAGCAGAAGCAGAAGCAAGACAACAAGGACAAGAAGGACGACCAGCCCGCGCATGCCACCACAAAGGACACCCATATTGATATTGACATCCGCCGCGACGCCCCGGCCAAGCACACGCAGCATGTGGAGCGCGAGGTCTGGGTCGAGCGCGGCGACCGCTATTACCATGACCGTGGCGACCGCTACTACGACGACCGCGGCGACCCCTACACGCGCGACCTCGACTTTGAGCGCTACGACCCAGCCGACCCACGCTACCAGCAACACACCACGGAGCGCTTCACGCAGCACGACCAATACGACCGCCAGTACGACCGCCGCCCAGACGACCGTCACCCCAGCGACCGCCACTACCCTCGTCCTCCTCCTCCGCCCGCTTACTCCTCCGCGCCCCTCGGCCGCCGCCCAGAGTCCTTCGAAGACCGCGTCCCCGAGCGCGACTCATGGATGCAGAGCTCCGCGCGGAACTACACCCACGGTCCCCATCCCCACAACACCAACACACGTAGGTTCCAAGGCGACGCCGGCTTTGGCGACGAGCAAGTGCTGAACCCACAACCAGTGCCGCCTCCGGAGCCGTATTCTGACCGGGAGGTGAGTAGTTCCCTTGTTTCGTCTCTCCTTTCTATCTCTCCTTTTGCTTGAAGTTCTCACCGCTAATACAACACCAACTGCAGATCTGGCTTGAAGAGCGCGATGACTTGCGTTTCGATGCGTATGGGAACCGTCTCCCTGACCGCTTTTTCCGCCCGGAATATGCGTCTGTGCCGCGGCCGTATAAGAGTCGGATGTAAGGTGGTGGGTTGTTGACGTTTGTTGACGTGGGTGTTGACGCTGGTGTGGTTGCGGGTGTGGATTTGAAACGGATCGAATCGAAACAAAGTAAGTAGCAATGATGATGAGGATGAGAGCAAGGAATGAGGATAGTTCAAACAGTCTGATAGTCGAATAGTCGAACGGTGCAATGGTTAAACGTAATGACACGCACGCACAAACTTTGCCTTTCCTTGCTTACCTTCTTTTTTCCCTTCCTTTCCTTGCTTACCTTCTTTTTTCCCTTCCTTTCCCTACTTGATTTCCTACTTGTCCTTTTCCAACTCCCTTGACTGATGGACGGTGATTGGTGATTAGTAATTAATAATTAACTAATCAATCAATCAATCAAACAGCTACCATGATTCCAAGGTCAAAAGACGCGGGATAGCACCACTAGACAGCAGACGCTGTAGACACGACACTATCATACCAGTACCAGACACCGTGAATAAGGGTACTGGTACTAGTACCAGACGCTCTAGACAGAACAGGATACTAGAAGCTGTAGACAGGATGCAGGACTTCTAGTACTAGACGCTCTAGACAGCCTAGGCCGCCCTACTGCCTACAGGACACTAGTACTAGATGCTAGTGTTGATAGATACAAGTATTTAATACTTAATAGACAAATAGGTAGACAGACACGATTGTTAACACAACTATTAACACGACTATTAATATAGACATATTGTTAATATAGCTATTACCGACACAGACATAACGCATTAACATAGATAGATAAAAGGTATAGATAAAAGGCATAGAATAGCTAAAAAAAAAAAAAAAAAAAAAAAAAAGGGAGGGTATATAGCACCACCTTGATCCTTGGGATTTGCACCGTCACGCACAAGATCAGACCAGACAAACCAACACAACACAACACAGAACCTCGAACAAAAACGCCAGCGCTTATACTGACAAGACGCGAGAAATGGGACGAGGAAAGAAAAGAAAAGGAAAGGAAAGGGGAAAATGAGTACCCAACACCTGCTACAAGCTACAACTTCACGAGTGAATCCTCCTACATCCCGCCCGCACCAGGGACCAACATATCAATACACTTCGTCAGCAGGGCACTCGCCTCGTGCAAGAGCTCCCACCTCGTCTTACGGAACATGTCGCGCATGACGACCAGCAGACCAAGACAGGCATTGCGGTCGTGCAGCTTAGCGAGGTCGTCGGGCGCGCGGACGCCGCCGACGCGGTTGAGGAAGCCCGTCATGTCGCGGACGCGGTCGTCGTACGAGGCGAGGCGGTAAGGGCGCTTGATGGGTCCGTCGAGGGCGTAGCCGTACGACCATACGATGAGGGTTGCAAAGTACAGCACCCACGGGCGGTTGAGCAGCACATCGTCGCGCGCCGTGTAGGCGATGGTCATGCCTGAGGAGGGGTTGAGGCTGTGGTGGCCGGCGACGAGCACGTTGGAGAGGAAGCGCAGCGCGTAGAAGGTGGCGTCGCGGGCGCGGGCGGTCGGGGCCCACACGTCCTTCATGCGGCGTTGGGCGCCGTTGTAGTCCTGTGGCGTGATGGAGCGGCCGAGCAGGCGGGGCGCGCCCGCGTAGATTTGGCAGTCTACAATATCCACGTGCATGGCCATGTGGGCGAGGTGGTGGAGCACGGTGCGCGCTTCAAACACGTTGTCCGAGTCGCCGCCGCCGCCGCCGTTGGTGTAGGCGTAGGCGGTGGGGGCGGCGAGGTCGTTGGGGCGCGCGAGGGACGAGTCAAAGTCTTGCTTCCAAAAGTCAAAGGCGCGCGTGAGGGAGCCGCGCCATTTGTCGCGCCCGCCCAGGGCTTGCGTCACGCCGAGGGAGCTGACTTGGAGATCGCGTTGGTTCATGTGCCACGACACGCTGAGCAGGCCGGCCATGAGGATGGTGCGGCCGAACGAGTTGGTGCGGACCGTCTGGCCGTTGAGCGTCTTCTTGAGGCCGTCGAGGAACGACGTCTGCTTGACGCCGTTGGAGTGGAGGCTTGCCTCGACGCGGCCGACTTCGCTGCTGCTCGTGGCCGACCACAGCGCCTCGTCGCAGGGCAGCGGCAGACGCATCTCGTGCGCGACCATGACGGCGCTGTGGCCGAACATGGTGGCGTGTATGCTGTCCATGACAAAGGCGGCAAACGCCGCCCTCCGCGTGGCCTCGTTTGTGATCCAGTGTTTCCACCACTCGTCGGGCGTGTCGATGCCTCCCTGCGAGCTGCTCCGGCCGTCCTTGTTGCTCGGCGGCGAATCCATTGCCGATCTGCCAATGAGGGAGCTGCCTCTCCTCATCAACGTCAGCGTCGTTGCGTGATGGATGTGCGCCCGCTCATGCAGCGGGCGCGTGCTGTACATCTTCTCAAACGACTCGAGCAGGAGCAGGCCCTGGAAGATCCACAGCTTGGCAGGCGGGCGGAAGTCGGCATCCATAAACATCTCCCAGCGCAGGTGCCAGGCCATGAAGTTGGCGAGGTTGGCACATGCTGATGTCGTGTCGTGGCCGTACGTCTTCTCCAGACACGAGGCGCCCAGGCACATGATGGCGAGGAGGAGGAGGTCAGGGCAGGTGCTCGCGTTGAAGGTGGGCTTGTGCAGGATGGGGAGCTGGGGGTGGAAGTGTCGCCAGTAGGAGCTGATGTACGTCTGCATCATGTGCAGGCTGAGGACGTGGTGGTCGTCGTCCTTGTTGCCCTCGAGGATGTCCTCCTTTTGCTTCTTGACAGGCGCGTGGTCAGTCTCGTTGAAGCGTCCAATGATGAGATCAATCAAGTCTCTGCGCTTCTCCTCAGACAAGGCAATCTCCGGCAGCGACGTGTCGAGCATGGCATGGACAGCCATGGGGTTGTTTGGCGGGGGCTGGTTGGGCATGTAGTTGGCGACGGACGGATCGTAGTTGAAGAAGGGCGCCTGCAGGGGGCCTATGCCGGTGGGAGCTCCGCCAGCAGGGACCACTCCACCGGGGTAGGCCATTGGCGAGCCGCCGCCAGGCATGGCCTGGTTGTCGTTGAACAGCCAGGCAGCAAAGTCGTCGGCCATGGCAAAGGGAGAGCGGCTGTAGCCCTCGCCACCAAACATGGGGATGGCATACGAGGGGGTCTGGTCCATCATGGCATCTGTGACGCCATTCACAAGCTGGGCCGTCGACTCGACGCCGTTCATGGGGGTCTGGCCGGAGGAGCCGTTGTAGTACTGGGTGTCTTGGGGCTGCGAGGCAGGGGTGCCAGCTGCTTGCTGTGGGTATTCTGGGGGAGGTAAGGACGAGAAGGGAGGGAAGTTTTGGTGGGACTGAAACGCACTTGAGGTGCTTTGGTATGTGGTGGATGCGGCCGAGGGCGTGTACGACTGGGTGGGGGTGACGGCTGGACTGTAGGCGGACGCGGTGTTGCTGTACGAGGACATGTTTGAGGAGGACGATCGCAGCTCGGGCCGCTGGAAGGTGGTGGTGGTGTTGGTGTTGGTGTTGGTGTTGGGGAGGTGTGGGGAGGCGTGGATCGAGTTGCGGGCGGCAGTGTAGGTGGTGCCCGATGCGGCTGGACGTGGTGGTGGCGGGGCAAAGTTGGACGAGGTGTGGGCCTGCATGTCGTAGGGCTTGGGGTCGTCGCTGGCGATGCTGGCTATGCTGCCTACGCTCCCTATTCTGTTCAGCGAGTCCTGTCTGGTCGGGGCGGGGGATGTGAAAGGCGGCGACATGTGGGAAGCTGTGGCGGATGGCGGCGACTGGAGGGTGGAGGTGGAGGTGGATTGGAGAGTAGAGGTGGGGGCGGAATGGAGAGTCGAGGTCGACGTCGAGTTCCTGGCTCCCAGAGCAGCGGTGACAATGGGATTCAGGTTGTGCATGTTGAACGTGTCCTTGCGCAGGAGCTGGCTGCCGCGGGCGGTATGGCGTTCCTTGTGGCGGGCGCAGAGGTCCTGGCGGACAAAGGACCTAGCAAGTCAGCACATGCGCTGGTGGTGGGTCGACGTCGATCGTGTCGAGTGGTGACTGAATATGTCGACGGCGTGACTCACCTATGACAATCCGGAAAGTCACAATGATAAATCTGCTTCGGATTATGATTAAGCTGATGGCGATACAGATGCTCAGCACGCGAATAGCTCTTCCCACATCCCTCATGCGGACACTCAAACTTCTTATCGAGGCCCTTCCTGCTGCGGCGCCTCTTGCGCGAGCCGCCCGTCTCGCCGTCGCCATCGCCGCCGTCGTCGGGCGAGTCGTCTCTGTCGCGGCGGCGCCCACGGGCCTCTCTGCTGTCTGGCGAGGCGGGCGAGGCGGGCACGGTGGGTGTGGCTGCGGCTGCGTCCATGGTTGGGTCCAACTGCGGGTTGGCCAGCGCGGGGCCTGCGTGCATGTGCAGCACCTGCGCCATGGACGGGGGAGTGGACGAGAGGGTGAGAGGGCGAGTGGACGACTGTACGACTGGACGACTGGACGATGCGGCGGGGGAGCAATGTGCGGCTCTGGGGAAAAAGTGGGCTGCGGTTGCACCGACGGTCGACCGTGCTTCGTCAGGGCTGGCTGGGGCGTGGGGAGCGACGTGCAGTGTGATGTGTAGTGCAGTGCAGTGCAGTGCAGTGCAACACCGAACACAGCAACACAGCAACAGCAACACCACAACACCACAACACGCAACTAACCTCCACACGGCACGCTGCACGTGTCTGACAGCCTGCAGTGGAGACAGACACCTCCTCGACCAACGAGAGCGAGAACGAGACCAGCTGCACGCGACGTGCTGCGATCCTCTGGGGGGGGGGACTCGGATGGGGAAGCTGGAAAGGGTGGGGAGAGTGGGCAGGTCAGGACTCAGCAGTTGACACGGGCGTGGGGACTGTCGGCGAGCAAGCGAGCGAGCGAGCGGAGCGGCTCGCTGGAGCTACAATACTTGTACCTACCTACTATAGGCAGGCCGCAGTGTCCGCCCCAGCCGCCAGACATTGTACTCACGCGCCCTACCAGCCAAACGAACCACCAGCTAGACAAACTACCAGCCCTGCACTTGAAAATAGCCTGTACATACCAACTCACCTGCACCTAAAGCCACAGGGTAGTCTTAGCTTGTCATTGCTTTTCTTTTTCCTTTTTCTGTTTCTTCTTCTTCTACTTGGTTTCTTCTACTTGGTTCCTTCTACTTGGTTGGCTGTGGGGGTACAACCTACCTGCTCTAGCCTCTCACGTGCCTTTGTAGTAGGTAGCTATCAAGCTAGCTATCAACCAATCAAATGACTGAATAACCAACTAACCAACTGAATGACTAATCAACCAACCAACCAACCAACCAACCAAGCAGCTTAGCGCTGGAGTTGTAGGATAATTGCTTGTATGTTGTATGTTGTATGTTGTGTGTCGTGGATCATAGATGAATAAGGAGGAGGAAGAAGAAGAAGAAGAAGAAGAAGAAGAAGAAAAAGGTAGGCGATGAAAAGTATGTAGCTAGTGTTTATGATGATGCATTCAGAAAATGTGTAAAAGAAATTAAAAAAAAACAGAAACGAATGGGAGGAGGGGGATGTCTTTTAAATATAGGTGCTGGTTTGATTACGTGTATGTCTACCTCTCTCTCTCTCTTTTCCCCTTTCTCTCTCTCTACGTCTTTTTCTGTTCCTCTTCCACGTACTAGACGTCTGCATTCTTCTCCTTGTTTGTGGGTTTGGACGTTGACGCTTCGGCTGCGTCGGTCTTGTCTCCTGCGTTGGCCTTGGTGGCTGTGTTTGCATCTGCATCAGCCACACCATCTGCATCAACACCAGCGCCAGCCTCATCTTCAACCTCGTCTACAACCTTGTCTGTCGCTGCATCTGTGTCCTTCTTTTTCTCCTTCTTCTCTTCCACCCCCTTCTCCTTCTCCTCGTTGGTAGCTGCCGGCTCTCGAGGAGCAAGCTCCAAGAACCCTGCTGCTTTCTCAGTAGACTCCTCAACAGGCGCTTCCTCCGCCCTGGCCTCGTCTCTGGGCTCGGCCGCAGCGTCGCCTCCATCTGTAGTCTCTGCGCTTTCTGTACTTGCTTCGTCGACCTCATGTACGGCCTGAGCGTCCTCCTCCTCCGTCTCTGCGGCAGTCTTGGACACTTTCTTGACGTCTGCAGTGTCCTCCCCCAACTGCTCAACCTCTGCATCATCCTCGGGCTCTTCAGGCGTCGACTCAAAGACGTGTGTGCCAGGCCTCGCTGCGTCTTTCCCAGCCTGACTCTCCTCCTCTTCAGCCTCCTCCACGACCGTCGAGACAGACGTAGCGCCCACAGACGGCGAGTGTCGGTGGCGCTTCGTTGTGCCGGCCGTCGAGAGCGAGTGCTCACTAAACCCCTCCATGATCCCAGACGCCTCCTTGTCGTGCGGCCCAGCGTCTGACGGCTCCCGCTTCAGAATCAGCGGCGGCATGGAAGCCAGCGTCTCTACTGGCGGCTCGATGCCCTCGGCCTCAGGAGGGATTGTGTAGTTGTCCTCGGGAATCAGGCCGTAGACATCGCAGACGGTCTTGAAGAAAATGTACAGCCCAGCGTCCCCCTCGACCTTCCAGAACATGTCGCGGTGCTGGAACCATGCGTGGGCGAATATCCTGTACACGCGCCGGAAGATGTTGGTCAGCTGGCGGATCTGCGAGTGCTGCGTAGACTGGTCGGTGCCGAGGGCCAGCCGCGAGGGGAAGTGCTTCGGCGAGGTGAGTGTGTTGGCAGCCCAGTCCAGCGTGTGGCAGCAGTAGTCGATGGCGCAGCACGACTTGGGGGGGTCGTGCACGGCGCAGAGGTACTGCCACTCGGAGGCGCGCATCTCAGGGCACGTGATGGCGGAGCACGGCGGCGTGTCGGAGAAGAGGGCGACGATGATGGAGTTGACGTGTTGGGTGAGGAAGCGGCACAGCTCGTACAGCCACAGCGTCTTGTCGACGTTGTCTGGAGGCTGGGCGAGCTGGAGGGCCACGTCCTTGTCGACGGGAATCTTGCCCTCGGCGCCGGTCGGGTGCGTGAGGAAGTTGTGGAGGGCCTTGAGGTGCTCGGTGAGCTGGAAGGCCGAGTCGATCTGCGCGTCTTACTTAGCATGTGCTCTGCTGGTGCTGCTGGGCTGCCGGGCGCCTCTACCTCTGACAGCTCGACCAGCGGCGGGCCCTCGGCCATGTCTGCTGCCTTTGTCCCTGGCCGGATCCGTCGCGCGGCGGCATGGTCGAGGTTGCTGAAGAACTTCTGCTGCTCGGGCGACGCGGGCACGGGCGACAGCTGGTCCTCGGCGATGGGTGGGGGGCTGGGCAGCCGCGGAGATGCGGGAGAGGCCATTGCTGTCGCGGCCATGGGGCAGCGGCTGGAGGCGGCAGCAACGGGCAATGGGCAGTGTCGTGGCAGCGACGTCGTCGGGTTGGGGACCGCAATGTCGTCGGCAGCAATGTCGTGGGCGCGGCGACGCGACTTCGCCTTAGCTGTCCCGTGTGCCTGTCGCCAGCCCGAGCTGATCATACAGGGACAGCCCTGTCGTCGCATCTCCCCGCGACGCTAGTCCGGACGCGGTTAGACGTTATGGGGCTGAAGTTCTGCGAGAACGATACGTCACCGCTGTACGTCAGTTGCCAGGCAGTCTACGACTGGTCGGCTATTTACCTACACTTGTCTTGTAGAGTAAGAGAAGGTGAATTCGGCCATCTCCACTACTTTGCTCAACTTGACCTGTCCCATCTCAAACAAGACTTGCAGACACAACTCCAAGCAGAACCAGCCCCATTTGATTTCTCCTCGATTTATTTTTTACAACCCAGCAAGAAAACAAAAATGGAAAGAGCCATGGATATGGAGGCCTCTGACGACGAGGTTCCTGTCCTCGTGGAGCCAGAAGTCGCCGTATCAGACGACGAGGCCCCAACACTCATCACAGACCCCAACGCCCTACCAACCACAAAAGTCCCCCTCACCATCGTAACGGGCTATCTGGGCGCCGGCAAAACCACCCTCCTCAACTACATCCTCACCGCCCAGCACGGCAAGAAAATCGCCGTCATCCTCAACGAGTTCGGCGACTCCATCGACATCGAGAAGCAGCTCACAGTCTCCGACTCAAACTCCACAGAAGCCAAGCCCCCGCCCTTCGTGCCCCTCGCCAATGGCTGCATCTGCTGCAGCGCAAAAGACGTTGGCGTCGCCGCCATCGAAAACCTCATGGAAGCCGGCGGTCTCTTTGACTACATCCTGCTCGAAACCACCGGCCTCGCCGACCCAGGCAACCTCGCACCCACATTCTGGCTCGACGACGGACTGGGCAGCACCATCTTCCTCGACGGCATCGTGACGCTCGTCGACGCCGCAAACGTGCTGAAGAGCCTCGACGAAGGCCACGGCGATGGTGAAGAAGAGGTGGCCAAACGCGCCCAACAAGATGGTTCCCACGCCCACAACCACACAGGCCCGCTCCTCACAACCGCACACCTGCAAATCAGCCACGCAGACGTCATCCTCGTCAACAAGACCGACCTCGTTTCCCCCGCCGAGCTGGCCACAGTACTGTCCCGCATCCGCGCCATCAACGGCCTAGCCCGCATCGAAACCACGACCCGCAGCGCCGTCCCCGTCCTCGACGGCGTCCTCCTCGACATCAACGCCTACGCCGCCATGTCCGCTGCGGACCTAACCTTCGCGAGCAAAGGCCACTCCCACCTCGATCCCAACATCTCCACCTCGACCATCGCGTTCCCCGCGTTACGGCCGGAGCAGGTCGACAGCTTCGATCTGTTTCTCCGCACTGTGCTGTGGGAGGAGACACTTCCTGGAGATGTGCCGCATGAGCGGTTTGAAGTCCATCGCTTGAAAGGCCGGGTACCGGTGAGTGATGGACGGGTGTTGTTGCTGCAGGGCGTGAGGAATCTGTATGAGCTGAATGAGGCGGATGTGCAGGGAGGGAAAGGGGATGATGGTGATGCGAAACTGGTGTTTATTGGGAGAGGAGTCGCACAGGATGGGTTTAGGGAGAGTTTACTCAAGGTGCTGGATCTGTAGAAGTGAACATCCAAGGTGTTTGGTCGGCATCATTCACAGCTGCTATTCCATCTTTGGTTCTGCGCTCAAAAGGTCATTTCCAATAACCCAATGTCCCAGGCCCCAGGCAGGCGATGGTAACGCGTCAAGGCGTTCGGATGCTCATGCGTCAAAACATTTTCAACACTTCCCTTGGGGCTTAGTTTTCTCATCATTTCGTCCCCAGACGATGTGATTGCTTGCAGCCTGCACGTATTCGACACAGAAACTGCACCGTATTATATCGCACTATAATACACATGGGGCCCTCCGACGCCCACAATGACAATCCTCGTGAATGAAAAGACCACGGACGTCCGACACAATCTGCACAACTTCCTCCTCAACTACCGCAACGATGCGAAAAAAACGTCCACTACATCTGGATCGACCAGATCTGCATCTCACAAGCCCACACGCAGGAACGCAACCACCAGGTCCGGCAAATGTCACGCATCTACACACACTGTTTTCACGCGGTAATCTGGCTAGGCCAGGACCATGACCAGGACCCTCAGGATGCAGCGCGCAAGTTCGTCCCAGCGCAAACACAGCACCTCGCCTGCACCATCCTACGCAAAGAATCCTTCCGCCGCCTTTGGATCATCCAGGAAGTCCTCTTGCCGGCAGCCACCCGCGTCCAGCGCAAGACAGTGTGGCTGCAGATCGAGACGTTGGTTGCAGCCCTGCAAGGCCTCGCAGAAAACCGCTTACCTCCGCTTGCCTTCCATAACTTCATGCTCCTCGGCGCGCCGGCTCGCGACCAGCAACTCATGTTGTTGGAAACCTGCCTTGTGCGGTATGCAGCGCAGGAGTGTCAGGGCCCGCGGGACAAGGTGTACGGGCTGCTTGGGTTTGGCGGTGGAGGAGGCACGCATCCATATCGACTACGGGAAGAACGACCGAAGAGGTGTTTTTGGATGTGACGCTTTACCTCCTGAGGAAGTCGTTTGGTCGCTCCGAACACGATAGGGGGGATGGCACGCAGGTTTCCAGGTATTACCGGGAGTCGTCGCTCGAGTGGCTGATGGCGTTGAGTAGGGATATGGGACTACATGCGCATGAAAACGAGCTGTCTGTGTTCTTGGTCAAGGTTGGGGTTTTCGATTTGTGGGATATAGTCGCGCTTGGGTTTGATGTGGAGAGGAATTGTGTTGGTGGTGGGTGGGTTTGTGTGACTTCTCGATAGCAACATGACAGAGATTTGAAATTGCGGGTGAAGAGCGTTGGAGGGATTGTTGTAGATGACAAAAGTGATATGTAAGGACTCCATTAATTGTTCTGTGCTGAGGGAACGACTCTACTTATACTACATTCTTTCAGTGTTATGTGGTCGGGCGTTCTCACTTTCTTTCTAAAAGGGATACTGGAGGGAGGCTTTTCGGATGGCAGCAAATCTCCAATTCGCCGAGTATCGTCTCCGATGCCGGTTGGACCATTGTCAGCCCTCGACTTAATGCATGGCGGCGTCTTGCTAATCACAAATTAGTAAACAGGGACTATACGGGTTTACGATATAGCGCAATCCCCAAACAACTCAGGCCTTGAATTCGCTAGCACACATCATCAAAAGCCTAACAGACAAGCCTTGATCGCTCTCTGATGAGTACCAGGAATCCAGCACTGATACATCCAAACACTCAACTACCAAGGCTGCACCCCATCCTTATTCACCACCTTCCCAGCCTCCCCATCCCTCTTCCCCTGCACAACATCACTAATCACCTCTCCACCCAACCGCGGCTCCCCAGCCCCAATCTTACGCATAAACTCCGGCCCCATACCCCCCAACCCCGTCGCCACGAACCCAGGACTAATACCAAACACCTTGACACCATCCGGCTCCAGCGCCCGCGCCCAATCCAGCATCATCATATTCAACGCCGTCTTACTGCTTCGATACGCAATCTGACTTGCCGTGAACGGCTTCGGCCACCCAGGCTTACTGGGCTCACGAATCGTAGCCGAGTTGCTGCCCGCAGACGCCATGGCCAGCGAGGAGAGACCCGACGTCACGAACAGCAGCCGCGGCGAGTCCGAGCCGAGGAGCAGCGGCATGAAAGTCGTGGTGAAGACCTGTGTCGATGTCACGTTCACAGAGTAAGATTTATCCCACGCTGCGCGGATGGCGGACGGGGATGTGTCGTTGCGCATGATGGAGTCGAAGGAGCCGCCGGCGTTGTTGATCAGTGTGTCGATGTGGTTGTGGCTTGAGGATACTTCTTCGTAGGCGTCTTGGATGGATTGGTCGTCTTCGATGTCGAGTTGGATCGGGATGATGGTTGAGGTTGAATTGCTGTGCTCGGCTTCTAGCGTTGTGATGGCTGTCTTTGCTTTGTCGAGGGATCGACTGCCCATCAAGATAGTGTATGCTTCGGATGAGGTGTATAGGGCTTTGATGGTTTCGTAGCCGATGCCCGTGTTGCCGCCTGTAATCAGGACGATGTGGTTCTCGGACATGGTGTTTGTGGATGAGATGGTGATGTTGTGGATGTCCCTAGACTTGATCTAGTTTTGATCACAATTATGTCGTACGTAGAACTTTTTCCTACTGTTTCAACAAGATGCTGTTAGGACTTTGCTCGGGTACTGTTAGTGATCAGGTGATGAGGGTGGCACTTCCCATGCGTGTGGGGCCATGGCGGGGTCAAATTGAGGACATGGGTCGATCATCATTCTTTCTTCGGAAATCTGTCGTCCACTGTATTGGAACCGAGTATTCATTATCAGACAGACACAAGTTCGTGTCAAAAGCGATGGGAGGAAGTAGGAGGGTGAACATAGAATTCAAACTCGACGGCCGAGCATAAGCTATCTATCTGCGCTGCATCTCAATGCGAGATGCTAATGCCGTAGGGCTCGACACACGTCGAACATGTCTGAACATGTCTGAAGGATACGAGAAAAGAGCTGAAGGATCGGAGGACAGAACGTTCCAGCGTTCAAACACCTCCGCCTATTCCAGAGACAGAATCGTTACTGAAATTGCTGATGAAGACCACCAGTACTGCACAGTAAGCTGCTGAAGCAGCGAACAGCTCGTGTCTCTTGGCTTTGGTCAAGAGAGACATGGCTGCGGAGAATAGTAGCGTGAAAACTACCAGTAGGCCTACTGCATCAATGGTGGAATTCCGGTTGCCGACTGATGTCAGCTTGTACATGGCAATGACCGGCAGAATCAGCAGTACGAAGATGATCAATGTGATGATGAGACCGACAAGTTTCTCAACGCGAGATGGCGAGTAGTATTCGATCGAGTCGTCCGTCGTCTTTGCTCGCAGCTCTGGTGTGGTGAAGAGGGACTTTGAAGAGGTTAGAGACTGGAGAATTGTAGTATGGCAGGGAAAATGTTACCTGTTTTATGCGCTTGGGTAGCTTCTTGATGGCCGTTTCAATCCATCCGTCAAAGCTGGCCCACTCTCTACCTTGTCGAAGACTGATCAGGTCCTCCTTGCGCATGACAAACACTTGCTCCTCATCTACCAATGGTTTTTTCGCTAAGCACCAATGCCTCAGGCTCCGGTAATCTCGATTGCTTGGCCGCTGGAAAGCATTAAGCTCTCTTGCCTTCAGCAGCATATCATCATATTGCACAAGCTTCCCGCGGATTGTGGATAGCAGCTCTGAACGCCGAGATGGACTGTCTTCAGCTTCTGCAGCCTCGAGATCCATCTCGCGTGATCGAACGAGATTTCTACGATCAAGGTCTGCACCGAACCCGTCCTCCTCATCGAGTTCACACAGTTCATCTTCGAGACTTCGAATTTCATCTTGAAGCTCAAGAATGACTCGGGAATGCAGGTAGTCAAACGAACGGTAGATTGAAAAGCTAGCATCGCTGGACTGAAAGGCAGCCTGGAACGGATAGCCCTTTGGGTAGCTCTCAACTGTGTCCTTGTGAGTGTGATTGTATAGCAGAGAAAGTGCCTTATGGTATCATACGCTTTGTAGTCACTGTTTTTGCAATCGCTTTCTCAGCCAATCTTTTCTCTTGGGCCAAGTCTCGTTTTTCGATTTTCTGTTGCTGTTTCTCGGAAAGAGTATTGTGTTTGGAGCCTAGTCGTCTCAGTACCTGGTGAGAAGCATAGGCTGAGCTGGGCATATACCGGCGGTTGGAGAGCCGACCATGGTGGAAGTGGGGCTCGATAGGCTGGCATGTCCATAGCCATTCTCTCCAACTGAGTTTGTCCTGGGTCCGTTCTCAATATCTTCGTTAATGCCACTTCGGGTCAATGACAGCCGTGGGATATTCATGATAATTCTTACAGATGGCTCACGTCTGCCAACTCTGATGATGTAGTTACCCTGATCATATGAAGGAATTCTTGCTTTCTATAAGAGTTGCTGACGACTGATCGATACGAGTTGTCTCAATCTAGGCCCCCACATTCGTACGCACGCAGCCTGTCAGCCTGCATGGAAGGCTCAGCCTCGTCTGTGGTGCCCTCCCACAGCCTGTCAGCGCCTTTCCTTCTTCAGAACCCCCTGGTCGAACCAGTCCTTACCGCTAGTACTATCGCGGTACAAAGTTCGGGTTGCAATGACGAGCAGTTGGTATTCCCAGCCGCTTGATACGTCTCCGCGGTAAGCGTCGACTTCAAAGACTGGCCATGAGACGACTTTCCCATGTTCTTGGCTTTCTTCCTCCACCCTCATTTTCACTCTGTCTTGAGTGTTGTGTCTTCGTGGTATCTGAATAGGAAATTCGTGTTAGATGACTCGATGACTTCTGCACTTCCATGGCCGACGTACATTGGTTGGGACTGCGCGAGAAAAGCCAGCCTCAGACTTCGTCAAACCGCCATAGTCAAAGGACTGCGAATCGTTAGCATTGCATAAAGTAACGTCGCGGAACTGATGAACCTGTTGTTCTTCCTCCGAGGAAGCCTGTTCGTCCTGCTGTGCCTTAGGCTTTAATTCCGGTGAGTGCTCCATGATCAGGATTCAGGGCAACGTTACAGTGTACGGATAACAAACTAAGGAGTTCTCAGAGGAGCAGGCAACCGGCAGTGTATATTATAGCTGCCAGTATTGCTCATGCAGCTTTATGATAATGCATGCAACATGATGTTCTGTTGCCTTCCACCCTCAATGTTCCCTCATCACGACTGTGGGCTTACAAGGATACCATAAGAGGGTGGATTGGCCACACATGTGATTGGCTACCCCAACGCATGCAGCCTCCACGAAACCACTTTCGGCTTTAGCTGCTGATATAGTATAGTATACGAGCAGTTCGCATGCCTGAAGGCAACAAGGCAAAAGGCTGTGTTCAACACCTCGTGCAGTACTTGCTTGAGCAGCCCCCAAAATCAGGCGCAGCCTACACAGCCATTAACATCCTTCAAGTGTAAGCTGACGAACATGGGGCGGGCATTGCGCTACAAAAGTGAGGCTTTGTCACGAACGGCGGCTCCGTACCGGTGAACTACGATGGCGACACAGCAGCCGCAGCCTGAAAGCCCAGCTGTCGATATCAGCATCGAGAAGCATGGCGATGTTGATATCAACGTGCTTGAAGTATCGGATAAACCCTCCTTCGAACAAATTCGTCGAGTTTGTACATTCGACAACGAGAAGAAGATGGAAACACAACGACAAGCTTGGTTTGAGAATGCCATCAAGAACAAATTGAAGATACCCAGCAGCTATGAGGAGGTGTCCGTGCTCATGATCCGATGGCATCCTAGTATTGACGACTACCGAGTCGGTCATACTGAAGAGGTAAGCGACTTCTCATGACCACGCTGGCAGGTTAATTTTCTGTACTAAGTGTGGCCTTGATTAGATCAGGAAGCTGAAGGCAGTATTTCGCCGCTTTGGTTTCTCGGTCAGCCCTGTTGTATGTCTCAACACAGAGGTCGAGAAACCCCAGAACACCCTCAACCTAGCTATTGCGCAGCATATTGCCAATCACGACGGAGCCAATAAGTTGATGATCATATACTATACTGGACACGGCTTACGGTTGGGTTCTGATGGACGATTAGCGTTCGCTGCGTAAGTGACGAGTATGCGAAGCATTTCTTGACTAATACTAGTGTTCAGAACGACCGACGCGCATAAAACGAAGAAGGGAAAACACCACGCCTATGCCTATTGGGACAGCGCCGAGGATTTGCTCATCAAGAAAGGTGTTGAGCCAGACGTGTTGACGATTCTGGACTGCTGCTTCGCGAGCAGAGCCCACAAGGGTCCTGACGATACCCACAGACTCTACGACCTACTCGCGGCATGCGATAAAGACGACACTACACCAGCTCCCGGTCCAGGCTCTTTTACAATGCGGTTGATTGCCACCTTAGAACAATTTCTTGATAACGCTCGTGACGAAAGTATCCTCACGACCAAGATCCTGGAGGAGATGAACAAGAATGGTGATAGCCCGGCTTACCTGTTCGATCGGTTGCACAAGAGCAATAATCGTCATGTACAATTGAAACCACTCAGCGAGCGGACCACAAAGGAAGTGAAGCAGCTCGCCATCAACTTTCAAAATCAAGGGCCCGAAGAAGCTGGGATCAACCTTAGATTCTCGCTCGAGAAACCAGACCTATCAAAAGAGAAAATAGAGCAGTGGGCCAGCGCGCTCGTAACCGCTTGCGAATCGGTCGTAGCACTACGCCGGATCGATTGGGCCAAGATGGAGAAGAACAACCCGGGACAACGACTGCAGCGGCTTGTCGACATCGTCCACCAGGCCAAAATGAATCCCCGACAACGCCTCCGTAAGGTCATCCAGACTGTCATTGAGAATAACCGTGTTGCTGGAAAGAGAACGATAAAGCGGACCAGGTCAGAGGAGTTAACACCGGTAATGTCAAAGCGTCGAGCTCCAGGTAATTGGTTGACGCCATTCTCGGGGAATGTATCCATGCCAATGACACCAGAAAGCAACGCAGATTCATGAGGTGCGGATAAAAGCTCGCTCGCTTGGAGGGTTCAGAATGTTTTGACGGTGGTCGCTGGGTTTTTATACTTCCACTCCTTGACAGCTCTAATTATCTTACATGTCGTTAGTAATTTGGTAACTTTTTGTTAATCAATGTGTGTCCTCCGTATGTGCGAGAAGAGTTTATCAACGGGTGCAGCAGTGAGAGCGATGAGTAGCGCGTGAGTGATCGATGACGGCACTCTTCTAACCGCCTTGGGACAGCTCGGTATCTAATCGCCGCAGCAACTCCAGGCACCCTCGTGACAACAACATCGACATCCCTCTCAAACACCAACCATTTGCGAAAATGAGGTCTTCAGTATTTTTATCACTTTTGGCTGTAGCTCTTGCTGCAGCTGTTGCCACTCCTAAGGATCCACAGGTTGTGCTTCAAAACCCTCAAGTGACGATCGATGAGCCAGACCAGTACCTCATCGAGCTGTCGCCGGGAGAGACACGATGGGTGACTGAGGATGAGAAGTGGGCTTTACGCCGGGTATGCATTGCTGTAGTACTGCGATACTGCTATAGGTGCTAACAGCCACAGCAAAACATCAACTTCTTCGATATTACGCACAGCGATGACCTAAGCACTCTCAGCTACGAAATTGCTTCAAAGAAGGTCACCTACCCCTCGAAACCCGCATACAACAAGATGGTTGTGCCTTTGCTGAAGGAGCTCGAGAAGGACAATATGCGCAAGCACCTTGAGACGTTCACCGCGTTCCACACTCGATACTACAAGTCACAATACGGTGCTCAATCGTCGGCATGGCTTCTGAAGCAGGTGGATGGTACTTTGAAGGATGCTGGTGCGAAGGACGCGTCCGTGAAGGCGTTTCCCCACCCATGGGGCCAGTCCAGCATCATTGCTACAATCCCGGGCAAGAGTAACAAGACTGTTGTGATTGGAGCACACCAAGACAGCATTAACCTCTTCCTTCCCTCTATCCTTGCCGCGCCTGGCGCCGATGACGACGGTAGTGGCACCGTAACCATTTTGGAAGCACTGCGAGTGCTTCTCAAGTCCGAGGATATCCTGAAGGGCGAGGCAGAAAACACGGTCGAGTTCCACTGGTACTCGGCTGAGGAGGGTGGCCTTTTGGGAAGTCAGGCCATCTTCCAGTCGTACCAGAAAGAGCGCCGTGACATCAAGGCCATGTTGCAGCAGGACATGACTGGATACGTGCAAAAGACACTCGACAACGGCGAACCTGAGTCTGTCGGCGTCATCACCGACTTCGTTGACCCCGGTCTTACCGACTTCATCAAGGAGGTCATCACTGAGTACTGTGACATTCCTTATGTTTTGACCAAGTGTGGTTACGCTTGCTCAGATCACGCCAGTGCTTCAAAGGCCGGTTACCCGTCTGCTTTTGTCATCGAGTCCGATTTCAAATACTCCGATAACAAGATTCACACCACTGAGGACAAAATTGAATACTTGAGTTTCGATCACATGCTGCAACACGCAAAGCTGACTCTTGGCCTTGCATATGAGCTTGCGTTTGCCGAGTTCAAATAGATTACATACACTATATAGCCAACATAATACATCCAGTGAGACAACCCGACTTGCCCAATTCAATCTATTGATGGTAAACTTGATACCCACCTGCCAGATTTCGTTGCTCGTTCGAGCACGCGAGGCGCGTACCAATGACGTGACGTGTACCTCGGTCCATTACATCTCGCAGAGCTCGACCACAGCTCTCGCACATCAATACTCAAGATCGCTCATCAGATGCCAACGACTCGAGGTCAGAAGCACGACGCAGAAATGGAAGCTGCTCTCAAAACATTCTTCTCGTCGCCACGTTTCGCCGTGGCAGGCGCATCGTCTGACCCCTCCAAGTTCGGACACAGAGGTACGCGACACCTTCACAATCGCACACATCAGTGTAGCAAGCAGACAGTGCAGCGGGAGACTGAAGTGTGCATCTAGTGTTCGCCTGGTATCTCCAGCACTCCCTCCCCGTAGCAGCCATCAACCCGCGCTCCCCAACCATCTCCGTGCTCAGCAGCGAACATACTACCGTCCCTTCCCCAACCGCACTTTCAGACCCACCGGCGTCAGACTATTCGCTGTCTGTAATAACACCTCCAGCAGTCACCAAGCAGTTGCTCAAAGAAGCCAAAGAGGCTGGCGTGCCTGCTGTGTGGCTGCAGCCGGGCAGCTTCAACGATGATGTGCTGGAGTATGCGCAAGCCAACTTCAAGGCCGCCATCGCTGGCGATGGTGGAAGAGGTGGGGAGGGTTGGTGTGTGCTTGTTGATGGTGAAGCTGGACTGAAGATTGCTGGGAGGGAATGGTCACGACTATGAGCCCGAGCGGGGCATTCCAACGTCCACGATATGAATGCATTACGATTCAACACAACGATTATGATCTGAGCAGGTTTTGAGACTAAAACTAGATGGAATGATCCGGTCTAAATGGTGGAAACTCACTTTCGCATTCTCTAGGCTTCTACAGTCATTCTAGTGCGGCTTATCTTCACCACTCACCCCAGTCGAGCAATATCATCGCATAGACAAACCTCATTGTTCTGACGCCGAACGATATGGTGAGTCTGAGTTGCGACTTCGACAAAGCGGATAAAGCGCCCACAGGTTTGGCTCGAGTCTGCGTCTTTATTCCTTCGAAAGGGCTTTGAGGCTTCTTGGTTCTCCATGCACAATGTTCATTGATCGGAGGCCCGCTGGCTTAGATATATTTGCCGAATAGGTCTTTGTCTCAGTGTCACGATAAGTAGACACAATGTACAGGCACACTCACCGAGACACATCCTAAACACTCACACACGAAAAGCCATGGACTCAAAGCAGAACATTCAGGAAACTGCCCACAACAATGCACGCAGTATGCGCAAGTGGCTTGATCGGACCTACCTGAGCACTCGTGCCGGCACAGCTCATCTCACAGTTGAGGACTTCCTCGCCATTGTCAACAGAGGAGCTATGGAGGAAAAGTATCCCGCGGGTGCCCTGTCTGCAGGGTTCACCAATTCTACGATTGATGTAGCGTTTGATGTGCTGCTCCGCCTATATCGTAGAACGGATATACTGCAAATCGAGACAGAGTTTGCTACGTCACTCATGAAGGCAAGAGCAGCAGATGACCAGGTAACATTCTTCAGTAAAGCAGCCAACGCGGCAGTCTGCGAGAAATTGCGTAGCGGACCCTATAACTATGTTGCCATCCCCTTCACTGACAAGATGTACGCACACCGATTTGAAACCACTGAAGCGCGCGAAGCTCAATTCCTCATCTCAGCACTTGACTCTCTGGAACCACCGTTCACCGACGTTGAGCTCACAGCTGCAGTCAAGCGAGCAGAGCGGCGCGATGCCCGCGCCCACTGGGCTCTACTCGTAATCGACAAGAAGAATCGCCAAACCAGCCTCATCGACGGCCAAAACGAGCCACGATACAAGAAAAGTAAGAGACTTGTGGCAGCGGTACGCTCCGCGAGTGCAGCGGAGCTGCTCATAAACGGCCTCTCAGAAATTGTAAGTGAGCTTGCATCATACAAGCACGGGGTACTCTTTGCGCCCAACGAAGACGAGGATAACACGTCCAACAATGAGCGGTACGACAGTTCTGACTCGGATCCCCCCCGAGAGCTAGGACTGCTGGACTATGGCGCAGCAAGCGGTCCGTCCATCTACAGGGTGCTCGATTTCCTGCTGCGTGCCGACGTGCATGAGCTAGTTGTAAAGCACTTTTTGCGCAGAGGTCTGCATCGCTATTTTCTCAACTTGAATAACACGGCTTCTTGGGCGAATATACTGGATTTTGACTCGCTTTATGAACGTAGATGTGTCCAGGAAGTGATTATGAAGGAGCATTTGTTGGAGGTTTATAGGCGCGATGAGGAGCTACATCAACTTGATGAGAAGGTGAGCTCGGTGCTAAAGATAGATGACTTTAATTCGTTGCATGAGGCGTATATGTCGTGGTGGGGAACTGATGGTAATAGCATTTTGGTTGATGGGGTTACCGGTAATGACGGTGAAGAGAGTGAGGGTGGGGGTGGAGGTGGAGGAAGCAGTGGAGCAGAAGGTGACGATGAGAAGGCGCCACCTTCTAGGCCAGGGACAAAGCGAAGGGATTCACCAGGTGAGGATAATGGCGATGCTGAAGATGAACAGGAGGGTAATCACCATGACAACGACGGAGGCGAAGAGAGCGATAGCTCTGCGCACTCCGACTCCAGCTCGAGCGAAGAGATCAATGCCTCTTCCTCAAGCGATACCGAATCTGATTACAGCCCGGACTCAGGCTCAGATTCCAACGGCGATGACTCCAAGAAGAAGCCGACAACGGGACGGCCGATTCGTCGAGCAGAAAAGGAAATGTCTGATTCTGAAGATACACCACCACTTCGACGCAGGACACGTCGAGCATTGGAGACGTCACCTAGGCTCGCTCCACGCAAATCCGTGCCTGGCTCAGAAGCCGGTAAGAACAGCACAGGCAGTGGAAAGAGAAAGCGTCCCACTCGCAGCAGAGCCCGTCCGGTGGTCGAATCGTCATCTAGCTCCGCTGGAAGCCGCTCATCGGACGATTCACCCATCACTCCGCCTCCGCGGTCTTCTCATCGTTCGGGAAGCGAGGCAGCAAATCCGTGCAAGAAGCACTCCACCACCGCTGAGTCTCTAAGGACGGCAGAGAATTCATCAGAACGTCTTTCCGATCGTGGGGCCAAGTTCGAAGACGAGGATGAGGAGGAGGAAGAAGAAGCAGAAGAGCAGCACGACACTACCCCAGCTCCTCGTAGGCGGAATCCACGCAGAACTGTGTGCGATGAGGCAAATGAAGGAGACTCCGAGAAGGAGTATGAGCAGGGAGGACTCGTCGCGCTATCGCCTCCCCGGCGCAATGCACGCAGAGCGGGTCGCAAGTCAGTAAATTATACGGAAGTAATTGAAATTTCCGACGACGACGATGACGAAGAAGAAGATGAAGAGGAGGAGGAGGAGGAGGAGGAGGAGGAGGAGGAAAAAGATCCACCCAACCCCTCTCACGAAGAACCAAACCATAACCCACCTGAGCCCCCCTCGAATGACTCCTCCAATCCAGACAGCCCAGAAACCTTCAACACGTCGCCATACCGCGACGAACAACACGATGGGCCAGATGACTTCGCTGAGCCCCCAGACGAAGACAGAGACGATTTCGCGTTCGGAGACTCGTACTCTTTCCTCCACCTCTCCCCTTCTTCAGACAATACCTCATCCCCCTCCTCCTACACCGAGCCCGTCCCCATCGACGCCATATCCGACGCAGTGCGCCGCCGCTACGGCGGGGAGCTGTTCGACTACGACCGTGATTTTGGGCGGGGCGAGACGGCTGAGGAGCGGTTGAGGAAGGGGGGTTTGTTGAGGCGGATGGAGAGCGGGTGGGGATTGAGGCCGAGGAAGAGGAGGAGGACTGTGTGAGGACGTGCTTTTTCGTGGTTGGAGTGCGTGTTTTTGTTTCTTTGTAGATGGACTTTGTTTCATGTTAGTTAGTCTGTGCGAATCTTTGTATTTGATTGTTTTGCTTCGGTTGTCGTGCTGGCTTGTTTGCGGCTTCGAGGTGGTCTGCTCTGTGATGTTTGTGCAGGGCCAGAATTATCACATCAGGCTACAATGTGTGCATCTGCTGAGACATGTCAAATTTGCGCACTCGCAGCTTACTCCTCAAGACCTGTTTGCTTGTAGGGTCTTGGCTGCCACTCTACAGCTCATCGCCATCAAGACCCGGTCGTAACCAGACGGCTGTAAGATGTTAAGATGTTGTCGCCTCGATGGTTACACAGCATAGCGCGATGATAAACTGCAGTGCACGAGACGGAAGGCGCTGGTAAGGCTGCAACACTGTCGGACAAGATGACAGCCAAGCGGACGTACATGGCTGAAGCATAAGGGACACAAGTCTTGGCCAACTGCACTGCCTTGCACGACATGATCGCTAGACAGAACCATCTATTCTTGTCGTGGAAGCGAAGCTCACCAAGCCCTGCCATTTGATGTTGCATGCTGCAGTGCGACTGCAGGTTGACCGGTGTCTGTATTCACCAAACCCCTTGACATTGGATGTTTTCGATGTGCATCGTTACAAGCCTTTTGCCTCTCGCTTCTGGGACTGGGGTGTATACCCACACCGGTGATCGTCTCAGAAATGGGGGAAAAAAAGGCCACCCACACCAAGTCGGTAACCGGCTGTCGGCTGTCTAGCGCAGAAGCAAGCATTCGATCGACACATGGGGCCGCATGGCTGGATGGACCACGTCTTGTGTTACAACAAACATAAACAAACAGCAAGAGACGACTCTGAGTGTGCTGAGTACATAGGTATCTGAGAATGATTTGTACATGGATGGTGTCGGCAGTAACGAAGCTCCGGCGGACCGTCCGCTCGGGCTCGGGCAAAACAGCAGAGGCCAATTTCGTACTTGTGTTAGCGCAGGGCTGAAACATCGGAACTTGCCTGGCGTTAAAGAGTCAGCAGCATTGATGTGGTGGTGGCGTCGGCGGCAATAATAATAGCTGGCCTGAAAATGGGCAAAGCACGACATTCGATGGGGAAAAAAAAGTTGGTTGCCTTTTGCCTGGTGCTCTGGCGCTGGGACAAGCGCCCCGTTGAATACAATACAGGCCTTGTCAGGCAGCTTCTCGTCAGCGCGGTTCCCTCGGCACTATGGGTGAGTATCGCGCCGAAGCATGAATGGAAGGGATGGGGTCTGACAAACGGTGTTCTCGGTCTTGCATGCGCAGTGCCACGTCGAAGGTCAATGCTTCAGGCATTGCCTGGGCGTAAAGCGTATACCATAGTACGTGGGGATAGGTACGGCCATGTCTGTACGAAACTTGAAAGTCTCCCCTGGAGGCGGTTAGCTCGCCCGAGCCTGAACGCGTTAGCAAAGCGTCAAAGGAAGTTAGAGCAGCAAATAAAGGTCGCTATGGCCCGCAGGCCTCTAGCCGCAGCTTGGCTTGCGTCAGAACGCCAGCAATAATGGTCATTAGCAGCAACTTGGACGAGCAGTTGCTCGTGTCGCGTGACAGTCGATGGAGATGCTGGGGAAAGCAGCATCTACGTCTTGGAGAGACGCAGGTCCAGAATCTCACCCCCCACGAGCAACAGGGAGCGCGGAAAGCTTTGGCAGCGTCAAGCCTGCCGGACAGTGACGCGGCGGCTCTCTAAATCTTGAGCTCGACGCGTGGACCGCGCCAAGCATCGAAAGAATTGGGGCTCACAGGGATGGATGGGAACCGCTTCAAAGCAACACCCGTTATCCGTTGGTGCTCCACTTGTCTCACCTCTCCTTTAACCGCTGTATAATACCCTTCAGTAGACTCCTTGCACGCTCTTTTGGTGACCGCTTTCTTACCACGGGGGAAGGATACACAGCATTCCGTTCCCAGCCGGGCCTATCGCAGCACTCCCCAACCGCGATATCTACCAGAGTCCCACTATTCGGACCTTGTCGATCTTGACGTCCCAAAACCGGGCTGTGCTTTCTTGGACATATATCCCATGATCACCACGTTATCGCTACTTCCAAGGCTCCATTCGTACATTGCAAATATCCTATATACCAGTCACGCGACATAATACCGACATTTTTTCTGTCCCCAGGGACATCTTCATCGTGAAGCCATGAACTCGACTATGATGGCCAACGAGCCAGAATGGAGCAGCAAGCCGGCGTGGAAGCTACCGGGGTGGGCCGAGCCTCTGGTAAGTGACCTGTGATCGCCCGCAGATCGTCTGGAAAGACATGGGATGGTATGCTAATGCTCGAATAGATGGTTGCGAGCATTCTCTTTGGTGCCATGGCCCTCACACGGCGACGCAACTTCCGAATATTCGATCGGTCGACAGACGGCAGCGTGGGGTATCTTGACAGCGACTCGCAGGGCTCCTCGGACGCTCTTCTATCATATCCCTCCGACGACGACAGCGAGTTTAGCGATGTCAACACTGCAAAGTACCCTCCCAAGGTACGGAAGCTGTGTTGCACCAAGGTCATCACCCCAAACACGTCGCGCTTCAGGAACAACATACACAGCCGCATCCTGCAGCGCTTCCCGTTCCTGATTGAGATGTTCTACTGGGTTATCAACTACGCCTTTTACCGCCTGACTGCAGTTCTGTCGGCAAAGTTGTTTGCAGGCAGGGGAATCTGGGATGTTTCGCAAGAGCATGGAATCGCAGTGCTGGAGGCGGAAGAGTACGGGATGCTGAGCTTTCTCTTCCCCATCCGTGAGCAGAGCGTCCAGCAGTGGTTCATGCACGGGCACCAGGATGCGCTCACTGTGCTGAACAAATGCTATGCTCTCATTCACATCCCCGGGACCGTTGGGTAAGCAGACCATTGTGATACAAGAAAGTGCGCACAAGCTGATGGATTTGCAGATTTATTTGCTGGTACTACTATGTCGCGCCTTCCTTTGACACATTCGCCATTGCTCGCCGAACGTTGACCTTGACCAACTTCTGCGCATTCATCACCTTTGTCGTCTACCCTTGCATGCCGCCGCGCCTGCTCCCCTCGAGATTTGGATTCCTCGACACGGTCCGCCATGACGATGCGCAGAGCGTGTGGATGAGCGGCAAGTACGTCAATCAGCTGGCCGCCATGCCGTCCATGCACTTTGGCTACTCCTTCTGCATCGGCATGACGATGATCTACCACTCCGGCCTATTCCGCCGCACGCTTGAGCGCGGCGAGGTGCGCAAGAACGCGTTCTGGAAGCTCTTCTATTTTTGTCTCGGCCTTGGATACCCATCTTTTATTCTCGTCACCATTGTTGCGACGGCCAACCACTACTTCATGGACGCCATGGTTGCGACGTCGTTTGTTGTGCTCTCGTTCTTTTGCAACAAGGTCTTCTACGTCTTCATTCCGCTTGAGGACCTGCTATTGTACGCTATCCGGGCGGATAAGCCTGTTCCCAGCACGGGCGACCGATTCCACGAGCGCGGCGGGCGCTTGTAGATGAGGCGTATTGTTGGTTTCGTGTTGTGTGCAAGAATTACTATACTTCGACATTTACCCTGTTATATATATACATATATGTTTTGGCTGTATTTGGCGGCATGGGATTGGCGTTGATAGAGATACACCCACGACTTTTGCACAGCTGCACGTTTGTAGATACTGAATTCCACGGCTATATATCCCAACATTGAAAATGTTGATAATCTCGACCTGTTGTTCCATTTTCTTGTCAAAATCATATGTGCACGTAAAGCATCACTTCCAGACATGATTCCCACCTCAGTGCTGACTGCTGGGTGCAAAACGCGCTAGACTGTTCCTGCATTAGCCAGTGAAGCTCTCCACGCGTCGACTTCACCCAAGCTCTTACTCAATGGCCCGCAACGACCACACGTAAGTCGACCCGTCCGACCTCCCACGCGCCGAACCCCCTTCAAGCGCCGATTACCCTTTCTGGCGCCCCTTCACACGCCCCTCTATATCCTGACGCGCTCACGACACGTTCACGCGCGCAATCGCTCACACCATACAGCTCTGAGCTTCCTCAAAGCTCCACATTCGTTTGCCGGCAGACTCCTTTTTTGTTTCGCGTCGCACGCACTTGGACATGGCCGACTCGGAGCAGCCGACACCCGTCGAGGGCACCCCCGCTGTTGATGTCGAGATGGGCGAGGAGGTTGCGGCTGGGACTGAGGCTGTTGAGGGCGAGGTTGAGGAGACGGGCTTGACGCAGCTGGAGCCCGAGGTGCCGAAGCTGGTGCTCTTTGCTGAGTGAGTGTGTTTTCATGTGGATAGTTGGGGGATAGCTGTTGGAGGGGCTTGGTTGAGGCAATGCCTGTTGTGAAGCTCATGGCAAGACCGGCGTAAAGCTTCAGGCAGCCTTGCACGGCTTGCACGACTCCTCAGCACGAGCAAAGGATTGACAACGCCAGTCTTGTCAAGAGCCCAATCGTCGAAGTGCTTGTCGGCAGCGGCGAGTCCCAAACCACATATTCGGCCCACGAGGCCGTCATTCTCAAGTCGCCAGAGTTCGCAAAGCAAATCGAGGCATTTGCGCCAGGCAGCGTACGTCTTCCCCCTCCCCCGGCCCTGCATGCATTCTCGCTGACCATCACCCAGGCACGCCGCATCTCGTTCCCCGACTGCGACGTCGATGCCATGGGCTCCGTCATCGAGTACCTATACACGGGCGAATACTTCCCCAAGAAGACGACCTCGGCCCGCGACGCGCCCCTAGAAAAAGACCCGCGCCAGCCCGTCCCCGACGACAACGGCGCCGGCCTGCTCGTGCACGCCCGCGTCTACACGCTCGCCGAGCGCCTGGGCCTCCCCGAGCTCAAGTCGCTCGCGCACTCCAAGATCCACCGCACCGCCTCGACGGCCAAGGGCGAGCTTGCCTACGCACGCTTCGTCTACAAGGAGTCCAGCCCCGACGACCAGACGATCCGCAAGCCCGTCGCCGCCTTCTGGGCCAGCCGCAGCTACAGCCTGCGCCACGACGCCGAGCCAGAGTTCAAGGCCATGTGTCTCGAGTTCCCCCAGTTCTCGTACGACGTGCTGCAGCTTGTGCTCGACCAGCAGGAGAAGAGCCGCGGGCGGGTCGCGGACGAAGGGCCGGGGCGAGGCGGGCCGAGCGTGGTCCCTGGAAGTACCAGGAAGAGGGCGCGTGTCAGCCAGGTATAAGTAGAGGGCATATGGATGTGCACGTCGACATGTCGTACATGGGGGACGTGAGTGTGTTTAGTTTATTTTGGCACCTTAACCATGTACAATCACCCCAGAACGACGACCAAGGCAATGTAAAGACAACCAAGCCGTCACTCCATTCCAAACTCCCCACTGCACACCTCCCACCCACACCACTGCCCTGACCAAGTCGACCCTCCAACAATCCTCTACACAGTACACCCAACCAGTGCCGCCTCACCTTTTCCCTCGAAGCCCCTACCCCCCTTGCTCAATTAGGTCGAGATTCGCCATTCGACGCTCGACATTCAACGAACAAAAAAAAGGAAAAATACATACAACAGCGGGTATTCGCTAGTGGTCACCCACCTAACTACTAATCCGCCGGTACGTTGCTTAAATAGGGCTGAGCGAACGGGAAGCCTTGTTTTCAACGTCCTATGGTCGTATGTGAAAGATGGGCTGAGTTTTACGCTACATGATGGCCTAGACATAAAATGTGGTGGTTTGGGATGGGATGGGATGGGATGGTTGGTGGTGTTGATGCTGTGGTGTGGTGTGGTGATGACAGGGAATGGGATTTGAAGAGCAGAGGGTATCTTCATTTACAGGACAGGATGATGTAATGCCAGTGAAACCGGCTCGTTGGCTATGAGAGGGCGGTTGCCCAAGACTCGTGCAATGGTTGGTGGCACTGGTGCAATCTTGAAGGCGTGATGTGGTGGGTTTTCCAACGTTGTTGGAAGAATTCAAACCATGTTTGTGGGCTGTAAAACCATCGACGTCAATTGCGTGTGGTGGATAGTGGCGGGATGGAGTGCTCAACGCAGCAAAGCTGGTGCTTGAGGTGATCTAGCTGCGGTCGGCTCTTGAAACTACATGTCTGTCATTTGGGGGAGACAATTAGGAAGCTTTTGGGCAATGGGAGGGCATCATGGTCTTTTGAATAGCCGTTACTCTGCAAAGCTCGCGCTGACTTCCTGTCGACGCATCCATTGAAGCTGGACGACGTGGGATTCGGGGCCGTCGATTTGCCTAGAGAGGATGTATCGTGCTGATATATCTTGATAAGGCACACACTACGACAGGAAGGAACCCAAGCTGGACGTACTGCAGAGTCGTCATTCGATCAAGCTATAGGTACAGACCAATTGCACATGTCGTCACAGCTGTGGTCCAGGCGCAGCCCCCCAAAAAACCACCTTCGAGACCTGCATGGCGGACGGAGAATACTTCACAAGCCTTCACAAACACATGCCAGCCATCTCGTCTGGCGTCGCAGCCGGTTTGCCAAACCGGGTTACACTCCGCTGGATGGCATCAACTTGCTGCTGCCCTTGTTGTTGGCCAGTCGTGCCAGCGACGCAGGTTGACGTCAGCGACCCAATGCTATCGCTGGATGGATGCAGGGACAAGGTAGTGCAATCTTGATCTGACACTGCGCTACACTGCAACGACGAGTTGTTGAGGCGACGGTGCGCTGGATTGCGTAGTGCTCATGTATCGAGAGCTCATCGTGCATCAGTCGATTGGGTGTAGAAGGCAGTCCGAGGTTGGATGGTGGGCTGCAGACTGTGATAGGCTAGGCTGCGGTCGCGATGACCCTGTTGGAGCTGTGAGACAGGGTTTTGCATGTGCAAGAGCGTGCGATAATCGCCTCAACAGTCTTGAAACCTAGCACCATGGCAGGCTGAAGGAAATGCACAGGATTAGCTAGGTAGAGTGGGTAGGTATCAGATAATCAGAGATTCAGAGCCAGAGCCCACTTATCGTGCCGCGAAGAATATCGGATAAAAGTGGGCTCGCTGCTGTCGGTCTCGACCGTTGCGTGACTGATGTGGAATACTTGCACGTGGATTCACGCTATCAACCTCGTGTTTGTCAAAGGTTCGGTAGACAAGCACAGTAGTGTTCCATGCTCACATGCTGTCTGATGAGTTGCGCGTCTCGTACGAAGGCAATACCGGCAATGCTCTCTCAGAAGCTCGCAGCGGTGGGACAGGAAGAGGAAACGCTTCCTGAGAGCGGCCTCGCCCGGTCCGACTAGCTATCCAGTGGTGGTGGCATCACGAATGAAGCGCTCGGAGCTTGGTTCGAACAGAGACATGGACAAATCCGCAGCTGGAGATGCGGGATATTAGCTGCTGCTGCCTTTGACGCTCAGGGTCGATTGGCTCCGTATTGTGCGATCCCCAGATTCGTGGATCCCGGTGCCGCGCTGCACGTTGACGTCCAGCACAGCGGGCTGCCGTGAGCCTTGAGGGTGTGCTGCAGGAAATTGCCGCTGGCTGGTGATGGTCGGAAGATGGTCGAATGTTGTCGGACGCAGGCAAGCCGTGCATTAGCCGGGGCCTGGCGAATAGTCACGACAGTGAAGCTGCTTGCCAGGTGCCGTCCACCTCCCACCCAAACTGTCAAATGTGTCCAGCCATGGCCGGGAGGTCGAGTGGATGGCCCGAGGTATACCAAGTAGGTAGCACGCATGGCGCTGTGGAACCAACCAGTCTGGCCCCCGCCGAAGCTCCTGTACAGTACCTATGTATGGAGCATACCTCCTTTCCAGATGTGCACCACGACTCCACTCCACAGAGAGGATCGATGGAGCCACCTGCAACCCACTCGAGCGTGTCTGCTGCTGTTTGTTTCCCTCGTTTACGCTCCCTGTCTGGACCCTGCAGCTGAGCCGCGGCCAACCCCCGCAGTGAACGTCTCGCTTTCCGGGTGTCGCTCCGCTGCAAGCCTGCAGGCTGCGACCACAACATGCACACCTGCTGGTCCTTTTAAACCTCAATAAGCCGCCAATCACGTCTCCTACTTCGAGTGTCAGCAGCTTCCTTCCTGTAGGTACATGCATCAAGTACCAACCCCAGGACACTCTGTCCTGCGCCTTTACCCCCCGGCCCGTCTTGCCATCAGGGGCTAGCCCTTTTCTGCACTGCACGAGACCAGTCTTGGGCTTTGCCTCGACGCATCTCGCTCGCAGCTCGCTCTGCAGCCCTCCACGTACCTAATCGTCCTCTACCGTGGCCTTGCCAGCACATCTGCAATTTCCTCGCCGTGCTTTAGGTCCGCCCTAATGGCGCGTCGCCTGTAATCGCGACTAAACCAGCCTCAATACGCTACCGCATGGCCTCCGCTGCTATACCGAGTAGTAGGCATCCGTGCTTCGGAAACGATCGTGAAGTACTGTCGGCCACCTCATTTGAGTCAAGACGGAAATCCTCTTAGCGTCACTTGACCTCTCATACGGCCAATCTCCCCACGGCCATTTCCCTTCTGCCAACAACGCCTACATCAATCACCACCGACCAAGTGACACCATTGCCTGAACCGACCCAATTGCTACCTGACGCTGCGAAACAGCACTTCACCGCCTGGAACCATTGCGGCCCCATCCTCGACACCCGTCACCACCCGAACCCTTCGACCAACATCAACCGCGCTGTACCTACCTGGATCTCTTCCATCACCTCCGCCGCTCTCAAAGGATTCCTCTGAACATCAGTCGCAAAACCTTCTCAGTTCCGATTCCAACGTTGTCCTATCACGTCCCCCTTGAAATCATCCCATCGGTCAACACCGGCGACACTCACCTCTGGCCCAATGCTTCAAGTCTGTACCCCAACGCCTCATACTTTTCCCGAAGTGCATCCGGAGCACTTGATTTTCCGGTTACGAGAAGTACCATCTGCAAGAGCCATGGAGCCGCCCTCAGCGCCAAATCCAGCCGGTGATGCTGGTGTCCTGCCAGAGTTTGGGAGTTTGACACTGCAAGACGCCCCATCACCACCCGCAAACGAGCAAGAGTTGGACGTATACACGATGCCACGAGAGTCTGCCATGAAGCTGATTGCACGGGCGATTATTGCTATGGCAAATGCAGCAGGTGACATACCCGCCACTCCGCCTCTGACGCGAAGCATTTCAAAAGATAACCTTGCTGCACTCAAAGGCCATCGTCGTGTACCTTCCAGACCTGCAACACCCATTCCAGCGGACAGAGAAAACCATCACCCGACGCAGCTTTCCCCACCAGAAGCAGAGCACGATGAGCCCACAATTGCACACGACATCGGCGCCGGTGCGTTACCGGAGCACCTTCAGCGGGCAAACATGGCGAGAAAGTTCTTTTCGAAAACCGTTCCAAAAGTGGGTGTCGAAGAGTACATGAACCGCATCCAGAAGTATTGCCCACTCTCAACAGCCGTCTGGCTCGCCGCTGGTTCCTACATTCTCCGCCTTTGCGTCATCGATAAGGTGGTCCCTTTGACCTTTCGCACGATGCACCGTCTGATTCTTGCATGCGCACTGGTTGCAATGAAAGCGCTTGAAGACCATCGCTGGCCACAGAAGCGCTTTGCGGCAGTCGGTGGCGTGGACGAAGGTGCGCTTTGCCGGTTGGAGCTCTGTGTGGAGTTCCTTCTTTCGTTCAACGTCCAGATCTTCACGCCTGAGAAGCTAAAGGACCTCACCATCTCGCTCCAGAAGGCGGGCCATGCAGCCACCATGACTAGCAAGCTGCCTCCATCGTTCAACCTGAAGTTGGGCAACCCCAAGCTTCGACGAGAGGTCGCTGCATAGTTATCGCGAATTGTTTAGCTTTTACGTTCGTTTCCTTTGTCGATCGTTTAGGATATCCCCATTGAGCATGCGATGGCGTTCAAGCAACAAAAACAGCGGCATTCTGTTGCCCTCGTGTAAGAAAGATCACACGGGTGGCGTTTTTTCTTTCTTCTTTTATTTCATCTTCTGGGAGCTGGCAATTGACCATGCGCTTTCCCACGGTCCTTCATATTCGCACGTTGGATACACCATGTAGCCATCGTCATAGGGATGATTGATATACAATCAATAATATTCGCAAACACCACTACTTTATATGACAGCTACCTTGCCGATCAAGTCGAAACTTTTGCGACTGTGCCTCCGAATGATGAGACGTTTTGATCATGGAACAAGTCTCCAAGAGAAAACACTCCACATGTTGAGCGCGCGCGTCATGCACGAGGAATGCATATCCCTGCCCCTTGTGCGCTAGGCGATCGTCACTGCCGCAATCGTGCCCCTGGCGGCAAGCCACCTTCTAGAATCCAAGCTTAACCAACGTACACGAGATTCAACGTCGCTACGACAGCCTAACCTGCTGCAGTTCCCTCAACGCTACCCCACGATCACGTCCACCAAGCCACGTTCATCGTCTACGCCGATTGACGTCTGCGCGCATTGCCCACCGGCTCCAGGCTGCGCACCGCACCGCACGTCGCACACATTCCACGGCGCTCGCCATGACGCGGTTACTGCTGCCTCTCGCTGCGCTCGCCGCCCTGACGCCTCTCGTGAGCGCTGGCATCAAGTTCATCAGTCCGGCTGCCGGCGCCAAGTTGAAGGCGGGCACGGCGATTGAGATTGAGTGGGAGGAGGGCGGCACGGGGCCCAAGATCAGCGACTTGCTGACGTACCAGCTCATTCTTGTCGGCGGCGGACAGGAAGACCAGGAGCAGCAGGTCATCAAGGTCCTCACAACAGCCGGCAACTTTGCGCTGGGAGGCAACCAGGCCTCTGCTCTGGTTGAGACTGGCCTGCCGGGAGCCAGCACACCAGCCAATGCCTAGTACGTTGCACCGACTGGGTGCCTGCACTGCGTGACCAGCATCACTGACATACACGGCGCAGCTTCATCAAGATGGTCGCCGTGGGCAAGACCGGCGGCGAGCTCACCACATACTCGGACCGTTTCTCCTACTCGGGCATGACGAGCACATGGGGCACCACCGTCAAGGCCGCCCTTGACAAGCTCGACACCACCAGTGGGCCTGCGACCAAGGACACCACCGGCAATGCAGCAGGCGCCGACGGTGCAAATGGCGACTACGATGTCACATACACAATGCAGACCGGTGCCATTCGTTATGCGCCCATGCAGCCAGTGCCTCCGAAGAAGATCACAGCGACGAACACGAATCCCCTGTACCCTACGAGTAGCGTCAAGATTGCCATGACCGCCTTGCCCATCCCGAGCATCCAGAAGACCATCACTCAAAGCCAGACGTTGACGTTTAGCAGCGTGGAGAACACGGTGAGTCTGATGATGAAGTCGTAGTAGGGTGCACGCTGACAATCAAGCAGGTCGCGGCCGCCCCCCACCCCACAGACGATATGCAAAAGTTCCTGAACCGCTGGAAGGATTAGGTCAACAGGCTGGCGACTGCACAAGCTAAGATATGAGATTTTGTAATGATTCTGGATCATCGCGCGCACTGGCTGTGCGACGCGTGCACGATTAATGGCGTTGTTGGCGAAGTTCTTTCAAGCTTCGTAGCGTTCAATTTACTATGAATGGAGATTTAAGACTCCACCCCCACCACATCTCGTTCGCCTGTCGTGTTAGTAGTGATCTGCATTGATCGTGCTGTGCCTTTGCACCTGCCTCTTGAAGCTGGCCGAGGCAACGCGAAGCTACCCGCAAGGTCACATTCAAGCTCTCCCCACTACCCCCACCTGCGCGGACAAACAGCCACATGAACAGGTGCAGGAAGCTTGCGCGTGTCTTCTGGCAACCATTTGCACACTGCGGGAGAAGCTTCTCATCCCGACCAAGTCATTTCTACAGCTCTGAAGAGTTTGCCAAGCAGTTTAACACGCCCCGTGCACTTGCTTCCAATCCCAAAATGGCCATCGCGCAAAACTACGATGAGGTTTTGCAGGGCAAGTATCCGGCCAAAGAGCACGCGAGGAAGGTTGCCAAGTGGATTATCGAGAAGGGTGGTGACACGAATGGAACCATCTACCTCGAGGCCCAGAAGCAGAAGCTGAACGAGGACAATGATGGCGAGGCACCCTTCAGGTGCGAACTTTCCTTCTTATCACCATGTATCGCGCGACTGACAATCTGATCAAGACAACGCCGCTACTTCTTCTACCTTAGTGGATGCGAGCTGCCCGACTCTTACCTCACCTACGAGATCAGCACCGACAAGCTCACGCTGTTTATCCCCGGTGTTGAGCCTGACGAGGTCATCTGGTCTGGTCTTCCTCTGAGCCCCAGCGAAGCAAAGAAAAAGTATGACATTGATGACTGCAAGACCACCGCCGAGGTCAACTCGCATCTCGCCAGCTCTACCGACACATCACAGTCGACCATCTACGCCATCCCGGAGCAGGTGTCGGACCACATCACCTTCCTCAACTTCAAGGAAAAGGATCTCAAGGAGCTCAAGCCTGCGATCGAGTACTGCCGTGTGACCAAAACCGACTACGAAATCGCGCTTATCCGCAAGGCTAACGCCATCTCGACTGTTGCTCACGTCAATGTCATGAAGGCGGCTGCTAAGGCTCGGAATGAGTGCGAGCTCGAAGCCGTGTTCCTCAAGTCCTGTGTAGAGCGCAACGCCAAAAACCAGGCCTACCACTCCATCGTAGCAGCCGGCACGAATGGCGCAACTCTGCACTACGTCAACAATGCAGCACCCATTGACAAGCAAAACTTGCTGCTCCTGGATGCGGGATGTGAGGTTGACTGCTATGCCTCGGACATCACACGTACGTTCCCCATCCGAGGCCACTTCACCGAGGAGAGCCGCGCTATCTATGACCTCGTTCTCCACATGCAGAAGGAGTGTATCGCCGCGCTGAAGGCTGGTGCGGTGTGGGACTCTATCCACGAGCTTGCTCACAAAATCGCCATCGATGGTCTGCTTGCGCTCGGCATCCTGAAGGGCAACCCGGAGGAGATTTTCAAGGCGCGCACAAGCGTCGCATTCTTCCCTCATGGTCTGGGTCACTACCTCGGTATGGATACGCACGACACCGGCGGCAATGCGAACTACGCCGACAAGGACACCATGTTCCGTTACCTCCGTGTGAGAGGCTCTGTACCAGCGCGCAGTGTCATTACAGTCGAGCCCGGGATCTACTTCTGCAGGTTCATCATTGAGCCGTACCTGAACGATGAGAAGCAGAAGCAGTACATTGACGAGAAGGTGTTGGAAAAGTACTGGTCCGTTGGTGGTGTGAGGATTGAGGGTAAGCGTCAAACTAGCAACAACAAAATACAAACCAATTGCTAATAGCTTACAGATAACCTACTCGTTACCGAGGGTGGCAGCGAGAACCTGACTCCCACACCAAAGGAAGTCGACGACATCCTGCAGCTCATCAGGAGCGGTTAGTAACCCGAACCCATAATGCGCTCATTTGTGAGGGGCGGCAGTGGCAATGGCAAGACAGCAATATAACAAAGTTATTCCACCGTTCTCGATCTTGCAATTTGCGCACACCAAAAACCCACTCTTCATCTAGCTACCTAAAAGTAGTATGCAGATATAAACGTCGTTTTCGCCAAGCAGCCCCCCCACCCCTGCCGCCGCATCCCTCTAATTTGTATATATTAAATACATATCACACGAACGCCTTCCCGCATGCTTTTCGCCTCCGCAACTATCTCTCCAAAATCTCCGAGTGGCAGGCTTTCTGACGCACTATGCCGTATCCCGGATTTAATGGCCGTTTCCCACAGTACCTGCAGTCCTTCATACGCTTCGAGACGGAGTGTCGCGCGCCGTGGCGGATTGAGCATCTTGGATTGCAGAACATAAATTGAACATGAAGAGACAGAGCAGAGCAGAGCAGAGCTTGGTGACAGCTACGGCTCCAAGGTTTCCCACTCGCAATGTTTATCGCCAAGCTAGCAGGCCTCGTTGGCCTCGTCGCTGGCCTCGCGGCCGCGCAGACAACCACACTGCAGGCTGAATCTGCAACCCTCTCTGGCGTCACCGTCGCCACCGCCGTCGCCGGCTTCACAGGTCCGTTGCTTTTCCCTAAGCCATGATATGACATCAACCCCCCCCCCCCAATCCTCCTCATCACCAAACCTAACACCCCCTCCCTACACAGGCACCGGCTACGTCGAAGGCTTCGACCAAGGCACCGACAAAATCACTTTCACAGTCCCGTCAACCACCTCGCAACTCTACGACCTAAAACTCATCTACAACGGCCCCTACGGCGACAAATTCACCTATGTCGTCCTCAACAACGCAGGCGGATCCCAAGTCTCCCTCCCTGCAACCACAACCTGGACCACCGTCTCCGCAGGCCAAGTCCTCCTCAACGCAGGCACAAACACAATCGAAATCCAAAACAACTGGGGCTGGTACTTAATCGACGCCATAGTCCTAAGTCCCAGCCCAAAACGCGCACCACACAAAATCTCCACTCAGCCTGTGAGCCCCAATGCTAATGCTGATGCCCGCGCGCTGCTGAAATATCTCGCGGGTCTGTACGGAAAGAATATCCTCTCGGGACAGCAGGACCAGGCGAGTTATGACTGGGTCGTTGCGAATGTTGGCAAGGCGCCTGCGGTGCTGGGGCTCGATTTGATGGATTATACCGAATCGCGGACGTCGCGCGGGGCCGTGTCGACGGACGTGGATAAGGCCATTGCGCATAGTAAGAAAGGAGGCATTGTGACGTTTGTGTGGCATTGGGGGGCGCCGACGGGGCTGTATGATACTGCGGCGCAGCCGTGGTGGAGCGGGTTTTATACTGCGGCGACGGATTTTGACGTCGAGGCCGCGTTGAAGGTGAGTGGGTGATTTGCAGTGCACAGGTTGTTTTGTGTCGCGTGGTGGCATGTGATCGAGGGGGGGAGGGGCGGGTGTGCTGAGACATGGGTTCAGAGCAGCAGATCTCGAGCACCGGCCGGGGCCGGGAAAGAACAAGAATCATACTGACTGCAATGTCCAGGACACCAGTAACGCAAACTACACGCTTCTAATCAAGGACATTGACACCATCGCTGTCCAGCTCAAGAAGCTGCAAGACAACGGCGTGCCAGTGCTGTGGAGGCCGCTGCACGAGGCAGAAGGGAAATGGTTCTGGGTATGTCCTCTCTTTGTCTCTTCCTCCTCCTTCTTCACCTCCCTCGGAGTTGCTTCCTCCTGTCCTTGTCTTCTCTTCCTAAAATCACCTCTTCCTTGCACAATAATACACCCTCCACAACACCTTCAATCTCCTTCATTCACTGCTCATACTAACTATCAAAAGTGGGGAGCCAAGGGCCCCGAGCCTGCTAAGAAACTCTACAAAATCGTCTACGACCGCCTCACCCGCGTGCACAAGCTGCAGAACCTCATTTGGGTCTGGAACTCGGTTGATCCAGCATGGTACCCCGGAAATAGCATTGTGGATATCGTCTCAGCGGATACGTATGCGCAGGGCGACCATGGGCCGATCAGCGCGACATACAACAATCTGCTGAGTTTGACTGGTGATACGAAGATTGTCGCGGCTACTGAAATTGGGAGTGTCATGGAGCCAAGCCTATTGAAGGCGTACCAGGCGGATTGGTCGTGGTTCGTCGTTTGGAGTGGGGACTACATCAGTGGAGGGGTGTGGAACAGTCTGGACCTGCTGAAGAGGGTGTACAATGATGCGTATGTGCTCACGCTGGACGAGATTCAAGGCTGGCGGAAGAAGTGAGAAAAAGCAGTGGTTTTCAGGAATGATAGGCATGAACGTGTCTCTCATTTCGTCGTACTATCGTTAAGCTTTTAAAATGCCATGCGCCCGCTTCGAGGGCAAAATGCGCTAAAGGGTATGTGCAGAAGTGAAGTGAAATGCGCTGGCATGCCGCGCCGTGTGAAATGTGAAAGTAAAAACCAAAAAATCAAACACATGCAACAAGCATCATCAGTACTCAGACTGCGATACAGTAACCGTACCCAGCCCAGAGGTTGGTGCACTCGGCGTTGAGTCCATGGTTGAGCTGTCGAAGCGTTGCAAAGTCGACAGGAGCGGAGGCACAAGTGTCGCCGGACTTGGGAGTGTAGTACTTGGTGCACCCAACGGCGGCCCCATCGATGATGAGATCAGGCTTAGCAGAGCCGGTTGCGGGAGCCTCGGCGAACACGCCAGGGACAGGAGCAGGCGTGGGTGTAGGAGTGGGCGTAGTCGAAGTGACAGCAGGAGCAGCCGTTGTCGGCGCAGCAGAGACAGGCGTAGGCTCAGACTCGACCACAGCGTCATTCGGCTCAGCGACAGAGCCTTGAGCACTTCCAAGTGATCCAATAATGACATTGTCGCAGGGACTCCAGTTGAAGGGGCTTGTGAGGCGGTTGGCGATGTCAGAAGCATAGCATGGAGTGGGTCCGATACCAAGGTTGTTGTCAGTGATCCTGCCGGCATTGTACAGACGAGCGGCCTTGTACCATTTGCTGTCGTCGGTCGTGCCGGCGTCAGCTACACACTGGGTCAAGGTAGTCTCAAGACCATCACCGTTAGTACCGTCGTGAATCATCTGGCGAATCGTGGCATCTGAGCAGGGGCTGATGGGGCTGCCGTTAGGGTTGCAGGATCCCTTGCCCTTAGCGCTTTGCATCAAGCCTGGGTTGTCGTGACTCCAGAATGTGGTGGGTGCCCGCACACAGCCTTTGGATTCCTGCACCACGATGGCAAGGATGAACTCCTGAGTTGGGTTAGAAAGTGTTGTCCATTCATTCCATGAAAAGTGAATACCTTGGGAATGCCTGATGCGTTGGACTCAGCGATGATGCTGTCCTTGATGGCCTGAGTCTCGGCATCACTGTTGTTCTCGCCCCAGCCTTCAACCTGGCAGGAGTTCTGAATGGTCTCAAGGTTGGCTTTCCTGTTCTCAAGTCAGTGAGATGAGGCGATGTAGGGTCGGTAAACAAACCAAGCGTCATCGAAACTCAGCCACGTCTTACGAGACGGCCAGCCAGTGTTCGTCGTTCCGTCTCCACCAAACATGATGTATGCGCCGCGCGCGGTCACAGCGTGAGTAGGGGTGTTGGGAATTGGAGCAGCAAAGGAGATTGCGAAGAAGGCGCTGCAAGCAGTAAAGAGCGAAGCGGTAGTGACCATGACTGCGATCAATTTGGGAGTGAGGAAAGTAGAGAGCGTTCAAGAATGGCTATGAAGCAGGAGAAGATAAATGAAAGTGGGAGCGGAGGAGCTTGCCTCACGCTGAGTACAGCGAAAAGAAAGTAGAGAGGGTGAGTGGGTGGTACGGATAGAGTATCACGGGCAGTGGTACTTTTATATTGATGTGGGGCAGCGCTCAGCGCCTGCTGGAGGGCGTTTGCACCTGCGGTCGTCCATGGGCGTACCTGACAGTTCCTACTAGAGCATCCCTGTCGTATGCAGGGTGTCAATGCACATCTCAGCGTGCGCTTGTCTGTTTTGGGCGACATGCAGGAGTGAAACAGAGTCGCACTGTCATGGGGACCAGCACAAAGAGGGTGGCGTGGATCACACAGGCACGCACCGTCGTGGTCGAGCCCAATCTCGGTAGGCTTCACCAGATACAAAGACTTGGAACTGGGAGCAAGTATCCGGTTTCAGGTGACACGATATGGTGGTGGTGTACTTTCCAGCTACCTGTCCATACGTACCGTTTGTCGGCTTGTGTATCCGAAGGCGGCGAGCAGGAAGCCAAACCTGAAGAGTCGTGCCGGTAGATCAAACGGCAGGGCTGTGCAGCCTGCTGATGAGCGCCGTGATTGGTAGTGTGGTTGTCTATTGCCTTCTGCGAATCTGCGTAGTGTACATCATGAACAAACCTCGGCGGTGGGGGCCTGCTGCAAGCTGCATACGAGCGCGCGTCGTAGCATCACGAGAGACGTTATCTCTGTCGCTCGGTACATACCCGGAGAGGGCACCGAAAAGAAACATTGAGGCTCCAGACAGCTGCTCGATAGGCGCCACAGCGGGCGCCAGCAGCAGGTTGAGGCGAATTGCTGCAAAGCGCCGAAATATCTGCATCTGTGCGGCACAGTCGACATGATGGCTGAGCGCGTACCTGTCGTCTCGAAAGCGGAGCATGGCGCTTGGCCGAGCAGGGATATCTTGGACCGCGAAGGAAGTGGGCGGCGCTTTCTTCTACGAAAGAAGCAGGAGGTCAGGCTGCTCACAGACGGCTTCTCCGTAAGGGCAGACACATGGTAGGGACTAGATGCGCAGAGTGAGACAAGTGCAGCACGCGTACAAAGACCTCGACGCCACTTGACATTCAGGGTCCTTGTTACTATTGATCAGCAATACTAAAGACGACTTGTAATTCTTGAAGGTTGGAGAGGCCGTTGTGCAGTGTTTGTAGCACACATGCAGATGCGGGTTGTTGTGGTCGCTGCACGCAAAATCTACCAATGGGCGGTGGCGGCGCTCGCATGCCGCAGGTACAGCGCCTCGGGTAGCACACGTACGAAGTGTTGTGATCATCAAAGTAGATTTTCATTGTGAATTCTTAAAATGGTATCTCAAGCAAAAGAGAGAAGATGCGGGGTTCTGGTGTGAGGATTCGTGGATGCACGACGACAGAGCGCAAACTTAAAAGGTATTTGTTTTGATCTTGTCGTCGTATATCTCATCATCTCCCAGAAAGCGCATTCTCTAGCTCAGGATACTCCCTCCAAAGATTTACGAGGGGTAAAAACATCTGCTTTGTAACTTCTCGCCCTTCCGCTTCGGCCTTTGCTTGCTCGCCGGCCCATGTCCACATCTGGCTCCAAGGTATCCACTCCCACTTTGCGCACTTGAGCGGCTCCATCGCCTGTGTAGTTGTCAGTGATGGTCCTGTTCGAATGCGGTATCACATGATTCCTAGGTTATCTAGTTCTCTTCTTGAAGGTGAGGCTACAACTCACCTGAGCGACCTTGTTCTCCCCCACAATCTCGGCAGTTACAAAGATGGTGACATAGTGCTTCCCCTCACCGAAAACATCATTAGTCGCGACCAGAAATTTGATCTTGCCTATCTCAAGGCCAGTCTCTTCTAGTGACTCTCGTGCAGCTGTCTCGGCGAAGGATTCACCGTACTCGAGATGGCCGCCTGGGCATTGGAAGGTGCCTAGCTGAGGTCAGTGACATGCGTTTCTCGAAGAGTTGCGAAAGAATTGAAGACTATAGTGTGAATGTTGTGTGTGAAAAATGCATAACACTGTACCTGCGCCGTGACTCCCAGCCCTTTCGCCCATAATGATGTTACCCGAGCCATCGTGGATCACAACGCCGACGCCAACCTTGGGTCGCTCCGCTTCGGACATGGCGAATTTCTATTCGTGATAAAATTGGCCGATAGGTTGAGGTGCAGCTTAATAGAAGAAACAAATAATCAGTTGATGTCAAGCCAAGCTGTGTGAATCATAGACGTAGGGCGTGTATACGCTAGTGTTGTGGGTCTGTGCACGTATTGAATGCAGAGTCGAGGAAGGAAACGTAAATTGCTTAGTGAAGATCTTAAGGAAGCTCTGGGTTTGTTGCACATTTTTTACTATGTAAGTATGCCTATTCAGCAATGTGTGTCAAATGACGATCTTATCTGGTTTCTCAGACGGTATCATCAACCAAGTCCACGCCAGATCCTTCTCCATGAATATACGTCATACTTTTGAGAGAATCAAAAAGAAAGAAATAAACGAATAAAGAAAGAGGGATGCCGTCCCCATAGATCACGCAAGAGGCTCAAGCCATAACCATCACAAGTGGTTCATCAAAATCGCTGCAATGAACGTCCAGCGCTCACTTAGGGTTATCGGCACGAGCCTGGAAGCCAACGAGCATGTTGTAGAAATCCAATTTCCAGTCAACGCACTCAAGGTACTCCCACCAAAGGCGGAGAGCAGGTGGATCATCCGCGTCAGCCTACGCAAGGTTAGCATTATACCTTTGGATGCTTGATGACCGAGTAATAACTTACAGCGTCGAAGGCGTCAAGGATAAAGTCGGGCTTGATCATGGCAGTCTTCATGTTGGCATCGCGCTCCCACTCAGTGAGCTGCTCAATGTATTCCTTCACATCGCTTACCACCTGGTTGTTGTGTTTATCCTCGTCTGCCGTGTTGATTGTAGTGTGATCACTGCTAGGAGCTGCAACGACCCCTTCGTACTCAGGTTTGGGAAAAAAGTGCTTTTGGAGCTCACGAGTCACCCATGTCTCACGAGGGTTAGTGGCCAAATCCTTCGCAATGTGTTCCTTGACCTCCTGCGGTACTCGAGCCTTCATGGCGTCATTATCGAGCTTGTCTGACCAGCGCGTCTGGGAGTAGTTACCGTAATAAGCATAACGTCCCTTTGCGACCTGAACGAACATTGGAACATCAGTGTAGGAAGTAGTGCCCTCAGGCAGATTGTCAAACTCTTCTTCTGGAGCTTTGTTGAAGAAAGCAGTTAGCTTCGCACCGTGCGCTCCAGCCTCCTTGGGTAGATACGGCTCATACTTGGGGTCAAGCAAGTAGTAAGTGCGGTTCCGGAGCAAAGGGGCGCCGGTTGTGTTGATATATCGAAGTCCTGGAGACCAGGCAATGCCACCAAACGTGTTTTGCAGCATGTCGAATGTGAAAGTAACCATCTTCTGCATAGGAGGGATCTTGGCACGGGCTTCCGTCGAGAGTGGCGCGAGTGTAGTGAGGTAGTATGGCTTCCAGTCGTCCAAAGACAAGGTCTCAGTTGCGACGCGGAGAGCATCTCCTTGAATAGTTGTGGAAGGCGATAATGGTGGACTAGGAGCTGCTGCAGGAACTGCCGACTGCCGGACTATGGTGTCAACTGGTCCATCTGTAAGAAGAGGATCATGCTTGTGCTTCGCAGTGTCCAGTGATAGTTTAGCAGCTCTGGAATAAAAGTCAGTTTGAAAATTTGCAGCATAATCTAAGAGCGTACATGTCACCGCTGCAAGCGCTAGACGGATTCACCCTGCGAAGATGAGGCGGCAGGGAGCCGTGACCAGATCCTTGACTAGCAACGCTCGCAGCTCTCATGTGTGGAGGCACGCTGACGTTGACCTCCAGTCTTCTGTTGCCATCCGCCTTTTGGGTGTCAGCTTCACCGTTATGCGACGTGCGAGCCCCTCGAATCAATTGATCAAGCTCCTGCTTGAATTGCATGGCACTCTGACGAGACTTGACAAGATCCATGTCTGGGTGTTGTGGCTTGACTTTGCCAAAGGAACGGCACAGATCATCTCTCAGCGTATCGAGGTCGCCTCGAAGGTCATTATACGCATCCTCCAAGTTGGATAATCTGGCCTCGAGGTATGAAGAAGAAGGAGCGCACACCTGTTGGTGTGTGCTGTCTCGGGCTCGGTCGTTCATGGCACTGCTATCGCGGTTGCAGTTGAGGGCACCAGGAGAGGAGCTGTTTGTAATCATGATGGGTTTTGTAGCATCAGTATTGATGATGAAGGTGATGATGAAGGCAATGTATTGAGAGTAGTGGTAAAGGCTACGCAAAAGGAAGGTTCAAAGCTGTTGCAGAAGAGTTGTAGATAGCTGGAGGGGTGGCCTTCGCAGCTAGGTTATATACCTGTGAGACTGTTGCCTACAACCTGATTGTCAAATGTCAAGGTGAGAGAAGGACTTTCGAGGTAGCTCAAGCGCTTGGTGTGAATGAAGTGAGATTGCAAACAAGACTTGGGCGCGAGAGCTTCTGCTGTACATGAGTGTACGACCCAGTGCCCAGTCTGACATGGTAAGCAACATGAATGCGACTGCAGATGTCAATCTCTCAGTGTTGTCGTAGTGCCTGCATCTCTACACACGCTTGGAACTTCTGACCGCCAGATACGTGTCCTACAGCTTCAGAATCATCGCGTGAAGCCCGTTTATTCGTTGTCCTAGGGTTGCTTTGAACAGAGCTCTGTACCATCGCCCTGAACAAGGCAGGAAATGGACGTCGGCAACCTGAGTAGTATGCTGACTCCGAATATCCTATTAATGCGTGGAGACTCGGTTGGTCGAATGCACCAGAACGCGAACTTTGGGAGTAGCGCCGAAGCATCTCAAGGTCTCCCCCACCCACGATGGCTTCTGTTGATTCAACCAACCTCACTCTAAGAGGGTGCGCCCCAGGATTCTTACGACTTATTCTCGGCGTACTCATCGTACAGCTGAAATTCTTTATCAACTCACCTGAGCCAAGCATTGACTCGGCGCCCTCACTCGTGGGCAACTTGATGGGGTCTTTTCGATCAGCTTACAATACAGTCGTAACCAAAGGACTTTCCGAGTCTCGCAATTTCGGTCAGTGTTGCGTTCATCCTTGGTGGCATCCTTGGTGGCATCCTTCGTGGCGCCTCGGTTTGAGGAGGTGGGAGTCTGCCAAGACGGACGGATAGGTGACCTTGACGCGTGCGCGACAGTGAGCGCTCCTCTGGTCGGCAGCGCACGACCACGCAGCGGTACAGAGAAGGCCTAGACGTCTGCAGCAATGTTCTGGCAGTCTTCGGGCGCGTCAGATGTCTTGAGACATTGCCTGCAGGGGAGTGCGGAGCCATTCGGTTCCTGGCATTAGAGGCGCGATTTCGGCAAGCGCGACTGAACCCTGAGAAACGTCATGGGGGCTAGTGCCGTGCCCGCTGCATTATTCAATTTGCGAGCCTCCTCCCACCGCGGCTGATCAGGATAAGCATACATACACCGAGTCGGTTGGCAGCGCGCGACACACTTACAATACCTATGAGCTTCTAACTGTCCTCATTTCTCGTCAATTCCACACCTTCGTGACTCCACGATGCCACCGAAGCGCAATACCGAGGACGTCCAGACACTCAAGGAGAAACTCCACAATACAAATGCTCGCGGACGTCGCACTGGTGGCACACACCCAGCGAATGGAAGCAACTTGAAGGAGGTCGATAATGCGTCGACCAACAGTGGTCAGACGTCGAACGACGTCGACACCTCGAATGTAGGTCACCGCCTCACTTCTGTCCAGTGGCTCTACGTCACTCTGCACCACCAGAATGCGCATCAGATGCTGACATGTCTCTCTCAATCAGATGAAATGGACGTCCCAAGAGCCTGCCGTGCTCCAGGGCTACCGACGAGCCTACCGCCTCGACACCCCGTCGACCTTTAAGAATCCACTCAGCCACGTCGTCCTCAGCCAAGGCATAGGACGCATGTCGCCAACCATGGCACGCACAAAATCAAAACGACGAGTACAGAAAGATCAGCTGGCACTGGCTGTACGGAAGAACTTCAATGCTCTTGGGGTCACGGAGAGCGACGTCATCGTCGACTGGCTATACAAGTCTAAGCACCAAGGCATGTTCGCCGTGTTTGCCAGCACCCGATAGCAGTTGCTGACATCATCTTTCCAGACAAAGAGTTTCGTGCACGATTCACGCCGCAGCGCAAGTAAGCCTGAGTCCGGTCACACCACGCGTACGCTACGCTCACGCACACACATTCACTTCACATTCGAAACTTTCCATCGATACCCAGTCATGGCATGATAGCCAGCGACATGTAAATATAATGAAAATGAGCATTTTGGAAGGCGTTTAGGATATATGCACGCCCTCGGTTGGGGGACACATGCCATGGATAGAGCTCATCTTGCTCCGGCATTCAAGACTTGGACATGTCAATGACGGCCTCACATACAACGCGGCGCATAGTAGGTCTGCGGATGATACAGTCATACACGACTCATGTTATAATGGTTATTGGGTATTACAAAGATCTTGTATACGATTTGATAGTACTCGGGATGCTTACCGAGAGCTTTTTACTATGTTGTGCTCGTTGCAGGCTCAAGTGCCCTTTTTTGCTACACCTGATGTGATTGAAGCAAGCGTCAAGATAGCGCACAGCCAGTAGCCATAGCTCGACTGCTCGCTGCGGCGACATCAATCAATCTAACGGTGTTGCGCTGGAAAGGCGCGGCTCTCGAAGGTGCTGGAAGAGCCGAGGGTCCAAAACTCGCTGCACGTCATTGGTTGCAGAGACGTGACCGTTCAAAAAGTTCATCTTCCCCCATCGACAGCGAGGGCGACCTGATAGCATCCCCATATTGTAACATCGTCACATTCATTTCCCAGCGCTTCTCCGCTGCTTGCCATTTTTCACGATGAGTTTCATCGGTCCAATGCCGCTCAAGGTGGTAGCACCTGCGCGCATAGTGTCCGCTTCACGACAATGCCAAAGGAGGAACATGTCGCATGCAAGAGCACAGCTGAAGAGGCCATCAGTTACCGCGCAAGCGCATGCACAGAACGCGCCATCGATGCGAGTAGGTGATCCAGAGCTTCGATTGCGTGAAGCAGCATTCTGATGTGACGCAGCTCTTCCACGCATCAACAACTTCATACGCAATGGCAGATCCTTACAAGTCCCTCGGCGTTGGCAAGGACGCTTCGGCCGCCGACATCAAGAAAGCTTACTACGGCCTCGCGAAGAAATACCACCCCGACACAAACAAAGATCCATCTGCAAAGGAAAAGTTCGCCGCCGCCCAATCCGCATACGAAATTCTCTCCGACAAAGAAAAGAAGGCACAGTACGATTCCTACGGTGCGTCAGCATTTGATCAGAATGGTGGATTCAACCCTGGAGCTGCTGGCGGAGGCAATCCGTTCGGCGGAGGATTTGGAGGGTTCGGAGGGTTCGGTGGCGCTCAAGGCGGTTTCGGTGGTCAGGGTGGTTTCCAGGACATCAACTTCGAAGACTTGTTCGGCGCATTTGCTGGTGGACGGCGGCCACGAGGCGGTGGCGGTGGCAGGAGGAACCCGTTTCAGGAGGAGATCATGGTTGGCGACAACATCGAAGTGCAAACGAACATCTCATTCCTGGACGCGGCGAAGGGTGTCAAGAAAGAGATTCATATTACGCCCATGGTCGAATGTGGGACATGTAAGGGCAACGGTTTGAAGTCTGGAGCGAAGAAGGCGGAGTGTAAGGGCTGTGGAGGTACTGGTCAGAGAGTAACAAGCATGGGCGGCTTCCACATGAGCGCGACGTGCGGACAGTGTGGCGGCTCTGGGTTCGCGATACCTCGCGGCTCGTCCTGCGGAACCTGCGGCGGTGACGGAGCGGTCAAGGAGCGCAAGACGATACAGATCGACATTCCAGGAGGCGTCGAGGACGGCATGCGATTACGTGTCAATGGTGAGGGTGACGCACCGCTCACAGGTCAAGCCATGGGTGCTGGTTCAGTACGAGGACAAAAGGGCGATCTCTATGTTCTCATTCGGGTTGCGACTGACAGCAAGTTCAAGCGCAATGGCTCCGATATCCTGCACACCGCCACAATTCCTCTCACGACTGCCGTACTCGGAGGCGAGATAAAGATCCCAACACTTGACGGCGAAGTCATGGTCAAGGTCCCCACCGGCTCAGGGACAGGCGATAAGATCACACTTTCAGGCATGGGCATGAAGGTTCTCTCCACCGGACGCCGCAGTGCACAGAAGGGCGACTTGAAGGTTGAGTTCAAGGTCAACATGCCGAAATACCTCTCTGTCAACCAGCGTACTATCCTTGAGATGCTGGCTGATGAGATGGGCGACAAGAGCGCGAAGAGGATCATGAATCTTGGAAAATTCAAAGAAGACGCAGAAGCAGCAGCCAGTAAGCCATCGACTGCATCAACAGCAGACGAGCATAAAAACGAAGGCTTCCTGAAGAGCGCATGGCACAACATCACTGGGCAACACAAGCACTTGAACAAGGACCAACCGAAGACCGACAAGCCGGTAAGCGAAAAGGACGATGAGAAGAAGGGCTCTGGCTCGGCATGAGCGCGAGCATGAGCGGCCCTACGTGTATATTTGACATGTTGTACAACATTTAGAGAGGCGCATACGGTGGTGTCTTGGTCCGTTGCAAAGGACGTTTGTAAGCATTTCTGGCGTTGAGTCGTGGTCAAGATGTATAGAAGTAGCTTTAGTAGTCGTTGGCCTCTCGACTCTAACTTGTACCATATAGTTTTAGTCCATGTAATAGCGAACTGTATTAAGTAAACTTTCTACACCGACAGAATTCGACCAGCGCTTCCTTATTAATCAGAGGCCTTGTGACTACATCTCTGCACAAGGCGCGTAATGATGGTGGAATTTCGTCCATGGCTCCCGTCCGTGTCATGGAGAACCGTCACAGTGCTCCGCAACGAGCGCTTACACGAAAGGAGCGCTTACACGAAAGCCATGCCGCGGTCTTTCACAGGTGTGATTGGCTAGCACCGAACCGCATGGCTGGGATCAGGCTTCATGACTTGAACTGCCTAACGGGGATGTGACAGACTCTAATGCAGCTATCGCGAACTGTTCATGGTGTTGAGCGCCTAGACTGCGTGAATGGGCGTCTGTAGAGTGCATGATCAGGGAGGCGGCGTGCTTATGCGTGAGAGCTGCAGAGGCCCATGTGGTGACCGGCCGGCCGTGTCGTACTACCCCTCGCCCACTTTAGAGCTCCAATTCACGACTGGAACGTGATCACACCGCCACTGCGCAATATTGCTATATTTCGAGGGCATCGCCAACATATGCAATAGAATCAAAGAAGAAACGCAGGTGCATGCAGTGCCACGAGAGACACGCCAGCTGGTGAACAGCACGACTCGGCCACGCTATCCTTGTAACCTCCGTCATCCCGCGTGGACTATCGATTGATGCCTCCGACGCCTGCGCGACTGCCGTAACATCATCTACGCAAAAGGTGTATTTCGACACTCCAGTCGCATATTTAGCATTGCAAAGAGCGACTGCAAATCGCCTCTCCACCAGACCACTTACCAAAACCAACCCAATCGCAGCGCCCGCTGCGTTAGGCAGCACTATGGCAACCCAAGTCCCCATGATTTCGGTGCCGCTGAAGCAGACCAACGAGATCGACTGGATCCAGCCATTGAAGGGCTACATAAGGCAGACGTACGGCGATGATCCAGAGCGCTACGCCGAAGAATGCGCGACGCTCAATCGATTACGGCAGGACATGCGCGGCGCAGGGAAGGACAGCGCAGCGGGGAGAGACCTGCTGTACAGGTACTACGGGCAGTTGGAGCTGCTAGACCTCAGGTTCCCGGTCGACGAGAACCACATCAAGATCAGCTTCACCTGGTACGCTGGAGAGAGTAGTGTTACCGCCGGCGCCGTAAGCTGACAATCCTAGGTTCGATGCCTTTACACACAAGCCGACGTCGCAGTACTCTCTCGCCTACGAGAAAGCTAGCATCATCTTCAACATCTCCGCCGTCCTGTCGTGCCACGCTGCGCACCAGAATCGCCATGAGGAGGTTGGGCTCAAGACTGCGTACCACTCGTTTCAAGCTTCGGCTGGCATGTTTACGTACATCAACGAGAACTTCCTGCACGCGCCGAGCCAAGATTTGGGAAGAGAGACTGTCAAGTGCCTGATCAATGTCATGCTGGCGCAGGCTCAGGAGGTGTTTCTTGAGAAGCAGATTGTAGATGGGAAGAAAGTGGGCTTGCTAGCTAAGCTGGCTAGCCAGGCGGCATTTTTGTACACGCAGGCTACTGAAGGTGCGCAAGAGAACGTCTCAAATGCTGTTTTCGAGAAGGTCTGGCTGCAGGTTGTTCAGGTGAGTTTTCCTTGATCGAAGTAAGATACTTGGTGCTGACGGATTATAGATCAAGGCAAACTACATGGCATCAGTAGCGCAGTACTATCAAGCGCTGGCAGACGACGATGCGAACTCCCACGGTGTGGCTATCTGCAGGCTGCAGGTTGCTGAGACGAGCGCACGGGATGCCAATCGCCAGGCGAATGCTTTTCCCAACTCGACGCCCGCAAACTCAAACTTGACCTCTGAAACACATGGTATACTGGCTGAGATGACGAAGAAGCATCTCTCAAACGTGCAGGAGAAGCTGACGGAGTTCATGAAGGACAACGACTTCATCTATCACCAGGGCATTCCGAACGAGGCTTCGCTGACCGCAATCCCAAAGCTGCCAGCAGCCAAGGCAATACCTGTCAGTGAGCTGTACCAAGGTCAGGACATCCAGAGGATTATTGGTCCCGACATCTTCCAGAAAATTGTGCCCCTGGCGGTCACCGAGTCTGCTAGTCTGTACGATGAAGAGAAGGCGAAGCTGATCCGCGCCGAGAGCGAAAGGGTCGAAGTTGCAAATGATGAGATGGCAGCGAGTCTAGACTACCTGAAATTACCGGACAGCCTGAACGTGCTGCGTGGAGGCATGGACCAGGACATGATGGTTGACTCAGACTTTCGGAAATGGTGCGAGGATCTTGCTGGCCACCAATCGTTCGCTTCAGCATTCGACCAGCTCAACCGCGATAAGTCAGAAATCACGGGCCAGCTGGATACAAGTATGAAGCAGTTGGACATGGAGGAGAGCGTGTGCGAGAAGATGCGGTCAAAATATGGGGCCGAGTGGACACAGCAGCCAAGCTCAAGACTCACCGCAACACTACGGAGTGACATCAGGAATTACCGAGGCGCAATTGATGAAGCTGGTACAAGTGATGCGCAATTGTGCAACACTTTCCGCCAGTGTGAAGCGGACTTCGACGAAATGCGCTCTGCTGGCGAGACCGATGAGGCGGATGTTCTCTATCAAAGAGCCATGATCAAGGCGGGTGCGCACAAGGGGAAGAGTCCTGCACCGGCCCAGGGCAACCTCATTGATGATGACTTCGATGATGAACCAACTGTTGCAGATCAAATTACTGCTGTTGAAGACTTGTTACGAAAGCTAAACTTGATCAAAAAGGAGCGAACTCAGATTCTGACCGACCTGAAGAGCAAGGTATGTCGATCAATGCTATATTGCTGTCATAGTACTAATTGTATAGGTTCACTCCGACGACATCTCCAATGTCCTCATTCTCAACAAGAAAGCTATTGCCAATCAGGAGTCGCAGCTTTTCAAGGCCGAGCTTGAGAAGTTCCGTCCGCACCAAAACCGCATCCTGCAAGCCAACCACAAGCAGGCATCGCTGCTCAAGGAGCTCACACGGACGTACTCAGATTTGCTCAAAGACAAGCGTGTCCGATCAGAGCAAAGCAAATATGAGACCTTCTCAAGGCAACGTAACACAGTGATGACCAAGTACAGGCGGATCAACCAGAATTTCAACGATCTCGTGGCCGGCTTACAGCGCGCACAGCAGTTCTACTCAGAGATGAAAGATACAGTGTCGAGTTTGCACAAGAACGTCGAGACATTCGTCAACAACCGCAGATCAGAGGGCGGTCAACTCCTTGCCCGTATTGAGCAAGGCAAATCTTCGGGCGTAGAACAAGAGCAGCAAAGAATGAAAGAACTCATGGAGCGCATGTCTCTGGAGTCATCTAGCTCACCCGCCTCAAATGGCAGTAGTGGACGTAAGAAGTCCATTCCGCCACCGTTGACCTCAACTCCCGGCTACTCCAATGCCTCATCAGCAGGCCACATGGCATACAATCCTGCAGCGTCACCTCCAGTAACACCACGCTACCCACCTACGACCCAGCAGCCCTATATGTCGCCCCAGCAATCCTATGGCGGCTCAACCAACACGTCCTTCCAACCACCCCCGCCGCGCCGCGAGTCCTATCAACAGTTCAACCAACCCACGCACCAGCATTCGACAAGCCAATCCTATAATCCTGCTCAGCACCAATATAATCCCACCTCGCCTCCCGCACATCAGCAATTCTTCTCCCCGCCTCCAGCTCATCACCAGCAGCACCAGCCCTGGGGCCAGCCGCCCCAGCAACAGCAACAGAACCAGTGGGGCCAGAACGTGCCGCAAGGCTATGTGCCCCCGCCCCCTCCGCCTGGCCCGCCGCCACAGCAGCAGCAAGACTATGGGCACTTCTCGCAGGGCGCGTATCCGGGAGGTCCGGGAGGGTATGCACAGGCTGGGCGCTCGCAGCAGGGTGGGCAGCAGCAGGGGAATGATCCGTGGGCGGGTTTAAGTGGATGGAAATAAGTTCACCAGATTATGGAGGTGGTTAAAGAATTAGGGAGACGAATGGGTTGCATGGAAAAATACCTAAAGGTGACTGTTGTTGCCTGGCAGGCTAGGCGAATGTAGATAGTCGCACGAGAGAGATGGACCAGCGGGCAGAGATATATGCAGATCTGCCCTTCACTTTTCACTCCTAATTGGGATATCCGATTGAGCTCAAAAAGTTAGTCAACACACTCTTCACTCCGCTGAATGCATACACCACGCTCCAATTCTACACAACCTGCTGTGAAAGCCTTACCTTAACATGGCGTTCCTCAGACGTACACACATTCATTTAACGCCCTAGTCATCCTATGATTGCATTCTAAGAATGCCAGCACGGGGCGTTACTGTGGTAGGACTACTTTACTCCGTCTCGATACGCTAATTCGAGCAGCCTTCCCAGCTATTTGAACGCACATTAGGGCGATGGCTGTAGGTCAAGACCATCACATTTGCTCTCTATTAACCGATTCGGAGCTAGGACGAAACGACCCAGCACGCACAACAAATGCGTCATTTCAAGTCCTCCGCATTCAAGCAGACCAAAGTCATCTCTCAAGTCAGACAGCTTGAATTAAAGTTGTTCGCGATCTGGTTCCCGGCAGGTGGTAGTCTTTCCCGTAGCAAAGATCCGGACGAGTAGACCAGCGAGATCGAAATGTCTACGAGTATTTCTTCGAATGATAGCGTATTTTGTGTTGGTAACAGCACAGGGTTGAGTCTATGGTGCAGTAGAACATCCAGATCCAATTCTGTGCTCAATCAGAGCTTATGGCTGGCATGAGTATTGGATACCCGGCGGTTACGAAGAGGGTGGGTATCTATAAGGAGTGTTCCCGCTCCGTCTTTGCTCTACGTGGTCGAATGCCAGGCTGCTCACAGTGGGCAGTCGTGAGCTGTAGTATCTACGGAAAATCGGTTCACGCTCCGGACGCAACGATGTCTCTGCTTGGGGGAGCTGCGGTAGCGGGTCATATTACTCATGCAGATGGTTCGCTTGGAACGGTTCCATGTGGTGTGTAGGTAGTGAGGAATGTACACTAGCACTCAACCTCGCCTAGCGTCCGGTACATCCTCCCGAACTACTCTCAGCCACGCGTTCTCCACACTTTTTCCCGCGTTGCTGCGAGGCTCGTACGTCATTGCTGACACATGCTGTCGCTGCTATGCAGCTTCAGATTTTGTTACTTCTCGAGGTGCCCGGGAAATCGCTGGATTGGACTGTTATGATGGAGGGTGAGACCAACTTAAGCGAGCGAACAATGTGTGAGTGGATCTATAGGTGGCCTTGCGACGAAGTAGGCGGCAGTTTTCCACCGAATGTGATGATTGGCGTCGATTGCAGATGTGAAGTGACGAACCCGGTGCTGCCGAACGAGAGTTGCATTGCCCGGGATCCCTCGGATGCTTGGTATCAGAAACGATGGTTCGCGTCACCCAAAGTCTTGTAACTTTCGGCAGCAGGATTGAATAACGCGTGATCTTCCTCTTGATCTTGATTGTAAATCTGTTGGGCTGTCGTCAAAGACCAGGTCTCTACTACCGCTGAGAATCATCGCTGAAACACGCCGGACTCGTCGACCACCACTGCCACAGAGCCTTCTCGTACACCAAATAAATATCCTTTCAACAACAGCACAATGTTCGAACTCGCCAACAACTACTCCTCCTACCACCTTATCCCACAGTCCTCAGACCTCGCCCTCTCACCGCCTGAGTCTTATTTCTTCATCACCGACTTCCTTATCATCTCATGCGGCGTCCTCTACACCCTCTGCTATCTCTTTTACATGACCCGCACCTACAGCGACCGCTTCCTGGCCGGTTCCGTACTCTTCCTCTCCCAGACCATGGCATATGAGATCTACTACGCTTACGTCTGCACCACAACAACATGGCAGCGAGTATGCTTCTTCGTGTGGTTCATGTTCGACCTCAGTTTCGTCGTTGTAGCGCTCAAAAGAGCGTATCGGGAGGAAGCGAGGTCAAAGACGGTATGGAGATTGGTGTGGATGACAGCGCTGGGAATCGTGTTTTTGTGGGGTGTTGGCCAGGTTTGGCCTGATGAGAGGGAGCAGTTGACCGCGTTCTGGACGGGAGTGTATCTGGAACTGCCGATTGGGTGGGGTCAAGTGTATTATCTGCTTAAGAGAGGAGACACAAAGGGGCAGAGCCTCGAGATCTGGTGAGTTTTGCGACTGTGGTGGGCGACAGCAGTGACTGACGAGGATAGGATTACGAGGTATCTCGGCTGCATCTGCGCGTTTTTGGTGTTCATCTGGCGATACCTCAATGCGCCCACGAATTGGTCTTATGTTGGCTCATTCTGGAGCATTGCTGGCATGGTCGTTACGCTGATCCCAGAAACTGTTTATCCGTTCGTGTATGTATGGGCGCACAAGAAGGAGCGCGGAGAGGTGAAGAAGAAGGCTGAGTGAGCGTTGAGCACTGATAGCAGGCCCTTCACAGCTTCTGCTTTGCGAACATGCTCACAATCACAATCAATTGTGCCGGCACGTCTGCATTACAGTAATGGGACGACTGCGCCGAGTCATTGGCCGGCCGGTCGAATCGAGGTTATGCAGGTCGGTGCGCACTACGGAAAAGCGGCCGGATCACTCATTTCAAAAACACTTCACGAGACGACCTAGAGCAACAACTTAAGACCCCCAAGCCGGGAAATCGGAGAGAAGGCTTCGAAGGCGTACAGACCTTGTAGGAACAGCGGAAAACGGCACTCAGGGCATGTTTGCGAAACTTACGAGACGTATAGCAGACAAGTCCATGTAAGGGCTGATTTGGAATGTACCGCTTGATCGCGCTTTCACCTCCTCACCATCAGAGCGGCTGATGCCTGTAAAGCTGTAAGAAGCTCGATCGTCACTGGGAAAAGGGACAAGCTCCACGCCGCGGATTGACTGGCCTCGGCGCGAGCGAAATTCTGGGCCCTTTATGAACTGGCGCCACGATCTCTTCGACAAGCACGGAGCCCATTGCGACTGCCATCACATGCACGCCAATAGCGTGCGGCGTTGGTACACGCTAGCAGCGATCTTCAGCCACAGGCAGGCGCATTGGTTACAGCTTGGGCGAAAGCAACCAGTATCATCTTTCGGGACGTGTGACGTCTGGGACGATCATTTCAGTTAGCCCTTTGTTGACTACAATCTATCTATTCCCAATCCCATCCTTTTCTCCCTTTGATCTTTCCATTGTCACTTCACGCGCAACAAACAACAATTCTAGCGTCGCAATGGCGCAACAAGGCGAAGCAGCGGGCTACTATTCTGGTGCACCCCAGCAGCCACAACAAGCATACTACCAGGGAGAGCAATATGGACAGCAGCCGCCTATGAACTACAGCCAGCAGCCTCCGCAGTATGGCAACAACTACGTGCCTCCACAGGGCCCACCACCTCCGCAACACCCACAACAACAGAGTGGTTATGCGCAGATGGAGTACGGGGAGAAGCCGAGCTTTGACCAAGCTTTCAAGATTGAGATGCCGAAGTACAACGATTGGTGGGCTGGTCTCCTGCTCATTGCAGTCTTTTTGGGCTATGTCGCCGTGTCTGGACTTGCGATTAGAGGATACTGTGAGTGATGCGCTTTTGTTGTCGTCAAGGACGCGCTGATGTGTTCCAGCGCAAAATATTGGCTTCAATGGTGGAATCTACGGCGGCCGAAACGACTTTGGCTTGAGTTCCAATACAGTGATCTTATTCGCGTTCGTGCTCGGTATGGCTACGATCTTCAGCTACGCCTACATGTGGGCTGCGCGTGCTTTCACGTCCAAATTCATATGGATCACCGGCATCCTCAACATCGTGTTCGGATTCGTCACAGCACTCTACATGCTTTCGCGCCGTTACTGGTCAGGAGGGATCGTTTTCTTGCTGTTCAGCATCTTCTATGTCATCTGCTTTATCAGCTGGATTCCACGCATTCCGTTCAGCGTCCTGATGCTGCAGACCGCAATAGATGTGTCCAAAAAGTATGGTCATGTTTACATGGTATCGCTTGTTGGAGGTCTGATCGCAATGGCACTGAGTGCTTGGTTCTCTGTCACGCTTGTGGCGATCTACGCAAACTATCATCCTGGCAATAATCCGGCATGTAACAACGGGACCGGAGGCTGCAGCAACGGCAAAGTCATCGGCTTGATCGTGTTCGTTACATTTGCTATGTACTGGTTCTCCGAGTAAGCAGAAATTCGTGACGTATTGAATGAACGTGGCTAACAAACCTCACAGGTGGCTGAAGAACACCATCCACGTTACGATCTCCGGTGTTTATGGCTCGTGGTACTTCAATCCAGACGGCGAGAAGTTCCCCAAGGGTGCGACTCGCGGCGCTTTGAAGCGCGCCTTGACCTACAGTTTCGGCAGTATCAGTCTAGGGAGTCTGCTCGTAGCCATAATTCAGTTCCTGCGACAGCTGTGTTCTGCTGCTCAGCGATCGGCTTCTGGAGACGGCAACCTGGTTGGTTCGATATTGTTCTGCGTTCTTGGGTGTCTCATTGGCATTCTCGAGTGGGCTGTCGAGTTCTTGAACCGCTACGCGTTTTCATATATTGCGCTCTACGGAAAATCGTACATCGCAGCTGCGAAGGACACCTGGAAGTCAGTTCACACCCGGCGTTCTAGTTGGACCCGCAAGCTAACGTTTTGCAGAATGATCAAAGACCGCGGTATTGACGCCCTTGTCAATGAATGTCTCATCGGCCCGGTCCTCTCCATGGGTGCAACATTTATCGCATATGCATGCGCTCTGCTTGCATACCTTTACCTGATCTTCACGTCGCCCGCCTACAATCAGGATGGCGGCTACACACCGGTGGTTGTTGCGTTCGCGTTCCTGATCGGTCTGCAAATCTGCAAGATCTTCACAACACCGCTGAGCAGTGGCATCGACACAATCTTTGTTGCAATGGCTTGGGATCCGGAAGTTCTTATCCGAGCTCATCCTGACCTCTACCATCGAATGGTGGCTGTGTATCCTCACGTGCAGCAGGCTATACACGCGTAGATTTTTCAAGTGGGGCAGGGGGTTTTGAAAGGAGGACACTGTGGTAATGGGTGGGGCTGCCAATGATGAGACTTTTCACACGACCAGATCACGATACACAGTACGTACTTGTTGCAATCGATCAATCGATGACGATCGCTGCGAGCCTCAAGACGATGTCTTGCCAGGATGTGTTCTTTGAAGAAAAGGCGCTTGCCCCACCTTGCATCAGCTAAGAGCGGGAGCGACGAGCAGCTTTGGTGTGAACCATGACGTCTTTACTCCACCAGCGCGTGAGAACGTGCCTGGAAAGCCGGACCGTGAACAAGCAGAGCGCCAAAAAAAAATTGGCGTACATTGCGGGCGCGGTGCGGCAAGACTTCCACAATGGCATGTTCGGAGGTCGCACTCCACGGCCGGGAGGAACGTGCAAGGTGAGCAATTGGGCAGCGTGGCTCCAATCTCGTCTGGGTACTTGCTGCCTTCGAGCCGCAATTCAACACTGGGCACATCTCAAAGCGCGCATCTCATCTTATTATTGTTGATTCGAGTGCGTTGCTTTGACAGCTGAAGATGGCCAATCGGGTATTCGCTGCAGCGTCATCGCGGGGTGCAGCGCCAGCTCACTCGTGCCCCCAACATCCGCATATGCTTGCTATCACGCAGCCTTGCCTGGCGATTACATAGTGCACTGAATCTCTCCAGCCCCCGTCATACACCGCCCGTCCCGCGGGAACCTTCTGGCCAAGTAAGTCCACACTTTTACTGCTGGTGAATTCACCTTGCACTACCTGCCACTGCATCATTGGCGGCCCTAGCTCCTGCCATAAATACCCCTCATCAATACCTTCCCCTCCTATCGTCAACAAACACACCTTCACTCATCTCCGCCACTCGCCCTCCATTTCATTCCGCCCTGATCGTTTCACCGGGCTTGAACAGTGTGTTCTCTCTCACCCTCCCTTGCATAAAGCATCAATTGACCTCCATCTCTAGCTCATTCCCACCACCACTACACCTAAATCCACTCGAGTACTCTCACAACCACACATCATGCCCTACGACAAGAAGGCAGTTCACTTTGGTGGCGGCAACATTGGCCGAGGCTTTGTCGCCGAGTTCCTCCACAACTCTGGCTACGAGGTCATCTTCGTCGATGTCATGGACTCGATTATCACTCAGCTCCAGGAGACACCGTCGTACACTGTCACCGAGATCGGCGATGATGGTGAGCGCCAATTCACCATCGACCACTACCGCGCCATCAACTCCAAGCACGAGATGGACAAGGTCGTGCACGAGATCGCTACCGCCGACGTCGTCACCTGTGCCGTTGGGCCCAACATCCTCAAGTTCGTCGCAGACCCCGTCGCCAAGGCCATCACGGCGCGTGAGCTCGACTACCCCCTTGCCGTCATTGCTTGCGAGAATGCCATCAACGCCACAACCACATGGAAGGGCTTCATTGAGAGCAAGCTGAGCGAGGAGACCCTGAAGAATATTGATCAGAAGGCCCGCTACGCCAATTCGGCTATTGACCGCATTGTGCCACAGCAGGACAAGGACGCTGGTCTCAACGTCAAGATCGAGAAGTTCTTTGAGTGGTGCGTCGAGCAGAAGCCCTTCGAGAACGGCGGCAAGAAGCCTGAGATCGAGGGTGTCCACTACGTCGACGATCTTGAGCCTTACATCGAGCGCAAGCTCTTCACCGTCAACACTTCGCACGCCACTGCTGCTTACTACGGACACAACCGCAAGATTCCTTACATTCACGAGGTCCTGCACAACAAGGAGCTCCACGACATTGTTCGTGCCGCCGTCAAGGAGACCGCTCACTTGATCGTCAACAAGCATGGTATCTCCGCACAAGAGCAGGATGACTACGTCGAGAAGATCGTCAAGCGCATCTCCAACCCTACACTCAAGGACAACGTCGAGCGCGTCGGCCGTGCTCCTCTCCGCAAGCTCTCTCGCAAGGAGCGTTTCATCGGCCCCGCTGCCCAACTGGCTGAGATGGGCGAGAAGGTCGATGCGCTGCTCGGCGCCATCGAGATGGCGTACCGCTTCCAGAACGTCGAGGGTGACGAGGAGTCGGTCGAGCTTGCCAGGATCCTCAAGAACACCTCTCCCGAGGACGTCGTCAACCAGGTCAACGGCCTCGACCGCACACACCCTCTCTTCGACCAGATCGTCCCGATCGTCAAGAAGGTCCAGGAGAGCAACAAGGGCTCTTCATTGTAGTTTCTTGACAAGCCATAAGGCGTGATTTTTTTCCGGCGCATGGAGCAAAAAGGTACTGGGCCACGGTTCTACTTAGCGGGTCTTTCCTATTCTCTCACGATACTCCCACACAGCGACCCGAATCAGCGGGCTGTGACACGAATGATACATGATTGATGAACGTTACCATAATTTCTTCCCTTACCATGTGCTGCTTGTGATGTGATGACTTCACCTCGAGTGCTGCGTTTGCCATGCCTTCGCCTTTGAAGTACTCACCTGCAGCGACAGTATCGACCTCCGCAATTAATCCCGTAATCAGGCAAGGCTCATGTTCCTTCCCTGCAAGATATCCACCAGACTGTCACTTCTGCCGAGACAACCGCATACAACCAATCACAGGCCTTGGATACGTGCTGATTTCCATAAACACAGAAACGGACACAACCCCATGCGGGACTTTTATACCCGCTCAAAGGCTATTCGATATGTAGATTATGGATTCCAAGATCCACAGGCACTGCAAGTAATACCGCGACACGGGTTGCTTGCGGCAAGGGTCATCATGTCGGTGCGACTGCGTGTTTGGTATTTGCCTTGCCGCTGGGTAAGGACGTGATGAAGTACTGCTCAGTCATGTTATGACGAGATACGAAACGCATGAGTAGGCGCGTATAGTCATGGTTTGGGGACTTTGCGGATGTTTTGGGGACTTTGTGGATGTTTTGGGGGTATGGGATGGTGGTGTTGGTGGTTGGTGTGTGTGTGTGTGTGTGTGTGTGTGTGTGTGTGTGTGTGTGTGTCAGCGCCGTCGTACTCTGGTCCGGCAGAGAGGGTTTTTAGATGAATTGAGATGAGCATGGGTGAGTCTTGAATCGTGTCTTGCTATTGGAGATGTTAGTGTGGCTTTGCGTATGGCATGAGGTGGGACTTTTATTTTGCATCTTTTTGCGGGATATCAGATCGTAGGTGATCTATATACCATTTTCAGGGTGGATTCTTGAGAGGACGGTGGAAGAAAACATAGAAGTGATGTGGTAGCTTTTGAGCGGGGGAAGAACGGTACAGACTTGGCTGTCGCCGGAGTAGGTTTTGGTGGGAATGAATATCGGACACAGGACAGATATGTATACAAGGGTTTGTAGTGGGTGCAGGACATATTAGGTGTGCAAGTGTTTTTTAATACTGTAGCAGTTTGCTTGTACATACTCGCTACTTCTGTAGCACAAACCCATTGCGGTCATTAAAAAACATGTTTTGAGTAAGACAGAGGGAGGAGGATTCAATGGTGGCTCTGGGTTAAGCAGCCGCAGACGTGATATGTGAGACTGATAGAGCAAAGTCATTCAGAGTGACGACAATTGTTTTGCTGACATGAAGCAAGAGAAGACGACACAGACATGATGCTGCAGTTGTCTAATTTTCGAGGGCCAGAGTACATGGAAAGATTAATATGCACATTTCGTGACAAAAGTTGCAAATTGGCTTTGGTGCCCTCGTCCGAAAGTGATGCCTGATGAGTAAATAGATTGCAACGAGCAGCAACATGTGCGAGGTGGTTAACTGATTTGTTGACGTAGTGTCTGTCGTCAGAGTAAGAACGCCATCGAGACTAGATTCGGCTTTTTGCAATGTAGTGATGCGGAACATCGAGGAAAAGGGCATGTAAACGCATTTTAGTTCCTTAAGAGGTGTTTGGCGCAACCTTTTACCATATTCATAAGATCTTCATGATTTTATCTTGTAGGGGAAACGTCTCAGACAACATTTTGAAAGTCTTGGTTGACACCGTGGTGAGAGCTCAGAGCGTGAAGAACCTTTGTTTATAAATTTGAATTAGCGAAAGATTTTGTAAGAGGTACTCTGGTAAGATGGGGCGTGAGAATGATGTTTTGGAAGAATTGACTAACCAACGTTGAGTTCAAATGAATTGGTTCAACATATACAAAAGAAGGTAGAAGTTGGGGTTCAAACTACCATGAAGACTCCAAAACAGAGACATACGTCTTGCACGCGTCTGACTTGTTTTGAACCATGGAAGAAGTGACAACTGAGAAAAGAGCTGCAAAAGCGATAACGGACACAATGCCATTGCTGATGGAATCTGTCAAGAAGTTATTCCTGGCTGACATTGCTTCTGCTTGGCCTGTATAATATTCCCCCCTGTGAGACGAAAAGCCCTCTGTGAAGAAAATCAACAGGGGTACCTACGCTTACATGTATGTATACTGCAATGTTCTCTACGGTTGTCCGTGCACGGGTACCTAAGTTACCGTTAATTGGCCGAACAACGCCAAGAATGTGACGCTGACCAAACCTTATAAAACCAGTACATCATCTACCAAAGACTCAACAGAATGGCATGCGTTAGATCTCCGAAACGGATTGTTCTTCAAATCAACGTTAAGTACGACCTCGATGAGCCAGCAATCATCAATAAATACATCACATTGACACAATCCGGAGAGATACACTATTTTATTCACTCCATACCTCCCAGGAATTCTTCTAAAGCCCATACCGCCCTTGATCTCCACTGCGACCAACACCAAAATGTAAATCTTAACCAGATTCCGTATGAGGTTTTCCTTGTGCAGAAGAAGGGAGATTTGTAAGCCTCACCACAAACTGCAAGATTCGCAGCTAAGTTTCTGTCAGAGTCTTAGAGCAGCTCGACGAGGATGCGTGCGAGAAGGCGAGGAAGCTTTACCGAGAGTTGGACTGGGGAACTGACCGTCGCTAATCCGATTTTGAGTACACGACTGGCCAAGCAGGCCGAGCAAAGTGGACATATTGCATTCCTCTCAACGGTATGGTGTCGTTGAAAAGGTACCCTTAGCAAACAGAGAAGCCGAGGCAAAATTGGTGTCTTTGAGAACAACTTCGGAAATAGAGATAGCTAGAAAGGTAGGATAGAGCGTACATGAGTGTTTTGCATGACTGCTTTAATGCCGCGAGGAAGACGAGTTGCAAGATAGTGGAGAGGCGGAAACAGACATGAATCCATGCTTGGGAGGTCGAGAAGATCAGCCCGGTTGGAGAGGACAGAAACAACATGAAGCGATAACTGCGACACTTTTATCGAGATTTGGTAGAAACTGCGGGAAAGAATGGAGAGGAACGGACCAGGGTAGACTAGAGCAGGTAGAGCAGACACAGATAGCCTTATCAGCTGCGTCGATACCACGACAGGAGTAGGTGGGTTCGATGCAAGACGATCGAAAGGCATTTGTTTGGTGTTGAAGAGATTCGAGGAGATGAAACAGGTTAAGCCAGTGACAGAAATTGAGGCCAGGACAAAGGCGGATGTTTTGGGTTGGCTGAGACTGTTTTGAGAGATGGACAACTAGACAGAGGAGCGCGATGGAAACACTCTGAATAGCTCCAAAGTCTTTTCCATGCCGCAAAAGGGGCGTATCCATCGTGAACTAGCCAGACGCAGAGGTAGACATAACACCGATACTTTGGTGTTTCGAGCATGTAGCGCCAAAGAATACCGCAAGATAGGCCAGGAAAAGGAAGTATGATCAAAACTAGCTCTGCAACGATATTTCTCGAGAAAAAGTAATACCAGCCAGCCAAAGCAGGAACATGGCCCCTTTTGAGCTTTTATGATGCTTCGCGAGAGGTATTCCGATCAGACAGAGGCAAGGGCAGACATGTAGTGCTTTGTTCTTGACTTCGAGTAGACAGGCGAAGCAGACACGTGCAGGACGCTGATTCTTCGGGACCTAGGGCCACAGGATTGGTATACAAATCAGAGACGGAGAAAGTGGGCAAACTTAAGTGTACTGCCACTGGTTTCAGCTCAGAGGCAGAGAAGCAGAAGAAGGAAGGAACAGGAGCAAAAGCATACGCAGAGACCCAGAGATTCTTGACAGGTTGTGCAAGTAGCACACTGAAAAGATGAAGATAATGAGTTGAAGCAAAGAGAGGGGGAGGGGGAGAGAACATGTTACTGTCTGATAGATGCTTTGAACAAGAGACTTTGGTTCAAAAACAACCAGCCCGCAAACCACAGCCGCCACGCGCAGAATATTTAACCCAGTAATGTGCACCATTGCAATGAGCCATAGGCCTTTTTTTTCTTTTCAAATATGAGACAAAGAAGAAGACAAGCACAGACATACGTCCTCTATGTGTGCAGTTTCCAGCAGCCGTGGGAGAAGGCTAGGACCAGAAACAAGAAGAACACCAGATACCCACTCTAAATCCAGAGTAGCGGAGTATGGTCTAAGCGGCTAGCTGGAGCACATATACGCTCTGATCGATTAATATTCTTGGGGAGTCGAGAGAGATAGGTAGATGATCGATGGTGATGAGAGGAATAAGCTGGTAGAAGCAGAAGTGGAAGCAGAAGCAGACATCACGTGCTTCACGGCCGATTGTAGACAGACAAGTTTGAGCAGATAGAAGGACCTTAATTCAACACTGTCTCCGACGACAGGAGGCACATGTTCTTTGTAATGGAATTTTTGAGCAGTTTCGGCCACGACGCTCCCGTGTTTGAGCAGACAGCGGTGCAGAAGGGGAGACGCAGAGACTGATCCACTCTTCATTCCAAGAAAAGATGTGAGATGCATCTCCGTTCATTTTGGGACGTTGAGGAAGACAGATGAACGGATCATCAAACCTGAGTTACAAGCACAAGCCAGCATCCAAAGCCAGCATCCAAAGCCAAAGCAAACACCCAGCTTGTCTGTAGCTAGAGCAAGTATAAGCAGACATATAAAAGTTCTGTAAATCTCTTCTCACACCTTGATGGGGAGAGGATGCCTATTGACTAGAGATGCAATTACAAGCAGAGACAGCAGAGACAGCAGAAACAGCCATGCACAGTCTGCGTCTGTCAGTATATCCCCAAGCAAAACTCAAGTACATCTCTCCACAGTATTCAAGCAAGTTACAGCGCTAAATTCAAGACGAAGAAAAAGAAGAAGAAGAAGAAGAAGAAGAATAGCCCAAGGAAGCAGGGGGAGCCCGAGACGGACATCTCTCTCTCTCTATCCACTCTTCCCCTCTTCCTCAACCTTTAACAACCCACACGTCACAACCCAAGCCACACACAAGCTAAACCACCCCCCCCACCCCCCTGGCAAAACCCATCATTTCGAATCTCGTAGTTTCGAGCAGACGACGCCATGGTTTGCAAAGGTGAATGAGGGGGAATGTGGGAAAGGAAAGTAGGAATAGAACAGAACAGAATAGACCAGAGTTAAAGTTAGAAGAGAAGCGGAAGATAAGCAGGACCCGGTTCATGACTTTGTATTCGAGAAGATAGAAGATAGAAGAGCCCGAGCCATGATGCACCTCGCAGACGGGTTTGACGCTCTTTTTGTTTCGTCACACATAGCTGGAAAGAATGGGGACTGCGGTTTAGCATTTCAGGAACGAATGCAGGGGACACACACGCACAGATGTATATATATATACATAGAGAGAGAGGGAGAGATGGGAAAAGATAGTAGTATGCACGCAAGACGTGATCCACATCATCCATATGTACATATACACTACACACATTCCATCAATACCGCGACATGTTGTGTTGTACAAAACATATACATGCTCTGTACAATAGATATAACGTGTTTTACAAGCGAGTCGGCCACCCCACCAACTTTAAGCACCTCTATAGACGTACATCTCAACAACGCAGTAGTATAATATATAGAGATTTACAGAGGAGATTAAGTAGTAGCTACAGCTGCTTTTTTGTATGTACATGAGTTATGCCCAGTCTCCCTACACGTCTTACAGCGCGCCAGAGCCTGGCGGCTAGGGCCTGATCGCTCTCCTCCCTGACGCTCCTCACGAGCAAGCTGCTGATCAGCCTCACGTTGAGCGAGCATATCCTCTCCAGCCCCCTTTTTTAACACACCTTGCTTCTGTATACACTTTTTCTTACGCTCCCTACGCTTTATCGCTGCCTTGTTAGCCCTCTTAAGGCTGGCAATCCTTTCCTTTGTCAGCTTACCTGAGAGGATCATCATCTTAGCTCCTTTCTTAAGCTGGTCTATCTTCTCAATAATAGAGGCTAGTAACAAGCTCTTGTGCTGGCGTACGCGCTCACAGATTAGGCTTGATTAAGCCTCAAGCTCGCGTGCGTTGCTTAGAGTACGAGCCTCCTAGAGAGGCTCTGTGAGAGCAGCTGATAGAGTAGGTGTACGTAGCTGTACTTCTAGCTTTAAGAGGACAGCATTTGGCTAATAAGGTACTAGACCTGCGCCTTAAAAGGCTGAGCAGATGTTGGCTAAGGTGAAGGATTGGTCAAACGCTGCCTTAAACGCTGGCAGGAACTCAAGCTTGGTGATGTGGTTGATGTAGTTGCGCATCAGGCTCTCTACCTCACGGCTGTAGGCGCGCTTTAACGGGGAGAAGCAGCTAACGTCAAGAGGCTAGAGAAGATAAGAGGAGTAAGGAGGCATACAGAGCGTGTAGATGTTTTACTCCTTACAAAGCTCCTGGAATTTAAGAGAGTAGTGACTCTTATAGCTGTTAAGGATAGGGAGGCGACGCGCTCCTACTGTACGAGCCTTAGTGTGGGCATTAAAGTGCTTCAGCCACTCTACCCTAAGCTTGTTATTTGTCTAGCCATTGTTGCTTACTGCGATTGCCCAGTCGAGTAGGATCTCTGCCTCCTTATACTAGGCAGAGAGGTGGTACTTGCCAGCAAAGATAAGGAACAGTGGGACTGTCCAGCCAGCAGCATTGATTGCAGCAATCACTGTTACCTACTCACAGTCGCCAGGTTAGTTAGCCTTTAGCCCAACTCTTCTCTCTGCTCCTGTTACAACAAGCTGTGTTGTAATCTTGCCTATTATAAAGACAGCCTTATTAAAGTTATAGACGTCTTAATCGCAAATACTGTACTTGGCCTTTGTCTGCTCTACTAGCTCAAACCAGCCTCTAATTAGGACTGGATCCTTACAGAGAGCTCTTTGCCTATTGTACGCTTAATTAAAACGTGTAGTAAGACTATCTACACGCTTAACAAAGTTGCGCAGCTAATAGACACCAACCTAATTAGCGCCACGTGCAGCCAGCAGTATGTTAGCTATATCACGTACAACTGCGTATGTAGGCGCAAATCCACATAAGTCTAGCTTAATTATATAGCTAGCAATTACCTCTTCTATTGTAGTAAGCTTCTTTAAGTTAGGTTAGCAATTGCGTTAGGCAAGCTTTCCAGCGCGTCGATTGTTAAGCGTTAACTTTGGTACTCCTTACGCGGAGGCAGCGCGTCTAGAGCTTTGCAACTGCTGGCGATCAATAGCTACAGATGCAAGAACGATATCAGATTCATTGTAAGATAGTTGAGCACGTGGTGGTAGAGCCATAACGATAAGAAGTGGGTGTATTGATCAAAGTTAGTAGGGTGGCCGACTCGCTTGCATGGCCGACTCGCTTGTAAAACACGTTATGCAATGTATGGATAATCCCAGGAACGCTGGCTGAGGTTGTAGTCGTGGCGAAAAAAAAACGTGTTTGAAGGAAGGGAGAGGCGAGGGGAAGTGGTGATAAGAACCTGACTTTACTTCTTTTTCTTGCCCTTAGAACGCCATGTGGTTGACATGCCTCTCTTCCTGCCTCTGTGTGTATGCGTGTCTCTCTCTGCATCCATGTCCCTGATTCTGTCCAAGAAGAAGAAGAAGAAAAGAGGCAAGCATTGAACCCCGCATCACAACCTCATTCCAGCCTCCCCATCAAACCCCCCCTAACCTTCATATTCACCACCCCTCCCACCCCAAACGCTGGCACAATCCGTCCAATCCTCGCCACGGCACTCATCCCCCAGTTCCTGACGACCTGCGCAATCCTGCCATCCTTACCACCCATACTCACACCGGGGCGATTATACAGATCAAGGCCCAGCAGGTGCAACGGGGTGCTGACAAGCTGGATAGCCGCAGGAGTGACAAACTGGGCGACGCTGGCGCCGGTGACGTAGCGACGGAGGTTCTCAGAGAGGTGTGCGTCGACGTGCGGGGCGAAGAGCGGGGGTAGGTTGAAGGAGGCGAAGATGGTGAGGCAGTCGCGGAGGGTGAAGAGGGCGAATGTTGGGAGGGGCACGGGGCGTTTGGGGCCGCTGGCTGTGCTGCCGAAGAGCTGGGTGAATTGGTTGTCTTTGTAGAGGCATAGGACGAGGTTGGAGGATGAGGTTGCGAGGAATTTTTGTGTCCCGGCGGTGGTTGTGGAGAAGGGTGTGTAGGTGCGGGCTGATGCGAGGGTGTCGATTGTGTTGGCGGTTAGGTAGGTGCCGAAGTAGAGGCTCTGTGAGGGGTTAGCTGGGATCTTTTCCTTCGTCTTGTTATTCTTGTTGTTGCTGTTCTTCGTCTTCTTATTCTTTCTCGTCTTCTTGTCTGGTGGATAGATGGATAGATGGATGAAGTGAGAGAGACGTACAAAAACAAGCACAAACGGCCGACTGCCCAAAAAGCGATGCGGTTTCAACAGCAGCTCACGCGCGCTGGCCTTGAGGCTCTCGCCCAGGGTATTCCGCCCGCTCGCATTCTCCATAATGCCCTTGTCAATCATGGTGATGATGGGCGCAACGAGCGCTCCCGCCGCCCCAGCCGCCAGGGCGTCGCTGCCGAGCCGCAGCCCAAGCTGCTCTGTGTTCCAGCGCGTCGTCGTGTCTACAGCTGCGGTGGCATGTTTTGGTGTCGTGGGTGTGGTCGTGGTCGTAGTTGTGGTGGTGGTCGTCGACAGCGGCGCCTTCAGCACCACAGGCTCGTCGCCAATGGCCAGCGCCCGCTCCACCGGCCTCTGCTTGTCCCCTATCCCCATTGCGGCGTCCTCCTATGGCTGGCAAATGCGCTCTGTGGGGGCTGCATGTAATGTCGTGCGAGAAGAAACGGCGAGGAGCTATATAACGAGAACAAGAAGCAGCCGCCGGAAGAACAAGACGTCCGTCGACGCCGCAGCTTCACGCAATGAGAAAAATCAAAGAGGGAGAGAGGAATGACACAGCCCACACCGTGTCTAATTGTACGATTAGCAGCATCTACTTCGTACCTAGCTTGCGTTACTGATTGCGACACGAACTTTCCTGCATCGGCGTTTGACTGCTGTAAACTCCGAGCCGACTTCGGATTACCTCAACCCGAGCGGCTACTTGTCCGACCTTGGACTTCGGACTGCTGTGCAGATGGGTAGCACCGGGTCAGCGATACAGAATAGACCACTCAGGCCACTGTGATAGGTAGAGTAGGTATTATACGGACGTCAGTGCAATTCCCAACGCACTGTCGTCGCGCCTGCAGTGTGGGGTGATGGTCTGGGGAACCGGGGTGGAGATAGTGGGTAGCTTCGGCTGAGCTGTGACAGAGAGAGAGCATCACAGTGCATAGTCACGTGCATCGACTGCATCGAACGTCCATGTCAACGTCCATATACATGCACAGCAAATCGTCAATCATTAATCGTACAGAGAGCGAATCCTCATTCACGCCATCCTCTCTCTACGCCATCGTCTTGGGACTCACAGGCAGTGTCGCCGCGCTCTCCCAACTGCGCTCGCCCAGACTCGCCGGCACAGTGATGAACGGCCTCCACCCTTTCTCCTCATCCACGCCATCGCCATGTCCAGGGAACAGCGCAATCGTGTCCATCTCCAGCGGCGCAATCTGCGGCTTACGGCCAACCCTCGGATTCACAATCTCAACGACCTTGCGTCCACTCGCCAGCCGCTCCACACGCTCCCTGCGCCTGAACAGCAGCCGCAGGAACGGCACTGACGCGGAGATGATGCCGCTGTTGATTTCCACCTGGCCCCAGAGCAGCAGGTCCGCGCCGTAGATGGCAGAGTTCCATGGTGACGCCGCCCACAGCACCATGACGCGCATGCGGATGGATGATGCGACGATGGCGAGAACCCCGATTGAGAAGATACCTAGCAGCGCCAGTCGCTGGCGCAGGGGCACGCTGAGGCTGAGCAGGATGGGCACGGGGATGAGCAGGATGACGACGTCGCTGAAGAGGTTGAGCGCCGCGGTGACCATGAACAGGATGGTTGGGTCGTAGCACTGTGTCTTGGGCGCGTTGGGGTCTGGCTTTGCATCGAACTGCGTAAAGTACGCTTCCGTGTTCCATGCGTCGGCTGGGTTGCGGCACTGGAAGGCTGCGGCCATGACGGCGCCAAATGAGTACAGCCCCACGAAGATGATGGTCCCGTTGACCACGTGGCGCAGTGTGCGCTGTGAGGCTATGGTTTTGAAGAAGTAGAGAATGCTGAGCTTTACGAAACACAACGCGGCTACGTACACCATGCGGTACATCCACCATGTGATCATGATGCCTTTTACGTACCCGGCCATTAGCGGGCGCTTCTCCTGCGGACATGTCAGCTACACCTTCACCACCACCACCATCACCGCCGCCGCCATGTGCTTGGGGAACCACCATACCGGTATGCGGTAGAAACTCGGCCGGGTATGGCTGCTCGTTTCATCCTGGTAGTAGTTGACGACCAGGTTCGCCCACGTCAGAACCTTGGCACCAAAGTCAGCACACAACTCCATCTCGCAGCTTCAAACATGCCACACACCAGCGCAACAAACATGAGATGGTCTGTTGCCGTCACGGTCCCCACGAGGTAGTACCGGCAGTAGTACCTAGGTAGCCCAGCACGTCAGCGATTGCTTCTTCCCTTGGCACGCGCGCGTCTCATTACCGTAGAGCCATGACCACGGTTGATAGCCCCGTCAGCACGCAGCCGACGATCACCACGATGAAGCCCGGACGGAGGTACATGGCGCGACAATCAAGCGCCGCGAGAGTCGAGGGCGAGAGGACCGGCAGTCATTAACGGCGCGACTGGTGAACACCCAGGCGAAAAAGGAGAAAGAAAAGGAGGAGGCGGAAAACGCACGAAGAAAAGGAAAAAAAAAATCAAGAGAGGGAACGTGCGAGGAGGGGAGGGTATATAATAGAAATGTATGTATGAACAAGAAATTCAGCAGAACACGAACGGGAACAGGAGGAGGAACACGAACACGAAACCACGGACAGGATCAGGATCAGGACCAGGAACCAGGACCAGGAACAGCAACATCCACCCACCTACGCACACACACACCCAGACACACCTCCCCTATTATCGTAGCCCCCCCCCATTACAATATTCCTTCAGCTCGCGTATTGTACCGTAAACGCGCAGCCCATCGGCCCGCTACCGTGCTCCCCCAGATTCCCACATCTGCACGCCATCGACCACGGTCTGCGACATGTGGATTCCATTGTGCGGGCACGCGAGCTGAAGCATCGCCCAACACGGCTGCGGGAGCGGGTGACGAGGTCTGGAAGCGAGACGACACGCTCGGGCGTCGATCCCTTTTGGAGCTGTAATCCGCAGCGAGGGGAGGGAGGGGTCTACAGGGTCTACAATGCAGGGTTGAAGGGTTGAAGGGTTAAGGGTTAAGGGTCAAGGGTCTACGGGACAGGTTTTGTGGTTAGGAGAGGTACGTGAATGACTACATAGGTGCATAGGTACTGGTAGGTAGGTAGTGCTGGTGGCGCTGTCAAGCACGTTCGAGAAAGCCTGGGTTCCTATACCGTGTTGTAATATAATGCAAGGCACACGGCTTCCCGGACTGCGTGCTGAACAGTGCGAGCATGGATTTTAGTTTGTTGGGAGCAATAATGTATTACCTACCTACCTTTGTAGATCAAAGCAGGATCGAGTATCCGTCTTCTCTGTCATGTGGCAAGATTCTGTTTCGCAAGCGCACTATCGATTCCTAGCTACCTCGATCGCAGAGTTCGTATCCGTTGGGATAGAGGTCGGTATTATTGTCCAGGATGTGCGGATTGTAAGATGCGTGTCTGAGATATTAGGCTGAAACACGGGTTGAATGTTCCCCGCTTTTCCTTCCTATCCGTTTCTAGCAGCCGTCACGCCGGAGACGGGTGCTTTCTTTGGCAACTCCAGAGGAATCACTAGATATATGGGAGATTGAGCTTGCAGACACGTCCGAGATGCTGTGTGGGTGTGTGTGTGCTCTCGTGCTCAGCACACAGGCAGGATTCATTCGCGGACGAGTGCGAGACTCGCTATGCGTTGTTGAGCCCGGCGAAAACGGTGGTGATACCGGAAAGCTTTTGATGCGGAGCAGGGCGATGGTGATCACAAATGGGGGCCGTCGTTGAAGGTGCTAGATTCGCGGTACCTGAGGTATCCCACGTTGCAAGGCTGCAGATGCTGCGTCATCGGGTACTCAACCTCGAGGGAGCTATGGGATGAAACCATGGATAGAGAAGCCGGTGTCATCTTGTTGAAGATAGGCAATGAGTGATTGTGCACGATCGTCGGTACGGATTGTCCGATGCAACATCTACGCATTACCATAGTATTGCTGTGGTGTGGTGTAAAGGGGCACGAGTAGTTGGAGATGTCGAGTTCGTGATGAGTACAACACATCGACCCAAAAGGCACGGCCTCACAAGATCCCCGTTTCCAACCAACCGCAAATCAGCCCTCTCTCTCGCTCTTGGCTTAAATCGAAAGCCAACCCCGAAACTCAGAGTCTTGCAAACACGACCATGCTACCGTCCGTCACACCCGACGTCAGCGATCTGTGGTTGGCGTGATCGAGGCATTGGATTGCATTGCGTTCCTCCGCCCTTCCGTGACCGCAGCCTAGCGTCGCGCTAGCAGGGGTAGTCATGATGAGTCGTTTTCGGGGAATGTGATTGGCTGGCGGCGTTCAACGTCTGTGGAGCTGGGAATAGGGCGTGATGGCCTTTGACGCTGGGTTAGGTATTCAGATCTAATGAGGAATCTCATGGACAGTGTAATGTCTTTTGAATGATGGCTTGTTTGTTTGAGGCATGTGGTGGTAGCTGGTGTTGAAGAACTTTATAATAGAAAATCTGACGGACCTGCGAGTCCGTAGCTGAAGTGATGCCGTGCAGCGTGCTTACAGGCCTGTAGCCTACAACACGAGAGCTGGACTCAAGGTTGAGGTGCTTGCTGTCTTCTCAAATCGACTCATTGTGAATCTACATCTGAGCTGCTGTAGTCCTGAGGCAGCACGAGGTATTTAGAGGGCGTCGTGACTCAATCGCAGGAGAACATGCAAGACAACGTGAACAGTGGTTGAGTGAGTACAATAATTTCATTTCCAAGCAGCGTCTGAGATTCAATACTATATTTGCCGAATTGAGCTGCCATGGATAGGCAGCGTCGATCGAACAATCTTCTGACATTGTCTGAAAGAAGGCAATCTCTAGCATTCACAAGCGATGTAAGGCAAGGTCGAATGGCTGACCACAAAACATAAATTTACTTTTGCGAACGGACGAGAGCGCGGAGAGCTTCAACTTCGCCCTCGAGCTTAGCACAACGGACCTTCCACTCGTCGCGCTCGGCCTTGGCTTCTTTGAGCTCAGCTTCGAGGCCGGACATTTGGTCGACACGCTTTTGCCGATAGCGACGAGCTGCGAGGGTGTTGGCCTTGCGCTTCTCGATCTTGGAGGCGGGTTCCATGGAAGGACTGCTTTTTGTGGAGGTTGACAATCTGGCGTGTGGAGAGTGTCCCGGTGAGTACGAGTTCGATGAAGAACCAGACTGCGAACGGTCTGGTTTGGTAAGTATAGGCTTGACGGCAAAGGAGAATAATTCTTACTCGGCTCCATTGGGGTAGATGTGCTCATGTCGAAGGATGGTTGAGGCGCCATGGCGAGGAGATTGAGTTGCTCTCCAGCAGTCATGACGAATGGAGTCCCTCCAGAAACAAGGTTGTGCTGAGATGCATTGCTTGCGAAATGCTCGGAGCCAACGGTAGATATCGAGAGTGAATTCCAGTCGTAGAAGGTATTGCCGGTCGTCAAGGTAGAGAAGGAAGATGATGAAGTAGAAGCCAAAGGAAGTGAGGGGTCAATGAGTGTACTGCTGGAATCGGCAGCAGAGAAGTTCAAGTCATGGTCCCAACTAATAAGCGGCGTTCCATGGTGGCTTGGCAGCAGTTCCGAGTTGTCGTGGTGCTGGTTCTGATTAGTCTCTACGCTGCAGGCAAGTACCGGCAGCAGGGTGACGTACAGAAGAAAGCGACAAGCTGTTGGCTTGCAACGAACTGCATGTTGGCGCTTGAATACTGCATTGCGAAATGTCAAAGAGCGGGTCCTGGTCCCCGCTGGTGAAGTCGAAGTATTCGTCAAGGGAAATTGAAGCGGGGGAAAAGCCCTCTCGGTGTCGACCTGAAGAGGGCGGGTGTTGGGTTGAGGAGTGTAGAGGATGGGCGGGCCTCAGGCTCTTTAAGGGCGGCGTGCTGGGCTTAGTCGCGCCAGTGACCGGAACAGGGTGATGCAAGTCAGCCTGCAGCGCACGGCGCACGGACGAAACCGTAGACGGTGGCCAGCGCTACTCGGGCGCAACTTTCGACTGCACAGCCGCCCTTTTGCGTCCGCAGCAATCAACTATCGCCATGGCATCCACAACTACCAGCCGCCTGCTGCGGCCAAGCCTGGCGTTGTCGCCGCCTGACGCCGTCCTCTCATTCCTGGCCCCGTCGGCACGATGCGCGCGGTTTTCAACGTCACCGGCGCTGCAGAAAAAAGACAACAATATCAACCGCGGCATATCGGCCGTCAGGCGGACGGGCCTGCGCGCCAGACAGACGCTCTCCGTGCGACAGAAGGACTTTGAGAACCAGCAATTGCCTACGCCTGTCAAGATTGAGGAGAAGCCTACTGGCACGCAAGACCACGGCCTTTGGGACTTCTTCAAGGACCAGACTCTGCTTAGCACGCCCACACAGCTGTCGCAGCATGGCCGCGAATGGACGATAGGGGAGCTTCGCAGCAAGGACTGGGATTCACTGCACCAGCTGTGGTGGATATGCGTCAAGGAGCGCAATCGCCTTGCCACGGAGAGGCTGGAGCGCACACGTCTAAAGGCCATGTACGGCGATGTTGAGAGCAAGGGGAGGGACGAGATTGTTCAGAAGACCATGAAGGCAATCCTCGAAACACTCGCCGAGCGGACACAAGCCTACCAGGAGGCATACGCCCTCGCCAGCCAGGACCCTTCTATCGACCTGAGCAAGACAGATGGGCCGCAGTACACGCAGTTGCCTTATGTGAGTTGATGTACCTGCCTCAAAATGGATTTGGCTGATACGATGTCACAGGATCCATTGGAACCAGAGACTCTCGAGGAAGAAGCACCTGCCGCCACTGACGCTGCAAAGGATTCTGCCTCGAGCGAGAAGCTGAACTTGAGGGCAGCTTAGAGGAAATGACAAAATGTGGCCACCGCCCGTGCAGGCCTTGATTCAAGCTTTGCAGCAGCAGATGCAGCTTGGTGCAGGATGCGAAAGAGAGAGAGTGTGTGAGGGAAGCACAAGACGGTGCATGCAAGCGTGCATGCAAGCGTGCACAATCGCTGATGAAATCTTCCATGGTCTATTGTCCATGTCGCGATATCGCCATGTCAATGTATTAGACAGTGTACAATACGGAACTGGTTCAGGGGACGCGCAGCTGCGAGGCTCGGGAGGTCTTCGCGAGGGGACATGAAGCATTTGTAAAATATCTGGCAGGGCGAGCACATGAATTTGATGAACGCGTCTGTGCTCTAGCATAAATACAGGTTAAGACGTGGATAACTCTGTTGTGCCATGTATGTGTTGGAGGTGCAGCATGAACGAGCTTCGACGCCACTTGCATAACGCGAGTCAAGGAAGCTCCGACCGAGTACCCCACATCTAATGCCCTCTCACCGCCATCCACCTCTGCATTCCCACGCCCAAGCAGACAACACACCCAAACACAAACACTAGTCTTCACTACAAACAGCAGCCATGGATGAGATCGCGCCCGAGTACGACGTCGTGGTTCTGGGAACAGGTGGGTTGCCTCTTACCCCGCCTTACCCGCCGTACAGAGCTAATATTACGCAGGTCTCACAGAATGCGTTCTTTCAGGGTAACACATATGCTTATATCTGTCAAGTCTGCGCTGACAAGCTTGCAGTGTCCTTAGTGTGAAGGGCAAGAAGGTCCTCCACATCGACCGCAACGACCACTACGGAGGGTCAGTCGCCGTGATTGCTGTCCCCTTAACACACCCCAAAACTAACACGCTGCAGCGAATCTGCCTCCCTTAACATCGAGGCGCTCTTCAAGAAGTACGGCCAGACTGCAGGCGAGCCATGGAAGAAGTACGGTCGCGTCAACGACTGGAACATCGACTTGGTCCCCAAGCTCCTGATGGCCAACGGTGAACTCACCAACATCCTCGTCTCCACCGACGTCACAAAGTATCTCGAGTTCAAGCAGATTGCTGGCAGTTACGTCCAGCAGGGCGCTGCTACCAAGGCCACTGTTGCCAAGGTCCCCTCAGACGCTGGCGAGGCTCTCCGTTCGCCGCTGATGGGTCTCTTTGAGAAGCGCAGGGCCCGCAACTTCCTCGAGTGGGTCGGTGCATACAAAGCAGAAGATCCTGCGACACACAAGGGTGGGTTAGTCCTAGTGTTTGACATATCAAATTTGCTGACAATAAAGGCCTCGATGTGAAGGACTGCACCATGAAGGACGTCTACGACAAGTTCGGACTTGAGGCCACCACTCGTGACTTCATTGGCCACTCGATGGCCCTGTACCAGACCGACGACTACATCGACCAGCCAGGCGCTGCAAATGACGCGATCGAGCGTATTCGTCTCTACGTCAACTCCATGGCACGCTACGGCAAGTCGCCCTACATCTACCCTCTGTACGGCTTGGGCGAGCTTCCCCAGGGCTTCGCTCGTCTTTCGGCCATCTATGGTGGCACATACATGCTCAACACCGATGTTGATGAGTTCCTCTACGATGGTAGCAAGGTCGTCGGTATCAAGGCCACCATGAAGGAGAAGGATGATACCGGCCCGGGTATGAAGTTTGAGACCAAGGCGAAGAAGATCCTCGCCGACCCTACCTACTTCCCTGGTAAGGCGCGTGTTACTGGACACCTGCTCAAGGCTATCTGCATTCTCAACCACCCCATTCCCAACACCGACAACGCCGACTCCCTACAATTGATCATTCCCCAGTCGCAGGTTGGCCGCAAGAACGGTAAGTCGAATCGAACCCTTCAAATCCGCAGTCCATACTTACAAAATATTAGACATCTACATCGCTGTCGTTTCGTCTGCCCACAACGTCTGCCCCAAGGGCTACTACATTGCCATCGTCTCGACCATCGCCGAGACCGACGCTAACCACCACCTCGAGCTCCAGCCTGGTCTTGACCGTCTCGGCAAGATTGAGGAGCAATTCATGGGCCAGCCCATTCCGCTCTACGAGCCGCTTGAGAGCGGAAACAACGACAACATCTTCCTTTCCAAGAGCTACGACGCTACGAGCCACTTCGAGACCACAACAGGTCAGTGAATAATCCTGCAGAACTTCTAGAACGCATACTGACATTCAGCAGATGACATTAAGGACATCTACCAGCGTGCAGAGGGCCATGAGCTTGTTGTTGAGGGCTTGAGGGATGGACAGTTCAACGTTGAGGCATAGAGAAATGCAGACACTGCAGACTGAACAACTAGCGAGCGGTCGTTTCGAAGTTTTAAATTATACCAAGTTTCTTCCCCTGAGATATTTGTGCTATGCATACGTAAAGCCTCCTTGCGGAGAAAGTCGCAGGAGGTTTCCATTTTGGGCCATGGTCCCTGATCTCCCGACCCCACGCGATTCTGACAACATCGACATTTTGTACAGCCTTGAAGTCTTATTGTCATTTAACTTGTCGTATGACCCAGATATTGTGTCTTCTACGAAACAAGCGACTCTCTGCTTAGCAATACAACTGTAGAAACGTCGCTCAACAGAGTCGTCGTCATCCGTCAACGGTCTTGGCATTAACACCTTTATGGCTTGCGACGCGACCGTTTAGCCATTGGGGTACTACGTTGCATCTGCATCAACACCGGCGTCTTCTGGAGAGCTCTGCTCCTCCCCCGCCAACACAGTCTTTACCATGGCGCAACTTGGGCGATATCGCCTTCTTATTGTGGCGGTGGTCTTCCATCTTGTCTACATCTACAGGTACTCCAGCCTTCCAGCTATCATTCGTCGCACTGCATAGCTAGAGATTGTCTTTTCAGGGGACTTTTCAGCTAACATCCTGGCAGCATCTTCTCAATCTACTTCGTCTCGCCCATAGTTCATGGCATGCGCGAGCACCGCGTCGAGACACAAGAAGCTCCCGCGAAACGGCTCGTGCTCTTTGTTGGTATGAGAACCTCAACTTAGAATGCGCGCAGCCTCTGACACAGCCTCCAGGTGATGGTCTGCGCGCAGATAAGACATTTCAATCCTTTCCCAACCCCGATCCCAACGCGACGACACCAGACACGCCTCAGTTGCTCGTCGACTACGCGAAGACCCCCCGCCCGCTCGCGCCATTTCTTCGCTCGAAGGTACTCGAGAGCGGTACGTTTGGCGTCTCACACACTCGGGTCCCCACCGAATCGCGCCCTGGCCATGTTGCGCTCATCGCCGGGCTCTACGAAGATGTCTCTGCGGTGGCCACAGGGTGGAAACTGAACCCTGTTAACTTCGACAGCGTGTTCAATCGCAGCAGACACACATGGAGCTGGGGAAGTCCGGACATCTTGCCCATGTTCGAGACTGGCGCGGTGCCTGGGAGGGTCGACGCATTCTGCTATGGACATGACTTCGAAGATTTCTCTAAAGATGCTTGGATTTTAGACGAGTGGGTTTTCGAGCGTGTTAAAGGGCTTTTCCAGGCTGCCAAGACGAACGCAACATTGAATGCTGAGCTGCGGAAAGAGAAGAGCGTCTTTTTCTTGCATCTGCTGGGATTGGATACTGCAGGACACTCGCACAGACCGTTTTCGTGGCAGTATCTTCACAACATACAGATCGTGGATCGTGGAGTCCAGGAGATTACCCGACTCATCGAGGAGTTCTACAATGACGATCAGACTGCATTCGTCTTCACCGCAGACCACGGCATGAGTGACTGGGGCAGCCACGGAGACGGCAACCCGGACAATACGCGAACTCCTTTGATCGCCTGGGGCGCTGGTGTCGCAAAGCCAATCAAGGCTGTAGGCACAAAGGCAGAGGGTCACGAAGATGGCTTCTCGCATGACTGGAACTTGGATCACATTCAACGAAATGACGTTGACCAGGCTGATGTTGCAGCGCTCATGGCGTATCTTGTTGGGCTCGACTTTCCCACAAATTCCGTTGGTGTACTGCCCCTCACCTATCTGGACAAGGATGAGAAGTCCAAAGCGGAGGCTCTCCTAGTCAACGCCAAGCAAATACTTGAGATGTATCGTGTCAAAGAAGAGGTCAAACGCGCGCACGCATTATACTACAAGCCGTTCCCCGGACTAGGCGATGAGCAACACTCGGTCGAGTACCGTATCGTCAGGATACAGAAGGCCATCGATGCTGGCCAGTATGACGAAGCTGTCAATCGCACATATGATTTGATTGATCTTGGCCTCGAGGGCTTGCGATATCTGCAAACATACGACTGGCTTTTCCTCCGCGCCTTGATCACTATCGGCTATCTAGGCTGGATAGCATTTGCCATCACCACCGTCCTGGACCTTCATGTGCTCAACGACGACTCCAAAGCACAGCGCACGACACAAAGCATCAGCATCTTTTCTTCTATTCTGGTCGTCTTGTATTCCGTGCTGTTGAAGCAACGATCTCCCCTGTGGTACTATGCCTACGCGGTCTTCCCAGTCCTGTTCTGGGAAGAGGTCTATGCACGGCGATCATCACTTGCTAAAGGTAGCAAAGTCCTATTTAGCCAGATCAATGGCACAATCGACAAGGTGAAAGTGGTATTAGCTGCGCTTTGTTCCTTAGGTCTGCTTCAAGCTTTGGTGAGCCTTATCCTTTGAAGCGGTAAATTCTGTCTTTACTAACTCATACAAGGTACAAAGCTACTTCCACAGAGAAATCTACACTATCTGCTATCTGCTAGCTGCGACATGGCCGGCTTTCTACGGTCGGCAGTTCATCAAGAAAAATCTCGGGACGGTCGCAACCTGGATTGTCTCTTGCCTGATCATGAGCTCCTTCACTCTGCTACCAGCCAACAAGGCTGAGAATGTGAACCTTATGTAAGCTTGATCTATCCTTTTTTTTTACCTTTGAAAGCTTGCTAATATACACCCTCACAGCATGGTTGGTGGAGGGCTCATGTTCATAGTTGGCGCCTTCTACCTTGCCTTTGAAGAGAGGATCTTGGCCACGGCGTACCAGAGCAGTTCAGTCGAAGCCAAGACGAACCTTAATGCACGGCTGATCTTGAGCGTTCAGGTATGATCTGTTTTCATATTCCTACATGCACCGTTAACAGTCCTTCAGCTTGGTCTCATCCTTCTGTCCATGATCGTCACAAACAGCAGCATCTACTATGTCCATGCAAAGCAAGGCCTTCCGCTCGGAAACCTGGTTGTTGGATGGTCAACACTTGGTAAGACGAATTTTGTGTCTGTGAGATCGAAGCTGACGCGTTCAAGTGGGATCTCTGGTCCTTCCTAATCTTCACGGATTGTACCCCAACAGCCATTACATTCACCGACTCGTGGTGATGTTCCTGCAATTCGCCCCAACCTTCATCATCCTTACAATTTCGTACGAAGGTGTCTTCTACTTTGCTTTCTGCCTCTGCATCTTTAGCTGGATGCGTCTCGAGCATCAGGTATATCTTCACACGACCAGGATCCCCGACGCCATTCCACGACCCCGCGAGTCCATCGACCCCGCCGTTGCAGCAGCGGAAGACCATCCGCCTCTCCCGAAACGCACCACCGAGTACCGCTCCCTCACGCTGTCCGATACCCGCATCGCACTGTTCTTCTTCTTCTTCATCCAATCGGCCTTCTTCAGCGCCTCAAACATCGCCTCCGTCTCCTCCTTCTCTCTTGACGCCGTATACCGCCTCATCCCCGTCTTCGACCCCTTCAGCCAAGGTGCGCTACTTATGCTGAAGCTCATGGTTCCTTTCGCCGCACTATCCGCCAACTTTGGGCTTCTTAACCGCAGACTTGGCGTTGCGCCCAGTGCGCTGTTCATGGTTGTCATGGCGGTCAGCGATGTCATGACGCTGTCATTCTTCTTCATGGTGAAAGATGAGGGAAGTTGGCTCGACATTGGAACGACTATTAGTCACTTTGTCATTGCCAGTTTACTGGGTGTGTTCGTCGCCGGGCTGGAGATCTATAGTGAGTGGACAATTCGGGGCGTGACGTTTGAGAGCAGGAGGGAGGTTGAAGCGGGTGGGGGTGGAGAGGGTGACGGAAACGGAAACGGACATACAGCAAAGAACGGAAAGGCCAAGTAAGATATCCACGATGTGGAGAGGTGGAGAGGTGGAGTGGGGAAGTAGTTGTAGGTTTCATCGAGTTATGCACACTAGCAGAATAGTGTACCAAGTCACACCACCGCATCTACACCGCAAGCCCACAACCCGTCACCTCAAACAACCACACAGGTCCCGTGACCGACTCTCCCAAGGCACCAGCCTGCTGTATATAAACCCCACCCTGGACACCTTTACTCTTGGACCCCAATCTCCACAATCTTTCTATTCTGCAAAAAATCAGTATGGTCAAAGCAATATCTGCTGCTTTTACCCCGCCGCCCCTGTTCCAACCAAAAACCTCTTAAAAAGCATACGTGGTGTTCCTATGCGCGCGCCCGGTCGTCCTCTGATTGCCCGTTCATGGACAGATGAAGAGGTTATTGATGTGTCGGGCCTTGCGTTTTTCCCTTTTCGAAACTTGGATATTAGGACTGCATGTCCTGTTTGGAATCTCCTCGCTGGTGTCTTTCCTGTACCTTTCGAAAGCAATGGAAATTTGCATGATGTCTCTGTCTCTGCTCCTACAACGATCACCGTGCAGCGCACAAGATCAATGCTGCAGAAAAATCGGTCATTGTTCTTGATGCGGCTGCGAGGCACATTTTCGAGCTGCCCGATGGTGCTAATGAAACCAGCTGGGCCAACACTGATGGAATGGTTTCGTGGCATGAGGTTTGATTTTTTTCTTTGAAAACCACATAAAGTTTGAGAACATTTGCGCTGTGGTTTTCTTCGATATGAACATCTCCTGAAAGTGAGATTGTGTGGGTCACATGGTTTTGCTGTCTCTGCTTCTGCTTCTGTCATACTGAAAACCTCGAGATTGCATGTCGCTTCTGCAAAAGCAGCTCCACGCCCCCCTTGAGATGTTCTTCGAATTGATGAGCAGATTATTGCATGTCTGTGTTTTGCTCTGCGTCTCCGAAATTTATTGCGAACTCACATATTGGCAATGTCTGCTCCGCCACCGGCCCAGTCTGGCCATTGTTTTTTTTTTATTTCAAAAGAGACTGCGAGGCATCGCATGTGGGTTGGTTTTGATCCATTATTCAAAATCAGGTCGTCAGCCGACGGTGTATCATTGTGTCCGCCGCGCCGTCTCAAGATCCGTACCAAAAAGCGAAACGTGCAGCGATGCCCGCCTTTAAACACCTCTGGGTCGGGATAAAGCTTTCTTCAAGCAATTATATCAGGTCTAGCCCTATTTCTCTGGAATTCTATTGAAATCGTCTTTACCTTCCCTCATGTTCGGACTGCGGTTCTACCCGTTTGAAAACTGAAATCGTAAGGGATTCAATGTCATGGCCTGTTTTCGGTCCATTCTCAAGATCTCAAGACTAGAGCAGTATGACTGATGACATGATTGGTCTCTGAAGACCTCAAACCTAGAGATTCATGTCTTGTCCCTCCGTTCTACTCTCACAAAAGGCCATTTCTATAATCTGCATGACTGGTTATTAGTCCCCACCAGGTATTTGTGAAAGCCGATCGACCAAAGTCAAGACATTTCTGGTTTTACTGCTTTACTTGCAACACGCTGCATTCCGATGGATTGGTTGTCTCTGTGGCGTTTTGAGATGTCTATCAAATCAAGAAAAGCGGAGGAGATATGACTACCGAAATCTCACTTGGTTGACACAGTCGTGTTTTGTCATCTCCCGGAAAGCTATTTCCAACAGATCTACCCGCATCTTCTCATGTCTCGTTCTTCGCTATCCATCGCTTAAAACCACTATCCAGAATTTAATGAATATTCTTCCTCATTTCTTAGCACAACTCCGCCAGAATCCAGATAATATACCAGAAATCTGTTCTTTTCAAAAAAACCCACGAAATGATCATTATGCTGCAATCTTTCTCGAGCACCTCTAAATGCTCACGACGAGTTTTGATGTCTGGAATTTCCGCGCTACCTTTCAAGGCAGGGTATCACAATCCTCGAGCTGTCTGTTTGCCTTCTACGTACATCAGAACCGCGACATGTGTGGAAATATCTCCGCTCTCCCCTTTACCATCTTGCCTCCTGGACTTGACGAACTACAATTTCTACTTTCCTCAAGTCATCCAAGAAAAGAAGAGTGCGAAGCGAGGATGTGTGTCTGCTATTCTGTCTTCCGAAACATCATCTATGGTTCCGAGAAAATAAGAATGCGACGCAAAGATGTGTCCGCTATCCTACTTCCCAAGTTATCATGTTGTGGACACGTGTGTGGCATCACCTATTATTCTCCTTTTAGACACCACCTCTATGTCTAAATTGAATTTTTTGTATCACGCAGTATCTCATTTCGAAGTGATCCTCTGATCAAGAGATCACAGGCTCTTTGGACATGTGTCAGAAACCGAATGTACGGAAAACCCATGATTGCTTTTATACAATTCTCTTCCTTCAATACCAATAGATTTGCTGTCATGCTACCAGAGCGATTTTCAACCGCATTTCTGCAGTATCTCCCGAATGTCTCTTCTCATGCAGTGCTGTATGTACTCGCTGTACATGACAAGAAGCTGGGAAATTTCTTTCTAGTCTCGTTTGAGCGTTTTGAAAAGGAGAGGCGAGAACGAATGATTAACATCTTGGTTTACTACTCGCTCTTCTCTCGTTTACTACCCCAGATTTCTACACTGTGGTATAGCTGCGTCAAATTCTTCACAAATACCAACACATCTCTTCTTCTCCTGCTTCACCATTTGTTAAAGCAATCTGTGAGTAGTCGTAGATTGTGCTTGGGCTCAAAACGAAAACTGTGGACAAACGCCGACATGTTCTCTTCTCAAAAACTCCGTGTTTTTTTCCACGTAATATTGCTGGATCCACGCTACGCATCTGCGGCGTTTGCGCTTTGTCTGCTCTATCCTTATCCTCTGTTCGAAAATCACAAAAGGACTCTCTGAGTCTATTAGGCAGACACCTCTACTGTCAAAGATAGTGCACACTCCTTTCAAAAGCTCATGCCAGCGGAGGAAGATGCTGTTCTGTGGCTCGAAGTCTCTATAGAACATGCTTATGTCCGGCTCAAAAGTCTCTTAGACGTCACATGTGGCTCTGCACCCTTCTACTTTAGTGATACATTCCGCTCGGGACCGATTTTCTCCAGTGTGTGTGTGTGTGTGTGTGTGAGTTCGCTCATTAATTTCCAACACCACTGTAATCCTTTCCCTCTAGCTACCCAACAAGAAGACAGAGCATAAAGCTCATGATATCGGTGGAATGTACAACAGTTCCAAGTGGTCCTGTCACCTCAACAACTCTTCTCTGTCTGAACTTGGAACCAAAAAAAACTAGATTGAGTCAGAGCCAGAGAACGAAACGCAAGACATTTGTCAACATGTCCGAGATTCCCCCCTTGTGCTATTTCTAGCTCACGACCCATTTGCCTGCAATATTATGGAAATGCACACTCTAAAGATTGTATGCTGTTTTGCCAACCAGCTCTACTTCCAACAAAACAAAAGAAAATGATCGTCTGGTTTAATGTCTGTGCTTCGAGGCCCGAAATCCCAATCTCAACTAGCTATCCAGAGACGGAATATCTTGCTATCTTGTTATAATACGACCCATGCTCAATCTTCCTGCGGGAGCAAACTAGTAAAACCTTCTCCGTCTTTTCTCCAGCGCCTGCGCACTATGAGTCCGAGTCCGACTGAGCAAGAGCTTTTCGATTGCTTGTTCAACGTCGCCGGTCTCATGTCCAAGGCCCACATAACCCGCTCTAATACCGACACCAAGGCCAAGGTCATCAAGGCATTTAACCGCCGCCCGTCAGCATATAGTGGGCCTTCCAAGTCATTTAAAGTCAACATATTGGTGAACTCTATCAACCAAAACACCAGCGTCAACTACCAAAAAGCGTGTTGCGTGATGATGTTTGTGGGACCCACTCCAACGCACCCAATATAAGTCCAGTGTATAGGTCGTATCGTCCGCATCAGCCAGCGCTTCGCCTGCTTAATCATCGAGTTTTACGACCCAGATACGTACAACCGCAGTATTGCCCTAGCGAGCACTCGTAGAGCCATCCCATAGGTCTCAGCCGCCATCAAACTAGACATTATGGCGCGTTTCTACAGACTGACCGACGACGAAGACAGCACTGTAGAGATCAACATGGAGGAGCTGACCGGCTTCGTAATGGTGAACGGAGAGCTAATGCACAAGGACTCTCCGGATTTTCCTGAAGCACACAAGAATGATGACGAGATGTAAGTGTTAAGGGTTGGGGTTAATCACGTGTTTGCATGCGCCTCTCGTCGGTAAGGAAGAAAACCGGTACAACTTCAGCGGCATGGGAGACGAGGCTGCTCAGAATTTCACCAAAGTCTAGCTGCGTGGTTTTGTTGTAGTCATTGCAGTGATGATGTGATCATGTAGCTATCAGAGCCGTACGACTCTCTCTCTCTCTCTGCGCGTCCTATATCTGCAACATCCGCAATATCACCGCAAAGAACTTAGCTAAATCAAACAAAGCCCCAATTTCAATCCCATCCGTCGTCAGCCCTTGAACTGATAGCATCATCAGAAACCTGGAAACAGATGGACGAAGCCCAGCGGTCCTATATGTCCTCAAATCAGCATCTACATCTGCGTCTACATGCTGAAGCCACACACAGCATGCAGCAACGCCCAACCCTGGGCTACAAGTCGTCCTTCGGTGCTCGTGGAAAGATATTTGTGACGGTGTTGAGGCATCGAAAAGGTTCTAATCGCCTGGACTCAAATGCTATCTTATGATTGCCCTTCTACGCTTTCCTAGCTGCTGAATATACACGTATACGCGCCGCTACACCATCGCTGGTTTCGAAGCTGGACGTTGTCGAGTTTCTCACACCGGATCGAGTTTGCTCTTACTGGCTTGGAATCGGGTTAGGGAGAGAGGAAGAGGGGTGGATGGTTGAGGGGTTGGGGGTGTTATGTAGTCGCGTGCCAACTATGTACTCGTACTATTCCGCCATACCGTCACCCTGCTAAAAGTCTTAACCCCCCCTCCCCCCTAATATCATCCTAGCTTCTCCCCACAAGATATTAACCCACTTACCCCCTCTACACCCCCAAATCCCTCGCATGCCGCCTATACCACCCCAGCCCCTCCCTGTCCCTCACCTCTGCACCACCACGCAACAACCTCGCGACATTCCTCCTCCCCTCGCGCTGCAGCCCTGCAGCCAGCACATCAGGAATATCCGCAATGACCCAATGGTGGCCCTGCGCCACAATCTAGCCGAAATCCACGCGCCAGTCGTGGCCGTCCGCCGACGCGTTGCCAACCTGTGCGTCGGCCAGTACGGGGGCGCGGTCGTCGACGTAGTTGTAGACTGAGTTGTTGGTCTTGATGGCGTCCGGGAGGGCGTAGTTTGCGGTTGGAAAGGCGGTGAGGTTTGTGGTCCAGGGGGCGACGAAATCGCCGTCTTGGAAGCTGAGGGGAGGGTGAGGATTAGATGGGTGATATGGGTGGAGCGGGACAGAGGGTAATGGGTATTGCTTACAAGATGCCGAAGCTTTTGAATGTTGCGTTTGACCCAAGGGCCGCGTCGCGCATGTAATCTACCAACTGCTGCAGTGGCGCATCGACGCTCCGCCGCTCAATCTCCGCGCTGATGGTGTAGTTTGTTGTGCCAAATGCTTTCGGACTCGCTAGCGTGTCGAATCTGAGCTCGTCGGCCGGCTGGTACACGGGAATGTGTGCAATGTGTAGACCGCTTTTAAATGCGTCTTGAACCCAGTCCTGGGCCTCGAACTCGGCAGGCGTCTTCCACCACGATGCCTGCACCTTGTAGATGCACCATTCATTTGCAGGGAAGACGACAGCGTTTGTGAGCGTCTTGAGCGCCCAGTAGGCTGGGGCTACGGCCACGCGGTCTTTGAAGTCCAGCTGCAGGACGACATCTGTGCCGGCGTCGTGTATGCTCTGCACAATGTCTGGCAGCGTGGGGACGGTTTCAATGTGCACGCGACCCTGATCGTCGCGCAGATGGAGGTGTTGCAGCCCTCCTGGGCCGGTGAAGTTCATCTTGTTGATGACGGGATTGTAGCCCTTGCCTGTGAAGGGGTTGTAGGCGGATTGGTTTGTTTGCTCGCCCACGTCGGTTTCGCGCCCGGCGCCCTTGTCGTGCAGCATAGGTAGGAAGCCGTCGAGTGTGACGTAGATGTCTGTCTCGATGCATTCGAGACCAGCCTGTGCGGCGCGGAAGTAGGCTTCGCGTGAGTTTTCAGTCGTGCCGTTCCACCTGATGAAAGCGTGAGCTTGTAGAGTTTGGAGAAGGGAAGAGTTCTAACCGCAGTCCGCGGTGTGCACAAAGGATGGTCAAGTCATCGTATGGAGTGCGAAAGGCATCGATTATTTTGCAGACATCGTAGGGTTGGCGTGCAGCGTTGCAGATTGCAGCGAGGAAAACGCTTATTGTGAGCACGAGGGCGGGTCGCATTTGGAACTGCATAGTTGGAAGTGATTATGAAGAGAGCCTGCAAAGCTTGAGTAGATTCTTGACACCATCCTTCTTCACAAGCATTTTTCAAGTGTTTATATGTCGTCTCACAAGCAACGATTAATGAGAAAAGTGCGATCGAAAATCGACATCATCCCCAACAATCCATCTGACTTATGGGAACTGCTCTCGTGTTCTCGTATGTAGAGATCAACGGTCGTAAACCTATCGTAGAGCGTGGGGACGAAAGGTGGTGGTGTCACTCGAGATCTTGCCAATTTGGTGTAGTCGGCACGTTGTAGGTAGACTTGTGCAATTCCGATTGGTCGACCCAAGTTCCGTGAACAGAAACATCTCGTATCCTGTCGTTAAGGAACCGCTCATCGGGCTAGCAGTTACCTAGTTTCTTAGAGGCTACGGCGTATGAATTCGATGCGACGCAGTGTTGGCCCCGCATCTCTATCGCTGTCGAGTATGTAGATATGCGATACCGTATTCTGACCTGGACCTCAATTTGAGAGACATCTGTCTTTCACTAGGGTAGAATGTGAAAAGGTAGCTTCTCGACTACGGGATGGTAGTGTGGCCGGTAAGAACTCCGTAAGAAATGACGTTGATAAAGCTTTGTAGCGATGCTTACTTGGCGTTCCGAGTAGTCGAGGGATTGCAAGACTTATGCCTTGCTCTTCCATGCTAATGTATGTAGCAGGAGATGTTCATACAGTGCCTCCACCACTCAACCTCATGTAAGCCGGTAGAATGAATTTCAACAGCCAACTGTGTGTCCAACTGTACCGATCTTCTGTAGATTATCAACCATGAACTTGGTCGACCAGGCGTGCCCCTCCTCCAAATTCTCCAAAAACCGAATGATCGCACGTTGTTCTCTTGCATCTTCAAAAAATGCGCCACCAATGCTGATACCAATCGCGGCGGTTGTCATGCCAGACTGGAACTGTTTGTCGCCAAGTGCAAGCCCGCACAGCACCATGACAGACTCGCGCACTTGTTGTCTCACGGCGGAGCTCGCCAGGCTCGGATCAAGTCCAAGGTGGGAGGATTGAGGGCCATGCAGGGCGAGGAGCATGCGTCCGAGATGTAAATGTTGGAGTGCTGTGACGTGTGCGTGATTGCACTGCCAGATTATGGGAAAGCATTCGTCGTTCTCTGGTACTGCAGGGCAAGTGAACAACGGGTGAAAATACGATGGCTCGTCAGTCAGCCATCGATCATCGAACGACTTCAGCGCCGTCCACGCCTCGTACGCGTTGAGCTCTTTGGACGTGCCCGTCTGGTCTACACTCGACCCAAAGCAAAACCTCAACACATCTGCACACCACAATATTACTCGGTTTGCCCACGTGAAGTCGTCGGTAGGGTTGAGGGAGCTGTAGTCCATGGCATCGGCGAGTGGTAACCTAACTGGTCTGCGATACATGATGACAGACCAGATCTCCTGGCGCAGCGCCACGAGGCATGCAGATGTGCGTAGACCTTCTGCTGTGATCAGTACGCCGTTTGCGTCGCGGTTGCTCTTGTCCATGTTGTCAAGCGAGTAGATTGATACGTCGTGGTGCTTGGACATGACGGTGGAGACGACGCTTTGGTAGACTTCGGCGTCAAGACCAGTTAGTGAAGCTGACGAGTTAGCTCTGTCACATTTGTTGGATTGAGGACGTACTGTCCAGCTGCTCGTAGGTTCTCAGCATTGTTGTCGCTGCGAGTGCATCAGCTCTGGCCTCGGCGTTGGCTTCATCAGCTGGAATATCGGCAAAGTCCATGAGCAGGCGCAGACATGCGTTGTGGTAGTGGATTGCTGAGTGATGGTCCAGTTCTGGGAGTGGAATGTCATCAAAGTAAACGGTGGTTGGTTTGGGGTGCTTGCTGTACCATTGGCTGGCTAGTAGGCGAGATGAGACGGTGCAGATGGCATACAATAGCACAGGACTGGCCAGTGCTCGATGGGGAACAGTCAGGGTGTAATGGGCATCTCGGTCGGTGGCGTCGAACTGGGATGTGATTCAGTGAGGATGGGCCAGAAGTGGGTGATGTTGCCGCACCGAGCGAGCCAGCTTGGACGTGAAGTGTCGGATCAGGCATGCTTCTTGCAAGCCGATTGGTATTATTGCTAATCGACTGGCTGGATAACTGCTTGCTGTGGGATGTTCTGATGGTAGGCCAGGAATCTGTGCAGCACGTGATGACGAAGATGGCTTGTGGGGAGTTGCAGCAACATTCACAGTCTCGCTGCAGAACTGCAGGTTGGTTCCAATCTCAACCCATGGCTGATCTCTTGCAAAATGATCTGGGTGCGTGACGCGTTTCGATTTTTTGAATTTGACTCGTTTCGTCGCTGGTCTGCACTGCGTGTCGGCGCTCTTACAATTTTCACATGGGCCTTTATTCTCTTGGATGTCGCCTTGATGGTGTCAGTCAGATGCAAGCAGGTGTTTGCGGTGAGGAAATGGACATTTAAGATGGCGGTCTCTGCAGGCTTCGCAGGGTCGAGCGCGCCGCTGAGGCGAGGGCATTGTGGGTGTGCATGCAGTTTTGGCGTCGTGCGTCTATTGGCTGGCTCTTTGATTTCAAGTTGTGAGGGCGCAGGGGCAGGGAGGATGTGTGAATGTGAGAGGCGCTCCAAGGGGAAGGAGCTCGCCAGAAGCTATTGCCGACTTCGGCTTGCGTGCTCCATTACCACGGCCACATTGAAGCAGGACATTTGCACATGAAGAACTTAAAGGCTGTCTGTGGCGTGGTAGATGGCCAACTTCTTGACCAGACATGACATGCACGTAGGATGGATGCTGTGGTTGCAGCGACAGCCATGTACCAAGTATACACCGTCGGCCTCGAGAACCGACTTGACCATCTCCGTGATGACGATTATGATACAATGAGAGACGTTCAGCCTTGAGTGCAGTGACTGCAGTGACCAGTCTGCGCTTGCAGGTCAATCCCTGTGACGAGAAGGTCTGTGGCCCGGGGGATCTGTCGTCCAAGCAACAGATCGCCAGCGAACGGCGTCATAGCTTTGATGACATGTTGAAGTGTTTGCAGGTGCGCATCTAGAGGAGAATACGCGCGGCGGGACAAGGACAGGTGTCACGTGTGGCGTGATGCAAGCAGCGGCGGTGATATCAACCTGCAGCAGATATCAGCCTGTGCCCCTGTCGTGTTTGCGTGTTTGCGTGTTTGCGTGTTTGCGTGTTTGCGTGTTTTTGTTGGAGCGAGAGGCTGGAGTGGGTCAGTCCCGTCGGCAGGAGCGGGGCGGCTAGCTCGTCGCAGCTATAGGTAGCTATTGAGCGCCGGCCAGCAGCAGCAGCACTGCATCAGACAACTACCCATCTCATAGCACCTACATAAGATAGACATTCACTACATTGTATCAGTACCACTGCATCGCTGCATCGCTGCATCCTGGCACTGCTTCAAAATCCAAACACGTTCGCTAGGCTCTCTCGGCTGTGCGACGCCATCGCCCCGTGCAACTGCTGCTGCGCCCAACCACCCGATTACCGCGAGCTTAATAGCGCCTAGGGCCCCGCGACCCGGCCCAGCCACAGCTCCATCGCCGTGAGCCTGAGTCGCTGCCATTACCGGTATTGGGAGCTGCCGCCACTATTATTGGGAGCTGCCGTTATTATTGGGAGCCGTCGTTGGTATTGCGAGTCTTTGCTTGTCCTTCTGGCATAGCTTCCTCGCCCCAACCCCTCGTATTATCTCAGCAACAGCTGCCGCCGCATATATTGACACGCTCGTGCCGGGCTCTCCCTCCTCCCCCACCATGTTCTTCAAGCGCCGCTCGTCCCGCGCCAACAGCTACGTGGAACACGACGGCAACCGCCAGTCCTTTGACGACTTCAGCGAGAAGCGCCCCGAGAGCAGTCGCGCCAATCAACCTGTCCAGCCCCAGCAGCAGCAGCCGCCGCTCGACGCAGACGACGACATGTACCCGCGCCCGACACAGCCCCAGGAGCAGCAGCAAATGCCCGTTCGCGGCCTATCCAACGGCACCCACGGCATGGGCGGCGCCCCTGTGCCATCAACGGGCTCTGTCAAGCCTGAGCCTATGCCTGACCTGCTGGCCGCCGCCTTCAACCAGGCCGTGCGGCCCTACACGGACAAGATTGAGCAGCTCGAGAGCCAGCTGGCCGACATGCAAGCCTGGATCGAGCAGCTCGAGGCCCAGCGCGCAGAGGTTCACAGCTGGATCGACAAGCGCGGCCTGCGACCGGGTGAGTTTTGATTTCTCTCTTTCTATATCACTCACTCACACACACACACACACACACACACACATATGTATATGTATATTCATATATGTATACACTACTGACACATCTAGACGTCCCCTCGTCCATCGCCAAAATCATGGACACCACCACCCCCGACGCCGCCCACACGCTCAACGCCCAGCTCGACCGCAAAATCACAATCGTCAACTTCGACCTGCACCGTCTGCAGGATGACCTCAACGACTCCATCTCCTCGGCCCACTTCGCCTCGTCCATGCTCAAGTTTCTGCCCGACATCCAGCGCCTGACCCTGCTGCCCCAGGGCCCCAAGTACGCCTTCGACCTGATCCTCAAGCTCGGCGGCAACCTCAACTCCCACGGCGGCCTCGACAGCGCCGACCAGGCCGACATTGCCGCCCGCCGCGACTTCTACAGCCGCCTCGACGCCGCCATGGTCGACGTCGTCCAGCGCCGCTTCGGCGAGGGCGAGGAGTGGAACGTCCAGCGCGAGATCAAGCGCATCGAGAAGACGGCCAGCTACCTCAAGACATACGGCGTCGAGCCCTACTTCCCCCAGACGCGCGAGGTCATGGCACGAGAGATGGAGTTCCAGCCGAATGGCGTGCCCAACGGCCAGGGCACGCCTCCTCGGTACCACTAAGCGTCTGCACGTGTGTGAGGTGGCCTTGTGCTGATGTTGAGTAGGACGAGCGAAGAGGGTCGCAGCGTATTGGGTCGATGGGACCAGCCTGGAGTGAGGATGCAGGAGCCGCGTGTGGAGGGCCCATTATTGAATACTCCTGGTCCATCTTTGAACATTTTTGCTTTTTGCCACAGTGATAGGTCGGCGGACAGACCGCCAACCCCAGAATCGACATCATAGCAGGACGACGAGCCACTAAATCGCGAGAACCACAGAGCGTCTGACCTTCTCATGACCCACAACTTTCCAGTCTACGCCGAAGGCTTGTCTGTGTGCAGCAACGGCGTCACCCTGGTCTACCGAGAGCCCTAGAGGGGCGACCAGGTCAGGACACGCACATTCAACTGGGTCAACAACGATCGTCATGAGCGCGGCATTCGTCACATCGAGGAAGATCACCATAGAACGGACGCTATTTGGGTGAAGTCACTTAGCACTGCATCCAAGCATGGCCTGGGAACACCTGACACCGCTATCTCCGAAGACAACACACTTGCTGAGCAAGCTCGGCTTGAAGTCAGATTCACGTCCAACCCTGAGCCTGAGGCCTTGTCGCAAGCAGCCCTTGATCGATGGGAGCTGGTGCAACGACAGGCGCATTCTGAGTACATGGCAGCCTTGGGGCGTCTTAGGCAACAAGCAGCCGAGCGAAACGACTCGGTGCAGCGCGTGGATCCTCCACCCGGATTTGAGCATCTTGGTCCCAGACTCAAGGATGGCACCGCTTTACGTCCAGACTGTGCCATGCTAGATGTCTTCTCGAAAGAGGCTGACGCTCACATGGCAACAATCCCTTCCAATCCATCACTCAAGGAAATCGACGTTGACACTGACGGCTACGCTGCGGCCATGCGTTCACTATTCGGCCCGTTCGACCTCGACAAGCACCACTACACACCAGACCCTCACAACACGACCTGACCCGACTCGTCTCCAACATCATCGCGCACAACTACACCTCACAGCACGTGAAATTTCACTCACATCCACATTCCCACGGCCTGAAGAGGTTTCGGACCGCCAGCACACATACAGAAGACGATCCACGACTGTACTTAATACGACACGAATCTCCTTTTCCTCTTTCTACCTCTGTCTTTCTTCTGCCCTTTTTTTTTATTCGTTTGCCATGGCTTCCAAGGGCACTGTTCTCTCTCTCTCCCCCCCCCTTTTCTTCATAACTCGAGGGGATTGGGATCATGGAACAAGACTGCCTACGATACCATCACGATGGGCGTTGCTGTACTCGGGATTTTTCCCCTTTTTCTTGAGATGGATGCACTGCACTGCACAGCACAGCACATCGCGGCATGGCATGGCATAGCAGGGAAATGCGTCATGTAGAGTTATAACCAGGACCGAGATTAATACGATACGATATGATACGATACAAACCCAATCCCCCCCCCTTTCCTCATCTTTTGCTTAACTCTCGACTTACGTTCTCTGGGCCTGGATATTTTCACAAGCGTGAGCGCTACCCATGCCAAACTGCTGACACAGGTCTGTAATCAGCAGTCTGCAACTCTGCTATATGAGTTGCATCATCATGTCACACGTGCTTGCTTGTATGTGATGATGCATGCGCTGGGGTTGTATCTGTTTGTTTGTGGTGATTGGGGGTTTCGGTGGATACTTCGCTGTACGATGTCGTTGTTGAGGCGTTGGTTGCGCTGTTGTTTGATAGGTGATGTTTTGGTGTGGGGTTGAGAGGGGGTTGAGAGGGGGGTTGTGGAGTGTTGGAGTAGGGTGTTGGAGTGTGGCATACTACGATGACGACGACGACGACAACGATGACGATAAGTTAAAAAGGGAGAAAAGGGAAAAAACCCCGAAAAAGGGAAGCTTCATTTTGTTATAATCCAAACTTGTCTCCGCGCAGTACAATCGGAATATCGCCGTCTGCAAATATCCCATCACTGGCCAACGTTGTCAGGTCAGTGCCCTAGCCACGTCAATAGACGCTATAAGCGAGATGCGCAGAGCCAGTGGAGGCGCGTTCCGGTGCGCGAGTCAATCTGGGGGATCTTTCCATCGGGGGTGGGGTGATCATATAACGGTTTGGCACCTTTGCTTTGTAGCTGGGTTTCGGATGAATAGTTTGATAGTGGTTTCTTGCTGTTTTTTTGTGTTGGGGTTTACTGTTAGTGTTGGATTGGGTTGGTGTGGCGGGGTGGTTGTAGAAGTGCTGGGGTTTTGTTGGTGGGTGGATGTTAGATGTTGGTGCTTGGATTGCGGAGTGAGAGGGAGGGGTGTGAAGTTGATGTTTGGTATGGCTAGCTTTGCAGCTTGCTTGGTAAAGACAGACCCTGTTGTGGAAATGCTGGGGTGCTAGGATGCTAAGGTGCTAAGGCATCATGTTACTGTGGATGATAGGATGGATGTGGAATGTTCGATTGTAGGGCAGAGTGATTTGTTGAATTAGCCGCGGTGTACGAGATGAAGGTTGATTAGAGCAAGATATCATCAATTACAGACTATTACAACAAACACGGCGCGAGGCCCTACACTGCGCTCGACAACACATTACTCGCACCCTCACTTCTTACGAGACAGCTTGTTAGCCTTTGTGCCCTTAATCCACGCTGCATCCCTCCTGTGGACCTCCATAGCGCTCCTCTTCCTCCTCGCCTCCGTAATTGGGCTCGCCGCAGTAATATTCCCGCAATCAGGGGTCGTCAGCTTCTGCCCAAACTCGTCAACCGCCCAGATGAGCACACCATTACTCCACCCGAACCCCTCCACGACCTCGTATTCGCCACCGCCGCCACGCGCGTTGATAGCCTCGTCGCTGTACTTTTCGAAAATCGTACCGTTGCCCTCTGCGCCGGGGAGTTGGGGCTCGTCCTCTGTCGCGCCACCAGTCGACCGCCACGTGCAGTAGAGCGAGTCGGTGTAGCGCTGCGCAAGACGGAGCGCGAGGTCTTGCGTCCAGACGTAGTCTTCAGCGGCCTGGTCATCATTGTCCTCGCCGATCTCGAGAGGCGCGTTGAGTAGGCCCTTGATGGTGGTGTATTGCAGCGGGGGCCAGACGTTGGGCTCGTCCCACTGCTGACCCGTAAACAGGTTGGTCGCGGCGAGGGCGCCCGCCTCAGTATCCAGTGCCTCCTCGACGCGGGCGAATGCGCGACGGATGGCGGTGGGGTTGTTTTTGATGCTCTCCGGGGCGGCGCCGGTCCAGAAAGGGAACAGCTGGCTGAGCTGGAAGCCAACTTGGTAGCCTGATGGGGCGCCAGCGAGCGACAGAGGCGTGCTGGTGTTGTCGGCGAGAGTGTAGACGTTTTGTGCGCTGGATGTTAGGTTGTAGTCGAAGTAGCTGTAGTGCTCTGCATTCCACAGGATGGCGGTCATAGCCTCGCTGCGGTTCTTGGCAATCTCGGCCCATTGTCGTGCTGCACTGTAGTTGCCCTCGCGGCGGTGGAATTCTGCAATGGTGATCTCGTTGTAGTAAAGGATTGAGTTCAGCTCGACGGGAATGGTGTTGATGACGTTGAGCGAACGGAGGGGGAAGAAGTTGTCGTTGACTGCATCAGATGGGTTTCTCAACCAGCGGGAGGTGTAATCCCACCCAGACTCCGCTCCAGAAGCGAGATCGGCATACAAAATTGCCTTTTGGGTATCGTTGAGGGGTTGGCTAGCGTTGAACTGCTCGCCCTCTTCGTTGAAATAAGTGAGGTTGCTTGCCGTGATGTAGTCCTCGCGGTATGACTCAGGGCGCGGCTGAGTGTTCGAGACGTTGTAGTGGTGAAGGGTGTAGTTTCTGCCACCGCGCTCAAGCGTCACAGAGCGGTTGTTGACCCAGAATTCATACTCCAGCTCAAGCACGGGCAGTGCGCGCTCAAGGAGAGTGTAGTTTTGGGTGTATTCGACGTATACGCGGACCATTTGAGTTAAGAGCGGTGGTTGCGATCGGTTCTCATAGTACCTTCGTGCACCATTAGGAACGAAGCCAATCTCCTCAACGAGATCAAAGAAGTTTTCGATGATGTTCTCCGCAATCTGAGTAAAGGATCCCTTTGTGCGCAGCAGGCCCTCGATGATCCAGAATGAGTCCCAATAGTAAGGTTCGCGGAAACGACCGCCAGCAACCACAAAGGTACGGTTGATGGGGATAAATGAGTTCACACATCCCGTGCAATTGCCCGCTCCAACATAACGCCTGGTTAGATCTGGCCAGATGTCGATCACTTGGCGAGTGAAGTCTACGATAACGGAGCTGTTTACATTCTCAAGAAAGTCAGGCTGAGTCTCAAGTTGGTCCGTGGGCACAGGTTCAAGCTCTGAGCCAGCTTCACCGAAATAGGTAGTCAGGAAGTTGTTTAGCTCGGTATTATTCCGAACAGGCTTTGTGAGGTTGTTGAATGCCCTGAGAACTTCATCTAGCGGGCGAATTGTTGGCCTGTAACGTATCAGCAATACGCACCACAGGTCGGCATGCCGAGACGTACAGATCAACGAAGGTTTTCGAGTCTGTGAAAGGACGGGCGAGCTCGATTTCACGTAGCAAGTCGCCATAGCAGTAAATTGGCGAATCACAGGGTGCGATGACCGAGCCGTTCTGATATAAGGCAGACGCCAATTGCGCGCCGGCAAGGAGAGCGAAGGACCGCATAGTGAACTTCTCAAGAAACAGATCAAAACGAGAGAAACCTGGGAGAGGTCGATTCACGCATACGCAGGGACGGCTCTCTCTATTATGTACTTCTACACCGGTGTACGCACCCGGTCGCACATACGAGGGTAAGCGTCAAAGAAACCTGCTATGGCAGCCGCTGGTGTGCACAGACGAGCCTGTGTGACACGTATGTGGCTGAACATCCTGCTCGGGACAAGTACAGACAAGCGTGGTGAGCCCTTGGCAATTGCACCGGACAGGTGTTGATCACGATGTTTGTGCCGTTGCGTCCAGCTTGGTGTGTCGGTGCATGGTGGAGAAGTGAAGATTCCCCGCAAAAACTCGCTAGACGACGTCTCTGCCGGCGCTGTGTGATGTCACCGCTGTCCGGCGCTCGGCACCCCATGGAAGTGGATGAGCACTGCTTCGTGAAGAAATTATCATCATTAAAAAACGCCTCCGGGTTGAATTGCTTATCATGGAATCATGCGATGTCGCACAAAGATGTGCCCCACGATGGTGACACTACATCTGTGACTTCGAGGCGGGTGTGCGAGCAAACACCGACGGGTGTGTAAGCAACCGACCTCTTCCGATCCGGCCGCCCCACGGACAACGGTCTGCCATCCGTCAGCCACCACAGTGCTGCAACCAGCCAACGTCATGCCGAACCCTATCTTTAGTCGCATTCCTCCGTCCTGCGCCGGTTGCGCGCTTCCAAGAAGTTTCTCGATGGTCTCACGTTGAATCTTCATTCAGCGGAGAGACGGCCCGCACGTGGCATTGTAATGGAATGCAAATGTCTTTGTCCCGTACACCAGGACGGCGAGTACCATTGCCAAGGTGTCGGTTAGGTAGGAAGTGAGGGCGTTGGCATGCAGAATAATCGAGTCTCGAATCAAGTTTGTACAACTTCAACCTGCAGTAGTGCGAACCGCCGCGCAGAGCGTAGGTCAAGGACCGCTATACTGCGATCAGTAAAATGTTTTGCTCTCGACATGTTTATTCAATCAAGCCAATGCTGACCACGAGCCGAGTTTGGACAGCCTTGATACCTCTGAAATTTGACGCACCAAAGGCATATGTCTGGGTTGTCAAGTTAGCCTGGGAACAAGAATACTGTTTTCATCCTGAAAATCAACTTGGCTGACAAGGTTGAAGCTTGCGACCATTCTCTCCGCACATTTAGCTGGACAATTCATTTATTGCGAGACAGGAGCACTCAGGCAGCAAACGGGAATGTTACAACCCGTCACGATACGTATTAGGATACGTATTACCATAAGAGTGATTGGGTCTGGAGTGAGTCAATTGGATCAGGTGTGATTCGAGTGGTCGCTCAAGTGCGTGATTCATCTGGATGGTACTCTAATCTACACAAGCATGCATCGTGCTTCAGGGCCACACGATGTCGATACTCTCTCCCTCGACCTTGGAGTTGAACCACTCGTAGATCTTGACCTCACTCTCCACCACTCGTCCGCCAGTAAGCACGCTACTAAGAGCCAGTCGTTCTGTGGCAAGATGTAGCTCCAACGTTGCCAAGTTCCTGGCTATACATGCTCGACTGCCTGCACCGAAAGCGAACCAAGACCGCGACATGTCTTCTGTAGGATCGAGCCAGCGTTCTGGAACGAATTTGCGTGACTCGGGGAAGACGCTCTTGTTGAAGTGGAGCTCGTAAGCCGAACATCCAACTATTGAGTCTGCTGGGAAGAATGTACCCTTGAACATCCAGCCACCCGCTGGTACTACGTGAGGAAGGCGCGTAGGGTTTGCCATACTGATACGTAAGCTTTCCTTCACGACTGCAGTAAGATAGGGTAGAGCTTGGATGTCTTCAGCCTCTGCGCCTAGTGATGCATTGCTTTCCACTTCTCGCTTCAGTCTTTCATATTTTTCAGGGTACATAACAAGAGCTCTGATTATTGTTGCCAAATTCATACCTGTCGAGTCTGTCCCCGCGAACAATAAATCTTTGCATTGTGCCTCCACCTCTGAGTTGCTGATACCAGCAGCCATCAAGCGGCCTGGATATGTTTGTGACTTAGCAGAAGTTTCAGAAACCAAGATATGGACGAACTTGTCGACTAGTGTCATGCTCTCTTCCGTCTCTTGGTCGGCCATCCACTTCCCGATGGCCCACTCCAACCATACGAAGACGACAGTCGGTAGATAGAAGAAGCGTCCAACGGCCACGAAAGCATCGACGAAAGCGCTCACGCTCAAAGTAGGACCTGTCTCGCTGACGCCATCATAGTTCTCGCGAAACAAGTGTGTCGATACTGCATCGACAGCCAACGCTCTTGTCAAGTTGAGCACGTTCACCGTTTTCCCCTTGCGTGCCTCTTCACCCAATCTCATCACCATACGATCCACGCATCCAGAAAGGGCATCTCTATTCTCCCGTAGACTCTTGGTAGAGAACAATGGCACCACGGCTTTGGCCCTTGGCGCTCGGTAGTCGGGGTTTGTGGTAGAGAAGATCGATTTGTGGCCATCAATATCAAAGTTGGCATAGCACGGTGCCTTCAGAAATCCACCTTTTGCTACATAGATTGGCTGAACAGCGTCGGCATCGCTGATGTCGACTTCATGCGGCGATACACGCACGTATGGGCCATACTTTGCGTGGAGCCGGTGAATGGTGCTGGCTTCATCCCCGATATAAGCATGGTAATGCAGCCATAGTGAAGTGATCTTCGGCAAGACGGGCCCGGGTATATGTGCCAAGGGGTGGAAGTAGATTCGATAGACCGTACGGGCTAGGATGAGTAGAAGAAACGCTTTCGCTGTGGAAAGCACAGGATTCTCGATGAAGCCTATCAATAGTATATCGAGCAACATTGTTTTGGAAATGCGAGATTGGAGAAGATAGGAATGTAGATACAAGGTTTCATGTCATACGAAAAAGTCGCATGTTGAGTCATTACTGAAAAGAGTACCTAGGTAGTTAGTATGTAGTTACGATAGCGGGGCTGCTGATAAGCTCGAGAAATCATGACGATCTGCCGCAATTGACGACACAACAGTTCAAAAATTGGTGTTCCCTCTAGGAAATAAGCGGAAAAATATGAAAATCTGGCATTTCCATCCTTGACTTACTATCGCCATGCATCGTGTTGGGAGCCGGCCAACCATGACGTTGAGACTATGGGCCATGCTACGCACGCGCTGAGGATTTTAACCTCGTCGTGATTGTGACTTTCTTCATTATTGCATTCCATCTGCATATGAAACTATCTAAGCTATCAGTTGGAAGCCCTGAGTTCTTCCCACCCTTTCATTATGCGAACAAGACCCTCCCAACCAATAGCCACTAAAACTTCGCGGCATCTAGAAGCCGTTAGCATCGTTCAAGGTCATGTTCCCCTGACAAAAATCCTTTGATGAACAGCTTGATTATATGCGCCTTGGCACGGGTGGCATGGTCGATGCCGCCAGCTTCCGCTAACTCCTGGACCCCCGCCCCGCATCGCCTTTCGGCGCAACGAGTCCACACTTGGGGGTGGCGTGCAATACTCTTGTCGCCATCTAATACATTAGCCCTTTAAATCATACTAATGCTGGCATCAGCTCACTTCCGATATCGTGAAAGAATTGTGTAGATGTCGTCAGTTCCGTAGCTCCCGCTGCAATGAGGAGACCCTGCTTGTCACGCAAGTCATGGTCACAGGACCCAGGCAATCTCACCGCACTTCGAGCTCCTGGCGCTGCTTTGACGACGACTGCATCGAATCGAACACTGTTCTAGCATTGTCATCCAGATGCGAGCAGTCCAAATAGGGAACTTTGCGCACAACAATGACCGACTCCGTTGTTGTTTTGCAGATTACAATGATTGATTTGGCGCCCGGCGGCCACCACATCGATCTATCAACATCCAATGAAACGTAGCAATAACAGCAAAGTGGGTGTTTCGTACATACCGAAGCTTGTTGCCAAAGCTTAGGGCACTACCCTGCCATAGGGCAGTCCATTCATCCGTAGGAGATGTCACAAGGCTGGTGATGATCCCTCTAATATCACGTTTCGTTCTTCCATCTATGTTCCAATGGTTTTGTTTAACGTAGGTTACATACATGTCGAGATGGATACCGTAAACGGTTAGGCGCCCGGAGCTTCACTCGACCGCACAGTCCCTGGTTGAGCAAGAGGCAATTCCTCATCAAGTCTTGGACCAGGTGCATCGCGTCACATATCAGTATTCGACGAGAAGCACCCTGTCGTTATATAAAATCTCAAGGCATAGACTCAGATTGTAACGGACCTTGTGCATCTGAGTTCGATCTGACAACAGTCGTGCATGTGGTCGAGACTCGGCAGTGATGTTTCATGTTTACAGCCCCACAACCGACCCGCTGTAAGACCTGGCCCCATCAGCTCAGCCCCTAGTTTCACATCTCGGTCACCACCGCCGACTTTCTCGTGGCTTTGGCTAGAGTGGCTCCCGCCACGGGCCCCACATGACTACCTATCAGGCGTGCTATTTTGGCCGTTCCAACCGTCCTACAATCTAATATCTTCTTGCCTATACTCGATTAGACTCTCTTCCCGACCAAACATGGTCGTTCCTGTTAAATCTCCGCCACGGCACTTGCAGCTCTACCCGGAGCTAGCCTTTTCCACCATTCACTGTGGTGAGGAGTGGTCAGACTACCATGCCGCATCGCACAAAGCTCCGAGATTGTGGGAGGTCCTCGATCCTGCAGGGCTGTTATATATATGCAATGACTCTCGGCATTTGTTTCTACTTCATCCTTCCAAGCAGTTGATCTTCTTACCCATTTGTCATTCTTTCATCGACCGCCAGGATGCGCTCATCTCTTGTTGCTTCACTGCTTTCTACGGTTAGCGTCGTGTACGGCTATGCCAACCCCATGGCTTGCAGTGGTGTCTGCAACAACGCTCACGACCCAGCCTTGATCCGGCATTCGGATGGCACATACTATCGTTTCTCGACTGGAGGCAAGATTGCAGTCCACACAGCTCCTTCCGTTACTGGTCCTTGGACTTACAAGGGTGCCGCGATTCCTTCGGGGTCCAAGATTAACCTGAAGGGTAAAGATGATCTCTGGGTAAGCCAATTGTGGGAGACTTGGTTCTGACTTCTATTGACACTATCCAGGCTCCCGATGTTACACTCGTTGGTGACACATACTACCTCTACTACACCGTCTCGTCCTTTGGTGTTCAGGACTCCGCAATTGGTGTCGCGACCTCCAAGACCCTCAAGGTTGGCTCTTGGACTGACCACGGTAGTACTGGCATCACTTCGAAGGCTGGCAAGAACTACAACGCCATTGATGGCGCCCTCTACTGGGATGGGTCGAAATTCGTCATGTCGTTCGGCTCCTTCTGGAACGACTTGTTCGTAGTGAACATGAACAACCCCCCTCTCAAGTCTGCCGGCGGCGCGTCGACCAACATCGCTTTCAAGCCGGAGGGAGAGCATGCCCAGGAAGCTCGTAAGTTTCAGGTCCCGATGGTAGACTGGTCATGATGCTGACATCAACAGCTTTTATTGCCAAACACGGCGACTACCACTACCTCTTCTTCTCCGCCGGCAAGTGCTGCGGCTTCGACAAGAACCGTCCCGCCAAGGGCCAGGAATACAAGATCCAAGTCTGCAGGTCCAAGAGTGCGACCAGCGGCTTCGTCGATAAGGCTGGCAAGAAGTGCACCGAGGGTGGCGGTACCACTGTACTTGAGTCTCACGGAACTGTTTATGGCCCGGGAGGCCAAGGAGTTTTGTGGGATTCCAAGGAAGGCCCTCTCCTTTACTACCACTACGTCGATACCCGCATCGGCTACGGTGATGGCCAGAAGCAGTTCGGTGTCAATAAGATTGACTGGTCCAGCGGCTGGCCTGTTGTATAAGCGCCCGAAACTTGGGCTAGCGAGCAGTCTCTGCAGTAGGCTGTGGTTGCACGCATTCGATTCTGTAAATACTTTAGCTTGCGATTTATACATCTTTGGAATACTCGCCTTCGATGGCAACGTGGGGAACGACTGGTATTTGTCTGGCTGGATAGAGTGTGAGGATAAGGTCTGAAATGAAATCAGATTGGTGAAATCTTTCCCAGTGACTAGCTCGACACATCGTATGGTGACATACATGCTGCTCTGCAACTACTAAATCGCTTAGACCCTTGCTGCGGACTATTTGCTTACTAAAGACATGCCTGCAGGCCCTGACCGCGGCGGCGACTATTGGTTGCCAATGCAGTTACGCGATTAGTGCCTATCGGGCAGCGATTGCGGACGAACTGTGGGCATAGTACTTTGTTTTGGGTACGTGAGGACTGGCTGTATTCAGAAGTTCGTGAAGTCAAGCGAAGAGCTGATGCAAAGATAGCCGCTCGGCTACTTACAGCCGAATTGGTCTGCCACCCTCATCCTTTTAACACTTGCCTATCAGGTCATGTCGAAGCATCAGTAAGCAAACCTTCCATGGGTGGCAGCTCCCACAAGCAGCTGGGTGTACCTAACTACAGCCTGATAGGAAATAGTTGGCTAATGTTGAGGAATACGAGTGCGATGGTTGTTGGGGTCAGTTCTTCATTCGTCAGATGTGCTCTGCACAGTTGTGGCACAGTTTAACTTCACTGGCGGTACTATATGGAGAGGATCTGCAGGATCGCGGCGCGAGTCCTTAGTGTGCGGGACTGCATCCCAACCGCTCCACTTTCTGCATTCTCCTCGGTGTGTTAGCATTTACATGTGCAGAACGCTGGGAACTTATCTGTTTGCTATAACGTGATGAAAGAGTATAAACCAGACCCTAGCCCCCTTTATACATATGGCTGCACTGTTTCTTTTTTGTTTGATGAGATCTTTACCTTTTTAAACGATTTTCAAAAATCATCATGATTCATGAAACACTTCAGCAGTACGTGGGTAACTCTACCCCACCAGTCATCTTGATAGCTGTCATAGCTCTTTTCGGATATGTCGGTGTCTCCACCCTAGCATCCACCCTCTCCGCGAAAGTGCTGCCTGGTGTTCCAAAACTGAAAGGCTATCCTGTATTGGGTGCTATTCCAATCTACTTCAGAGACGGGATGGCACTGATGCTGGAGACTCTGACTACGATAGGAGGCGACGGTATTGCGTACGCGCAGGTTGGCAACAAGACTTTGGTATCTGTTCACGATCCTGCCATGGCCAAAGAGGTTCTGGCGTTTACGGACGACACTGCATCGAGGTAGGTGCGTCGACTGGCTTTGGTTGTGCACACACTGACTGTTCACAGACTCGGCGATCCTCGTGTCTTCAGCTGGTCTCCGTTCTGGACACTCATTCGCCTGCTGGACAATAACTTGTTTGATGATGTAGGTCGTGAAGCGATGCGCCAAAGATCAGTGTTCATTCGCGAATTCAATAACCCAAATTCAAACATCGGTAAATTTGACGGTGTGGTGAGGGTCGCGACCGAGCATATCCAGAGCATTGCCAAAGGTGTAGATGCTAGTGAAGTTGCAGATATCCGACATGTGGCAGACAACTTCGCTGCAACGCTTTGGGGTGACACTCTGTACGGCAGGTCTGATGCTCTCACAGACGGTCGTGTCATGAGAGTGGCGGATGATATATTGAGGAGAGCTGGGAGTCCGTGGCCCTCTGCGCTGTACTCCTTGATGCTGACTCTGGGGCTTGTTGAGCCTGGTAAACCAACACCATCTGAAGCCAAGGTACGAGCCGAGATCGAGGATCTGTACGAGAAAAATGTCCAGCATCTTGAGAATTACGAGTGCCAGAATCCCGATGCGCCGATGAAAACTATCCGCAGTATGTCAGTGGCTAATGGAGGCAAAAGAACCGGTCCTTTGTCCGATTTCGCCGCTCAATTCGCAAGACTTAATGTGTTTGGTAAGTTCGCAATTCACTCTGGATACGCTGCTCTGACAATCTTAGGTGGCCACCACAGCATTGGATCCAACATCACCTGGACATTGATCGAGCTGCAAAAACGACCAGACATACTAGCCAAGCTTAGAGCTGAAATCGACTCTGTTGAGAAGATCGACTTTACGACTGTCTCCACCAAGATGCCATACCTGGATGCAGTCATCATGGAGATCAATCGACTTTATCCCAGCGTACCTGCAACTCTTCGAGTCATCGAGCGAGAAACTCGCCTGCAATCATGCAAGATCCCAGTGACACTTAAGCCAGGCATGCTAATCTACCTCTCCTATCTCCACATGCACACTTCACTCAAATATTGGGGCGCGAGCGCGGGCATGTTCGATCCTGACCGCTTTTTGGATGGAATCGATCCAAGTAAACCGTTCATGGCCTTTGGATCCGGAACCCGCAATTGTGTGAGTAACCTTGTGAAATGATTTTGATCTTCGCTAATAGATGAAGGTCGGATATAAGTTCGCATTGTTGGCTGTGAAGGTGTATCTCGTGACGCTTTTGCAGACATACGACTTCAGGGTGGAGCAGAATAACTGCAAGCCCAAGTTGAACACTCTACTTGAGACGTCCGGTCCTGTCAAGGTCGAGTTTTTCCGAAGGCCCTGAGGAACCACGGAAAGCTTGGCAACGTAGCAGGAGTGACATACCGACAGTGAGCGGAAATTTCGTCTTTTGGATGTGACGTGGGAGGGTGAGTTGAATGTCGTCGTGCTTTTGAAATCTGCTGGTATAGACTGCAGGTGTACTTAAGGTTAACATGGTGGGTCCGTCCTCGTAGCAAATGCAGATCGCCATTTGAGCATCTTCGGACAGACCTCTAGCATCTGAAGTATGTGTGTACAAAGATAACAGTTGATCAGTATCGGCCGTGGCTGATATATTGCCTACATGTCTGATTGTGCTGCGAGTTGTGGATGTCCGACTCATGTGCTTGAAGACTTTGACACTCATAAAGGAAGAAGCACAAGTCTACAAGCAAGAAGCATTGCTCAGCACTAAAGCCATGATGAGAACGCAGTATTGAAAATTATTCTCTGGATCTTGAAGAATGAAGACGATTTGGAATCGCCGGTTCATGTGGTGCAGCCTCGTTTTCATGTCAAGTGCCAACCCCAGATTCGGCTAGCAGATTTAGCGCAGACCTGGTGACTGATGACGAAGTGGCCGGGGCCACTGAGTGAACCCTCCAACAGCGCCCCAGCCTCACCAAGTCACTGCGATAACCGCTGTCCAGGCCCACCACAATCGCCTCCATAACAACTGAGCATACATACCGCGCAACAATCACCTCTGCTACACGCGCATCACACGGACTCTGCGATGCAGCTCACTACACTTCTCCTCGCTGGCCTCAGCGCCGTTAGCGTTTCGGCTGTTCCCTCGATGGGCGCCTCATGGGTCCCCAACCAGGTCACCGTGAAGGAAGAGTTCAAGGTGCCTGGCGACAACCCTCTCTACTTCTGCGCCGACCCCTCAGACTACATTCTGGACATCACAAAGGTCGATCTCGACCCCAACCCACCCAAGCCGTACGTCTGCCTGCACATCTCTGGGTGCATTATGGGAAGAGCACGCATTTGATGAGGAGCTGCTTTCGCGGCCGACTTTGTAATGTAGGCTGACATCTACCGTAGTGGTGAGAAGCTGAGCATCAAGGCTTCAGGCGACTTCAAGGAGCAGGTCGGCCAAGGCAGCAAGATGCATCTGCAAGTCAAGTACGGGTTGATTACTCTGATCAACCAGGAGCGTGATGCATGTGACACGATCGAGCAGGCAGACCTTAAATGCCCGCTCAAGAAGGGCGAGCTGAGCTTGACCAAGGACGTTAATCTGCCTCGCGAGATTCCTCCGGTATGTGCACTATTATGAAAGGGCATTGGACATGACTTTCTCAGACTGGTTGAACTGGTTGCTGACATGACCATAACAGGGCACATACACTGTTCTTGCAGACGTCTACACTGAGGACGGCGACAAGATCACCTGCCTTACCGCCAAGATTGCTTTCCACCGGTAATTGCCTCATCAGCTCTCCGCCACTCAGGCCTAAAGCGTCCCTCCAGCAACAGCACCGATGACCATGATAACACCAAGAAACCCGACAACGGTCCCCTTGAAGGCTCTGGTATATTGAGTTTCGGGAATGTGAAGGTTGGCAAGCGGAAGTTTGAGATGTCTGGCCCTGCGGCTGGATTGGTGCAGCAAAGAATGCAAGAACGTTTGCGGCAGCGCAATGAATTGTAGGGAGAATGGAAGATGAATTTGTTTTTCCTGCACGATATCATGCAGCGATTTGTTCTGCTGGTCTTTTTCTTTTCTCGAGAACGGCATAATGTATATACGACACTGGCAAGACACGTTTACGTCACGACACTCGCTCTCAATCATGCTGCCGTGGCTTTTGAGTCGCGTGTACAGAGGTGATGTTCATGCTCAAGCAATAGCTCGAGCGTAGACCATAGAGTATGTTCAATATGGATATCATTGCCAGTCTATGCACCCAGTATCTCTCGGCCATCTCTCTAGTGGTAGACCTGCATTTACTCTCCAAAGAGCCTGCGCACCCTCTTGAGCACACTGTCCTTTTCGGGGTCGTATGGGTGATCCTTGGACGGAATCTCGAGGAGCGAGGGGAAAGCGGCTGTGTATGTCTCGACACGATGTCTTATCTTTTCGGCGATCTTGACCACACGTCAGATGTTGCACTACTCGTAGTAGAGAAATAATAAACATACATGCTGGTTGATCAATAGAATGGCGATATCCTTGCGCTCGGTGGTGAAGCGGTCGAATGCTGCCTCGATGGCGCTGTTCTCGGTCTTCGCGTCCACAACAAGGAAGTTCTTCTGCGCATCCGGAGGCTGCGTCACGTGCTACGACATGTCAGTCTTTGTAATTACAAGTAAGAGCTCTGTGATAAGCCCAGCAGCCAACTCACGCCGACGCCCGCGAGCAGCATGCCCGTCACTGTGTCCTGTTGCACGTTAGTATGGCAGCCCAGAGGCCCCAGAGTCTAGTGTCAGGCGCACCTCATCGCCAATTACGGCAAGAAACTGCCGGTCTTTGTATGCAGAGGCCGGTGCTGCCATGGTTGTAGTGCTGGACAGCTGCAGCTGGTGAGGCTGCGCTTGGTGTTGCAGTACGGCAATGACGATGGAGCTCAGGCGGCGCCATCCCTGTTTAGGAAACTAGCGCGAAATTGTTTGGAAACTGAAAGACAGCAACAAACAACGGCGACTCCTTCACTTTCGTCGCTATAAAATGGAGGGCTCCTGAGCCGCTGTCTACACCCGTACCGCACCATCAACTACGCTTGACCGCAAGCCAACAACCACTTTGACCACGCAACATGCCGAGACTCGTGCGCAAGGCGCCGCTCAGTGAGCGCATCAAGTCGTATCTAGACCCCTCCGACTGGGCGCTCTGGATTTCAGAAGAGCTCAGCAGCAGCGACTGGGAAGACTTCGCTGCCTCTTACGCTCTCTCGATCGGCTTTGGCGCCAACGTCGCCTTCATCGTCGCCCAAGCCAACACTGGCGCGTCTAACAACTTCGACAACGATGGCGTCTTTCGCGAAGCCTCTGGCCCTGACTGGCTAAGCTGGATAGCGAATCTACTGGTGCTGGTCTTATCTGTTGCAAGTTTCGCGAATGCTTGGCTTGTATACAGCAAGAAGAGACACTACAGGCTGTTTGAGCAGCCCATCGAGGCCACACCTACCACACCCTCTGCGAAGCGCGTGAGAGTGGACTCCTCGCCCGCAGGAGCGTCACCATTCGGCTACTTCCGCAACATTGCCCAGCGCAATTCGGCGGCGGCGCGCGCTCACCCAGACGCTACTCGTGATGTATGGGAGATCGCTGTCTGGGACCCCAATCCATTATGCCTGCAACTGTTTTGCCTGTTCAGTCCGTTGCATGTTGCCCTTTACTACCTCAACTTGCCAGTTGCTCCACTTGATCCTCGCCCTAGTGTACGCGTTGTCGCCACCGTCTTCATTGGGTTGGCGCTGTCCATTCAGCTATGGCTACTGCGGTCTTCCTTCACACAGCAGATCAAGGACAACAATATCATCAGTCGTCAAGTCTTGCATGAGTACGACAGCAAATATGTCCATCCTTCGATGCAGAGGCAGTCGCGAGATGTGGCTATTCAGACGATCTCAAAGAAGCGCAACAGAGACTCCAGCGTTGGCGTCAAGGGCAGCCCTCACGATTTGGCAAGTGAGGTCCTAACATACACACCGCGCACAGTCATCAACAAGAAAGTCTTTCACACCAACCCAAATCCGAACTACAGAAGCCAGTACGATCCCGACAACCTCTCAGTTGGCCAGACGCCTTCACGAAGCGCGAAACGCCCTGCTTTCTCTTCTGCACACTCATCGTATACCACGACTGCATCTGACTTTAGAGAAGACGATGCAGATCTCTCGTCTCCCATTCGGCCTTCGCAGACACCCAACCCATTTCGTCGTGCTCCTTCGATCGGACGCACCAGCGGTGATGGGGGCAGTCTGGGCGTTTTTACACATGCCCAATCTCCACTGCGTAAATCAGCTAGTGCCCACTATCTTCGCGACGCAGAAGAGAAGAACAAGCCCCGCGAGCAGCCGAAATTGAGTCTGAGCGATCGATTTGGCGTCGCAAGCAGATCATCGACACCAAGGCTGGAGAAGAGCAGTAATCCTACGGGAGGATCCAGGACGAGTGACCCAGGCACAAGCTCAGGCAGCCAAACACCGAGCCGGAGGGAAGGGAGTCCACTCAAGAGAGTTGCTATGCCGAGTGGCGAGGCCAGGGGTGGAGGCTATGGTGGTCTTGGTGTAGGAAGAAGGGAGAGCGGAAGATTTTAGGAGAGAGAGGGTTGTCACCTCCTCGGATTGCCTATGGTATGCTCAGGTATGCAACTTCAACTTTGGCCGCACATCATTTCTCTCAAGGGCACGCCATGCTTAAGTTGGCTGGTGGCAGTTCTGATCGAATACCGCGCCTTGCTCTTTACTTCACCTCGCACTATAAACCTGCCTGTGGTATTACCTAAGACGAGTCTAATGGAGATGCTGCCAAGCATTTGAACGCAATGCCAAACACCCTGCCAAGGCCAGGAGTCGACCGCTTTAGCAGCTTTTCACACATCTTGGCCCGACAAAACCAATGAATAGAGTTCACGGACCAGTTTTCGGTCCCGAGGCGCATCCATTCAGCGTAGGTGTGGCTGTGTCACAGCCTCTCATTCTAGTGGAGGTGGCCTGAAACGATGGGTTGAAACTTCGCCATTAGCCACACCGAGGCAGCGGCACATGCCGTTGAAAAGCAAACCCGTCATGACACGTTGTTATCTCCATGATGACATTTCTATGGGCTGCGGTGATGACGACCTGGGAGAGAGTGAGCTAAGATGTTGAGGGTGAAGGTCCACATGGCGCGATGACCACGTACGGTTCGCGCCAAACGTCCAGCTCAGCGCAAGATACAATAAACAACTCGACCGATGCAAATGCCTACAATTGTGCGGCGTGAGAGCAGGCCACAATCACAGAGATGCGTGACAAAACTTGACGCACTCGATTAGTGGAGGGTGGCGCATGGCACATTTGACAGCTGTCTTGCAACCTAGCTCAGCCACCGAGTCTTCTGCAAGCATTCAGAATGGTTCTACATCTGTCAAAAGAGGTACCTGTGACGCTGTTTGACCGAATGCGAGCATAAAAAGGCTTGGCAAACAATGCGCTCCAATGCAGCAGGCACCAGACTTTGCCTAAAGACTTGCAGAACACTTCGAATATATCGAAGATCGCCACTCGCCCAGGGATTATGCCTCGGGCTGTCCCGCAGCTTACTTCATGCACGACATCGCATGACATGGTATTCACAACTTGAAACAACACGCACAGCCCTACACTGGCTTCAGTCTTGGCACTCCTTCACGGCCGCGAATCAGATGCCAGCGGAACCGGATCAATTTCGAATTCATGCTTCTGTAGATGACAGCTGGGCGTTCAAACAAAGTTTCCGTTGTTCCGGGGTAATGAGTAGGAGGCGTGAGATCAAGCGTGATGACGATGGTGAGACTGATTTTTTAGTCGGAAGACAACACTACATAAGTAGTCTACTACTGCACTCCAAGCCCCATCTTCACTACAGTATCGGTAACATCTAATACCACAATTTACACTCGTTCACCAAGACCTTCCCCTCGTTCAAATTCCCTCCAGAGTCTCCGCACTCACTATGAAGGTCCTTATCTTCTCTACTCTTGCTGCGCTGGCAACAACCTCTCCAATTGCCATGGCGGCGCCCGTATCAGAAACCCTTGAAGCTCGCCAATTTGGCCGAGGGAACACTCGCAATGACCTCGAAGAAGGCAGCAACGCCGCTTGCCCAAAGGCAATCTTCATTTTCGCACGCGCTAGCACAGAGCGTGGCAACATGGTACCCTCTTCCCCTCTTCCCATTATTCCCTTGACGTATCTCTAACACTCACAGGGTGGCTCCACAGGTCCCGCTGTAGCCCGCGCTTTGGAGCAAGCTTATGGCGCCGACGCCGTTTGGGTGCAAGGCGTTGGTGGCCCTTACCGCGCTGATCTACCCTCAAATGCGCAGCCGGGCGGCACAAATCAGGCTGCCATTGGCGAGGCAGTCAGGCTGTTCGAGATGGCCGATCAGAAGTGCCCCGAGACCCCTATTGTAGCAGGTGGATACAGCCAAGGAACTGCGGTTATTGCTGGAGCGATCCCGAAGTTGGACGCCGGAGTCCAGAGCAAGGTGGTTGGAACTGTAAGTCTTGCTTTCTGCGTCTTCCCGCTGTTGAAAGGTGTGTGGTGGGAGACTCCAGCTCACGTAATACTCCAGGTGCTTTTTGGATACACCCAGAATCAGCAAAACGATGGCGGCATTGAGGGCTATCCGGCGGAGAACCTCAAGGTGTTCTGTGCGCAGGGCGACCGTGTTTGCACAGGAACGCTTAGAATTACCGCTGCGCATTTTAGCTACAACGACGATGCTGCTGGACCGGCCCCTGAGTTTTTGGAGAGTAAGCTCGGTCAGTAGGTGGATCTTTAGTTTGAAGGGGCCGATTGACTACTGCGAGGGGTCGTTGCTCCAATCCTTGTACATACTTTTACGACTTATGAACTCGATAGCAATATTTTTCGGACTCAATCTATCCTGAAGACCAGTTTTCCAGTATTGTTCTTCGCCTGGAATGCCCCCTGTACCATCGCTAAGTCCTGCAGCTTGAAGACCTGACCAACGCGCCTCTTAATCTTCCCTTCTCAATGTACCAAATTAAGTTTGCGAACACCTCTTCATCCCGGAAGGTGCACCCAAAGAACCCAAGGTTCTTTAGGCATAGCTTCCTGACATCTAATTCAAGCATTGATACAGCGATAGCTCCTGCAGTTGCATACCTGCCGCCGGTTTTCAGCACCTCAAGCAGCTCTGGAAATGACGGACCACCTACGACGTCCAGTACAATGTCAGTACTCATCTTGCCCAGTGCATCCGAAACGCTCTTACCACGCACAATCACCTCAAGAGGATGGAAAACTTGAGTTTCGGGAGGGGTAGGGCAGGCATGTTGGGAAATGGTGAGATAAGAGATGCAGGGTGGTGGCGGTGAAGGAACTCAAGCGACGAGGATGGGACAATGCGGAGTGTGATTGCGAAAGCCCGTTAGATGGGTTTGAACAAGACGAGAAATTAATGTGCGCATTTACGATCTATCTGTATGTTTTTAGTCTGATCATATTATATAGGTGGCTGACAAACTCTCAATAGTGATGTAAGTCTGTCCTTATAGACCTGGACTCGAGTGCGACCGAACACCTCCACACTTATTCTACTGTTGCGGGCTAACAATGTAGACCAAGAAAAGACTCATGCAAACTAGGAGGCCGGCGCAGCGGTGATGTTGAATTGCCCATCGCAGTCAAAATCGCCGTTGGTCTGGAAATTACACAAACTCGGCACCCCCCCACCATGCACATCCACATCGTCGATAGTGATGTTCTTGCAGCTACCCGAGCCGCACAGAATGTAATAGTTCCTTCCTTCTTCAGTCGCAGTACCTGTCACATTGCGAATCACAATGTCCGAGATACTGACGCCTGCAGTGGGGTTGCCGGTCGGGCCGCCATTCAAGTAGTCCTGCTGGATGTCGATTCCGTAGATGGAGATGTTCTCTACACGGATGTTCTCAAAGAGGATGTTGTTGATATATCCCCTTGTGTTCTCATTTGTCTTGATTCTTGCACCGTTCTCGGCGTTGAGGACTACCGAGTTGCTGAACACTATATTCGTGACGTTATTGAACTTTTTTCCTCCTACCGAACCAATTGATAGGCCATGGCTGCCGTTGCAGTACATGTTGTTGACGACAATATCGCGACCGCTGGTTACGGCGACACAATCATCCTGATTGATAACTACGCTATCGCGCACCTTTGTGTTATTGGTGGACGCCAGATCAAAGCCATCGCTATTGTGAGAGGCGGGTAGGCCGTTGGAGCGCGCATTGGGTGCATAGCCTGCGCTGTTGTTCAGTGTGATATGGTGAATGTCGAGGCCGGCGCTGTTGCTGATGCTGAAGCAATGGACAGGATAGTTCTGGATATAGATATCGTGCACGGTGCTGACTCCAAGGACATTGGTGAGCTCTATGAAATGGTTGGGCCTAGCGGTGTATTAATATGTGAAGAGAGGATGAATGAGGCCAACATACTTGGCAATACCACCATTGCTACCCAGGCCGTCCCACCAGGACTGGCCGTTTCCATCAAGAATTGCACCCTCAGCGGCAGTGATTTCTAGGTCGGTGCCTCCGACTTTGATGAGAGGATAGTTTGCATCAAAGTATTCCCAGAAGGTTGTACCCTTGAATGTTACCTTTGAGCCGGTCTTCAGTTTCGTGAGGTCAATAGTGGAGTTCCCAGGAACTGTGATACCATCCAAGACGATGTTTGTGCAGGACGCCACAGCTGTCGAGATTCCAGAATAACTTGTTACATAGCACGGATCAGACGCCACGCTTGTTGTTACTGGAGGGGTCGTACTTTTTGCAGGAGTGCTGGTGATAACGACCGAAGAAGCAATCAGTGAACTGGTAACGGGTGTAACTGAAGGCGTAGCGATAGAGGGTACAGCGGTGGGCTTTCCTCCATTCAGGCATGTGCATGCACTGGAGATCTTTGCTGGTACTTTGGACCAACGAGCAGCATACGAAGGTAGAGTGTGATTCGGTGCCTTTGTGTATGCGGAGCAGAATGGCTTCGCTGCTACGGCGAACAGTTCGAAGACCTCCAAACAGACATCCTGCGTGCATGTCGCAGTGGCTCGCTCTTGAATGACAGCGGATCGGCCCAGGGCGGCGAGTGCCAAAAGCGTGGAGATGCCTGCTAGCCGTTTTAGCTGTTGTATGCAAGATCGGATACGAGTACGCATCATACCTGCTGCACGCATTATGCTGGGAGTGCTTGGAATTTGCGTTGATTTGTGTTCAAGATGCCCTGGCCTCGACCCACTGTAGACATGGAAACCTCTTATACTTGTGACGTCGAGGGGTCATCTCCGCCATGTCGCGTCAAACTCATCCTGCGCTATCCTGATCACCATCAACTCGGCCCAAGAGCGCAAGCTCTCGAAGCACTAAGGCTAAGAACAGTCAAGACACGCCAAGCAAACATCAACACTTTAATTGCGACGCGGACACACGGCCGATAAGGGGACTCATCCGGGAACAATCTCCCTTCAGCTGGGGTCATAATGCCTGGAAAATCGTCCGCCCCATGATCACGGGCTCCAATGGTATGGCGCTTACAGGAACGGTTCTTTTGTTTGGTCGAAGCATTCTAGCCAAGCACCCTAGAAGAGCTTGATCTGGGGAACCCTTATGGATTGGCACGGAAAGCTGGGGAAAATTAAAATCTGCCGTAGCGTCCAAGCGGAGAAATTGATTTCCATCAATGGTAATAAAGCATCATCCATTGTGGCTGCGAGCGAAACAGGAATTCAGGTAAACAACACGGCACAGCTGCAATTCACCTGTCTTGCACTGGGCTTTTCTCCAGGCCTGGCGCGAGCTTGCTACAGTGTCTGTCTTGGAAGGTATGGAGTGTGGATGCACTACAGTCGCGAATTACCAGGCGACGAACGCGCACGCAAGGCTGGAACATTATATAACCTCAGATCAATGATGATAGCGAAAAAAAATCATTCACTATTCATTTGGGATTATTCCGTTTCTCTATGGGTCAGAATAACAAGGACATGACTTTTATTACAGACAGCTCAGGTGTGCTTTGCCGTCCAGGATGTGGCTCCAATGGCAGGTCAGAAACCAATACGACAGATACAATACTCAACACCAGATACAGACAATATTCAATACATCTGAATCAGAAATCCAGTCAATCTAGACTTGCTACACGAGACACTTAGCTTGAACATTACGAGAATTGACTCTCTTTGGACTAACTCACTACAAACTCGCGGATCTGTAACATTTCTGAGCAGGCTAGCAATACCTATTCTTCGATCCAGCCAGCCTTCGATCACTCTTCCATATCCGAAACAATATAAATAGTAAGGAACCAGACGAAAGTACGCCGATCGACCGAATTCAAACCGCTTCTCAGGCATTGGACTCGCAGATCACGATTACCAACCGGAACACCTTGCTCCATCAAAACGTGCAACATGTCACACAACTTGAAGAGCAACCTCTTCTTTCATAACTTGCAAATTTCGCTTGCTCTTCTGGTAACATGTTCATCATGACTCAGTACTTCTATTTTACTGGTGGCAGCGACCCACACACAAATCAGCCGGCGAACTGATCCTTTATCGAATCTGAAACTTCTGTCTATTATCGTTTTCGCAGACATGTTAAAGGTGTAATCTATTCTTTGTTGATCCTGAACTTGAAGGCTGTTATGTCGTCGCCACGCCTTTTCAAAATGTTGGGTATGCCATAAATGAATAAATTGCTGCTGGCGTCCTTAATCCATGTAATGCTGTCGGTGCCAAATTCATCACGCCCTCTTCCAATCCTTCCAATCTTCGGTAACGTACAATAAACCTGGAATCTTTCTACACATCTGTCTTGGCTTGCTTTAGTCCTCCCTTTGTATGTGTCGTGTGCTTATGTCCACTTCCATTTGGGACTCTCCATTTCAATTTTCGCCATGGGCGATCCATAAGTACGTGCGAATGAAGGCGCAGCTTTCGAACTCGACATGTAATCCAATCTGGCGTCAAGAATTAGAAAACGCGACCTTTGGTCTGCTTGATGCTCTTGAGGTCGATGTTTCGCCACATCAATGTGCCGACGATACCCAAAACCCATACAGTAGTAGCAGCAACAAATAGGTACAACTGTGCATCGCCGTATGCTCGCTGGATGGCTATCCGGGTGGGGCTGCCAACTGGATAGGACAACTGCGTCACGATGTCCATGAATATCATCTCGATGTTGGCCATATCTTCTGGGGGAATGTATTTCATAAGAGCCTTAGGAAATTGATCCTGCCAGACTGCCGATGATAAGGTGAGACCAAAGGCCGAGCCGATGCTGCCAAACATGGATACAAGCGCGATGGCGACGGCGAAGTGCTGCTGCTCCTTGACAGCAGCAAGGATAGCAATCTCATCGGTGATCATGATAGTACCACTGCCAACGGCGATGAAGAACATGCACATAATGATGTACCCGATGTTCCCCATGGGCTTACGGAAGTACGTCAGTAGACCGGCGCCCAGGATCGAGATGGGGATAGCGAAATACAGAGTAACACTCTTGAATCTGCCCGTATAGGACATGAAGGCACCGATGCCGATGGCAAACAAAAAACCAACGACTTGGTTGATCGACATGATGTAACTTGCTCTTGTCACGCTAAGATCGTTCACAACCTGAAGAATCGAACTGTAGAACATCCCCCAGCACATAGAGCTGAAGAAGAGCGTGAATGATAACAGACATGCGCCAGCAACGGTGCGATCGCGGAGGAGATGCCAAGGAACAAAGGTCACTGGGGCAAAGTACTTTTCCCAGACCCCGAAGCCAATCAGGATGAGTATTCCGAAGATCAGGAAGCAGATAAGCATGGGCGAGTTCCACCCTTTGGCTTGTAGTGAGTAGAGATTGAAAGGTAGCAGAAAGAAAGCAACACCCAAGGAAAGGCTCAAGAGTCCTACCACGTCGAATTCGCGGATATAGTGCATAGAGCTGTGGCTGGGACGTTGCGGCACCAGACCTTGCTTCTTTGCCTGGAAGAACTGGTACATAAAGAGACCAAATAAGGGTAAAGTTACAGCTGGGATAAGGATGCTCTCCATGCCAAACGCCCATCGCCAGCCTGCGCCGTTGAGAAAGGCTGTTGATATCGGCCCTCCAAGCCATGCTGTTATAATGTTTGCCGATGCACAAATCGATTGGACGAGGCCACGATTCTTAAGCGTGGTGATGTCGGCGATGAAGACGCTCAAACTGAAGCCAACTCCGTTGAGTCCCACGGTGTAAAACACCTGCGAAGCAGCATAGGCTTCGACATTGTTGCAGGCTGCTGACATGATGAGACCGATCGTAGCAAGAATAGCTGCGATGAGGAAACCGTGTGGTCGTCCGAAGATGTCGAGAAATTTTGCGATGCTGAGGTTTGACACTCCACCAACCACCGAGCTGATGACGCTAGTCGTTGGTGTGAGAGAGTGCATCGCAAAATCTGAGGTAACATAGGGCATGAGGGCGCTGCTGATGCCACTGATGAGTCCTTACGTAAAATAGACGATCCATATCATTACAAAGGCGGCCCATAGGGATGTTCGAGACCAAGAAATGGTCACGGCCTCGATATCCTGAACTCCATCCTGGAAGCGAGTGTCCACATGAGCATCTGATGCCACGTCCGAGGAGTTGAGGTCGTCGGCGGATCCGTTCAGGCTCTCATTGACCTTTGGGAAGCCCTTATCTTCGCTAACGACTGGAGTCGCCATATATTAGAATCCTATAAGACACCCTGAAGTTTAATGCGAGCAGTACGCGTGGATGGGAACAAGGGTGGGTAGCTCAAGCTTGTAGTGAAAAAAAAAACAGTGAGAAGAGGTCAAAGGTAGACCCTGAGATGATGGACCGACTTTGCAAGGATACTGTGAGGGTAGCGAGAGTTTTGACAGTGGGAGTATCTCGTCTCGCCGCAATCTTACGACCTTTCCCGTGCGACAAAAAGCGCAAGCGCCGTGGCAAGATGAGATTTCACTAGGAAGACTTCTACCTCAAACCTTCTCTACACACCACGGATTCCGATGCCTGTCAATCCTGTGGCTGATTGGTGACAAGGGTTGGCGAAAGAAATAGCCTGACGGTGGAACTGAAGGATGCGTTCTGGCATCGTATACCTATTTGGATCTTAGGATACCCGCGAACGCGCTAGCGGGTCCGCCGCCTGTGCGCTACCTCATCGTGAATTGTCTCAAATGTGCTCGTAGATAAACAAGGGCGTCAAATCAAAAACGTTTTCTTTGCCAAAACCTTTTATCGGGACGCAGGAGCCCGATGAAAATAGTAAGAGGCAAATAATGAGAGCCGAAGGACCAACGCGCCTCCGGTAAGGGTTTTTGTGCATGCGACGAGAGAACCTGATCATTGGAACGATAACAGCAGTTTAATTGTTCCCTCATACCGACGCTGGAAGCAACATGGGGGGTTTGGATTGAAGCACAGATCTTGCTCCAACTGGGTATGCGCTGACATCGCTTTTTGCGAATTTGCTCAAGGTAAAACTCAAGCCATATTTTGACTGACAAGTCCAAAGCAAAAATTGTACTCGTGAAACAGTACAATCCTTGAATAGTGTCATCTATGGTAGATGCGCTGAATCATTGAAATGAGTGACTGTGATCCTGCCAGCATGTGTTCGCAGATTGAACTGGTCCACCACTATCTGCTCTACAATCAATCTTAGACTCAAATAGTATTATTTTGGTACGATATATGACCAATGGTGAAGTAGAAATTGAAGCATTCAGAGAGAAAGACTGTGCAGTGTATAATTGATTAATTAATCTCATTTCGGTTCCACCAACGTCACATACTTCATGAACTCTTCATCCGCCTTCATCATTTTGAGTTCCTCCTGGAGTGTACCCAAAACAAGCTCAACGCCACCATCTTTGCGCAATGGGGATATGACCAGAAATCTGAAACGTTGATGTCCTCTTTCAATCTGAGGGCGCATAGCTCCAGCACACCCCCCTTCGAAAAGCTCATTGCCAAAGGCGATGTCGCTCGTTTGGAAAAGCATCAAATTTGATACCATTGCATTCATGTGCTCAAGCCCCATGTTTGCCGTTGCCGGTCGGCTATAATCTGTCATTGCTTCCAACAGAGTGAAGGCGTCGTGAACAAGCGATGGAGTGATGCGCACCGCTGCCTCGCGGATCACATTAGCGATTGTTCCTATGCTCGTCGCTGGAGAACAGAGTCTGTGAATAGACAACGTGGGTCTGTTGAGGATAAGCATGCTGCCCATGTAGGACGATGGAAGCAATGGCGAGAAGTAAGGACGTCCATCGATCGGCAACTCCAGAATCGACATTTGATCCTGAGAAAAGCTTTCGCCACGTAGCTTGGTACGCATATGATACCGTGAACGAATAGACGCGCGCCAGAAAAATGCTTGGATGATGTCGCTAACAGACGTAGCAAGGTTTTTAGCAAAAGGATCTGCAAGCGCCTCGTCTTTGAGCCTTTGAATACTGTGTCCAGGGAGCAGGAACACAGTTGTACCCAATGAGCGCTCAGCAGGGGCTTTGGGCCATGTCGGCTGCCGATCGAACACTGGGGCTGGGGGTAGGGCTGTTCGGGGGCAATCGTTGATAGAATTACCCACGGGCCGAGCAAAGCTAGGGTCATGCTCCACCAACGTCTTCTTTGCATCATTGCCGTTGATCTGTGAACTTGCACTTGCCTCTAGGAACAGCTGCAGGAGCGTAGGCTAAGGGGGGTTGTGTATTGCTAGGGCAAGAAGCAGTGTAAAGACGTGGCAGCTGCGCTTGGCTGTGCATTTTATCACAGCGACGTAGAGATAGAGGACTAAGCTAAGAAGCTAGAAGAGTGGGAGCAAGAGGGTGGGCTTATTGTAGCAACGTCAGCGCTAGGCACTAGCATGAACTACCCTAGAATTGTGTACATCTTGCATGTAGGCATGCTATAGAGCATAATTAACTACGCGCAAGAGAGCAGACAGGGCAGGAGGGCAGGCAAGATAGTAGATTTAGTAATACTTGTTAGACACAGCAAAGTGGAGCAGACGCTAGCAGAGAACGCTAGCAACATTAACGTGTTAGTAATAGGATTCTTTATTATTAGAAGCAGGTGTTAACAGCTGCTAATAAGTTAGTACATAGACTAGGTAGAGGTTAGCTGCAGCAACTTAGAAGGGTGAGCTAGCTGCAACTAATGTAGAGACAGGCTTAAGCTGTAGGTAGACAAGCAGCAGAAGAACGGGCGCAAGTAGGAGCAGGTAGAGCAGCTGTTTAACAAGCTGCGTGCTAAGTACGTAGCGTACTGCATAATAGATAAGGCAGGGAGTAAGGAGTAGTATTAGTATAGGACGTTGCAGTGCACTGCACACAGCAGAGTGACAAGAAGAGAGTTAGACAAGTTCTAGAAGTCTATAATTAAGGCAGCAGAGCTAAGGAAGAAAGAGGCAGTTAAGAATAACTGCTAGAGGTGCTAGGTTAGTTAGAAGTACTGCGCGACAGGAGAGGATAAGAAGGGGCAATATTAATAGCTAAACGTAGTTATGCTTCTAGTAAGAGCAGCAGTAGAGATAGAGAGTAGGGTTAAGATTATTTAAAAGTGCAGATACAGAGGTAATCTATAAGGAGATTAAAAGAAGTACGCAGGTTAGCTAAGCAAATAACTTATATTATTCTACGAACAATTATACGTGTAATCGTTCGCTTTTGCTAGTTACTACATAGTGTATGCATAGATAGTTACGTGCAATTGTTTACTTATTTAGTGTGTAATTATTTGCTGTTCCTATGTTTAAATACTAATATAACTTATATAGAAGGTATAGGTAGTAAATTCTAATTAAGTTGAAAAATAGCAGTCAACTCCGACCTCCGAACGGGGGATCTGGTTCACCCTACCAGAGGTACTTAGCCTCCAGATAGGGGTAACCAACCTCCAGTACGGAGATTAGAAAGTGACCGGTGCTACCTTAGAGGTATTAGTAAGAGTGCACAGATATACAATACCCCTTATAAACTACACAATTATAGATAGAGATAGAATTAACCACAACGGAGGTCTCTGTGAGACGTCTGAACTGAACACTTTAGTTCTAATTATCCTTAGGGAGCTTCTAATACTAGCAATTTATTTTAACTAGTTATAAGCCTAGGTTTTGTAACTTTAAAAGATAATTAAGTGTGTACAGCAGGTACAAACAGACGCACAGCAACAGCAGTAAGTTGCTGCTTAAGGAGCAGGCAATAACTCTGTCCCCTGGATAGCAGTGAGTTGCTACTTAAGGAGTAGGCAATAACTCTATCCTACCCACTTCCGTTACTTGCGAGTTGCTGCTAAGGCAGGCAATACTAATAACATTGCGGAGGCAGTAAGTTGCAACTAAGACAGTTGGTAATAACCCCACGCAACAACAACACACTAAGCCAGTAAGTCGCCACAGGACCTGTGGGCGATAACTGCACCTGCTACAATCTAGGAAGGTACTAATACCTACCTACTATTATAACAAGACCTTACTAGAGGTTACCCTAAACAATAATAATTTAATACTAACCTAATTTATATTAACTAGCAACTTATACAAAGGTAATTACTATAAATATATATAATAGCTGCAGACGCAATAAGTTTACCTACAGACAAAGAGATATCCTAGCAAAGGAAGGTCACAGTGCTCTTAAAGGAGAACTTAGATGCGTAGTTTAAGCAGATGAGAGACTGGCTAGAAGGCGAGGGTCTATTCTAGGTAATTGAGACTGCTACACCACTTAGCTCTACAGGGTTCACACCTAACCTAAAGGGGACTACTAAGGGAGTAGGGAATCTTTCCTTAGACGATCTACCTCCTAGAGGAACTAGCAGCCTCCTAACCTTCAGGCGACTAGACGCTAAAGCAAGATACACTATTAGACTCTTGTTAAATAAGTTTGACCTTAAGCGTATAGAGGATGCTAATACAGCAAGAGAGATCTAGGCAATACTCTAGAAGAAGTATAAGGCAAGGCTACTAAGCGCTAGAAGGCAGTATCTTACTAAATACGTCAATTACAAGATAGATCTATCTACAACAATAGAAAGGGCCTAGGAGGAGCTTAGTAAGCTAGGGCGTAAGGTAGTTAAGCAAGATCCTTCTTTAAAGACCTTAAACAGTACAAACTAACGCCTAGCTAGGCTCCTAAGCGCACTACCTGCGGAATACAGTGTTGCGATCCTGGGAACACTAACAGTGGACAACGACAATTACAGCCGGTGCGGCACAGTTGGCCCACACGGAAGCTTATTACAGTGCAGGACGATAGACAACCTGTAAGCAGCTGTTATAGTTAGCCACACAGCCGTGACTTAGGTCACGTGCGCTGAGCACAAGGCTTGGTAATGATTAGTCTGATTAGTGCTTAGTATGCTTAGTGATTAGTATGATTAGTAGGCCAAGACTACTAAGCAGGCTGCATCTCCTATGTACCTTACTACTATATAGCACAGTAGGGACACAACTGTTAGGGTTTGTGTTTAACCTAAGTAATAATCTAAGTTATTAGATCTTAACCTAACCTTTAAGCTAGACAGTCTACTCTGTACTACTTATTGTTACTCTTGCTCTTAAGACAGACAGATAGTATCTATACTCCTTATTATAAACCCTTACCCCCTTTAGCCTCCTGTTACTGTATTTATCCTTAAGAACTAATTAAATAGTGCTTATAAGCTTTGCTTAAAGTACAACCTTAATATTTTAAACACCCCTAAGATGTCTATAACTTTAGGTACCTAAGCTACCCCTAGCAACAGCTCTAACAACACTAATATAAGCAATAACTACAACAGAAGTCACAGACAGACTATAGCTGTAGCTAAGCCTAACTACTTTAACAGAGATTAAAAGAAATTAGAAGACTAGCTTATGCAGTTTAATCTATACTTTATGTTTTAAGGAGATAAGGTCTCTAACAACTAGAAAGTCTTGCTTACTGTAAGTTACATGCGTAGCAGAGCCCTTGTATAGATTAAGCTGTTCTTTTAACGCTACTATAGTAAAGGCAACTTTAATAATATTAAGTCCTAGTTTAAGGACTTTAATTTGTTTAAGGAACAGATCTAACCTATGTTTAGAGTATCTAATAAACCTACAATTGCTAGACGCAACATTTAGCGCATTTAGCAGACAGCTTTAGCTATAGACTATGCTATAGAATTCTAGCAGCTTATAACCTTATTAGGTTTTAACAACACTACACTTATAACTATATTCTAATAGGGCCTTAAACTAAGGGTTAAAGAAGAACTTATGCGCACTGCTGCTTCTACTAACACCCTTAATAACTTAGTTAATAAGGCAATTAACATTAATATCTAACTATTTAAATTAGCTAAAGAACTTAGGAATAACTTATATTTATAAGTTAGTAACCTCTTTCTAGTACCTAAAAACTACTAGTAAAATAACAACGTTTAACGCAGGCAACGCAGTAACTATTACCTGCCTAACACATCTTAACGTGTCCACACGTACGCCAACAATAGTTATAACAGACTAGAGGCAATAGACCTCTCTAATCTTAATTAAGAACCTGTTAAAAGGTAGAATAATAAAAGAAAGGGTAGTTAAGGGAAGAACAAGCCACTAGTAACTTATTATAGCTGTAGCAAGACAGGCTACTATGCTAGAGATTGTTGCAACAAGAACAAAGTTGTAAGACAACTTAATATAATTACTAGCAACTACACAGACAATTCTAGTAATTAGGAAGTAATTACTAAAGATATAGGACGTTTAATAGAGGATCTAGAGACAGACTCTGTTAGAACAGAGGATTACATTACCTCTAACAAAGGACGACGCACTGTACGTAGCAGGGCTCTAACACTATACTAAGAGTTCTACAAGGAAGAGGTAACACAATACTAACACCCTAGCAACATTAGCAGAGCACAACGTTACCTAGAAGGAGACCCTACAGCACTACAGTTATTTAACTAGCACCTAGTCTACGCGTAACAAACTAACGCAGAGTGGCACAAAATTGCATAGAAGGCATAGAAGCAAAACAACTTTAGATTACAACTAGCTAACAAACTATACTACAAGCTAGCTAGGAACATAGAGCAATGTCCTGCACCTATACCTCTTAGTAAGACTAATAAAATACTCTAGGACATTTGCAATAATAAACACTACATATTACTTTAGATATATTGTTACTATAACTACTGCAAAACACACAAAGAAGACAAGCTAGAGGCATAATAGTTCCTAAGTAAGACTCTACAATGCGATTTACTGTAGTTTAAATGTACCTAAACCTAATATGCAGAACATATCTAGGACAAGCGTTACATAGGCCACTTCTTAGGCGCTATAGACGCAGACAAAATCCTTGCAATACACTTAGTACACAATAAGGAATGTAATAGCAACAATTAGGCTAAATGCCTACACCTAGGATGCAAGAAGCATCTTAGCCTAAAAGTAATTTATAGCTTTGCCACATACAACTAGTCTTTTTTAGGACTGCAACTAGATAATATAAGGAAGGACATAAGACAGTGTGTTATATTAACAATATACAAAGCCCTAGGGATTAACACAGCAATGCCTATAGCGCTAATTCCCTTATCTAGATTTCTGTTGTGCTAAATAGCAGACAGATAACAGTAATAGTAGACTTAGGAGCACAAGGAAATTTTATGTCTTAAGCTATAATAAGTTATGTAGGCATAACTATGCAAAGAAAGGGAAACTTATACCCTTTATAAGTTGCTAATAGAGAACTAATACTAGAAGAAGTAGTAGTAACCTATAAAGTAGTACTATGCTCTTTAAAGATACAGAAACACTATAAAAGGATAACTCTTAATGTTTTAGGAACAGCCACCTACAATATTATATTAAGAGTACTATAGTTAAGGGAGCATAACCTAGTAATTAACTAGAGGAATAACAAGATAATACTTAAGTGTTGTAGACTAGGCACACTATAACTTAATCCTGCGCAGCGCACAAAGCAGCTAGCAGATAAGAAGGAGATTAATAATATCTCTTTGCCCTAGACGTGCTAAGATAGAGCAGTTAACTATATAGATACTAACTTGCCCCTAGATTACAAAGCAACAGTTAAGGAGCAAAGTGCAACTCCTAACATCCTAGACAAATATAAAGAGTTTAAAGAACTCTTCTGCAATAAGAAGACAGCAAAAGCGCTGCTGTAACACTAAGACTAGGATTATAAGATTAAGCTTAAAGAAGGGAAAGTACTACCCTTTAGGCTAATATACTAGATGTTAGAAAAGGAACTTAAGGAACTGCGCAAATACCTTAAGGAGAACCTAGAGAAAGGTTTTATCAGACAATTAGAATCCCCTGCAGGATTTCCTGTTCTATTTGTACTAAAGAAAGATAGTAAGCTATAACCTTACATTAACTACTAGAAACTTAACAATATTATAATTAAAAACTAGTACCTACTACTAAATATTAGCAAATTACAGGATTAGTTAGCTAAAGCAAACTACTTTACTGCGTTAGACTTATAAGGAGTGTACAACTTTATCTACATAAAGGAAGGTAAAGAATAGAAGATAGTGTTTAGAACCTGTTACAGTTATTATAAGTATTTAGTTATGCTATTTAGGCTTACTAACGCACTAGCTACATGTTAGGCGCTTATTAACAACGTGCTAAGAGCACATCTAGACATTACAGTAGTAGCGTACCTTAATAACATCCTAGTGTACAGCAAGATGCTAGAAGAATATATAACTTATGTATAAGAAGTGTTAAAATGCCTATGCGCAGCAAATCTATAACTAAAGCCTAAGAAATGTAAATAGTATAAGGACAAAGTAACATTTCTAGGGTTTAGAGTAGGAAGAAACAGAGTTAAGATAGACAAAACTAAGATACAGGTTGTTAAGGATTAGCTAACGCTAATAACAGTAAAGAAAATCTAGAAATTCTTTAGATTTGTTAACTTTAACTAACAGTTTATTAAGGACTACTCTAAGAAGGCTTTACTGCTAACAAAATTTACGCAGAAAGACACACCCTTTACATAAGGAAAGGAATAAAATAACATATTTAAGTTACTAAGACAAGCATGTATTAACCCCCTAACACTTGCTACATTCTGCAGTAACAAACTACTACAAATAGAAACAGACGCCTTAGACCTAGCGTTAGGAGCGTGCATTACGCAGGAACAAGATAGGCAATAGCACCTAATTGCCTACTACTCACGCAAGTTCTTAGGACTAGTAGAACGCTATAACGTGCACGACAAAGAATTGCTTACAATTGTTTTAGCCCTAGAACATTAGTAAGTATATGCTAAGAGTTGCTTAGAGCTTACAATCTACATAGATTATAAGAACCTAGTACACTTTACAACAACTAAGGTATTAAATTAATAATAAGTATGTTAGTCTAAAACTCTTAGATAGTACAAATTTAAGATTCTATACACACTAGGAAAAGACAACAGAAGAGCTAACACCCTTAGTAGAAGACATAATCTTGCAGGATTAAAGACAATTAACAAATTAGCTATTCTTAGAATTAACAAGGATAGGTCCTTAGGACTATCCTAACAGCTTAATAATATAATAATTATCTAGTAAAAAGAACAAATAACTACAAGGGTTCTACTAGAGTTAGAAAATAAGATTATTAGAAAACATCACGACAACCTGTTGCACAGACACCTGGGCGTTACTAGGACAATAGAACTTGTTAGACAATATTATAAGTTCCTAAATATAAAGGACAAAGTTATAAGATATATTAAGAAGTATGTTAAATGCTAGTAAAACAAACATAGTACACACGCAAAGTATAGAGAAGTGCAGGCTATAGAACTGCCTGTTGTACTATAGACAAATATTATAATAGACTTTATTACACAATTACTAATCTCTAAAGATCTAGTTACAGGATACAGCTATAATTTAATATTTATAGTAGTAGACTAATTTACAAAAGCTGCTAAGTTTATACCTTTCTAATACAGTTATACTGCAGAGCAGCTTACATAAGTATTTCTAGATAAGATTGTTTAACACTACAGCATTCCTAAATTAATTATTAGCAACAGAGATAAGCTCTTCACATTAAACTTTTAGACAATATTCCTAGCAGCAATAGGAACTAAGAAGAAGCTCTCTACAGCATACTATCTACAGACAGACAGACAAATAGAACAAGTAAACTAAACAATAGAGACGTATCTCTGCATATACTGCAACTAGCAATAAGATAATTAGGTCTTACTCTTGCCTATAGCACAAATTGCATATAACAACAAAAAGTTAGAAGCAACTAGCCACATACTGTTCTTTACAAACTATAGAAGACATCTAAATCTCTTTACATAAAGTCTTAATAGTAATATCTAAACAGAATTAGTAATATCCTTAGTAGACAAACTAAAGGAAGTACACTAAAAATTACTTAAAAACATCGCTAAAGCTTAGGCATAAGTAATCTCCTATATTAACTAGAAAAGAAAAATAGCACCTCTACTAAAGAAGGGGGATAAAGTGTATCTTCTTACAAAAAACTTACGTACAAAGTAACTAACAAAAAAACTAGACAAAGTTAAAGTTAGACTATTCTTTATTTCTTAACAGATTAGCCCTGTAAACTACAGACTTAATCTACTAAAGGATGCAAAGATCCACAACGTGTTCCACGTCTTGCTACTAGAACTAGCTAACCTAAGAACGCTAACCTAGAAAGACTTCCACTATTAAGCTAACAGCAATAATAAGTAGGAAGTAGAAAAAATAATATAACATTAAGGAAAAAGACAAAACACTAAATATCTAGTTAAGTAGTTAGGTTATCTAGCATTAGAAAACACATAGGAGCCAGTCACAAACCTTACAAACTGCCAGCAGCTGTTAAAGGAATATAGACAGGCCAGTCAGGCACTGCCATATTCAGGTTAACCTAGTACTCCGGCGGTAGCCCCTTAAAGGCACCCCAGGTACTAGGCAACAAGTTCAAGCCTAGACCCTTAGAAGAACTATTAAACGTAATAGTGCCCTCCTCTAACTCCTGTTCTTTAATACCTCGCTCCTTAATAGAGATCGCCTCTTTAGCACAACAATCTAGCAAATCTATTTGCTAACGCAACTGCTCTTCGCACGCGCGTGCAACCTGCAACTCTTCTAACGCTTTCTTAGAAGCCTTAAGCGCCTTATTTTGCGCTTCGCAACTCTCCTTTATTTGCACCTATAACTTCTCCTTCTCTAACACTAAATAAGTAAACTCTAACTAAGTTACTCGCACGTTGCAGCGTTAACCGCGCTTCGCGCACTTGCTGCACTTCCTAGAACAAATGTGCACCTTGCACACACAATTGTTCTTTTAATAGGTAGAACACTTCTAAACTATAACTTCTCTAAAGACCTTAATAAACTAGTACAACTTGTGACAGCAGACTGTACTTAACTTAGTGGGTTGTTTAGGCATTGTTAACAACAACTTACCTAACAGCAGGTGGGAGCCTGCGTCATATAAATTAGCTTAAGAGACTAAGCTAAGACAGAGGGGGAATAGTGTTGCGATCCTAGGAACACTAACAGTAGACAACAACAATTACAGCTAGTGCAGCACAGTTAGCCTACACAGAAGCTTATTACAGTGCAGGACAATAGACAACCTGTAAGTAGCTGTTATAGTTAGCCATACAGCTATGACTTAGGTCACGTGCGCTGAGCACAAGGCTTAGCAATGATCAGTCTGATCAGTGCTTAGTATGCTTAGTGATCAGTATGATCAGTAGGCCAAGACCACTAAGCAGGCTGCATCTCCTATGTACCTCACTACTATATAGCACAGTAGGGACACAACTGTTAGGGTTTGTGTTTAACCTAAGTAACAATCTAAGTTATTAGATCTTAACCTAACCTTTAAGCTAGACAGTCTACTCTGTACTACTTATTGTTACCCTTGCTCTTAAGACAGACAGATAGTATCTGTACTCCTTATTGCAAACCCTCACCCCCTTTGGCCTCCTGTTACTGTATTTATCCTTAAGAACTAATTAAATAGTGCTTACAAGCTTTGCTTAAAGTACGACCTCAACATACAGCTTGTATTAAGCTGCACTTAATGCCTGCAGAGATGTAGACATAGAAGAGGCTCTTAAGATTCTTACAGAAGCTAAACACACTATCCACCTAGAAATAGGCATGTTTGCTAAGAGACCTACTAGTAGCCACAAGCCTTAGAGGTCCTGGAGCCCTCTCTAGAAGGAGGGCCAGGATTGTTATCTATGCAAGGGGCACAGCCACTATCTTAAGAACTGTCCCTACACTAAGGCTGCAGTCTAGGCAGCCTCTAAGAAGCGGAAAGCTAAGACCTCTAGCTGGAGGTTAAGCAATAAAGTAGAGTCTAAGATCAGCAAGCTAAAGAAGACGATTAACAGCCTAGCTAAGGAGCTTAAGGAGGTTAAGTCTAAGCAGAGGTTAAAGAAAGCCTACACTGCTGGAGCAGTAGAATTAGAGTTATCTAACAACAAAGACAAGCATCACTCTAAGGAGTGCTAGGAGGAGACAGCAACCTTCTGCAAAGAAAATGTTAGTACTACCTCTGCAGATACCTAGATATTAGACTCTAGCGCAAGCTCTTACATAACTAACAACCTTAGATTCTTTAGTAAACCCCTGCAGCAAACAGGCTAAACATGTAATGGGTTAGACCCGAGGTTGGCATCTCGGCAGCCTGTGCCTCGAGACACGGTTAACGGATTGGCTGAAGTCCGGCGTCGGAGTTAAAAAAGTCCGCCTCGGACTTATTGTTGAAACTTTACTCTGGGATAGACATAAGATCAAGGACAGCTCTGTCCTGGAGCTAAGGGCTATCAATCCATCTGGTTTCTACCGACATACAAGTCTGCAGCGGCTGTACTCTTACAAAACACCTATTAAGGTTAGTAGAGGTAGACTGTACTTAACATAGAGAGGGACTATCTAAATCTAAGACAATAGTAGGAGTTAGATTAAGCTAAAGAACGTGCTTTACGTACTAGAGCTAGGAGTTAATTTATTATCTAGAAGGAAGCTCTGCAAGGCAGGGTTAACAGGACACTTTAACAATAAGAAGATGTATTACTAAGATAAGTTAGGGAATACTATTATTAAAGCTACTAAAAGGGATAGAGTGTACGTCTTAGACAAGATAAAGGCAACCTACAGTGACACAGGCGAGCTAGAGAAGATTAGTACAGGCTATGCCCTTAACAATTAAGTAATTAAGAAAGAACAAGAGAAGGCTAGTAATTCTGAACTAGAGGTACAAGACAAGAACGTGGTCTAAACATACTAGTTGTACCACTGCTGCTTTGCTCACCTTAGACTAGCTAAGATTAGAGCAATCTACAAGATAACTACTTACACTAAGCTAGTAAAGATAGCTAGGTGTAAGTGTAAGGTCTGCTAGGAAACTAAGATAGTTAAGCAGAAAGGAAAAGTTGCTAACTAAGCAGAAGCGCCACTTAAGCAAGTGTTAATTAATACCTGTAGGCTGTTTCCTGCCTTAAGAGAAGGGTATACCTAAGCCCTAGTGATCAAAGATAACTACACCTAGATGTCCTAGATGATCCTAATTAAGGACCAGAAGGACTGCCCTAGGCAGCTCTAGCTATAGAGAATTAAGGTAGAGAGGCAATTAGGACACAGACTTAAGGTAGTACAGATTAACAACGCAAGTAAGCTAACAAAGCACTTCTAGAACCTAGAACAGGAGCTTAGAATTAAGGTACAGACAACAGTCCCTTACACCTTAACCTAAAACAGGTTAGCTAAGACAGAGAACTAACAAATTCAGGCAGACTCTCGCACCCTACTAAAGGATGCTAAGATGCTGCCAGAGTTCTAGGTAGATGCCTGCTAAGCTAGAGTATACATCTAGAACTGCATTAGAAGTAGACTTGTTGTTAACAACTACTTAATTAGCCCCTATAAGGCATTTATAGGAAAGGTACTATCTATAGATTATGTCTAAGTGTAGAGATGTAAGGTACACTCTTATATAGAAAGAGAGTTAATACTGTAAGGCTTCTAACGCAACAAGCTAATAGACAAGTTAAGAGTAGGAGTATTTGTTAGCTACGTGGGAGATACTAGCAAACAGTTCCTAATCTAGGCACCTAACTAAAGGGACATTATAAAGTTAAGTAACGTAGTATTCTATAAGGACTAACTAGGCAGGACAATTAACTTAAAGTTCTAGAGCTAGCACACCCCTAGCACAGCACTAGACTAAAACGCTAAGGGGAGACTGCAGCTGGAGAAGGAGGTTAAACTTCTGAGATTAATAAGAGATCCACCTAACCTATCTGTCTAGAGGTTAGTAGGAGCTAAGGCGGAAGTTAACAACTATACCTAGAAGCCAACCTCAGTAGGAGCTGATGTGTTAGCTACTGATTGGACTACTAGGGCAGCTAGTCAAGAAGCTCCAGGACCTGCCTAAGAGGAGAAGCTAGAGTAAGAAGTACTAGCTAACTAGAAGTTAAGCTAAAAGGTAGAGGTTGTTATATCACTGAACCCCTAGAAACGAGCTAGAGAAGAGGACCTAGCCAACCAGGAAGTTAAACGAGCAACCAAGATGCACCAAGCACTGATAGCACTGCTCACAGCATCAGGCATTGGTAGCGCATCTGGAGACGGAGTCGAAGACACCTACTAGGAGGTCCTAGACCTATTCTAGCTGATAACTTGTGAAGTTAAGATAGCAGAGTCTGCCTTTAGTGTTGTAGGCAAGGGGTCTATCCCTATCCCACAGAACTACTATAAAGCTATTATAGACAATGTCTAGGGAGAAGGCTGGAAGGAAGCAATAAAGAAGGAATTAATCGCGCTTGCAACAAACTAGACCTAAGAGGTAGTAACCCCTCTAGTTAGATTAAACCTAGTTACTAGCAAATAGGTATTTAATACCAAATTTAACACCTAACCCTAACCCTAACCCTAACCCTAACCCTAACCCTAACCCTAACCCTAACCCTAACTTTAAGTTCCTTATATTATTTTCTTCTGCAGTATTATATACTAACTAGATAAATTCTGCATTAAATACTTTAAGTAACCTAGTTCTTCTTATTAAGATAGTTTATAACTTTATTTAAGTTTATTCTTTAAATTAAGAGTCTTAATACTATTTATTTAGGAACTTCTAGAAGTCTGTTATAGAGCTAAATAGGTTTTAATCCTTCTATAACAACCCTACCTAAGCTGCTAACCCTTTTAGTTAGTTAAAGATGTATGCTACTCTGTAGCTAGAGTTACTTCTTAACTACTTTAAGTAGTTTACTATTTATACCTTAAATATTTAGTATAACTTCTAGTTACTGTTAAACTTACCTATGTTAGGTAGCTTTATGTTCTAAGTAGGGTTCTCTGTTATAACTAGCGTAATAGGCCCTATAAGAGGGGTAGCTGCTATAGTTATCTGCTTACCTAGGATAGCTTATACTTATTATTATACTAAGGCCTAAATATAGGCTTGTAACATTATAGCTTAGCCCTTGTTATTGCCCTAGCCTGTCTAGTCCCTATTAGTAATTAGGGTTATAGTCTTATCTAGGAGGTCCTTCTATTGTAAATAAGTCTCTAGTATTGCTAGTGCTCCTTTAAGCACTTATTCTGCAACATTGTTAGGCACAGAGGACACTGCCTAATGTTGCATACTGCTCTGTACGTCTAACCTAGTGTTGTTACTTAAGCATAGTTCTACCCTATACTCTATTAGACGCCCTACAGCGTTGTTAAGGTCCTCTAATAACATTAGTGTCTTGCAACTTTGTCTAATATAGTAAATAATTAATCTAATTATAAGAGTACAGCTACTATAGACTTATATATAGGTAGAAACTAGATAGATTAATAGCTGTCAGCTCTAGGACAGAGCTGTCCTTAATCTTATGTCTGTCCTAGAGTAGAGTTTTAATAATAAGTCTAAGGCAGACTTTCTTAGCTCTAACGCTAGACTTCAGCTAACCCGTTAACTGTGTCTTAAGGCACAGGCTGCTAAGATGCCAACCTCAGGTCTAACCTATTACAGTTACTAGTTAATATGAATTAGGTTAGTATTAAATTATTGTTATTTAGGGTAACCTCTAGTAAGGTCTTGTTATATTAGTAGGTAGGTACTAGTACCTTCCTAGATTGTAGCAGGTGCAGTTATCGCCTACAGGTCCTGTGGCGACTTACTAGCTTAGTATGTTGTTGTTGCGTAGGGTTATTGCTAACTGTCTTAGTTACTACTCACTGCCTCCACAATGTTATTAGTATTGCTTGCCTTAGCAGCAACTCACAAGTAACAGAAGTAGGTAAGATAGAGTTATTGCCTACTCCTTAAGTAGCAACTCACTGCTATCTAGGGAACAGAGTTATTGCCTGCTCTTTAAGCAGTAACTCACTGCTATTGCTGTACGTCTGTTTGTACCTGCAGTACGCAACATATACACACTTAATTATCTTTTAGGGTTGCAAAACCTAGGCTTATAACTAGTTTAAATAAATTACTAGTATCAGAAGCTCCCTAGGGATAATTAGAACTAAAGTGTGCAGTCCGGACGTCTTGCAGAGACCTCCGTTGTGGTTAATTCTATCTCTGTCTATAACAGTGTAGTTTATAAGGGGTACTGTATATCTGTGCACTCTTACTAATACCTCTAAGGTAGCACCAGTTACTCTCTAACCTCCGTACCGGAGGTTGGTTGCTCCCAGCCGGAGGCTGAGTACCTCCAGTAAGGTATACCAGATCTCCTGTTCGGAGGTCAGAGTTGACTGCTATTTTTTAACTTAGTATATACTACTATAGCATATCTTTTACTATAAATTTGCTATAAACTAATATTAGTAATAGCAAGAAATGTATTGCTCTTAGTATAGGTATTTTTTACGTTATATTATTAAGATATTCTACTATATTATTATATAAGCGTGTTAGTAGTGTTAGGTAGCTAACTTACTTAGGTAGCTAACTTGCTTATAAAACATGTTAAGCTATATATTAGCTTTAGTATAGAATCTAGAGACTTATTATAGTTAAGATATTTTATATTATTATTATAATATTATTCTAGTAGTAAGCGTATAGCACTTAGTAAAGTATAGTAGTTAGTAGTAAAATATATTAACGTAGATGTACACCAAGTGGCGCAGTACACTGAGCAGCGCACTTTTGCCAAGACCACACCAAAACACTATTACTATCTAGATGCCCCCCTACTAGCCTTAATTAGTTGTGTTAAAAGAACGTTAGATACAGCTTGCGCTTTAAGCTATTAAATAAGACCCTAAACTCTTAGTACAACGCGCTGCAGCTATCTACAGCACCTCTAAAACTACACTTCGCGCAAGACGCGCAGGACAACCTTTACACATAGATACTATAGCTAACTTACTTAATCTAACTAGCGCTAAGGAGTAGGTAATTGTTATGCGCATACTTAAGCTAGTCACGCAAGGAGAGTCCCCTTAGCTTATAGTTATAGCTAATATAGCTAATTCTCTGCAAAAAGAGCGCAGTTTAGCCCCTATTAGCCTAAGGTAGGCTAGCAGGTTTATTTTGCGTTAGGAGCAGCTTAAAACAGTCTTTAATTACAAGTACAACTACAAGCAAGCCCTCTGCAAGGATCCTGCAGTAATCTAGGGCTAGTTTAGCCTAGTAGCTAATATTAAAGCTAAGTATAGTATCCTAGACAATAACACGTACAACTTTAACAAGACAGGCTTTATAATAAGCTAGATATCTACTAGAGTTATTATTACAGATATAGAGAACCTAAGACAAGCAAAGCAGGTCTAGCTAGGCAACTAGGAGTAGGTAACAGTTATTAAGGGCATTAATGCTACAGAATAGGCTATTCTGCCCTACATTATCTTTAAAGCCTGCTAACACCTATCTAGCTAGTATAAAGATAACAACCTGCCCTAAGATTAGACTATTGCTATTTCTAAGAACAGCTAGACTACTAACAAGCTTAGTTTTAACTAGTTAAAGCACTTTAACAGGCATGTAAAGACATATACTATTAGCACTTACTATTTACTAATTATTAACAGTTATAAGAGCTATAACTCTGCAGAATTTAAGTAATACTGTAAGGATTATAAGATTATAACCTTATACATGCCTGCACACTTATTACACCTCCTACAGCTACTTAATATAGCTTGTTTTAGCCCTCTAAAGAAGGCATATAAGGATAAGGTTAACAAGCTTATGCGTAACTAGATTAACTATATTATAAAGTAGGAGTTCCTGCTATGCTTTAAAGTAGCTTATAAGAAAGCTATTACCCCTAGCAATATCTAGGGAGGGTTCTAAGGGGCTAGATTAGTCCCCTTTAACCTAGAACAGGTTATATTAGCCCTTAATATAAAGCTGCAGACTCTATTACTACTACTCCCTTTAAATAATATGCCCTAGCAGTTGCAAACACTAAGCAATACCCTAGAACTTAGGTTACAGTTAACGCTTATAAAGACAAGGATTAAGAGGTATATAGACAGCTCTCCTATATCTATAGTTAAGGCGTTTAAGAAAGTGTTAAAGGGGGCAGCAATTATTGCGTATAAGCTAGTTTTAGTGTAACAGGAGAATGCTAAGCTTTATATAGCTCTAGCAGCTACTACAAAACATAAATTACACAAAAGGAAGTAAATTTAAGGGGTAGGGTCCCTACTAGTTAAGGAAGGCTAATAGTTAGTAGCTCTAGCAGAGTTTAGGGCGCGTAGTAATAGAAAGAAGAGGAAGAAGCAGGTGCGCGCTAAAGGAGGTAAACTATCCTAATAACACTGTAGATAGTGTAGAGAGGGTAGGCATAACACACAAACGTGTAAGAATGCTGCAGAAGAGGTCTCTAAGTAATACTACAGCTTGTTGTGCCTTATGCAGCGCTAATTTGTAGTGTTTTAGGCTAGAATAGGGTGTGTTTTAGTGTGGTCTTGGCAAAAGTGCGCCGCTTAGTGTACTGCGCCACTTAGTGTACATCTACGTTAATATATAAATTAATTAAGAAGTTATAAATAAATATATATCACTTTACTATAGTATAAGGTATTATTAGTAGATTAGCATCTGTTGCAAAGTCCTTACTGTTACAGGTAACTAGCGCTACCCTACTCGCCATGCCTCGGGAGTACCCCGGGCCGAGGCCGGGGAGCCTACTTCTATCCATCCGAACTCCTAAGGCTTACACCTCAAGGATATGTCTATCTATCTAAATCGATCCATCTCGTTCTGCCTCGGCAGACACCCCATCTATCCGATTACACTGCTGCCTGCCTCTAGTGACCTCACACCTTAGTAATAAGAATCTAGTTTGTTAGCAAATTATTGCTGTTAGGCTGAGCAGCAAGCGCGCCACGCCGCAGACACAGTTCTGGAACTTCTAGCCGGCGGTAACTACGTCACTGCAGCGAACACCATTCCGCTTGAAATTCCGAGGCTTAATAATTCACCCAGCTTGACATTGACAATAAAAGGAACGATCGCTGCCCTGTAGATGACAGATACCACACGCATTCTCTGTTCAGCCCACTACGGAATGGAACATCAAGGGAACAAGATAGCGGTCATTGGACACCGAGGATGGGCGGCCGGACCAATTGTCGAAGCTCTGTCGACCGCAGCCATGCAACCTATCCGCATCCTACATCGAGGGCACATCGATGGCGAAGCTTTGCCTTTGAATACCGAGACAGAAGCTTACTCTTGGGATGAAGAATCAAGTCTGGAGAAAGCTTTGCACGGTGTGGACATTCTTATGTGAGTCAGTGATACGGGCCTATAGATTATGCTGACATGGAGTAGTTCTCTCATCGGCCACGATGGGCTTGACATGCAAAAGAAATTGATACAGCCAATGAAACGTGCAGGTATCAGGTTGTTCGTCCCATCTGATCTCGCTTTGCCATATACAGCCGAGGAAAGGATGACTGTATCTGTCCCTAGAGCCAAGGAAGAATTGGAGGGCCTGTTGAACGACGCTGGTATGCCCTTTGTGACGGTTTGCATTGGAAACTTCACGTCGTTCGCACTGCAGTCGCCGTAAGTGCAAGAGTCACAACTGTCTATACTTATGCTCAGCTAAGCTTTAGGTACATGGGCATCGACTTGCCCCAAAACCGAATCCTTTTCACTGGAGATAGCGAAAATCTTCCAGTCTACCTGTGGTATGTTGATGCCTGTCGGTGTATTAGTGAGCAGCTTTGTAGGAAGCATGCTGATATCGTACAGCTCTAGAAGGTATGTTGCTGCTGGATATGCCTCAATATTCATCGGTCACTTGCCGTCCAGCTTAAGCGGCCGAACAATTGGGTTGAATGAGCTACATCCCACTGGCTCAGATATTGCTGCTGCAATGGAGGAATGCTACAAGAAACCTCCGCAGATTGCGCGGGACAGCATTGAAAACATGAAATTGCAGGCCACGAAAGGAGACCTGGCGGCTTTAGTCCGAAAGAAGATGGGAGATGGCTCACACGGGGTAGGAATCGACATTTGGGACGTGCCGGGGTATGCAAAGACCAACATCAGGGAATTGATTGTGAAAGGCAGACTCGACGAGGAGCATCCGTACATCAAGCCCAGTGAGGATATGTTACACTATCTAGACAAATATTTCTTTTCTACCTGATACTAATACATAATTAGTATCGAGCATTAGGTTACATTTATGATCACTACTAGCAGAATAATAGATGCAGTATAGCGCGGGGACTTAGCTACGTAGCCGAAACATATCATGTTCTTCCGGTGGCCAAACACGTAGGCGGCCGGAAGATACACTCTACAGAACATGCTCTTTACGCTGTGATAAGCCAGATGTAGAAAACGTGGAACTGTAAGGGTGACTAGGTGGCCATCCCCTTGCGAATTTGACGTCTCCGGCGCGTTCGACAATATATCGCCTGTTCGCCTGTTCCACGACCTGCGTAACAGACGATTGGCTGGAAAGATAGTTCAGTGGATCTCGTTATGTAGATCGAACACTATAAACAGCTAATGTCTGGTCATTATTTACTCGTCGGAGATTGCACCTCACGGACTATTCTCTGTTGTGTGGTCCTGGAACCATGCTATGTAGTTTGATGATGCTCTACTTGTTTGATTGTATCCCAAATAGTTCTGCTCTGACGTTCGGACGCAGCGGTCTTTCATTTCTCAAACGATTCGGCTCGGAATCGACTTTCGAACCAACATGCGATACTCTTGGTTTAGGTAGATCCGCGTAGCGCACCCAATGCTACAGGTCCACAGAGGTTGGCATAAGGTTTCAGTATTCGCGCTGTGGGCGATGTCATTTGAATAGCTAGGGACTGAAGCGTGTAGCGGCTCTCCAGGTTTTTTCGGCGCTAAATTTGCCCCTGCGGTCACTGTTAGGTGCACGATCATCTTTGCAGAATCAGAGAAAAGCAGTGGCTGATGCGATAAGGCGCTTTGGTCAAGTAACCTGGACTTCCGCCTTGCGTCATCGATATTCTTACTGGTGACGGCAAAGCAGGAGCGATGCTTGCGAGACATATGGATATCAACAAGATATCCTTTACTGGATCAGTCCCGACTAGTAAGAAATTTCAACAACTTGCTACAGAAAAGGAGCAAGATTCATCTATCAGTCCAGATTCCACGCTCACATAACAGAGTGGTCTGAAAAGAGTCGCCCTTGAACTTGCAGGAAAGTCTCCTAGTCTTATCTTCAAAGATGCAGATACACAGGATGCACTTGTGCATTCGAGTCAGAATTTTCTCTTCACCACAGGGCAGGCCTATGTTACAGTGTATAAGGTCTTTTGCCGCGAAAGAATCGCGCCATAATCCATTGAGCAACTGAAATCTCGATTTGGAGGATTATCTCATGCTACTGGCTCGCCAAAGGACCCGCAGAGATATATGGGACCGCTGTTAGATATCCAGCAGTTTCGTCGCGTGGTGGACGTCTTCGAACTTGGCAAGAAGGAGGCCGAATCGCGTACAGGTGGAGAGCGACATAGCAAATTTGGGAACGGATTTATATTAAGCCAACTACCTCTCTCCACCCCCAAAGACGATGCACGCATCTACCGCGAGGAAATACTTGGCCCAGTTAAAACAACGAGATCGTCAAGGCCAAAGAAGAAGCCATCAAGCTCGCCAACGATACTGATCTTGGCCTCTCATGTAAGATAGCTATGCATACCATGCGAGATCGAAGATGCAATTCGGAGAAGGACTAGCCAGCAACGCAGGCCTCTTGCGATACGGTTGATAGTACACAAATGCTAAGGCAGTTACGAGCAGATCAGATGCACTTATGCGCAAGGAGATGATTAAATAACGCACAGTGTTGGAGAAAAGATGATGTTTGGGGTGTGTAAGACTATCGAGAGAATGTGTTGGACGATCTGACTGTGGGAAATGCTTTAGAAGATCCCAAGCATACCACTCCGGATGATCTGGAAAATCATTTTCTTGATCTAAACTTTGTATAAAGCAGTACTTTCACAAGAGTAGCATGACTCTATCAAAAGTCCGATTTATATGTGACGTCTGTTCCTTTTTCGGTCAATGCTGATGCGGCTGGTAAAATGCCGAATTCAAGGTTCAATGCCATGTTCCCAAGACTTCAAAAAAACGCCTCAAACCAGGCGTCAGATAAATGACTTATGTCGCCATGTCCTCGTCACTTGCCAAGATATCTTGACAAACCTGCATGGCACAGATGTTACTGTGCAGAAGTGGCCTTTAGTTGCTCCGAAACGTAATCAATTCAAAATTATAACAGTATTGCCCTTGGTCCTAAAAGTGCCGTGGCGAAAAAAATTCCTGATAAGATGGTTTAGGAGTAGCTCTGCGTCTATGGAAAAACTTGTACATCCGGCGATGCTGTGGTCTAGCTCCGATCGTTCCACGGCCAAATTCTGACTGATACGTCAAGGCCTGCACCGCAGTCATCAGATCCTCTCTTCCCACATGACAAGACTATGCCCCTTACCACAAGATCACTAGAAAAGCGCAAGTGGATTCGTAGCGTTTGCAGGTCTCTGTTGGATGACATCCCAATGCTCCTCGATGCAGCTGCCATTGAAGCGATACACGTCGATAATAGCTGTCGGTTCCGCATCTTTCTGGTCAACCCGATAATGTACCCATCCAAAAGGGCTATCGAACGCTGTACGCAAGATTGTCACGTTGGAATTCGCGAAAAACCCATCAAGAGCGGCGATCGCAACGTCTCGTCCAGAAAGAATAGCCGGGTTGTGTTGTATGTAGTCTTTGTCGACGAAAGTGCTGAGTGCAGCGGTGGTGTTTCCGACGGTGTAGAATTCGTCAACGAAGGCGTAGAAGAGCGCCTTCTGCAAGTCTGCGGGAGCATATTTTGGGGGGCACAACTGAACTGTGGAAACCTGCAGGGGTAGGGGCAAGGCCTGGGTAGAGGCTGAAGCTGAGGCAGCAAGGGAGAGACAAGCGAGAATTGCGTGTTTGAACATGGTTTTGATTTGATTGATAGGTTGAACGGGGAGTGTAGGAAAGGCAACCTTTATATACTTTTGTCTGTCATGGACGTCTTTGATAGCAAGCATAGTGAATCGCAGACCAACAGCTTTGAAATCAATTCCGTGATTACGTAGTAGCGGAAAGGGGCGACGATATCAGTCCGAAGTAGATCAACATGTTCATTTTCATCTACTGGCAGATAGAACATTCTAACACAATAAGCATGTTTGTAATGACGCGGAAGAGTTCCGGACTAGACCGTGTCTGTGCAGAGGGATTCGGCCTTTCTTCAGTCCGTAGTAAGCCCGCAACCCTGCCAGGTATTGGAAAATGTTTGCTAAATTGGCCTTTACAGACATTGCAAGAACAAAAGTGTTGCGCAGTCAACGTTGTCGCGCGAGCATCAACGCGATTAGGTCATACTATACTATTCTTTATTGACTTCTAAAATTATATTAACAACTTCAATCTATTTTCGTTATAAGGCGTACAAATAGCAGAGAAAGAATTTCATTGTTGTAATCTCATCTCTTATTGAAACACTCTGTCAACTCAATGAGAATCTTTCCAAATACCCACGGCAACTCTAACATCGTAATGTCCGGATCAACGAGATCCCAAACAGTTTTACTTAAGCAAAGCGTAGGCTCGATATCCGTTATATCTGTCAACCACTCAATCAAGTCGTTGCATTTCGGCGCAAACCCCCAGGTCAAAGGATTGGCAACGGCCGCACTGTGGCTATTGTTCAGCGTCGTACCCAAGAATATTATGTGGAGAATAACGAAGACCGGGGTATAGACTTACGCTTTACATACAACGACAGTCTCATTGTGATTACGCATAATGATTCTGAAAAGTTGGGAAAAAAGATACCACCTCTTCTCTTGCTTTGACACCTTGAACTTTGCATCTGCAATATTCTTACCGTAGTCTGTCGCCGTCTGCTCGGCCTTGGACCAACCTTCATCGTGTGCCTTGCAATAGGTCAGAACGAATCAAGCACCGCTTGTCAGAATCACTCACGTCTCGATCCCTGTATCCATTATTTCTCATGGTCCGGAAAAATTCAGCCCACAGCTTTGTACCAGGGTTACCACCATTGTTCTTGTGAAGACCAAGCGTGTTTGCGCCGCCGTTTTGAATTCCTTCGATGATACCAGCATCAACGTATGACGCCCAGCTATTCGGTTGCCCAAGGTCATTGTTGATGAAGAATTGAATAACACCTTCAATGGCGGCGAATTGGTTCCCCGCATTAGCAGAAGCGAAGAAATCCGATTGCATTGTTTGAACATAGTTGAGCCGGGTTGTCATGGTCATGGCCTCGATCTGGGTAAAAGAACAGCTCAAATTCGTGCGACAGTCACTACTTGACTTGATGGCGGCAGCGACAGTTGCAGACGGAGCAAGCACAAGGCTTGCAAGAAGTGAAATCAGCTGCAGCTTTGCCATGCTTGATACGACTCGGCAAGAACAGAGAAATAGAATAGGTTGGCAGTGGTATCAGAGAGGTGTTTTGCCCAACCTTTATCTTGTCCAACCCCCCGCTTCTTTTCATGCTTTCGGACCTACTTTCGAGTCTCAATCTTGCTTCCCAAAGCAATGAGGTCTGCCGATGTCCCGTGAATGTCAGCTAGTATTGATATGCCACAGGTGGTTGATCGTATGCCGTGGGGCTGACTAGGGTCGATCCGAACCTTAACCCAAAATAGTGCTGATCCGGCGGTGGCGGTCGAACAGCAGAACAACAGGAGCATTGACCTCATACTCCAGGCTGCAGAATTTCGGCCCAGCGTTGTGCGCAAATCGCCTCCGGAGATCTATTGGGCGAACAGGACAGTTATGCAGATCATCTCATCGCACGGATATTGTAGATTCATGATTTTGGCCTCAACCTGGTGGCATTTGCGTACATCGAACAACGTTTCTGAGGACGAGTCAGGTTCCCGGACTTCATTCGCAGCTTCAAGCAGCCGGAACGCTCGGTTTACAAGCCTGTAAGATTCTGGCGTGAGATGAAATCCTTCAGCATTGTTCGAAATCCTCTCCGGTTACGCCATGTGATTCGTTCGCTTTGTTCGTGCTGTTCCTTGGTCCAACTCTTCTAGCCCAAACGCGAAGGATTCAGTCTCACCCCAAGAGTTCTAGGCGCTAAGCTTAAGGTGCAATAGGTAGAAGCTCCGGGACAATGTTTTAGCATCCTCGTGTGCTGAGAAGCGGAGCTTCTACAATGCCCTGCTTTGCTTCTCGTGCCGAGGAATTATCAGAGTGCAAGCTTTGGCTTCTGACAGAATCAGCTTCCAAGATCTGCAAGCCGTTAATTTCGTAGTTGGTAGCTGTAAGTGTATCGCAAATCATTTTGTCTGGACCACTCATCCTGTAGATGGTTTGAAGTACATTTGTATGATCAGTGCCTTAGCGCAGCTCGCACGGCAGATTCTTCCTTCAATCCGAAAAGGCAGGTGCTCCGCCAATATTTAGGTTGAATTATTCCTTGACCGAGGTTTTAGAGTCTTTAACGTGAATTCAGGAGCCTGGAATCCCTTACCGACTGGACCCTCAGTCCACTTCAGAGTACTGGCCATTGCATCCAAAGCGCTTAACGCGCTACAGGTCACAAGATGAAACCCTACTCTACAGTCCCTCTGATAGTCTTCGTTGGTGTCACACTAGCAAAGGATGTTTTCGAGCCTCTAGATTTCAACGTTACCGAAGCCGACAAACGTGACAGAAAAGAAGCCATTGCCAGATCCATGTTCAGCTGCAGTAAGCGATTCAGTAAAGCAGGGCTACAACAATGCTGACCAGGATACAAGTGCGCCACATTGAGCCTCATTTTTGATGACAAAACCCTTGTTAATCATTCAATCGCTTACGATGCTTTCACGAGCGGATACTGGTCAGCTCAAACTGCATCTGTCGAGCTGTACTGCATCTTCAAACCGACACAAGCGCTCGATGTCTCGACGGCCATTTTGTTGTCTCGCTTGACACAGTGCCCTTCTGCAGTCAAGGGTGGTGGGCACACAGGCTTTCCTGGAGCGTCCAGTATTGAAGGGGGTATCACGATCACCTTAGAAGACTTGAACGAGATCATGCTTTCCAATGATAAGAGGACTGCCGGCATCGGGCCAGGGAATCGCTGGGGTGACGTCTATTCCAAGCTTGGAGCAGAAAACCTTACCGTGGTAGGAGGACGAGCTTCTGACGTAGTTATGGGCCTCGTACATGGTGGTGGTATCTTGCACCATTCCAACCTATACGGCTTTGCTTGCGATAATGTAGCTGCTGTCGAGGTGGTCACCGCTTCAGGTGTAATCCTGGCCGTCACCCCCACGCAGTTTCCGGACTTGTACTTCGCTTTGCGAGGCGGAGGGAACAACTTCGGTGTAGTCACGAAGTTCATTCTCGAAACTGTCCCACAAGGCTTAATGTGGGGTGGTACCCGCATTCACCTCCAACCTGATTACCCGGCGTTGATTGATGCCTTTGCATCAATGGCAGAAAACGCTGCTTCAGACCCCAAGGCAGTGCAGATTCTCACATTCGCGGTCACAGCAGGTTCACCTGCTGCACAAATCCAACTCAAGTATCTTCAACCCGTCAACGAAGCGGACCCTCCAGAAATTTCGAAAGGCTATCTCGGGATTCCATCGGTCAGAGAAAGCACTATCAACAGAACGTTGGCATCAGATGCAGATATTCTCAACGACCAGATGCCTGCAGGCCATCACTACTCATTCTGGGCTGCCACGTTCAAGCTCGATCGCTCTTTTATGGCCTGGATGCAAGGACTTCATCAGAAAAATGTCGGACCTCTTCCGGATCAAAGTTCTCTGACCTTCCAAGCTTTCACTGTTCCAGCGCTATCTCAAATGAGCAAAAAAGAGGGCAATGCGCTTGGTTTGAGCCCGAACGATGGTGCCTTGATGCATGTCCTCTTGTACATGTTGTGGGACGATGCAACAAAAGACGATGCACTGTATAAGGCAGCTTCGGCGTTTATTGACGCAGCAAAAGCTGAAGCGAAGGCCAGAGGACTATACCACAAGTATGTTTACATGAATTACGCAGGGCCCTACCAAAACGTGATGCCGAGCTATGGCGAGGAGATATTGGCAAAGCTGAATAAGATTGTGAAGAAGTACGATCCAAAGGCAGTTTTGAGAAGCTGCAACCGGGTGGGTACAAACTTGAAGGGGCACCGTATGGAGAATTGGTTTGAAAGGTTCAAATGCGAGGTTTCGGTGATAGATTCAAAAACGCATGCAGTGTAACCAGTTTATCCCAACATTGCAAACTAGATCCCTGTTTAAGTTGGTATTTGTAAAGCTAATGTATTCGAGGTGCATGAACCGGATGAACCATTATTGGTCTGGCTACGCATCCGTAATAGCAAGGTTTACACTCAGTTGTACGCTCTCATATGCGACAAAGCCTCGCCACGACCAAAGCTCATGGTCTGATTTTCTCATTTACCCATCAAACGCTCTAAATTTCAAGCACGATACTGGTCGTCTCAACCGTAGCGAGGATAAGATAACATTAGAAGATGGTCATGTTCCAAGATTAGCCGTTTCAGCTTTGCTTCGTGTAAGATCACGCAGTTGGGTGATCAGTAGGTAAGTGAGAAGATTGTATATTAACTGTCTCCGTGTGCTATCTTGAAGCTGCAGAGTATGTAGGTCCACGAATGTAAACAGCGCTACTCCCAGATTGGTATAGCCCTCTCACACAGGTGAGCAACAACCATGTCAAGAGAAGGTGCATCCATCTCGCCGAGTAAGAGCTTCCTGAACCGTCACACTTCGCTTCAACTCGTTGAGAAGCGATGCCCTGACACACGAACGCCCGTCTCTGATTTCGAAGATCCTTCAGCATCTTCGTATCCGGTTGCAATCATGCGGCTGCTACCATTAAGGTAGACAGAGTACCAGTACCAGTAGCGAAGAAAATGGGTGCTCAATAAGGCTCAATAGATTTGACATCAGCCGCAGCAGTCGCTTCGATGAGAATACTGACAAAAGGTCCCCCTAAGAGACAGCCAGGAGCCCAGAAAGACACTTTTAGACTGATCAACGCCACAGCAGGGTGTGGAACAATTCCAGCGCCGACAGTAGGCAATGCTACAAAAACACTGCCGTTGCCTCACCCATTGGCAACGGCAAATACAAACAGAGGCGGCAACGATGTATGGACGGGCCATATAGCCAGCATAATTATTGAATTGAGTAAGCATGTAATCAGTGGCATGTTACAAACTCCAACCCTATCACAAATCCAGCCGCCAAAGAAGCGGGCAATTGTAGTGCCAGCTCCGCGAAACCTCCCATGAGGCCAGCACCGGTCGAGGCCGAGATGCCAACAGAGGTCGCAAAGAGCGGCAAGATGAAAGGTGGCACAAAGAGCGCAAACACTCCGACCGCTCCAGCCAAAGCTAACATATATTAGGAAGGGGATGTTATGCAACAGTGACCTTTCAAAACTCGAAAGGGCTCCGGAAGACGAGCGCTCCTTGAGTGTGAGCGCACATGGTATTCCGGTGGCGATTATGGAGAAACCAAAGAAACGAGATGCCCACTCCAAGCCAAACCTGTCAATGAGAGCATGTGCAGCAAGTGGGAGCACCGTAACACCTACACGACCGCCAGCCTTAATTAATCATTTGCAGTGCCTAACTAGGCCCTTGACAATCGCTGTCTGCAGTACACCCCAGGCGGTCGTTGTAACTATTAACCCGTAAGAACATGAAGAGTAGGCAGCTACAACAGTACAGCCATAGTCGCCATCTGAAATTGCTTCTGTTGCATCGGATGGAGTTTCATCGGTAAATTCGGGGCTGGTGGTGAAATCGGAGTGCTAGCCAACACAGATTGCGCTCTATGCCTGAAGAGACCATTCTGGCAAAGGATTGTTCAGGAGCTCGTTTAGCTCGATGATACTTTGCAAAGTTGTCATTGCTCTATCAGGCTATGATGTTGGCTGTACAATTCTTGTAGGGGCCACTCTTGATGTACATATACATTATCCTGCTGCTCTTGACCCTGGTTGAATAGAAGCTCGCAATAAAAGACCGTCATCGAGACATCGGGGGGACACAGCCTGCTTATGATACTAAAGCACGTCCTTTGTGTTAAGTGATACAAGATTAGACTTACGTCAAACATTGTTTTTGAATGCGTATTGGTGCATAGTTGTTTGCGATAACTCCAGAATAGATTACAGTGTAGCTGGTAATGCTGCAATTGGTTCGGATTATGCAACGCTAGCTGCAAGTAAACAAGTGTGAAGCATGCTGTCATTCTCTTAGTAATGGTGAGCGCACGACGACTGAGTAGAGGAAGTTCCCTTCCGTCTACAGGGGTGATTGCGGAAAGTCCGGGTTTTTCCCGCGTCCTCCGAAGCTGATCACCAAGCATCTCATCTTAATTTTCCGACGCCTACATCGGGACGCGAGCTCTGCTACAGCTTCGCCCCCACTTATATAAGCACCCGTGCCAAACGCTTATTGGGAAGAGCAGCTAAGAATAGGACAATCACATCCCTACTACTTCTTCCCCTCACCATTACCGCATTATCGGCAAGCATATCTTCTCGCTCACATATGGTTGGGCAGCTCCAGCTTGCTTTTAATCCAGATTTTTTCACGCTTCATAAGCATGTTCAGAAGTCCAGCATAAGGTTTTGTCACGTCCAATGAGACGCATTCACAAGTGTCGGTTCTTCTCACCTTTTGGCTCTATTTATGATGACTTGTGGGACATTGTGCGTATTTGCAACATCGCGGGTTTGTTACGGTAGCGTGGTCAAGCTCTCAAGTACGCTCGTAACCCCGTTGATAGCGTACCAAAAATGCATTACCCTTGGACACGTGGCGCTGAATTGTACTGTAGGTTTTCATATATAATTGTAGAATTATTACATGATCTGTTATAAGATCCTCGATCATTACTCGGGTTTCAAGACTAAACAGTACAGAATGTGAGCACAGTCTTGCAGCACTGCGTTGAGAGAAAGTATTGGATGACACACTTTGAGCCCGAGTACGTACCTTCTATTGTGTGAGACTTCGACCGTTCTAAGCTCCTTTTCAGCGCCAATTTCGCTCTACTCTATTAAGTGACTAAGACAACATAAAAGGGGTGAAAACAGATATCTAACGAAGACCAAGCTGGTAGAGATGACGGCTCCCATAGAGCAGGCCATGGAACGGTAAATTGGCACATCTGTCTGGAGCCTGGACTGATCTGAGTGATTCGGTGTGCCTTGTTGTAGTAGTCTTGCATATCAAAACGTCCGTAGGCTTGCAGATGTTGTAGTGCTGATCTATGAAGGATGTCATAGCTGGCGAAGCTAAGCTCTAGGTCGCGTGTCCATCTGTTATACCACGAGAGCCTTGAGCACGATTGAATTTGGAATAGTAACGGTCCAATCGTCTACTGTGGTAGTTCCTGAGCTTCTTTTGAGCTGAGAACTTATCGTGGGTCGAGCCCAACATGCTTGCTACGGCTGCTTGCGTCTGTTCTGCATGGTTGGAATGATTGCACAGTGAGTGAAGGCGGCAGGTACTGAAGCACGCTGATGTGGGTGCATATTCGCGCGTCCACCAATTCGATTACGGCGAATGAGTTGGCTTATCTGGTTTGGCAGGCAGCATGCACGAAGGGTCAGAAAAGATCCAGGTAAAACGGATGACCTACGCAGGCTACGCTCAGTTGTGAAGATTGCAAATTCAGATTTTTCAATGCGGTTGATGAAGAGTCCAGAACGGATCAATCTCACATGATGATGAGTACTTCCATCGCGGGTCCGTCTCTCGAGGCAGCTTCCCATAACCATTATTTGTGCTCTGGAACATCCGCATGACCGTGGCCTACACGCTAGACTCGTACTAGGCTGTCCCTTACGAAGTTCGGGTACCTGCATGGACCGCCGCCACAAGTAGGACCGATGTACCCTCAAACAAGCTAGTCGTGGCGCGTTACACACCAACATCGTGCGGCGACATTCACGCCAAAAACCCTCCAACAACCTACCGTCGGACCGTTCTCTCGCCATCGCGGCCCGAAGCTGAATGGAAGTACTGCAGTAAGATTGTTATTCATGCAAGCGGTGTAGTCGTGTTGCTTGGCTCTGGTACTCGCCCTTTGACCTCGAAGACAGCAAGCACGATGATCGTCGTGTTGGAGCCATCTCGCACTCCTCCCTCTCCGCAAACCGCTCACACAGGAAGACGCTCAGCATCCAAGTGCAAGGGCCGATCGAGATAGAATAAATATTTAGAGAGGGACCAAGAGCTGTGCGAAATGCGCTGTGATGCGCTCTTCGGCGCTTGACATGCTTCTGGAAGAATTCGATTGTGAACACAGCCTCAAGCTCACTCGATCTCGGCGCCATTGGATTTGAGCCTCAAAACAGTGTTTGCTGTTTAGCCCAATAGAGCTTGAGCTGTTCGTTGCCAAGATTGGTATCGGCATTACACACTCGATACATCGCGCCACGATGCCGCAAGTCGGCACACCTACCATGTGGAGCAGAGTCACGAATCACGTTCAATGGGAGCACCATCGACTCACTCATCTCGAGGCATCACAATTGCGACTGGACTGACGGTGAATTCTGACCGAAAAACACCTAAGCAAATACAAACTTCAAGATGCTGGATGCAAGAACGTGATGCAACAGAAACATTTGACAGCGGTAGGCCCACTATTGCGGGGGTAAGGATCGGCGATACCAAGACATGCATGATCATGTATAGCCACTAATATCTTAGTTCCCTATACGAATACCAACTCGCGCCGACAGCAGAGCGGTCGCCCGGGCCCTAGTACTCTGTAGAGCTCGTACGGCGATATCTCGATGTAATATAGATTTCTTTATCGGTAGTACTGAGCATTGATCAACTCCTAGTACAATTTGCTCATTTGAATATAGTCATCTTGGAGAGCTGGACAGGTCCTCCAGATATAAAAGCACTCTCCAAGTTCACCTGAATACTCACCACCACGCCCATCAGATCCTCAACACACCAGAGCATCAACAAGATCACCAACTTCCGACAAAATGCGCTTCGCCTCAATTGTCTCTACTCTCGCTCTGGCGACTAGCGGTCTCGCTGCCCCCACCCCCGCGGAGCTTGAGACTCGCGCCGTGGTCAACCACGATACGCTCAACCCCATCCGGACCCGCCTTCAACCTGGTGCCATCGGCCGTGCCATCGAGAAATTCACGCCCTTGTTGCACATTGCCCACGGCTGCCAGCCGTACACTGCAGTTGACGATGCCGGCAACACCAAGTGAGCCAGCGTTCCGATTTCTCTTTTACGGTACATTCGACTAATTTTGTCCGCAGCGGTGGTCTTCAAGACAGCGGTAGCCAGACTGGCGGCTGCCGTGACACTGGCAAGGGCCAGCTCTACGCCCGCGCTGCCTGGCACAGGGGCAAGTTCGGCATCCTATACGCCTGGTACTTCCCCAAGGACCAGCCCCTCGCTGGAAACACTGTTGGTGGACACCGCCACGACTGGGAGAGCGCCGTAGTCTGGATTGACAACCCTGCCAACGCCAACCCGCGCATCCTCGGCGGTGCTGCGTCTGGCCACGGCCAGTTCAAGACCGAGGCCAACCCCAAGAGGCAGGGCAACAACGTAAAGATCGAATACTTCACCCGATTCCCGAGAAACCACGAACTCCAGTTCACCGATACCGTTGGTCGCTCTTACTGGATCAGCGACTGGGACGCCATGCCTGCTGCTGCTCGCAACGCCCTCCAGAACACCAACTTTGGAAGCGCAAACGTTCCCTTCAAAGATGGCAACTTCCAGTCCAACTTGGACAAGGCCTTCATCTAGATTCTGGATATGCCGCTTGGTCGCTCAGACTGATGCATGTTGGTCTCGGCTGGTCATGCTCTGGATTTGGTTTTGCTGTGTTATTGCAATTGACTGTAAATAGTTGTTTCATTTTTCAGCACGTATTTATAGATGCAATTACAAACCCCTGTACATATGAACCTCGTACCATGAAGCGACAGTCTTAGTCTGCCGGTTCCTTGCATCACTTCTAGGTATTCTTGCGGTAGGCATCAAGTCACCTCCAGTCTACCTTTCAGTGCGACAGTATTCAAAAGCACCATCCTCACCACCTTGCAATTCCCAATATATATCTAACTCAGAAAAATAGAAACCTCAAACGATTTCCTACTCACTTACACGTAAAAACAGCCAGCAAGTTTCCTTAAAATCGAAGCATGTACATTCAACACAGCTCAGTGACTGAACTTCAACACCACACTTGCATCAACTCAATCTCTATCCAGGAACGCAGCACGCAGCGCAGTCTTCGCCCTAGCAACAATCCAGATACTAGAGTCATAGCATAGAGTAGATGCCAGACGTCCACTTGTTGCTCATCTACATGCAAGTGCGGTTCTTCCAATCCCGTCGGACTCTCGTTCTAGAGAGCGCCGAAGACGTGGTCGCGCTTTGCGGGGTGTCCCGTCCCCGCCCGAGAGACAAGGGTCCACGTGGGGTCCACGTGAGACAAGGGCGGTGAGCGCAATACGTAGCGGAAGTGGAGTTTGTGGCCGTTGGACTGGATTTGATAGGTGGTCTGGTGATATTTTTCTCTCGGCCTTGGTGCGGTCACTCGCGAGCATGATCGATTTCGATGATGTAGCTTGCGGGACGAAGCGGGGACATAGTGTTGTATTTTTCGGGAGAATACCTTTCTGCCAGGATCAAATATACCACCATAGTGAGATACAATTTATTACCGATCCCTTACATGGAGGTCTTATTTCTGTATTGTAGAGATCGCATCATGGTTTATACATCTGGATTCTGCCTCACTCGATGCTTTTTTGATCGAGGAGGGACTTGACTGGGTGACAGCCACGGCCCTCGACAAATTGCTTCCACCGGCCTGGATCGCCATTGACACTGGCACGAGCACGTTCAAGGGTATCGAACAATCTAGGCATGATGCCCAGCTTCTAGAGGTCTTGCTACGTCGTCCAAGGTCCCATGGTAGCCACGATTTCAGATAGAGTGTACAGCAAGTGTGATATATTACAGAGTCGCTCGCAATGCTTTTGAAATGCCCATCGACTTCCCAAACCAAGCAACCAAAGACTTCCCCAATCAAGTAATCAAAAGCCTTGCCAATCAAGTAACCATAAAGACACAAACCAACAGACTTAAACACTGGTAATTACACCAACCACTAAAAACACAAAAAGCGAATCCCCCGTTCCTATCCGTGTCTCGGGATCCCCAGGCGGCACTAGTCCACGCGCCTAAGTAGGTAGCAGACGGCACGTCACAGCCCTGACTAGACTATACTATACTATACTGTACTGTACTGTACTGTACCGTTACCCACCAGCCGGACAAACACTCAGCACAGGCAAACAAGCACAACAAACGGCCTGCTTCCGGCGGCAATCCCATTACCCTTACGATGGAGCAAAAACCGAAAAAAAGAATCGCATCATGTTCAAGGCATATTCGGTCATTGCAAAAAAAAAACGCGCATTGTATTGTGTTCTTCTACCCACGAGCAGCCCTTGATGGCGCATGTCTTGCTCGACGTAGGAATGGATTATGTGTGCACACAGCACACAACACGCCACAAAGGGGAGTCAAGAACTACCTACTTACCTACCTACCTACCTACCTACCTACCTACCTACCACAGAAAAGAGAGAGAAAGAGAGAGGGGGGGAGAGAGAGTAGGAGAGATAGGGAGAGAGAGAAAGTAGGGAGCCCCCCACCCCACCCATCCACCCACTGCGCCCGCTAGTCGGTGCGGGCGTAGCGAGTATTACTTTGTCTGATCAGAGGATATCATATCACACTACATTACATTACATTACATTACATCACATCACATTGCATCCTCTATCCTGCACACGCACACGTACACGCACACACGCACACGGATAAACATGTATACCATACCATACAACCACATCCACCAAACGACCAACCAAAGCCACAGCCACAGCCACAACTATAGCAACAGCCACAGCCACAGCCAGTGTGTGACTACCATAGTATATACAACGCCCATGAGGTATGCAAGCACGGTTGGACAGAAGGGGGGAGAGAGACAGGGTTGAACAAGCTTGGATTGATTACTATCGAAGCAGAGGGGGAGAGAGAGAAAGAGAAATACTAAAAAGGGGGAGGGAAGACTTGGTATAAAACAGCCGTTTGCCCTGCATTTGCAGTCCCTAGACCATTATCTATGGATTAGGGCAAGGGCAAGGGGGGATGGAGGAAGGGTGGAGTGGATGGATAGGACCGCGAGAGGTGTCGAGATTAGGGGGGTGAGGGTAAAGTGGTGAAATGGTGGCTGAGGCGGCGGCGGCGGCGGACGGGTGGTTTGGTCGAGAACAGGAAGGGAGGGAGGGGATAGGGTAGAGACGCAGCGGGTGCAACGTGACGGAAACAGGAAACTCCTCCTCGCCACGTCATGTGTGGATTGCCACGCTCACGACCGAGGAAAGTCGCGCACCAGCTTGCGGCCCCGGGGCGGCTCGTCTCTCAACTCGACTCCCAAGCTGACGCTGGCACTGTCGTCAGAGCCCTCGTAGCACGCCGACGCACAGCCCGAAAATCCGTATCCATATCCATATCCACACCCCCTCGCCATGCTACCCCTCCGGCTGGGTTGCCCCGTCTGCGCTTTCTAAGCCCCCGGCGGCGCAGGACTCCTCTCCTTGCCCCTACTGAGCAGGCCGCGCCTCTCCTTTTGGAGCCGGGGACTGACGCTCCCCCCCTGGCTTGTCGCATCAGCGGGCGCGAAGGAGCTGCGGATGACCACCATGCCCTTGCCGACGCCGACGTTCTTCTCACCGCCGCTGAGCGAGTCGTCGATGGTGAACTGTGCTTCGCCGAGCTCGTCGTCGCGGCCAAAAGTGGCGTGGTCTTTGACAATGACCTTGAAGAAGGAATCCGCGGTGCAGGGCGTCTTGAAGGATTCGTCAGGATATTCAACGCTACCGGTAGACGTCTTGATGTGGTCGGTCTTGTGGACTTCCTTCTTGCCAAGCTGGACGAACACACGCAGGTTGGTGCCTGGTGGGAAGCCGTCGGCAGAGAGTATCTGAATGCTGGCTGTGCCGTGCTCGCCGGGGCTGGGCGCGCCGGCGTCGCCTTTCCTGCTGGCAAAGGACTGTGCGCCCCAGCTGCGGTGGCGGTTGTGCTCAGTTGTGTTGCGGTTGGGGGTTGTAGGCTCTGCTGTGATGGAGGTCGAGTTTCCACCCTCGATGGATACAAGAGGGACGTCCATGCTGGGTCGGTCCTCAGAGCCGGGACGCTCAAAGTCTTCTTCACCGTTGGCACCGCGCGACTTTCTGCGCTTGAAGCCGCGGCCAAGGAACGTTCCTGCGCGAATCACGTTGCCGCCCACAAAAGCAGCACCCTTGCCGACACCCTTGACGGGGGCGCCGATAACCTTACCGGGTACTGCGAACGTGCCAGAGAACGTGGACGAGCCTTGGCGAGAGCGGACGACATAGTCTGGCTTGAAAAGCATCCTGAGCCTGATCGCACCGCTCTTGCCATCCAAATCGAGAGTAACCTCCTGCTGCTGGAACGGCTCCAGAATCTCAAGATTGATCGCAGACTTGCCCAGGAAGTCGGCCTTGTCACCAAAATCCCAGTCGTACACGTTGACCACAAAGTCTGCTGCCGTCCGGCTACGTACAGGAACCTCAAAGTACTCGTTCCATGCTGGATGCAGCGTCTTCTTCTGTGTCTTCGTTTTGTAGACCTCCTTGTCGTTGAGGACAAACTTGCAGTAAGGATCCGAGAAACCATTGCGATCGGCAGCTGGCAGATCGGCAGCATCAAGGACATCGACGCGGAGCGTGCCCTGGTTGTTGAATGATTCGCTGGGATCTAGGCGCATCTTCACGGGCAGGTACTTCAAGCTGACTGTGATCTTACTTTCCTTACCATGCTTGTCCTTGAGAGTGAGCTGGGTAGGCGTGTACAAGCATCTTCGTAATGTGTCAATGGTGTTGCCTGTGAGCTTCGCAATGACGTGGTCATCGTCTCCATCACCATCCTTGTCAATGTGCTCAATGATGCGGAGAGTGATCTTGGAAAAGTCGAGCTCGCGGACCATCGTGTCGCCCACTACATCAGATCAGTTCATGCACAGCGAATCCTGCGATATGAGATTCCAACTTACCTTCGCCAAATGTCATGTGGCGGCTCTTGATCTTGGCGCTCGAGTAACTGGGGTACGCCATATCGTCCATAAGGATATCAACGTAGCCGCCCGTCTCAGCAAACTCTCCATCAATAAGCTTGAACACAAGAAGGCCGGATTCTACCAGACGTTAGCGCCAAAAACTCATAACGAAGGGAATAAGAATATGGGTGCAAGGCGGCAGGCTGGGGACACCAACTCAACCATCTGTACCTTCCCATCTTCTTCTGATCCTGGCGCAGCTTACCATACTGCTGCAGGTCCTCGGCGTTGAGGCGCAGCTTCTCAATCTTTGGTTTCTCGGGAATTGCCTCATCCTGCTGGTGCTCATTCTTCTCGAGCTGTTTGGCAAGATCGGCGGCACTGTCATGGTTGGAGCTGCTGGGGGCCAGCGATGAGAAGGTGCCTGCAGTCTCTGAGCGGTTGAGCTGGCTTGTACCGGAGATGGTGCGAGTGTGTGTGGAAGCGGCCGCCTTTGATCCTGCCGTTCGCATGCTAGCTGTTCGGGAGACACCGTTGGGCGTGGTGGATTCCTCGTCCTCCTCGACATCTTCCTCGGGATCCCAGGTCGGAATGGTGGGATAGAAGGAACAAGTGTAGTTTAGTGTACCCTTGTGGGAAGAAGCGCCCGATAATCGCAGCTGACCAGGCGTGATTTGTTTCTGCTCGCGAACCAGATACTCGCCGTTCTCGTCTTGCTCAACAAAGTCGGAAGCAAGTAGCTCAACGTGTCCCAGAGAGCGGTCCTTACCCAGCTTCTCCTCATCCATGACCTCGAGGGTCAACTTTTCGCGGATGGTGTGAATGGGGACGTAAACGACCTCGTCCCAGTCGGGGTTCAGGTTGTTCTTGAACGTCACAGTGCGGCCCTTTTCGACACCAGAGAGCAGAACGCGGACGTATGGGTCCGACTTGCCCAAACTCTCCAAGTTTCTCAAATCACGGGCGCTTTGGAAGTGCAGTCTCACTACACCAATCGGTGTGAGATAGCCACCAGACGACAGGGAGCCCTTGAGGGCTACAGGCTTCCACTCGAGCCTCATCTTTGCACGTCCAGTCTGTGCACCGGCGAGGTTGTACCACTCATGCCCCTTGGCTGTAAGCTCGAGCATTTGATCAATGGTAATCTGGTAAGTTCCAAGAATCGGGTCTGTAGCCAGGTCACGGTCGTCTTTGATGACGAGGCCGAGTTTTGCCTTTTTACGATCTGTGATGAGCATCTCCTTGGTCGCATCAGGCCAGATGGGGATGTTTGTGCGCTTCATAGTCCTGGACTTGTGGACCTCACGACCATTGAGAAGCAGGACAGCGTAGGGACTGAGCTGACCGATCATGCTCTTGGTGCCATCGAGGTCCTTGGCTTGCTCAACCGTAAACTTGATGATACCCGTGCGCGACTCCGGAGGAGGCTCTTTGGTGCCGTCTTGAAGCGTAGCGCCCTCGAGGACCGGGAAGAAGCGAACATCGGCCTGCAGAATACCGCGTGGTCGGCCGCCAGACATGACCTCAAGGTGCAGGTTCTCGTGGTCAGGATCCGTCTCGAGCTGCTCAAGCGCAAATGTGGCTGTTCCGAGCTCCTTGTCCTTGCGAATGTCGTTGTAGTCGAAGATGTTGATGGTCAGAGCATCCTTGAGCGAAGTGACAATGATATTAACAGTCTCATTCCAGCGGGGGTTTGCGTTCTCATGAACCGTCTTTGTCTTGGCAAGCACATTTCTGTTGTTAATGGAGACGGTTGCGTACGGATCTGGGGTGCCAGAGAACTTGTCGGGGTTCTTGAGGCCCTGGGCACCGTGAAAGGTGACCTGCAGCACACCGATTGCCTGGTCGACTGGGTTTCCAGCGAGCATCTTGGCAATCTCAATGGGGAACACGTTGGGGTCGTACATCATGGGGCCGAGATTGGCGTGGATCTGCTCCATGATGAACGTCTCCAGACCAGGGATGAAGTTGATGTCGAATCCAAATGTCTCGCCACCGAGCGGCTTGCAGACGTAGTCAATGGTGGGTCGCTCCAAAAAGGACATTTCAACCTTTTCAATGTGCGGGAAAGGAAGCTGCAGCTTGAACTTGAGACGCATCAAGCCAGAAAAGGCCATGTCCTCGACAATGACGTCTAAACCCTTGCTGACAAGACCCTTGCCGACGCGGATCTCGAGGACGATCTTGGGGTTGATCTTGTTCTTCAGCTGTCGCGCCGTCAGGTCCATGGTGTCGTTTGGGGTGAAGCTAAACTTCCAGTCCATGAGGACAATGTCGTCTTCGGTCTTGGGGTATGTCTTGACGTGCTCGAGGCGGGGCGGCTTGGTGCCGAGGACAAACGTCTTCATCTTGAGGCTGTCGAGAAAGGCCGGGGTGGAGGTGGACAGGACCTGGTCGACGGAGCCGACAATGGTGTCGCAGAGGACGGGGGCGTAGATGGGCCAGAATTTGACGAGGAAGCTGTTGATCCACTCGAGCGTCTCCGAGTCGGTCTCGAGCTTGTTCTTTGCCATTTCGCGGTTGAGGTCGTCGCGGGCGTTGCGACGCACGCGGCGGATCGAGGTGCGGTAGTAGGTGCCGCAGATGGCCATGACGATCATGACCCAGCCGAGGCCGCCGCCGAGGGTTGCGACGACCCACGAGCTCAGACAGGCGAAGATGATGACGCCCGTGTTGTGGTACCAGTCGCCGAAGAACTTGTCGTCGAGCTGGCCCTCGAGGTACGTCTGGTGGTCGAGCAGAGTGCCCTCGTCGTCGCCGTCCTTGTCCTCGGAGCCGGGCATGCCGAAGCGGGGCGCCCAGCCAACGCGCTCCCAGCGGGCGTCTGGGTCGAGTTCGGGGGCGTGGCCGTTGGCAGCGGGCGAGGCAGGCGCAGCGGACGGGTCCACGGCGCCAGCTTTAGTGGGCGGTGGCAGGTCGTACTTGGGGCCGGCCGCTGAGCCGTCGTCGGCATCAGAGACGAGGGCCGTGGCATTGTGGTTGTGTTCGTGGTGGAAGCCAGGCGGGAGGCGGGCGCGTGCCTGGGCGCGCTTTTCTTCGGGGGATGCGTCGGGGTCGAACTGAAAGGCAGCGCTGCCGCCCTGGCGAGCCTGCTCGACGACGCTCTGCTCTGCGGCCTCGGGCGTGACGCTGGAATGGGGGTTGCGGGCAGCTTCGAGGGCGCCCTGCTGCTTCAGCTCCGAGGCATGCTGCGCGGTGCCGTTCATGGCGGCGTGACGCTTGGGTGGGCTGCTGGCTGTGCGACGACAGCGTGGAGAGGGTGTGGGCGTGCAGAGGGTGCCGTCGTGGCTGGCTTACGTTGCGGTTAGATGGTCGCAGCTCTCATCTGCATCTAGCCAAACACGCCCCGCAGCTGCAAGTACACAGTGCAGTACAGGTACGCACCTCGAGCTCGACTGCTTGTGTACGGATACGGGCCAATTGAGGATGGCAAAAGAATGGCAGGCAAACAATGGGTCAAGCGAAGGGCGGGGAGGTGTCGTGGGAAGCTGGCAGCTAGAGGTTGAAAGCTGGCACGCTGCAAGCCAAGAGTGGGAAGCAGCAAGTGAAGTGGGAAAACCAAGGGCCGAGGCGGGACAACAGCTCTTTCAGGAGCTTCTGCAAGCTCGAGGTGTTTGCGGGCCAGCGCGATGACATGCCCCTGGTCGAGCCCTAGTGGGGATCGATTGCACTGCCACAGTTACGTTCCTGACCGGTAGGACCGGCCGTCCGCGTGGAATATTGGACCTTGATTTTGCTGGACATTCGATTTGCTAGACACAGCAAACCAAACATCCAGCACCAGCTACAGCACTGCACAGCACTACACAGCACTACACAGCACTACGCAGCACTCCACCCTTGCGCTTCCAAAGTACAGCACTCGTACACACAATAGCGTCTACACAATACCTACACAGTACCTACCCAGTATACCACCGTCCAAATATCTCCCTCACACCAACAGCACCTGCCACCTCGGCGACTCCGCCAGCTCTTCACCAGTGCCTCTGCGCTGCATGTAGTGCGTGGACCCCGTTCGTCCACTTTGGAACAGGGGTCTAGCTTAGCCCAGCCCAACACAGTCTACCTCCATGTACTCCTCCACCACCGCGCGACCCAGACTATCGTCGACTCTGCCACACACACCTCTCGCTGCACTGTTACTATGCGTCTCATTTCCAACACCCTACCTATTAAGTACCCTTATTTACCCATATGCACATCCTACTCTCCTCGCCTACCATACCTCAGTACCAAGTCCTGTGCACTGCGTATTGTACGTAGACAGACAAAGCCTTCTAGAACACCATGTGTGGAGACGGCCGGCACTGATTGATTGCGCCGAACCGTGCTTGTAATGGTATACAACCAACACTACTGTGGATTTGCAAATCCTCATCTTTCAAATAAGGGTTGTTGCCACGTTTTCACTTTTACTTTTTACTTTTTCATTTGGGCTTTTCTTTCACTTGGGCTTTGGCTTTGGCTTACTTGCTTGCTTGCTTGCTTGCTCGATGCTAGCAAGATGTCTGTGAATGTGCTATATACCATCTGTCTGTAGAACAAAGACTACCCGCTTTGCAACTGTGTCGTGTCATCGTAATTCGTCATCTGTTTGCTGTGTTGTGCTTGTGCCATCCAGATGTGTTTGTGTGTTCCATCCCCAACCACTGCAGAACCGACCCCGCACTTTTTTTCCTTTATAAGCGTGGCGGTGCATGGCTGCGCCACATGAACCCAGCCAGCCTCCATCTCACCATTCTCATCCCGCCAATAAATCCTCCCTAGACATTTCGACTCTGCAGATATACAGATTCAATATTGGCTGGTAGACCCGACAGCATACCTGCGCCCGCCCACACCGCCCTCAACACCCGAAGTATACCTGTGACTACCCCTGTGTCTGTCTCTGTCTCTGTCCCTATCCCTATCCCTATCGTGACTATGCTCTCTACTCATATCGTACCCTCTCCTGTCGCGAGTGTCGTCCCTATTGTCGCGATCATCCCAGTCGTCCTTGACGCGATCATGTGACCGCGTGCGGCCCATGTCTCGCTCGCGATTACGGTCATGGCGCTCGCGCGCGTACATGGCGTCGCCTGTTGACGAGTGACGACGGTGCGATTGACTGCTTCCGTGGTTGCTGCTGCCGCCCTCGTACGATGCATCCCGGTCACAGTATCCGTATCGCTCGTGGGGATCGCGCGTATAGGGTGCGTCGGCGTGCTGAGGGCTCACTGACGTCGAGTGGCTCGCATATCTGACGCCGGGCGCTGGCATGGGTCTGAAGCTCGCTCGGGCGGGCATGGCCGGTCGATCGTGGTAGTTCCGCGCCTGTACCTGCGCAACGTGCGTGGCGAAGAGAGGAGATTTGGTGGGTCCATACAAAGGCACAGGAGATGATGTGCGTGATGTTCTCGCATCAGGCCGGGCAGTCGCCAAGTGCTGCGGATGGGGTCGGTACTGCTCCGGATAGGTTGGGAAGTATTCTCTCGGGGAGACGGGCGTGTCATGCGATCTGCGGTGACCAAGTGCGGGCGATCGCCGTCTCGATGGTGGCTGCTCAGAATCAGATTCCGAGTCCGTGGTGGACAGGGAGCTCTCTCGTCTTGGCGGCTGAGGGCGTTTATGTGTAGAGTATCGCTGTGTCGGTGGGGGGTTGGCTGCAAGTGGCGTCGCGTCTTCATCTGAGAAGCTGTCCTCCCCATAACGACCAAGTGGTACGCTACGCCGCCTGCTCCACGGGTTCAGCATGTGTCTGACTCTTGATATCGGCCCATTGTCGTTGCTCGTGCGAGCCTGCTCCTTCGAGACGTGGCGCATAAACGCAGGTCTTGGTCTGGCTTTGCGGTACATGGGGTCCTCAAAGTACTTGAACGCGCCCGTCTTTTCGTCTGCTGAAGATTCATCTCGTGACATGTCGGCTGAGCTCCGAGGTTCATCATCAACGCGAGCGCCGTTCGCAGCCGAGTCTGCTTCTCTTTTAAGTCTTGCAGCGACTCCCTCGTACCATTCCTCCATCGCCTCGTCCGGCTTGTCCGGAAAGCATGTACTTGGTAGCATCTTGAGAAAGACTTCCTTCGTCTCTGGGTCGACCACGTCGAACTGCTCGACCGACTTCTGTAGAAAGGGAACGTGCTCTTGCGGCCCTAGCAACAGCTGTATGGTCTGCCATGTCACAAAGCCTTGCTTCTTGAGTGCGGGTATGGCGGGCGAAGAGTACCCGTCGTCGCTCGCCGAAGGCTGGAGGCTGTGGAAGGCACCTAACGAACGGTAGATGAAGGCAATAGTCGGTGGCGGCGTTTCGGTGAATAGGACATCGTAGTCGCCGCCTACTGCGCGGTACCAGGCCGCGAGTTGGGATGGCGTGAGATCGGGCGAGTCGCTGGGTTCGAACTTTTGGCTCTGCGCAGCGTGTCAGCACTCCATGGTCCCGTCTGCTCTTTGCAACAACCCACAATGATCTCGGCGATGCCCTTCAGGAGGCGGTCCAGCTTTGGTGTCCCGCACTTGTCTGGCTTCAGTAAGTAGCCCCAGTAGTCGTAGGCCTCTCGCTGAGCAGCTTCATTGCTGGCCACATTCTCAGCCGGTTGCTGCCCTTTGCTCTCACGCGTCTCTGCGACCATGGCGCCCAATTGTGAGTGTCGACAGGCTCGAGAGTGACATGCGCTTGCGCTCAGCTGATTTGTTGGGTATCAATACCTACACAAGATGCAATGCCCCACTATCCACGACGAGGAATGCAGGAACAGGTTGCGTTGCACAAAGACACCAATCGATCTGCCGCTAGAGTCGAGGCGCTGCGCCGGCCTTTAAGTGAAGTTGCAACCATGTGCATGCAGGCAGCTGACTGCGCCTCTGCTGTGAGGCTCCAAGGAAGCGCGGTGTGCGACACGAACAGCTGAGCTCCAAGCTGCTGACATCATTGGGCCTAAAGCCCATCACCAAATTGGGCGCGCGACGCCGCCATTAGGCATACAAACACCTGACTCATGCGCACAGCTTAGATTGTGAGATGCAACTTTTAAAATTATTATAGTCCGTAAAGCGACCGAGGCGTGCATCTTTTCGTCCTCGTCGCCTGGAAGAGGCTGGCTAAGTACAATCATGCGAACCATCTATCATGGTCAAGCGATCTGGAAAAAGACCCATGGCTATCGTGAAACGGCGAAACTTCATCAACGCTACTAAACCCCATCTAGTGCTCAAGCAGCCTCAGCGAACCCTGCACAACAACGTTCTCGAGGATGGAGCCCGGAGGAATGTCGATTGTGGAGCCTTCTGTGGCAACAATGATAACCGTGCCCTTGAGTGTGACTCCACGGCCGAGGTTGACGGGGCCAGTGATGGTGAGATGGTCAAGCTCGACAATCTTGGGGATGGATGGGATACGGTTCTGGAAGCTGGAAACCTTCTTGAAGTCGCTTCCGAGCTTGATCAGAGGAGCGGGGCCGAAACGGTTGGGGTCAATGACGAGCTGGCCGTGCTGCAGCGTGTACAAGTCCGACTTGACAAGCATGAGGTCAGAGCAGGTCTTGACGGGCAAGAAACGCTTCCTGGGAACGTTGACACCGTGTGCGCCCTTGAAGTGCTTGATGGCAGCTCCGACAGCGGTCTCGAGCTGGAGGACAGAGATGTCGGCCTCGCCCTTCTTGTCGGCAGGGATGGACTTGCCGTTGGGGATGATCTCCATGGCAAGCTCGTTCTGCTCAACGACACGCTTGATGGCCTTGGCGTTCATCCAGATGTTGTTGGTGTTGAAGTACTTGAACTTCTTGATTGACTTGAACTCGTTGACGTGCTCCTTGGGAACCTGTGCGATTTCAAGGAGACGGACAGAGCCCTCATAGTCGATAATGGTACCACCCTTGACGTCGGCCTTGGTCTTGTCGGTCAACTCCATGATGTACTCAGCCTGGGAATCGACCATGTGCTGCAGGATGCGGAGATCGACGACAGCTCCCAGGTTGTCGGCGTTGGAGAGGAAAATAGTCTCAATGCCACGGTCAATGAGCTTGTCGAGCATGCCAGTGTTGTAAAGAGACTCGAAAACGTCACCGTGGCCGGGGGGGTACCAGTTGGCAATGTCCGACTCGCGGGACTTGGGAGCAGGCAGAAGCGAGTCCTTCAAGATACGGGGGTACTTGGACTGGTTGAAGGTGAGGATGTCGATGTTGTGGCCCTCGTACTTCTTGATGATGCTAGCAGTGTCGGTGTCGGTGTTGAACGAATTCATCAGGACGAAGGGGACATTGACGTCGTATGTGCGGTTGAGGTACTCGATCTGGCGCACCGATAGGTCGAGGAAGGACATGCCGTCACGGACCTCGATGACCGACTTGGGGCCAACGCAACCCATGGAGGTACCGAGACCACCGTTGAGCTTGACGACCGCCAACTTGTTCAGGTATTCGACCGCCTCGGAGTTTGCGAGGTCATTGTAGTCAACGACCTGCTCCTTCTTGGGGGGAGCAATGCGGTTCCAGTCGATCGCATTGCCCTTGGCCTTGTCGTTCAGGTATCGTCGGAAAAGAGCGAAGAAGTTGTCCATCTCAGTCTCGAAATACTGCGTGGGTCAGCAAGCGTCCAAGTGACGTAGAGTGTGCCCCACCACACGCCCATAGCATGTTGCGGGGTTCGGCATCCTGCCAACCTCGCTGGTTGGTGTGAAAGCCGAATGAGTGGGGATATTGAGAGAATGCGCTCACCTTCTTCTCCGCGGGGTCGGTGACGCCATCGGCGAGCTTGTTGAGGGCGTTGCGCATCTGCGAAGCAGCAACATTGGTAGATGTGTTCTCGAAAGCCTGCGAGTGATTTCATGTCAGCCAGGTTTCTGCAGAAGATGGAATAGCAACAGTAGTTGGTGGCTGCAACAGTGCTCAGGCTGGCAGTCGGGCGGCTGTAGCCAGCACGTTGGGAGAGTCGAGTTGCCAACGTAGTGCCGAAAGACAAAGGGGTGATGGAGCCCTCCGCCGCAAAGAATGCAGTGGTTGATGTGCAGGGTGCTTGAAGTCGCCTGACGATCCGAGCTGCTCTTGCCTGCGTTGGAGTGGCAGCCCCTGGTTTGGAGCAGAGGAGCAGGACCAGTCGCGAGAGAAGCAGATTGCCTCTGCTCGCTGGAGAATCGCTGGAGAATCGCTGAACAATCTCCTTGATACTCCAACAGCCAAGTAGACAGGACATGGAGAACAAACGCTGTACAGCTGCAGAAAAGGGGCCAAACTTACAACGTGGGATTGCGTCTTGCCGTGATGGCGAGGCGCGAAGCCACCCTCACCACCCTCAGCGGCAGAGGGCTTCAGGTGCGAAGGAAGAGCGCGACCAGCCATTGTGAATGTGTGAAATGTGCGAGGAAAAAGACACTCTGTGAAGAAGAAGAGTGAATTGTTGGCAGGAGAACGGGGGCGAGGCGGTCAGGTTCCTTAAAGCAAAGACAAACGCTTGGGGCAGCTGCGTAGTGGGGCAGAGGTTGCGTAGGAAGTCGGGGCACGTTCTCGACCCTAGCAACGGCGATGGAGCTGAAGAACAAGCCGCAAGCGGGTGCTGTCAAAATGTGAGGATTGGCGTGTCATTGCTGGAGCATCCACGGCGCTTTATACGGCCAGGGCTTGTCTAGCTCGGCGCCTCCCAGCTATCACTTCTGTCTATGGAAACACACCGTCCAAAGAGTTGAGGTTGAGCTGTACCCACGTCAGTCTCGACCCCTCCTTCCCTGTCTTCCACGTCACAGCTCAGCATTGGTAGTGTTCTACGACAAGGTAGCACACATCCATCACAGGAACACAGCAGGCACCTGGCATTGTGCCCTCGGATGCCATTGACTTTTGTCGTTGTGTCTGTCTCTGAAGCGCCGCATCTGCATTATTGTTGGGTCAATTCTCATGGGAGCTATGGTAAAAGTCGCACGTCAAGCCGGCCAGTTGGGGGCAAGCCTCGCGGCGACAGCTACCTAGCGCGCCCAACCAACATTCCGACAGTTCCCCCAACAAACGCCCCAGACTGGTCTTTTACCGTAAGTTGTGGCGAAGGTGTATGCGACATTCCCTCCATGGGGAGAAGAGACTGCTCTTCGGTGCATCTTGAAGCACACCCTGGTGATTTTGCAACACTGCTCGGGAAAAAGCGGTGGGCTCGGTGGCGTTGCTCGTTCACTTCCGCGGGCGTGGGGGATCTACTGACACCGCTGGGCATCCTTGACAACCGCTGCTGCGATAGTAGACCTGCACGCCGAGTCAAGTTGTACCTTCAGCCTGCAAGCCACATTGCAGTGGTTTTGGTTCAATGTAGGTACCCGCTGCCGGGACATGAACCTTCTGTGGTTTTCTTCTTCACTTGTGGCCACGACACCGTTGTCTATTTTGATGAGGGACCGCTAAATATATGCGCACAGGTAGCCACAGTCCACAGAACGAACGGTTCGATATTGGCTAGTCAGACTTTATACACAACAAAGTGCTCGCCTATGCGGCACGAGCCACAGCCTTAGTCAGGGGCAGGGTAGAGCGCTCTGTGACACTGCTTCCTTTTCTCATCGGAAAGTTTGGTGATGCTCAACCAAAGTTTTCATTCTGGACGACTGCGCCTTCGAAGACAGACGCCGTAGAGCTAGAGTCTATTGACAGCTGACGAGGGAGCTGCACTTCTTCAGCGTGTGGATCTTCCTACGAGCAAAGCATCGGTGTAGTCCAAGATGGGAAGCTGTCTTCTGCGAGCGCATTAAGGTCTGGGTCAGCACATCTCCTGCAACGGCTCCACAGCTCGCTGCCTCATACTGCTGCACCCTCGCACTCTTGCCCTCTGGTGGCCGGCGCTGACAGCATCTTCAGAGCCTGCACGTTGCCTGTCTTGTGACGTGTCCTGGACTTGTGGTAGTTGTGGTGTATTGTGGAGAGAGCGCAGTGTCGCAGACCGGCCTACCCAGGTCGTCATTAGCCATGCAGACCTCGATACATCCACCGAATCGGCTATGTCCGGCGCCTAACAAGATGCATCATTGCTGCAGGCTTCTGATTGGTACGCAGTTTGCAGATGTTTGCTTGAAGTACGAGAGCCAACAGCACGCAGGAGGCGTCGCTGCGTAGATTTATCAGGCGAGACACATGTATGGTAAGTGAGCACAGTCTATAAATCGCAAAACTACGAAACAAAGCAGTCTATATCTGAGTATGACGGGAGAGGAAGAATGTGCCAACCGCGTAGACATGGAAGAACCAAAAGCTCCCTCGGTGACAAAGAGATATGCACGTGACAGGCGAAGAGGGAGTGAGGCATCACATGGATGTGCGCGACTGCGCAAAGTACAATCAACAAGACATGCCCAGGTCCCATCAGTTGACAGCCCTGAGTCCAAGCGAAACGTGCGAGAGCGAGCAAGCCCGTAGGGGTCAGAGAGGCGTGCATCAGCACGGCTGCTTCACCAAGACACTACAAGTGATACCTGAAAGCTTGTGGCAGGGCCACACGAGAGCTTGACACAGCCGCCTCAGCTACAACGTATTGTATTGCATAGCCACTTGAGCCACACTGCCACGTGGAGGCCATGTGGCACCCATGTGGTACCCACGTGGCAATGTGTGGCTGGACCTTCATCGGCACCACCAGCACCACCGGCACCAGCACCAGCACCAGCACCAACACCAGCATCAGCACCAGCTCCACCAGCACTGGGGCAGCAGCAGCAGCAGTAGCAGCATCAAACATCGACCACAGCACTCCATGACCACATCCACATCCACAATCCCAACCACGACAAACCACCAGCACGACGACCCGCCCCCGACCACCGACCACAGCCGCACCACCAGCCAGCCGCCATAACCGAGCAGCACGCACCGCCATCCCAGACCCCACACGAGAACCCCAGCACAGCCACTGCTGCCAGCCATCCCAGATTCAGGTCATGCCCGGTACTCGGATACCAGTTTCAGCCATGTGGAGTATGCTTCTTTTCCAGCTGTGGGAGCTGTCGAGATGACGGGGCGGAAGGGGGGGTTGGGTTTATCACGGGCGTTATTGCTGTGCATGAGGTGGGCGGAGGGCATGGGCTTTGTCATGCTGGAGGGGCTGTCGTGATGGAGGGGCTATCAGGGTGGAGCGGCTGTCACGATGGAGGTGTTGTTGTCACAACACCGAAGTCATCACGGCGAGGGCAACCAAGGGAGCAGAGAAGAAAATATACAGGAGAAATGGGATGGTATTAGCTATCTGTTGCATGTGCACGACATGACAATGATGTGGTGACGATGTTGTTGATGTGGAGTTGAGCAGATGCGATGATGTGGTAGGGGCAGGGGCGGGGAGGGGGTGGGGTGACGTGAAGGTAAAGGCGAAGGCGAAGGTGAAGGTGGAGGTGGAGGTAGAGGTGGAGAAAGGACGACAGTGTGTTCGAAGCAGTAGCCGCTAGCTGAGGTGCGAGAATAGGCAGAATCGCACTTCACTTAGCGCAGCGCTAACGAAGGCGCGAAAATGGGCACTTTACTTAGCGCCGCGCTAAGGAAGCTGTCGCCGCAACCTCTTCCTTAGCGGCTTCCGATTTGGATAAGCGCTCAGGAAGCTGTCGTTGCAACCTCTTCCCAAGCAGCCTTTCATCACACAAGAGGAGTGACAGCTGTGAAGAGAGAATTGCAAACAGGCTCCTTGTGCGAAGCGGAGAGTGTCCGTAATCCAAGTTGAGAAAGAGTCGTATTGAAGCCATCCAAAATGCCCAAAATTTCACTCCTTGTTGGCTGGCGCGTCTGCAGTCCGGATGGAGGTAAAAGCTGACCTCTCTATGCTGATCTTAGTGGACGTGTGATTTCGACCGCAGGAGCGTCTGCAAAAGGGACTGCCATCGGCTTCTCCATCCTCAGGCGGATGTATGCGTTCTGGTCCTCCTCATGAACGAAGAACTTCGTCTTGAGTTCTTGCACAACGAATGACAAGAGGCTCTCGAGCGTCTCGTACGCTGTTCCTGAAACAATCTTGGAGTTCTCAGCAGGAGAATCGGAGGTGATGCGAGCCAAACATACCTGAACAAGTGCCGTCTCCAGCGCTGCATAGTCGTCCACGCGCGACGCTGATACGCAGTCGATCCACAGGTTGATGACAACGGGTTGCTTCTGCAAGCGTTCGTTGGAGTTGACGCCTATCAAGCACGGAATACGGACGTTCTTCAAATACAACACATTTGAATAAACTCCGTTGTGTGTAATGATGGACGCCTGATGCCCGGCGCCATCACCAAACATGCTGCCCTTGATGTAGCAGACATCCGTTTCGATGGCGAAGATGGGGGCTGAGCCAGCAGCAGTGCGCACGATGCCAGCTATTCCTATAGAGAGATCTGCCGTGCTCATCCACTCAAGGCTGTCGTCCTGAATGCGGCCTTGGATGGCCTTGCTGAGTGTACCGTAATGGACTGTGCTCTCATCGACAGTATCTGTCGAAGACGCAGAGCTGAAGTGGTTGCCGAGCGTGACTGTGACGCTGACGAGTGCTCGCTGCTTCTTCTTACGCCCCCAGACATCCACTCCGGCGTTGACGGTGACTGCTAGGTTCTGCACGATGATCTTGTCGGTGCAGTCACTCTGAGCAACTTGCGAGTTCCACGCAGCCTGGCGGGCAAAGCTTTTGTCGATGCTCATTGTGCTTGGTTGATCTTTGCTGTGTCGTGTCATGTCAGCCCTGAGGCCGCCGCAGTCGTGCCATGGGATCCCCTCACGTCAAGGCGCGAGGACGACGTGCCTGTATCTGGAGAAGCACGTTGACGATGACGGGGCTGGCAGAACGGGGCTCGCGAGCTGTCCAGGGGCTACGTGGCAGAAAAGGGCAGAAGAAGAAAACATACTCACATGACTCTGATAGGTGTTGCACCAAGACAGTGACGGATTTGGACATGGCGGGATGACGCCCTTCAGCCCTACAGAGCGCACAGGCTAGCTTCGCGCGGCCGCAAGAGCTCCGCATCGAACATTCTAGCTGCAACGAGCCAAACGTATTTCTGCACAAGAGCTCTGCCTGCGCGCGACGCCTGCATTTTGCTACATACCGTTTCGATACCTGCACTACACATAATCTCCATCTCACACGCCATGGCTGACGCGCTCAAGGCAGAGGGCAACAAGCTCTTTGCGGAGAAGAAGTTTGAGGAGTCCATGTGAGCCCCACCAAGCGCCTCGCCCAAGCACACATGCCAGATGCTAACACAACACAGTGAGAAGTTCTCCCAGGCCATCGAGCTCGACCCTACAAATCACGTGCTTTACTCGAACCGCTCCGGTGCCTATGCCTCTTTGAAGGACTGGGAGAAGGCCCTGGAAGACGCCAACAAGACCACAGAAATCAAGCCTGACTGGGCAAAGGGCTGGGGCCGCAAGGGCACAGCGTTGCACGGCACTGGCGATTTGGTTGGTGCTTCTGACGCTTTTGACGAGGCTCTCAAGCTCGACGCCAACAATGCACAAGCCAAATCTGGCCTCGCGGCCGTTCGCCGTGCCATCGAGCAGGAGGCGCAGGCAGACGGCCTTGGTAGTGACCCATCAGCTGGCCTCGGCGGCATGTTCAACGACCCCAACATGATCCAGAAGCTGGCCAGCAACCCCAAGACAGCCTCCCTTCTCGCAGACCCGGCCTTCATGGAGAAGCTCCAGCAGCTGAGGAGCAACCCGAACAGAGTGGGCGAGTTCATGCAGGATCCCCGCTTCCTCCAGGTCATGAGCGTCCTTCTTGGAATCGACATGCAGTTTGGCGGACCCGGCGAGCAAGGCGCTGCTGGTGCTGGTGCCACCGAGGCGCAGGAGGACGTCGAGATGCCCGACGTGCGCCCTGCGTCCACACAACCGAAGAAGCAGCCCGAGCCCGAGCCCGAGCCCGAGCCTGAGGTTGAGGAGACAGAAGAGGAGAAGGCTGCTAAGGAGGTCAAGATCAAGGCGGATGAGCTGAAGAAGAAGGGTACCGAGTTCTACAAGAAGCGCCAGTTCGACGAGGCCATTGAGAACTACACAAAGGCTTGGGAGACACACAAGGACATTGCCTACATGACAAATCTGGGTGCTGCCAAGTTCGAGAAGGGCGACTACTCAGGCTGTATTGAAGCTTGCCAGCAGGCTATTGAGTACGGTCGCGAGATCTACGCAGACTTCAAGATCATCGCCAAGTAGGTCTTCCAGCGTATCTGCACCTTTATATGACTTTCACTAACACTTGACAGGGCGTACGCTCGCATTGGTACCGCATACGAGAGGCAGGGTGACCTTGCGAACGCCATCACATTTTACCAGAAGGCTCAAACGGAGCACCGCACACCCGAGGTTCTTGCCAAGCTTCGAGCAGCGGAGAAGCTTAAGATCAAGCAGGAGAAGGAGTCATACATCAACCCGGAGGAGGCTGAGAAGGCTCGTGAGCTTGGAAACGCAAAGTTCAAGGAGGCGGACTGGCCGGCAGCCGTCGAGGCCTACACAGAGATGATCAAGCGCGCGCCAGAGGACCCACGCGGCTACTCCAACCGAGCTGCCTGTTACATCAAGCTCCTCGCGTTCCCCTCGGCCATCGAAGACTGCGATCAAGCCATCAAGCTCGACCCCAAGTTCATCCGCGCGTACTTGCGCAAGGCTCAGGCCTACTTCGTCATGAAGGAGTACACCAAGTGCGTAGACGTATGCACAGAGGCCATGGAACACGACGACGGCAAGAACGCCCGTGAGATCCAGCAGCAAGAGACCAAGGCCCTGCAAGCTCAGTACGCCGCTCGTGAGGGCGAGACTGAGCAGCAGACAATGGAGCGCATCCAGCGCGACCCAGAGGTATGTTTCTTCACTCACCCAACCAACGCACGACATAGCTTATTAATACCCCACCAGATCACCAGCATCCTGCAGGACCCCATCATGCAGAGCATCCTCCAGCAAGCCAAGGACGACCCCGCTGCGCTGCAAGAACATCTCAAGAACCCCGGCATCCGCTCGAAGATCCAGAAGCTCGTCCATGCCGGTGTCATCCGTATGGGACGATGAACAGGAGAAAATAAGCGACGTGATGTATTTGATCTGACGACCTGACTACGACTATGACTACTCTTCGAATGATGGCAGCAGGAGGGGATGATATATCCGAGTCTGTGGTGCATTAGCATAGCGTGTACATAATTAAGTTACTGCCTTGCCATTCCACCTCTTGTGGTTGTATAGTGAGACTAGCTTAGTCCGCGTTTGTGCATCTGGCCATTTGATTGGAATCATAAGCCTTGTTTGCAGCAAGCCGAAAGACTAAGGGACGGCGTGAGGTGTACTCCTCGCTCTCGGACAAGCACAAACTGATGGTGTGTCCCTCAGCGTACCCAATTCGCAACACTACCCTCCTCGTTGACAATTAATGTTCCCTGTTTAGTCACGTCCGACGCAGGAGCCGATGTCCAGACGAGCAAACAACATGACTTTGTCTCTTGCATTTGTCGCGCTTGATGTAAATATATCTAGCCTTCTGGACGAGCTTACACGTGGAGATTGCGCTCTGCACATTGCCACTCGTCTGTTAATGACTTGTACAGCCCGTAAGCTGCAGAAACGCCAGGCAGCAATCGTATTCTAAATACAACTGTATATCCCTCAAAACGCAACACGACCAAACACAAATATCGATCTCGACTGCATCACACCTACTCGGTCAACTTCAGAAACGCAGCCTGCTGCGCCAACCCGTCTTCCTTGATCATCTCTGCCGCGCCCTCGCCGATTCCGTACGCCACCATCTGCGTGTGTCCGTTGTTGACGCGCGGGATTGACGACACGTCCGCGACACGCAGACCGCGGACGCCACGGACGCGCAGGCGCGAATCTAGCACTGCTGTGCGGGAGGAGTCTGGGCCCATGGCGCAGGTGCTGCTGGGATGGTAGCCTGAGGACGTCAGCGCAGCACACAATCGTTATGTCGCCACAGATTCGAGTTGTCATGAACAGATGGCCTGGCGGGATTACGCAAAAAGAAGGTGAGACCCACAAGTAGTGGCATGCTGCTTGACATGCGGAATCCAGTCCTCGCGCGACGTGTTCTTGTGGTGTCTCAGCTCTGGCGGCCAACTCCCCTTAATGACGTCCTTCGTGCCCTTGCCATCCATCACCATCTCGTTTGCAAACCGGCACGCCTCAGTCATGACCAGCATGTCGAGCGGGTCAGCGAGGTAGTTGTGGTCGACGACTGGATTCACGATTGGGTCTGCGCTGGCGAGCGTCACGGAGCCTCGACTCCGCTGGTTGAACAGCAGGCTGCACATGGCGAATGTGTGCTTTCCGTCAATGGGGAAGTCGTCGTATTGCTTTGGCCCGCCGTATAGCTCCGTGTTCCAGAATTCAATGTTGGGCTGGTTGGGGAGGAGGCCCATGGGGTCGCGGCCGTCTTCGCGGGCGGCGTTGCGCCAGAGTTCTGAGTCTTGGAGACGCTCGTCTAGGCGCGCGTACCCGAATATGCCTGTAACAGTTAGATGAGCGGGTAGAAGGGTGGAGAGGAGATTCTACCAAAGGGGAATGTGCTGAGGATACCGGTCTTCTTCTCTTGGTAGAGCTGGTAGGTTGATGCGATGGCATTGTCGTGATAGGCGAGGTAGTCATTCGTGAGATTTGGTTCTGAGACTTCGTAGAAGACGAAAACGAGCTGATCATCGTTAGTGAAATCCGTAAGCATAGTCGTTCCAAATCGATTCAATACGCACACAGTGATCTTGCAGATTCTGGCCTACACCTGGTAGATCAACCTTGCATTCGATACCGTGCTTTGCAAGCTCGTCTTTAGGTCCGAGACCGGAACGCATCAAGATCGTCGGGCTACAGTACGCCCCAGCCGAGACAATGACCTCCTTCCTGGCCTGGTACTCGACTTTTTTTCCCGTCTTCGAAATCGTAGCCACTCCCTTCGCAACCGGTTCGCCTGACTCGTTGGAGAAGAGAATCTTGTCAACGACCACTTCTGTTTTGATGGTGATGTTGGCTCGCTTGTAGCTCTTGGTGACAAAATCGGCAGCCGTGGTTCGAATGCCCTGGTGTACGGTGCGTGGCACATCACCACATCCGTGGGGTGTCTCGCCGGTCGAGAACATGTCGGGATGATAGGGAAGACCCGCATCAATCATACTCTCTTTGACACGCTCCGAGATTGGTGCAAGGTCGTGCGGCTCAATGTGTAGCGGGCCAGATGTGCCATGGACTGACATATCAGCCTTGTGCCAGTCTTTCTCGTGCATCGTCTCGGACTGTTCTTATCAGCGCTGTACTTGACGACAGAGGTTTGAGAAGCCCACCTTCGCCATAAACCCGTACATCTTCTCCCCCGTCCACTCCTCCATACCCCAGTCATCATAATCCTGCTTTGGGCCGCGAATACACAGCGTCCCATTGACACCACTCGATCCGCCCAGGAATCGCCCACGGCTGACTTTGACCTGTCGATCCCCAACACTGCTCATCGGCTCGGTGACGATATTCCAGTCTGTCTCGCTATCAAACATCTTGCTCCATCTGCGCAAACATACATTCAGTACAATCCCATGTCAGGGCGTCATAAAGCTCACCCTCCAGCCATATGCACATTCTCAAGATCCGCATTATCAGGTCCAGCCTCGAGCACCAGGATCTTCGCATCCGTATCCTCCGCAAGACGTCCCGCGATTACGCATCCCGACGTTCCTCCACTGCGCTCGTCAGCCATACCACATCCACTGACAAGTATCAGAAAGCATACCCGCAGATGATATAGTCATACACCTCCGCCGGATCCACCGAATCAACACGTTCGAGTGACATAGCCAGCAGCTTAGAATCAGTTCGCGAGACAAGACAAAGACACCGAATGTTCGGAGTAAGGAGCCACGAGGAGACGCAGCCTGAGCTTCTCTTTCTCTCGGTGTTGCTTGCTTTATGCGGAGTCGTGCGTCACGGAACCCATCCGCGCTCACGTTTCCGCGTACTCCCTAGTGTCCGGACGTGGTGGGTGGGAGATGCGGGTACCCCACATCACACCACACTATACAACGCCACGCTATACCTCGCCAAAGCAACAAAACATTCGACTAAAGGTAGCAATATCTAGTCAAGCAGTTATCACAAAGAAAGGAAGGCTGTACCAGTAGCCCTTGCAGCCTTCAGTCCTCTCATACCGTCAGGTTCGCGGGGTTGATAGTATTAGTGTAAAAGTCCCAACACGTGCACTTTTCATATCTGTCTGGCGAGGGAACAACATCTGCTCTAGCCGATTTACACCGGCCGTAGTTGTCTTTACAGCAGATCTGTCGAGGTGCCTGTGCAGATCCGGACGCTAGGTATTGTAGAGAAGTGGTGGTGGGGGTGAGATGCGGGTGAGATGCGGGGTACCCAGATCTGCGGCAAGGGTTCCGCGACCAACGAGAGAAGATCAAATTGTTGATACGTCGCGAAGGAGCGGATTTGCTGGCTTCGGTATCAAATCATGGTGGGTGATTTCTTTTTTCACTTGGGAGGGTGTTTTGCTAGCTGCCTGTTTTTTAGCATTATGGATTGCTTCGTCATCTAGGGGGGTGAGCTTGCTTGATATGATGGGAAGCACTGACTGAGATGGGAAAACAGAATAAGTTGTTTTTGTTCAAAACTGAAAGAAGGAAATAGGACTTCTCCTCAGAGCGTTAAATAGTCAAACTCAAGAACCAAGTCAATACTGCCTGTTCACCACCCAGCCCAGCGCAAGCCCTCTCAACAGCACATCCTCCTCGCGCCGCTACATCCCCACGCAATCCTCCGACCAGCATCCAGCCCTCTCCGTCACCTCTTCTCACTCCTTCCCTCCCTCCATCTCACTCAACCATCTATACTTCACTAATATACTCCAACAACCCCCTCAACGTCCCGTCCTCAACCCTACACCCCTCGCCCTCCCGTACCGCCCTGCGATACCCGCGACTCAGCCACAACCGGATCAGCGCCGGGTCCAGATTCCTGACGTTGCGCTGGGCAATGAGGATGAATGCCTGTGCACACAAGGTCGTGCTTTCTGAAGGGCTGGGGGGCGGGCGCGTGGCGCAGGTGGTACATTCTGCGGCGGTGGTGTTTGGAGGTGGAGTCGTGGTCGAGGTTGCGATTGCGGGAGGGGAGGAGGGAGAGGGAAGGGAGAGGGAGATGGCGTCGGAGTCTGTACAGCAGGGTGGTGGGCCGGTGGTTGTGATTGTGGTTGTTGGTGGCGATGGACATGTCGACGGGATATTGGCCGGCGTGAGCGGGAGAGAAAACGACGGCGCGAGCAGCGTGGTAGTTGTCGATCCAGACACAGACAGAGATTCAGGTAAACCAACGCTCACATCCAACATTCCCCCCTCCTGAAACTGCCCACCTCCTCCCACCACTCCCCCTTCCCCAACTCCCACCCCAACCCCCGCCCCCGTCGCAAACACATCCCCCAGCCCAAAATGCCGACTCAAATCCAAACACACAAACGCATTCGCAACATCCTTCTCCTGCCTCAACTTATCAATCTCAGCACGAGCCGCGACAAGCTCCCCCCTCACCTCCGCAACCTCTGCCCTCACAACCCCCAACTCGCACTCCGCCTCGCCAAGCCTCGCCTCCAACTCCTCCAGCCTGCTCTTCTGGCGTGCACGGTGGCGCCGCTGGTTTTCGCGCACGCGCGTGAGTGTGTGTTCGGGGGAGACGCGGGGTTTGCGGCGCGACGCCATTGGCATGTCTGTAATTGCCGTTGCTGTGGGTTGGAAGTTTGTTGACGCCATTGGCGACAACGTTGTCGATGATGTTGGTATTGACGTTGTCGATGATGTTGGTATTGATATCGATGTAAAACATTCATGTAGAAATATATCGACAGCAGCAAAGCCACGCACGCACGACAAGAAACCGCTCTTCACTCAGATGAGATCAAATCTCTGCTCACAAAGCTCGCGCGTGGAGGGGGAAAGCAACATCGTCTTCGCCACGCCCGACTGGTAAACTCCAAGAAGAAGAAAGGAATGATCGCGTGGGGTTTTCATCTCAAGTAGGGCTGCAAGAGCTGAGGCGGTTGGAGTCGCGGAGGTGTGGCTAGGCTTGGCGGTGACATATCGACGGGCGCGAGATGTGATAGGCTGCGTTCCGCTAGACAGCGCTGTGCTGCGCTATACTGGGACCAGGGGCTTACCTAGACTTACCCCGAGAGTGCGAGCTCAACCACTTTTTCCCTACGTACTAGTAATTACTTCGCATACTGCCATAAGCCGCTCGATGGCGGACGTCTGGGTCAGACTGTTAGGACACGGATTGGCACTTGGAGCTTGAGATGCAGCTTAACGCGCGTGATAGTGTCCTGGCGATTGGGCGGAAACTCGCATCATGGCCAGCCTTGTATTTAAAGACATGCGATTATAAATTATAAGACCAGGAGGCAAGTCATCAAACAAACAAAGCCTCCTTGGCCAAGTGGTAAGGCGTCGCACTTGTAATGCGAAGATCGCTCGTTCGATTCGGGTAGGTGGCAGAGCAAACATTTTTTTCTCCCTTTTTGTCCCTCTTTTTGTTTTGCAATATACACTCCTCAAGATACTACTATCTCAATCCCCCTGGCAATCACCCTCCCGTTTGCATCGCAATTCCCAGCATCTTCTTGTTTCCTTTTTTTGTCTTTCTTTGCGGTCTGGACTGGACTAGACTGGATACACAAACATCCCCTTCCGTCGCGCAAGCTGGTCTGTGTATCTGCATGTTTACACATCTCACGTCTACACTTCCACACGGCACATCTAAACACAAGCGCACAGAAGAAATACATTCAACCTTCTATCCACCTATCCACCCATTCACCCATGAGGACTACAAACACCAATCCGACCTCTCTATCAACACATCAATATACCAACCAAGCATGTGCATCTAAGGGGGGATGAAAACAGCAATATTATGCGATTTTATAGCGGTGTCTGAAAGTGTCTGAAAGTGTCTTAAAGTATATGTATGTATGCTTATAAACATATGCGTATATTTAGAACGACAATGTATATGTATGTTTATAAAGAGACATGTGTGTTTGCAAAGATATATATATAGTCCTACAGAAACAGTAGGTAGAGTGCATATAGTTAAATTTATATCTATATCTGTATGTGTGTGTGTATGTATGTATACAGGAGTATATATAAACACATCTCCGTTTTCAATTCCAGCTACACACCCACAAGCAAGTAGCACGCAGCACGCAGCACGCAGCACGCAGCACGCAGAACGCAGAACGCAGAACGCAGCATACACGCTTAAGAGGTCGGATATTCCGATCGACGACGGGCGCGTTGCGTTGCGTTGCGCTGGTGCGGTGCGGTGCGGTGCGGTGCGGTGCGTCAGAGTCGTGACGACTTGAGTCTGGGGGTTGCTTGATTTTTTCTTCTTACTTTCTTCCCAGTTTTTCTTTTCCTTCCTAGCTAATTTTTCTGATCTTGCTTCTCGTCTTTCTTGTCCTTTTTCTCTTGCTTTACAATCGTCTTCTCTTCCTTTCTGACCTTTTTCGCTTCCTCATCACCACCCTCTCCACCACCCTCTCCACCACCCATCCCCTCCCACAACCCAACCCCGACCCCACACCCCCCCACCACCACGACCAAAAAATCCACAACATGAACCGCCCACCACCAATGCTGCACACCAACCCCACAGCTACTAAACTCCATAACCCACTCGCCCTCGTCACCGCGCGCGGAATCCCACCATGCGGATAGGAAGCCGGCGTGGCCTGCATAGTCGCCCATCATGCTGCGGAGGGTGAGTTCGCGGAGGTGCGGGGTCGAAGGGAGGTGGGTGCAGTGGGTGTTGGAGTGGTTGTTGGAGGGAAGGGGGGAGGTGGAGATGGAGATGGAGTAGGGGAGGGGGGGAAAGGGGTGGGCGGTCCAGGCGGGGGTGTCTTCTTTTTCTTTTTCTTCTTCTTCTTCTTGTTGGAATGTGGTGTCCTGTTGTTCTTGGTCTTGTTGTTGTTGTTGTTGTTGTTGTTGTTGTTGTTGTTGGTCAAGTGTAGACTCCTCCGTCACGGTCGAAGTACTGGTCGAGGACAAGGAAGAGGAAGAAGCGTCATCCGCAGCAACAGCATCACCCAACACAGACACCACCTCAACACTCACATTACCACCCCGCCCCACCTTCTCAACAGGCCAATACGCGTCCTTCCTCGCAATCTCCTCGGGGTTACACTGCGACGGCGCGCCCGGCTGGCGAATCCAATGCAGAACATCACACCCCTCATGATCATGACCATTAACCACGACACCCCTGCGACCCATACCCCGCCCCTCTGCATTGACGTCGCGATTCAGCCCAAACACGCTCTCGAGCACGATGCGGCTGCCGTGCTCGGACAGCATGTTCTGCTCGCGCACGCCGTGGCCGCCGTCGAAAAAGTCAAAGTACGGACTATCTGCGCAGACGCCCGGGCGCTTGTGCAGCGGGATGTGGGTGAGTAGGATGGTGGCGTGGGTTTTGTCGGTGACGGGGCGCGAGGTGGTGATGAGGTGGTTGAGGAAGGTGTATGTGTCCTGCTGGAGGGACTCGGTGTAGGCTGGGGTGTCGAGGTTCATGGTGTTGAGGACGACGAGGCGGAGAGCGGGGGGCGGTGAGGTGTTGGAGGTGTTGGAAGCGTTGGAAGCGTCGCCGTTGTTGGAGCTGTTGTTGTATGGCAGCGTAAGCCACATATCCCAATTGACGCTCCCAAAAGCACGCTCAAAACGCGCGACACGGGCATTGTCAATATCGCCCGCATAACCAATATCATGGTTCCCAGCAATATTGATAACACGCTTCGCCCACGCCGGATCCTCACCCAGGACCTCCATCGTACCACCCCACGTCCTCTCACGGCCGGTATTATGCTCAGGCTCGTCATAATGGTCACTCTCAACAACCACCCCCATCGTCTCATCAGGCACCCGCTGTAGCCCGCGCATAACAATCCCCCAGTACCGGGCAGCGCGCTTCTCAAACTCGGCATCGGTGATCCACTGGCTGCCCAGCAGGTCGCCCAGCACAGCGACATGCGTGGGCTCAGTCCACCAGCGCAGACTGCGCACAATGTGGGCGAGATACCAGTCGTTGCCCCAGAGATCGAGGGCCTTGCGGTGGCCCTCGAGCCAGACAGCCAGATCACGTGCTGCGCCCGTTGCGGCTGCGAGCAAGATGTCGCCGACATCCGGTGGGTCGTAGTTTGCGTTGCGCAGGTCGCTGAGCACGTGCGCGAGCGAGGGGAACACGGGCGCGGTGGGGTCGGGGAGCGAGGAGTCGCCTTCGAGTTGCGGGTCGCCGAGGGCGAGCAGGCGGAAGGGGGCGCGCGACGACTCGAGCGGGAGGGATGTGTGGTTAGGCTGGGGGAATGCGCAGCCGTGGAAGAAAGGGTAGAGGTAGAGCCATGTTGTGCCGGCGAGGGCTACGGGGAGCAGGAGCCAGCTGAGGCCGAACAGGAAGCGCGAGAGCTGCATCTATGCATCGTCGGGTTGGAGACAAGGTGACACGCGGGCTGGATTCTGGCGGCGTGTTGATGCTCGGAGGTGCTGCGGAGGTCAGGGGCCAATGACACGGGTTGGGTTGGTCTAGACGAATTGTCAACGAGAAAGAAAAGTGACACCACAGTAATGAGCAATGTTAGTAGTATTGCAATGATTGACATATTAGAGAGGAATTGATATGCTGGTGAGTAATTAAAGTTTTGGTGACACCACAATCATCAACAGAACACACTTGAATTCTCCACACTCATAGCATTATATTGCCGCCTACCTCTACAATCCCATCTCACTACCGGTGCCCAACCTCACCCAGCTCAGCCAAGCAAATCGCCCAGAGCACCACCGGGCGGCTTGGATCCTGACTGCGGCGACTGCACAGCGGGCGTGCTGGAGCTGGACGCAGGCGCGCCCCACAGGCCCTGGCTCGTCTTCTGCTTGGCCAGATCGCCCATGGTCACCTTTTGCGTGGGCGTCTGCGCCTTCTTCGACGACACGCCGCCCAGCAGAGACGCAAACGCATCGCCGCCGCCGGCCTTTTTGGGAGCACCGCCTCCCAGACCACCGGGCGACTTGACTGAGCCGGGCGTCGAAACGCTCCCTTGCGGTGCAGGCTGCGGTACCGAAGTGAAGTAGTTGGGGCCCGTCGCCTGGTATCCCGTCGGCTTGGGTGGCTGCGAGAAGCTCGAGCCCATTGACGCTGGCTGCGCAGGAGGGGACATGATGCGGTTCGCTGAAGGCGCTGGAGACACTGTGGCGAAGAGGTCGTTGAGGTTGCTGTTCTGTGCCGCCGACTGAGGCTGTGGTGCAGCAAACTGCGTCGACGAGTTGATGGTGGACGTCGATGCAGGCGGCGCAATGCCAAATCCAGCGGGCTTTGCGGCAGGTGCAGGTGCCGCAGACTGGAAATCGTCAAAGTCGTCGTCGTCGTCGTCGTCGCCAAGGGCGGTGCTGGCTGCAGGCGCTGCGGGTGCCTTGCCTGACGAGCTGGCAGTGGGAGCAGGCTCGTCGTCCCAGGCCAGCAGGTCGACCACAGGCTCAGGCTCCTTTGGCTTGGGCGGCTCAGCCTTCTTCGGTTCCCTTCTTGTCGATGTTGCGGCCGGCTCCTTTCGTCGTGGCGGGCTCGCGACATGGTCTCCCTCATCGTACTCGTCGTACTCGTCGAATCGCTCGCGTCGCTGCTGTGTCTCGTTGAAGCTGTGGTCCTGGCCGCCAAAACCGCCTCCGTCTCCATAGACGCCACCAGAGTTGCCGCCATACTCGGCCGACTCGCTGCCAAAGCCGCCGTATCTGCTGCTGCCACCGCCGCTGCCGGAAAAGCCGCCGCCCAAGCCCATGCCGCCCTCGACGCCGCCAAACTTGTTGCGGTTTGCGCGCGCCTTCTTGCGCTCGGAGCGGATACGGTCGACGTCGCTTAAGAGCTCGGCAAGCTCCTTGGCCCTGTTCCTCACATTGACGCCCTGGTCCTTGCCGTTCTGGTCGATGAAGTGGAACTGCCGCAGCATCTTGAGGAGCGAGACGTGGGAGCGTGCATCGTCGATGACGCGTTCGGAGCCGTTCTTGACGAGAAACTCGAGCAATTGCAGGCCCTGGCTTGTCAGCACGGCCGGGGGGGGAGGGGACAAAGGATGGGTTGGTAGAGGCGCGCACCTTGTAGATCTGCCTCCACTCCTCAGACGACTTTTCTGTGAAGCGCTTGTAGATCATGGGCATGATCTCGTTCAGAAGCTGGCTGCTGCTGTCAGCGGGGGTGGCTGCGTGTGGCACTGCCATGTGGTACGTGGTAGGAGGCGTACTAGTTGAAGGTCGCATTGGCAATCTCCTGCATCAGAGTCGAAGATGCGCCTGGTTATGGTGAGCTTGGTTCTGTGCAGACTGCCCCATCAGACATACCCCATGGCTCGTTGTTGGTGGCCTCGCGGACCTTGGCCTCCATCTCGGTGAAGTTCATGACGGCTGCAGGGCCACGTTAGCTGTAGCCAGCTGGCTGTCTTGCCTGGAGCGCACCATTCTGGGCCTTGCGGAATCCGGCCTTGAGGTCGTAGAGCGTGAGATTGCTCACTTGGTCCTTGAGGCTGTTGAAGTCCATGGTTGTGGGTTGGCGCTGTCTTGTTCGTGTGGACGGTGGTGGACGGAGGGAGGATCCGGGGGGGCAAGCAGTTGGGCGCAACTTGGCTGCCGTGCGCAGGGCTGGCGTTGGCGATTTACGAGGGTCAAGGTCGCGGCAAGTGGAGGAGGACGCGTCTGAGGATCACAGCAGTCTAACAACAAAGATCAGTGGCGGACTGGAGCACTCGAGCTCTCCAAGGGCGCATGTTGATCGAGGGAGCGCTCGGAGGTGAGCGGTACGATCGGCGGTATCACGTGACATTGACGTTGCTGGGCATGCACAGCAAGTAAGCACGCCAGCCTGGAAGCACGACAAGCATGAATGGATGAAGCGTCTGGGCGGCAGTGAGGCAGCTATGTAGGAGGAGAGTCCAGCATGCAGCACGTCTGGTATTCAAGCCCAGCCATGTAGACCTCGATGCTTGCAGACGACCAGCAAGGCCGCCGTCTGTATCGCCGCCGGCAAACGACGCTAAGAAATGAGCTCCAAAGCTCTGTGCATCGGTGGACTTTTTGACTCTCTGGACTCCTCCTCGCCGCCATCGCCAGCTGTACAATAGCCATCTCTCCTAGGTCAATTGTACTATAGCCGTCTGTGCTGTCCTCTTGCACTGTATAGCCAACCGTCAATTCTCTTTGCTGCAACTCTTGTCGTTTTCTGCTCTTGCAAGACCAGCACTCGCCGTCCCACAGTTCGCGCCCAAGCACCCTCAGCGCATCAACAAAGTAAGTAGAATAATTATGCACATTGTGCGCAGTGTGCACCCTGTCAGGCACTGCTCGCCCGGCGTGGTTGCACCGCCAGCTGCGGTCTTTGCCAGCTGCACGCACGACGACGCACGACGCACAACGCAGCGCGCAGGGAGCTTCACCGCGCCTAAGCACGTCGACTAACTGCTTACAGCCCCACACCACCCCGCTACACCCGCCCCCCACCATGTCTTCTTCTTCGACTGTCCTCTCGGCTTTCCGCCGCTCCACCGTTAACTCCCTCCGCCCCCAGGCCCCCCTCAGCAAGCGCTTCTTCACCCCTTCTGCTGCCAACATGGTTGTCAAGACGTACTTTGACGTCAACTGGACCGGCCCCGAGGTCACCGTCGACCAGAGCGGCAATGTGACCAACGTCGGCCCCGTCAAGGGTGAGCTGCCCCGCCACGCCGTGCTGCCGGGCGGTGTGCTGCCGAGCGCTGCCCTTCCCAGCGAGCTCCAGCGCCCGCCGCCCCCATGTGCTGCCTTGCATTGCTGGCGCTGCATTGCGTGCCATTGCTGACAGTGCCTGTACAGAGCAGTCCGGCCGCATCAACTTTGAGCTGTACGACGACGTCGTCCCCAAGACGGTCGAGAACTTCCGCGCCCTGTGCACCGGCGAGAAGGGCTTCGGCTACCAGAACTCAAAGTTCCACCGCGTCATCCCCCAGTTCATGCTCCAGGGCGGCGACTTCACCCGCGGCAACGTAGGCAGCGTCACACATATCATCCTCTTGCCACAGCTAACCGCCACAGGGCACCGGCGGAAAGTCCATCTACGGCGAAAAGTTCAGCGACGAGAACTTCAAGCTGACCCACAAGAAGCCCTTCCTCCTGTCCATGGCCAACGCCGGCCCCAACACGTACGCGCAGCACTGCACTCCCCCCGTCGCGTCGTGTTGCACGTCAGCTAACCCACGCACAGCAACGGCTCGCAGTTCTTCATCACCACCGTCGTCACCTCGTGGCTGGACGGCAAGCACGTCGTCTTTGGCGGCGTCCCCGACGGCGACGTCGACTCGTACAAGGTGGTCAAGTCGATCGAGGCCTGTGGTAGCGGCAGTGGCGCCATCAAGTACAAGGAGGGCCCGCCCACCATTGTCGGCGCCGGCGAGCAGTAGACGAGCAATGCATAGATGTATGGCAGAATCACGGCGTTTTCCTTGGGCGTCTTTGGCAGCTCCATCCTTTGCGTCTTTTGCTTGTGCCAGGATGATTTACATGTGCTGATGACCTCCAATGACGCCCACCGCCACCAAAGTCTCAGTGATGATGGTGCAGCTGCCCCAAATACCACCAGAGCATTACCGTGGCAGCCCCAAAAATTATCGCGGCTGCCCCTCACTCCCAACAATGTCGCAAACTACCCCGCCATGGCCGTGCTTACCTAGCTCCACACGTCACCACCGACCGCGCCCGCTGTTGCCCGACTGTCGCCCACAGCCAAACTTCAACAGGCAAGGCTTGTCATGGGCGAGTCCACAAATGCCGATGTAGCCTTGCACCCTCACAGCCTCATGCCGCAGCTCCACGTCTGACTCCCTGCGTACCGGTAGGGCGTTATTGACATGCACTAGTATGACGAGGTGACTATACTCATCAGTCGCCAATTGGTTGGCGAATCGTCGTCATTTTGTTCTTATATGACTTTTAAGACTTGAAATATAGAATTTTACACCCAATTGGTTTCCATCCGTACTTCCATAGTTGAGGTTGTCTCTCCTCTGACCTTGTCCACCACCATGCCGCCCCTCCATCCAGCCACCCACGGCATCCACGCCGACGACCGCACCAACATCCTCACCGACATCGCTCCGCCCATCCACACCAGCACCACCTTCCGCTACCCCCGCGACCCGGCCAAACTGGTCCCCGTCTCGCCTGAGGAGGGCGAAGTCATCGACCTCAGCACGCCGCTCATCTACTCACGCCTCGCCTCGGCCAACATCAACCGCCTCGAGACCATCCTCACGCCGCTCCTCTACCCGCGCGCAGACGAGCCCGACTACGACTCCCTTGCCAACCATGTCGTCAGCTACAGCAGCGGCCTGAGCGCCTTCCACGCCCTGCTCGTCCACGTCGTCCCCAAGGTCGTCGCCATTAGCGGCGGCTACCACGGCTGCCACGGCGTCCTGGACCTGCACCGCCGCATGCACGGCGTCACCACCGTCGACCTGCACGCCGACGATGCCGCCTGGGACGCCAGCGGCATCGGCAACGGCGACCTCGTCCACCTCGAAACGCCCCTCAACCCCACCGGCGAGGCCTTTAGCATCCAAAAGTACGCCGACCGCGCCCACGCCCGCGGCGCTCTGCTCAGCGTCGACGCCACTTTTGCGCCCCCCGGCCTGCAGGACCCCTTCCAGTGGGGCGCCGACTTTGTCATGCACTCAGGCACAAAGTACATTGGCGGCCACAGCGACATGCTGTGCGGCATCCTCGCCACGGCCGCCTCTCCCGACGGTCTCCGCCGCGCCCACGCCCTCCGCGCCGACCGCATCTTCCTGGGCGCCGTACTCGGCAGCCTCGAGGGCTGGCTGGGCGTCCGCTCGCTGCGCACAATGGAACTCCGCGTGCAGCGCCAGAGCAGCAACGCCTCGCGCCTCGTCGCCTGGCTGGACGCCTGTCTGCGCGGCACAGACACACACAGCACCCTCGTTTCCCGCGTCGTATCCCGCGTCTCGCACGCCTCGCTGCAGACGGCCGACTTTGACTGGCTCAAACTCCAGATGCCGCATGGCTTCGGCCCCGTCTTCAGCATCTACACGCATGACGCTGCCCAGGCCCGCTCGCTGCCCAGCCACCTGCGCTTGTTTCACCACGCGACGAGCCTCGGTGGTGTGGAGAGCCTGATTGAATGGCGCAAGATGTCGGACGCTGAGGTCGACGAGCGGCTGCTGCGCGTTAGCATTGGGGTGGAGAGCTGGGAGGATCTGAAGGAGGATTTTCTAAGGGCGTTTCGCGCGCTGGGGGGTGGAGGGGGTGCAGAGGCGGGGGCTCAGGATGAGGTCGAGAAGAGCGCGGCAAAGGTGCAGGCTGGACAGGAAGGGGCGCGTGTTGAGGGGGTGGCCGGGGGGAGTGTGTAGTCATTCACCCACACCCACATCCACATCACATCACATTAACATGCTGTAGAATAGACTCTAGCCTGTACCCTGTGATCTGTCCCCTTTACCCTGTGCTGTTGTAATTTACAGCTCACAACCCTTAACCCTCAACCCTCAACCAAAAAAAAAAAAAGAAAAAAATCCTAACCCCCACCCATCCCATCTCATCCCATCTCATCCAATCCAACACACCCGCCGACCTTGCGAATTCCCTCACCTCACCTCAACGACTTCAAATTTCCTCACCTTAATAACGTCGGACTTTGGACTTCAAACTTCAAACTTCAGACTTCAGACTTTAGACTTTAGATGTCCTTACTTTGCGCACTTGAGCTATTGATACTAGGAGAGTCTGAGACGAGTAAGGCCTACAGCAAGTGCTAGCAAGTACTAGCAGGTAGACGCAGGCGCAGGCGTAGGCGTGGGTGTAGGCGTAGGCGCTTTAATAATGCTGTGATGCTGTGGTGCTGTAATGTTCTCCTAGTCTCTTGGGTTTTCTAGGGTGTGTGCTATATACTATATACTACACACTACACACTACACACTACACACTACACTATATACAAACGCTGTATACATTACAATCACATAGCATGTATTATTTAAGTAGATTTATAATATTATTATAGTAATAGAGTCTACATCTATATTTCTTTACATATGTTCCTTTTTTTTGGTATCTATCTATATTTATATTTCTATCTTTATTTAGATCTCTATCTCTATCTCTACTCTATACACCTCCTTACACCCTACACCTTGGTATGGGGTATGGGGTGTAGGGTGTAGGGTGTGGATTACAGGGTGTGTACCTGTTTGTGGGATGGGATGGGATGGGATTAGGTTGTTGGGTGGGGAGGTGAGAGGTGAGGAAGTGGGTGAGTGGGTAAGTGGGTGATTAATCGATTGATTGATTTCTGTTTGATTTTGTTGTGGATGCTAGTTCAGTTTGGTTCGGTTTGGTTTGGTCCCAAAGACCCAAGGGGTACAGAACTTTCAACTACAGAATCCCGTCCCGAGTGAGGACCGAGGACTGTGCTGTGCTGTAGGTATGTACTCCGCGCTATGCTGTGCTATGCTATGCTATGCTATGCTATAATAAAAGGTCGATAAACCCACACTGTCAATACTCGCTCAAAGGAACTCCGCCTCTCAAGAAAAAAAAAGGGGGGGGGGAAACGCCTGCTATGCAAAATGTCATGTCGCGTGCTGTCATCATCGACCAAGCAGACAGACATGTGAACATCACACCCCAAACCCCCAAACCCCCAACTCCGCACCGCCGCCCAAAAGCTCAACGACTACTACCACGTCCGCCCACACCCCAGCAGGAGCAAGCGCAGACGCAGCAGCAGCGCTTCACGCGAGACCAAACACCGCACGAACACGACGCCACAGCTCAGCACCCATAGCGCGCCGCGTCTCATCAGTGCGCATGCCGCTCTCCTTGTTCTCGGCAGCCCTGCGGATCAGGAAGTTCAGACACTCGGTCATAGTACCCCAGGCGAGCAACTTGACGACTTTTGCGTTCTCGTCGGCCTTCATGGTGGGGTCTTGTACGAGGGACTGGCTGATTTCATCCGCCATGCCTTGGAGCTGGGCGTAGGTTAGTTTGGGGAGTGCGGAGGGCGGGGAGACGAGGAGTTGTGATGCGCGGATTGCTTTTGCGGCGGTGATGGTGGCGAGGTTGTGGGTTGCGAGGACGATGTTGACGGTGGGGAAGGCGATGGTGGGGTGGCTGGGTGCGATGGCGGTGCTCCATTGTTGGCGGAGGACGGTGGCGGCGCAGGCGTCGTAGCAGGCGTCGGTGCCCTCTTTGGTGTCGAAGCAGACACCCGTGGGTTCCGAGTTGAGGTAGGCGCCGCGGACGAGCTTGACGCCGGCGATGTAGTTGCCCTTGGAGGCGGCTTCGAGGTGGGTGGCGATGCGGGCGGGGATGTTGCGCAGGTAGCATTGGTAGGTTGTGTAGATGAGGGCGCGGCCGTATTCCTTGGTGTTGTATTTCTTCTGCAGGGCGATGGTCCATTTCTCGAGGCCGATGTTGGTGAGCTCCTCCTCGGCGCCAGGGAGCAGACACACGCCCTTTGCGGCGGCCGCGTCGCAGGCTTCGGTGATGGCAGCCCACATCTCGGGGGTGGCGTCTTGCTGGGTTTGCAGGAGGTGGAGAGCGTGGCGGCCCAGGCCGGACCATCTGGAGATGTTAGTATGGTTGTTTAGGACTGAAGTGTGAGAGAACTTACTTCAGTCCGATGAAGTCGCCCTCACTGGCCATATCGACACTCTTCATCATGCCCTTGCGCCAGACTTCAATCTCGGCAGCAGTCTCGGCAGCAGTAGGCTTGCTTCCTCCCAGCACCTCGAGCGCATACTCGATGATGACGCCGTCGTAGCCAAGGACAGAGCGCGCAGCAGCCAGGTTAGGCTTGACCTCGTGCGCCTTGTCGCCCGCGCAGAACTGTGCATAGAAGGTGCTCTTGAGCAGGGCGCGGATGACGGGATTGCGCTCCACATCCATGAGGTAGTTCTTGGAGTCGAGCATCTTGCGCAGGACGGTGAATGTGAGGCCGAGCAGCGCAGGCGAGGACGACATGGCAGTGATGAGGTAGGAGCGGGCAACGGAAGACGTCGGTAGACGAGCCAGGACGGACTTTGGTGTGGCACCCTGGCGGTACGTCTTGGTGGACAGCAGCTGGGCTGGGCTCTGCGATGGTGTTGGGCCCTGGAGGGCAGTGTTGTGGCGGGAGCTCTGGTGCACATTGCGGGCCAGGATCCTGGATGTGGGGGAGAGGGTCAGACGGTGGAGGCGCTGGGCCTGCTGGAAGCGAGAGCCCATTTTGGGTGATGTGTGTGATGCGTGTGAAGTATGTGGTGTGTGTGTGTGTGTGTGTGTGTGTGTGTGTGTGTGTGTGTGTGTGTGTGTGTGACTTTTATGGTATGGCTGGATGTGTACGTGAAGGTGGTTGAGATGAGATCAGTCTCGCGGGTGTACAGTGCGGGTGAGGCAGTGTTTTAATATTCACGCGAGAGCAATTCACTGGTCCTGTGACGGCCAGAACCGTACTTGACACCATATATACTTTGCAGGCGCACCCAGGGTCTCGATGCGACGCCCACGATGTTGCGCGGTGAGCTCGGCAAGCGTCGGATCGTCTCAAGCTGCCCCATGTTGCTCCAGGTCACGGAGCTTTTATGATTGGCCAATGGCTCCTGCCGTTCCTGGAGAAGCAGGCACTGCCATGTCGACGACGCGACGTTGTGTCTTGTGGAAGCTGGCCGCTCGCGTCGCTGAGGTCTCGTGCAGTGAGGACGTCATGTCCAGCGTCATGGTCGGCGTCATGGCCGGCGTCGACTCGATGATCAAACGCCCCGCGACACACTCGCTCAGAGTCGCTCAGTCGCTCCCTCGCATCTTGCTGCGCACAGTACAACCTGCCTCTTGCACGCCGCCCGTTTCAGCGCAGCCATTGTGACCACAACACCAGCTTCCCCACACGCGGCATTCCTCTCCAAAACGCACTGCACCCCAAACCGCTAGTCTGTCTGCGCACACTCCCCCCAGCGGCCTGTTCGCATACAGCATGCTCCAGTCTGAGCCGCATGTACCCAGTCTGATCGCTCTTAAACTAACGACACCCCGACTGAAGTGATTTTGCGTGACAGCAGCAAATCTCCACTCCGTCTCGGCTGGGCCTGGCGCTGCCTCCATGGTGCTATGAGTGCCAGTATCGGGTGTGGTGAGGAGTTCGCGGGCGTCAGGTTTTTCCAGCCCAGAGCGAGGCAGACCGAACACCGTGCGGCTCTCGTCGGTGTGGGGCCGCCGTCTGCACGCTAAACACGGCACGTGAGCTTCGATTGCATGCGCCTTCCGCCTTCCATGGCCATACTATGACTGTACACAGTGTCACGGTGTACACAGGCCGCCCGTGACGCGCGCTTTTGGCACTTGCTGGGCGGTCTTGACAATGTCACTGTTCAGTTGTCGACCCGGAAGATACTAGAATGGTCATGTGACTCGTATCTTCATCCACACTCGCATCGACTTTTCTATGCTTCATGCTCTTGACGTCCTAATCTGTCACTGCCACCCAAACGCCACCCTGCACAACACGACATCGATCAACCCCTCCATCCACACCACCTCATCCTCTGAACCTCACCATCTCCACTCCCACCTACCACCTCATCGTCAGCGTGTTCTGCTCTCCACTTCCCCTGCCATCTTTCCCCCTCCCCTCCCCTCCCCCACCGTCAGATTAGGCAGCGGCACCGATCCAGGCGAAAACACCGCCGAAGGAAGTGGCAGGAACTCATCTCGCCTCAGAGGCGCACGCAGACTGCTGTCACTCATGGCAGTCTTCAACGTCCTTGGTGTACCGGCCATCCATTCTGCGGGCAGCGCCGGCCGAGTCGAGAGCCGGTTGCCCGGCGAGTCTGCAGCTGTAAAGGCCTCGTCCATGGCTTGGTCTGCGACGTCTTCAAGTGTCGCCTCGTCCATGTCGTCCTCCGAGGCTGGCAAGAATGGACGTGCTGCACGGCGCGCGGGCAGGGTGCTGGATCTGCCCGGCATGGGAGGAAGCGCCGTGATCTCGTCGTCGTCGTCGTAGTCGTCGTTAATCGTAGGCGTCTCACCCTCCTCTCGAACCGTCTGCAACCTCCTAGCTTCAACCGGCTCATCCACATGTCCATCCAGCCGCTGCGCAATCGCAAACTCGTCCAGAGCCCGCTTCCTGCGCAGCTCCGGGCGGAAGAACTCCTTGGTCTTCCGCCATAGACCGAGACGCGGAAGCAGAGCCTCCTGCTCAGCTGCGCCGTCCAAGGCGGCGGTGGCAGCCGCTGTCGCAGCGATTTCGCGTTTCCGGCGGTCTTCGTCGACCTTCCATGACATGTCGATGAAGGATGCCATTGTGCTGCGCGGGTGTTGATGATACTCCACGTGTAAGTGTGCTGGATACGTGCGTGATGTGCTGGAAGACTGGTGCGGTATATAAAGGAGTGAAGGTCTGCAGTGAGAGTCAGGTAAGTCGGCGGACGGACAGGTGAGTGGGTGAGTGGGTCTACAAACGGTGAGTGCGAGATATATAGACAGGCGGCAGCCAGAGTGAAAGACAGCAAGTCGCTTGATTGGAGAGCACGGCATATCCGGCCATCACCTCGAGACTACCTGGCCAGACTGCGCAGCTGGCAGATTAGAGGTCATATTTACGCCTGCGATGCTCACGCAAATGAAAGGGGCGTCGAGGAAAGTGGAATAGATAAGTATTATTCTTTTACTAATGAGGTAGGCCGGTCAAAGACAACCTAAGAACCGATTTACACATGCTGGTCAAACACTGGGCGTCCTCTCTCAGCAAACAGCTTGCCCCATCACGTGCCACACCACTGTCCCATGGATAACACGCACGCCCACGCAATCGTGAATCGCAAACCACATCCGTACAGAGACACGTCTCGACCCATCAGCAAACCCTACCGCCAGACAAACACTCAGGTTTATACCCAAGAACCGACCGAAGGGCTCATATCCGCTTCGAACCACCAAGAAACAGGCTCGATTTCCTACTGCTAGGAGAGTCCTCACCGCCTTCCCCAGCATCACGGCGATTGTTGTCGTGGCTGTCGTTGGAATTGGAGGGGCCCGTTAGCTTGCACCCGCCCTGCACCAACAACGGAGCCAACCTCTGACCCTGTATCGTCGTCAGTGGAGAGTTTCCCGAGCGTCTAGCCATCGACGAGGAGCCCTGGAGTAAGCTACGAGACGAAGTCCCAGTCTGAGCCGTCGCAGACATGCAATGCGTCGGCATCGACACCAACGGACCGAACGCCGTCGCAGCGACATTCACACCCACCTGGCCCGCAACAGCAGCAGTAGCAGCACTACCGCCGAACGTCCAATTCGGGAACACCACCCTCGGAGGCTGCAGCCCTCGCTGGCGTGCACTCTGCACCGCCTCCACATGCCGATCGACCGCTTGTCGGGCAGCAGCAACGGGCGGGAGGACGAGGCCGCCGTGGCGCTGGTAGTGCCGGTACAGAAGGATAGTAACCAGCTGTCTATCCTGAGCGACCATTGCCAGATTCTGATCAGCGTGTTGTTCGCAGGTGAGATACAAGACCAGCTCATCCATTAAGTCGGGGTTATTGTCGAAGGCGTCCTGGGTGGGATGTCAGTCAGCCAGTAGTTGACAGTATACTAAGCATGCCGAGAATAAGCACCAAATTGGGAAACGTTCAATGGGACGGGATGGGATATGTACTCACGATATGCTCCGACCACCTCACAGCACCATCCACATCACAATCAAAATCGTAATTCGCATGCACCCGTCCACCCAGCGGATCCAGCACCGGGAACCGCGAGCGCAGAAACGGCGTCAAGCTCTGCCCGGCCCAGCGCTGCAGGTCGTTGGCGACGTGGCGCCGCAGGTCCCAGACGACGGTTGGGATTGGCTGGTGGTATGGTGGTGAGCGGTTGCTGCCGAGACGGGGGTTCTGGACTGGTTGGTTGTTGCCGTGGCCTTGTTGGGCGGTGGGCTGGTGGGGGGTGGGGGGCTGCTGGGTGGACATGGGTGGGGTTTGTGGTGGTGTTGGTGTTGATGTTGATATTGTGATTTCGGAGTTGAGAAGTTTGGTGTAGACATAAAGGTGTGGAGGGAGCTGGATCTCGTGTTTTTATACGTGGATATGTGCAAGTGAAAGGCTGTGTACCAGTCCGCTCGACTGGTCCAGCTCTCCATACGCTTCAATGCCTTCCTCTCAACCGATTACAACCTCTCTGCGCATTTTAGACGGCGATTCCTCCCCAAAGTCCAGTTCCAGTATCGTAAACAACCCGCGGATATTGTCCGAGTTGTCCTTTCCATAAAATGCAGACTGTGGGGGTGCGCGCAGCCGGAGGTTGTCTGCCACGTCGGCTCGGTCGGCTGGAACGATCACGTCGTAGCTGGCCCATGCCGATGTCCAGAACGGTGGTTTCGTATAGTGTGATGAGGATGAGATCAGAGACAATGACTCGCGTGGTGTGTTTGTCGATTATGAACTTGAAGTGGGCATCTACAGCTGCATTGATGAGTCGGAGACAGTAAGAAGTGCCGGAGACGAAAGAAGTGTTGGAACAGTGACCCGCTTCATCGTTGGTGCTCATGCCGTTGTTAAGTATTGGAGGTCCTGAGATTTCTGCGGTGATTGAAAACTTGTCTACGGTCTATGTTGTGTCGATCGCGCAACACACAATTCCAGTTCTACCTGGTGGTCCCAGTCCTTCAAGAAGAGCACGCCCAGGTCTTCATCATAATTGGCCGTGGCAGGACCATCGATGACAATACCACCAAAATGCCTTGCCTGCAACGCAAAGTGAGAATGATACCAAGTACTGCCATAATGAACTACTCTCCACGAATATGTGACGGTGTCGCCCCGGTCTGCAAACAGTGCCGGGCCGGGAATGGTGCTAGGATGCTGTCAGCCTGAAGCATTCGTCGGAGGCAAAGAAACTTACCCAATGACAGCCATTACCGAGCGAGAAACACCTTAGGGAGCAACAGTCACGTCGTCAAGAGTTAACCAGTACTCTCTGGTGACCCCTGTGTGGGGGATATCTACATGTACATTTTGAACTTGATGTGGTGTGTGCTGGAAACCGACGTCACTTACCAGTGGTGTAATCAGTTTCAATGGAATAATTGCACCATTTTGAACGAGTGGAAGCAGTATTGCCAGACCATACATCCCTGCCTGACAAGAACTGGGAACGCAGATGACTCTTCTTGGTGGAGGTCGAAGGGTGAGCCATCGCGGTGCTGAGCAGGGCCGCCGCACCGAGAACGTGGCAAAATAACACGGCAATTACTGCTCAAGAAGAGCAGAAACCGAATACCAGGCTCCTGACCAACGCTCCTACAACCTCGTGGTCCTGTCGTTGTTTACGTTCCCGACAATACAATTTCAGCCAGGCGTGTTGGGTTCCTGTCCAGTGACGACTCTACTGATAGTGCTATCGAGAGCGATTCTGACTTCTCCGGTTCTACCGCTGTCTCTGTCGGAGAGACCGGAACTTTGGAATCGGATTTCTACACCAAATGCTCGTGATCGCATCGCTACCTAGTGGGGCTGCGGGCGTCTCCTGCGGGCCCGTCGAGCCACAAGCTGTCGGTCGGCAATTGACGACTTACCGAGACGTGCGAATCAGTGGCGCTCCTTCGCGCTGTTATGTGCCATGTCGATGTCGAGGGTGCAGAAGCGGCGGACATGAAGTGTGAGCGGTTGGAGTGGATGACGCAGCCTTGCGCACAGATATGTACAGGTATCACCTTTTTCAACCAACAACAGTTAGGTACGACGCAACAATTAAGTACTGATTAATGATCATGGTACTACGAGGAGAGCTGACCATTGTTCTCACTTCAGCGTAATGGGTAGCGCTTTGCTATTGCTTAACTTGATGCCTCCCTCATGATTCATCTCACAGCGTAAAAACAAAACGATGTGTGCAGACAAGCTTCGCATTTGACGCAAAATACGTTGTCCTTTACACAGTGCGTACATCACCTAAGAATCCACTGTTTTGCAGATTCCTGGAGTTGGACACACAACTAAAGTTTGGAACCGAAGCCTGAAATATGAGAAGCCGACTCTACATCAAGTGCTTCGAGAATGTATCTTGCCATCCGCGGACATATCAGCAGTCTGACGATGGCAACGCAGAGGCACAGATCTTAGCTCGGCATTATTCGAGAGAGTAGATTCGACTTATAGGTTTTCGATCGTAATGATGGTGACGCTCGCGAGGCGCCCACAGCGCTGCTGACCTTCACCTTTTGAAACAACAAATGTAGGTCAAGCACTTGAAAATTCCTCAATAAACTAAAAGCAAAAGAACGAAAAAAGACATCGTTATCTACTTGCAGAATCGCGATCAACGACTGAAGGTCATCTACTTGCCGCGCCATCGCTTACACTTCCCCTTGAGCGCGATCGAGCGTACTAACCCCCCTTCCCCTCCCACCCAAAATGGCGGATGCAATTGACTAATTCATAGAATCTACCATTACCAATCCTCGCTCAAGCTCAAGTATCATGATTCTCATTTCCAATGCCCTCACCTCGGCTAGACCTCCCCTCTTCAACCCTCAACCTCGCCAAGCCCTTCGAAACACCCTCTAAACATACCCAAACCACCCACGCACCAACGCAGCCCGCCTCAAACGCGCGCCCCGCAAACACCCTCAGTTTGCAGCCAACAGCAGAACGCAAGAGACGGGTGTCAAGCTTCAAGAAGCCATGGTCGGGCATGGTTAGGTAGGGTTTATGCACGGTCAAGCAATTGGTGGGAGACTTGGCTACGAGGGCGTGTTTGATTTACGCAAGTTTTGTTCTCCACCATGGGCAAGAGAGTACGAGGCAAGTGTGTGAGGGGAAACGTACCTATACAACGCGGGCGCCCGCTGTGGGCCACGTCTCTTTCTGTATACACTGCCGTGCAGTGCTCATCTGACATCCGATCTTGTTCTACGTTTTCTTTTTCTGCTCTTCGAACCTCTCGGCCGGTCCGTGGGTTAGCTTTAATATCTATTGTCTACCTTGGGGAAAGATGTATAAACTTGTGTACCTTTCGGTGCTGGGCCTGGCGGCGGCTGCACCGGCACCGCAACGCAACAGAGGAGGCGGTCAGCAGAGGGCAACAGCGCAGCAGCAGGCAATGCGGGTCCCGATGGGTATTACGCAGGCGCAGGATGGAAGCATGATATTGGATGACATGGTGATGGTGAAGTGCGTTCCTCTTCCCTGTCAATGACAGACCTCACACAGGAATGACGGTCAGAGAGAGTAAACACTAACACCTTCCAGCGGCCTGCCCATCCGCTTCAAGATCGCTGCCCCAGCAGACCAGTTCCTCCCTGCATCAGGCGTTCCTGGCGCGGCAGCAACAAGTCCCAATGGTACCATGGGTGCGAACGTACTCCTGCACGGCGACGGCGGGCAGTCCTTCTTCGACATGCCAAATCAGAATGTGCAAGCCAACACCATGGGTGTCGCGCTGCTCGCCCCAGACCCAAACCTCTTCTGGGGCGGCGGCAGCGGCCTGCAACGCACAGACGGCGTGGCACACGCGCAAGCAGTCAACGACTGGATTCAAAACGAGATGCCGCAGCGCGTCGCAGTTAACATGTCAGCAATGGTGTTCAGCGGCGTCAGCGGCGGTAGTCTGCTCATGTCCGGATTCTTCGTGCCCGCACAGATGCAGAACTACGCACCCAGCGCGGTAGAGTTGAACTGTGGAGGCATGCCGCCCCAAGTCCCTGTGCAGAATGCCGCGGCGGTGGCGAGTACGCGCATCCACTTCCAGTCTACACAGTCGGAGCTGCGGTTGCTGCAGGGCAGTATCCCCCAGTCTGTTAGTGCGTATGAGCAGATTGCGGCGGGTCAGGGTTTGAGCACTGCGCAAATCAATCAGCTGCAGACTGTTGATAATACGCCACAGGGCGGGCACTGCGCGTTTGATGGGCAGGATTTCGTGTCTGGTGTGCAGACCATGCTGACCAGCTATTCGAACGTGGTGCAGGGCGGGAATGGCGTTGTAACGGGTATTGGCGCACCGAGTAACGGACAGGTCACTACGGGCGTGGTGGGCAATGAGAATCTGCAGTTCGTGGGTGGGCGAAAGCGTGACGAGGAGTCGATGGTGGTTGCGAGGTGGGCGCAGGACGTGGTCGAAGAGGATGATGTAACGCTGCTGGCGTGCGACCGCACGTCATGCTAAAGAAACTGAGGGGATAAATCTGGTCAAATAAGCAATTCCAAGTAAAGAATCCATCTGCATAATCCTGTTGCGTTCGGCTTCACAATCGGTCGGTCAAGGGGCGGTCTTGGTGTGTTCATCGTGTTCTTCATTTGACTGGTATAGTGCAGGCCTTCCATTGCTGGTCGTTGCAAGGATGTCTCTACCTCCAATCCTTCCACCCGTAAATGCATTTTCGCCGTTCCCGTAGACCCGTAAATGTTGGAGAAGCAGAAAAAAGACACTTTACATGACGACACCGGAGTTCGACGCGATACGCTGGGGAATGTTAGCCGATATTTCTCCTCTCTTCCACGAATAGCGCAACGTACGGGCCACAGCTCAGCAGCCTCCTTGGCGACGGGGCCAGTGATGGCAGAGCCCTTCATCTCACCCTTGGGGTTGACGATGACACCGGCGTTGTCCTCGAAGTAGAGGAAGACACCGTCACCTCGCCTCCAGGGCTTGCTCTGGCGGACAATGACGGCGGGCATGACCTTCTTCCTGAGCTCAGGCTTTCCCTTCTTGACGGTGGCCATGACCATGTCACCGGCACCACCAGCGGGCAGGCGGTTGAGGCGCGCACCAATACCCTTGACGGAGATGATGTACAGGTTGCGGGCTCCCGAGTTGTCGCAGCAGTTCATGACGGCGCCGCTGTGTTCCCATTAGCCTGCATTCCACATATTCACACTGCGCCACCGATTTCGTTCTTCGCGGAGGAGGCTCGAGAGCGATCGCGGGCGGGCTGGACGTACACAGGAAGACCGAGGGTCATCCTCAGCTTGTTACCGGAGGAACCACGACTGCGTTTATCAGCTTGCATTCACACCGCAAAAGTATTCCTCGAAACATACCCGCGCTTGGATGCCATTGTGACTGTGTTTGGTGGTTAGTGTAGGGCGAAGGTTCGGTGCAGCGTCGCTGTTGTCAAAGTTCGTCGATGAGGGCAGCCAAAATTCAAGGTGCACTTCGCTTGCGAGCCGCGCGTTGCCCGATTGGGCAGCTAGCGTCAAGACGCCCCACTTTGGGATGTCGCAGAACAGAACATCAACACCACGCACGGCCTCGCAAAGTGCTGCCGTCTCGAGATTGAGACATGGGATTTGCGTCTGCATCCACGACGGCGGCTCGTCTAGATTCATAGCCTCTCGCCCACCGTCTGTGTCTTTGGTGTAACGTGATTGTGCAACACCCTCGGCCGATAACGTGCTTGAAAAACGTTCATGCACTTGACTCACGCTTCAACTTGTGATTTAACGGCCGATAACATGCTCTCTTGGATGTTGTAGACACGTCCATCACACCAACTAACATCTTATAACAGCAATGGTGATTCCATCTGCCTTCAACCAGGCACATATCGATGCCTTGTACGACTACATTGGCTTTCCAGCCTGCTTGCGCCAGCACCAACCACTGCAAGACCCAGCCAAGGACATCCATTTTCTGACCCAATTGCACGTGTATATGATTGCAGCCATCCCATACGACAACCTCTGGCTACACTACAGTCCCACACACAGCGTCGACATCACCCCCCTCGGCAACCTCGACAAGATCGTAATCCAAGCACGCGGACGCGGCAGCTACTGCATGGGCAATCATGTCCTCCTCAACCACGTGCTGCGATTCCTCACTTTCCCTGCCTACCTTGGCCCCGCGCGCACAAGGCCACGCATCGACTCCGTCCCCACCGGCGACTTCCCGGGCTGGATCCACCTCGTGAACATCATCACGCTGTCCGATGGCCAAACATGGACCATGGACGTTGGCTTCGGCGGCGACGGTCCCACAAGACCAATGCCACTCGTCCACAACCAGCCACAAATCAATCTGGGCAGCCAGGAGGTGCGCCTTATGCACGACTGGATTCCTACACAGCTGCACCGCACCGAGGCGAGCAAGTTGTGGATCTACGAGTATCGCAACGGGGCTGATAAGCCGTGGAATGCGTTCTACGCCTTCTCGGAGACAGAAGCCATGGAGGCAGATTTCCGCGTCGTCAATCATTTTACAGGCACGAGCACTGATAGCCATCAAACGGTCAATCAGCTGGTGGTGAAGTTTCTGAGGCGCGAGAAGGAAGATGGCTCTGGGGACCAGGAAATCTACGGGAAGAGGATGCTGCATAATGCTGTTGTTAAGGAGAACTTGGGGGGCAGAACGACCGTGCTCAAGATTTGTGCGTCCGAAGCTGAGAGGGTAAGGGCGCTCAAAGAATTGTTTGGGATGGAGCTTACAGAGGAGGAGATCGAGGCTGTCAAGGGAACGGCGACTGAGATCAAGTAGCGATGCGACTTGAATTGCATTCAATTCACAAGCGTCAGGCGGTGGACGCATCTTAAACAGATAGAATAACCTGTAGACTATACCAAACACCAAGCATAACTGGTGTTGTCATCATGCAACAATGAGATCCATCACCGGTAGCCTTCACATCTTTACTCTTGACAATCCCTGCATATAACTGCCGATCCACTATCAAGACCTTGCCCATGTTTTTCCCATGGTATCTAGGAGCGGCAACCTCGCATCCCACCACCGAACCGGGCTTAGCCACTTTGCTCGTGGTACTGCGTGATATGTAGGTCGGGAGTGGGGCTATTGGTGCACGATCGCAGCGGTCCGTAAGCTCTCTTTTCTTGCTGTGTTGTGTACGCCCGCTTCGTGACTAGTCGAACAGACTGCGAAATCATCAGGCAGTATAATTCAACTACTTTTACCACCAGAAAAGTCGTTAGTCATGCAAATGTTCTATCATACTGATTATTTTTGTTTGGCGTACCTTACATCCTCGCTGTGTGGAAAGTCTTCACGGATGTTGTGCCCGAATGAAGTGCAAATCCATATTTACTACCTCTACACTGTGCAGAAGGACTAGTGGATTCTAATACAGATTCCACATCTCGATGACAAGATTGACTCATACTCTGGATGCTTCACGCTGAGGTGTGTGAGAACATGGGTTGATTGTGTAAATAGAGGGTAGACACCATTGCAAGCGCGCGCCTGAGCGAAGGGCATATATGATCAATACAATATACGAACACGGAAATTGAAAGTTTGTGTCGTAGCTAGAGAATAGTGAGAAGGGAAGATGTTCTACACTCATGTCGAGCGCCACGAATGGTTCCCCTAAAATCCTGCGCTGTGCTCTCTACCTCATAAGAATACTTGCAGAAGAAGACTACAAACAACTTCGAGTTGAGACACAATACACGGTTGTTAGTGCAGCACGACCGACCGAAGAGGTCTTCTAAGAAGATGGAACGCGAAGATCATATGGATGATAACCAGCAAAGATTGACAACATGGAAGGCATGCCACTCTGCAACTCCTTAGGCGTTGCAGAGCGCAATACCACACGGTCAATACTGTATGTAATCTGCGCGATCGAGCTATACAGTCGGCCCTCAGCATTGTGTGCACACACCGAACGGAAGCAGGTTTGCATCGGCTTTCTTCAAAGGCTGACAGAAGCTGATAGCACATGGTACCAAGACCCAAGACCCCATTGCGGATTGCGGCATTGATAATCTGAGCGGCGCAGTCAGATCATACGACGCATCTGAGGTATCGCCTGTTGCTCAGTGACAGATACGAAGCCCAAGACTTGGCCAGGCGTACATGAAGAAGCAGTGTGTGGGCGGGCGGGCCATGTTGACGCGCCACACGACTCCTGTCAACCTCCAAGAGACCGTGAGACGCAGCCATCCAACATCCTCTGCAGGAGAGCAGGATCGGCAAGGTCGGCACTGACCAGCCTTATCAGTGGCAACAACATAAGGATTTGATCTAAGGATTTGATGCGCAAGGTCCTCACTCCATATGCTGTGTAGATACTGCGGGCTGGCCTGTACATAGTAGATATGAACGCAGACTGACGATGTGAAAGGGCTGCTGCGCGTCTAGGCCGCAGATGATAGAGGCGAAGGATCGCACCCCAGAAACCTGCTCACTTGATGCAGCGAGGATCCTTCTCTTGGTACGCTCCCAGCTCTGAATTCGATTGGTCTGTGTATTCGGCCTTGCACACGACAGAGGCCTGTGTCGCCTGGTGGCTTCTAAAAGATTAGAACACATCCAGTCCTATGCAATGTTTCTACAAGGCAAACAGCCGCGTAGAATCAACGAATATCTGCGCACTCGCCCACAAGAGCAGGACGATCATCGCTACGCATTAGACTGGTGGGTATCGGGGGTTTGCTGGTAGCAACGTGCTGAGAGAGGATGTCGTGAACTCGGCTTCCCCGCAACGGGGACCACGAAGCGACCAGTGCTCTGGCGCGAATCGCACGAGACCGCCATGTGGGCTTTTGTAACCTGTGCTCAAGTCATGCTTTTTTGCTGAAGAAAGCTTTGCAGTCTTCGGTCTCATTCACGAATGCCATGATGCTCGCGCGAACCTTCTTTCAGGCGGTTTACGCTGCAGAAGAGCACATGCAAGCGACCTCTTCACCGTTCACAATAGCAACCTCTTCGGCGCTTCACTGTCCACAACACCACACTTCTGTCCCGGATCCGATGTGCTATTATTTACTGTGCCGTAATACCTGCGCTTGCTGCTTGTCGCAATGGAACCTTGTTATCCTGCCATCTCGCTACCAAGCCCTTGGCTACCATCTCCAATGGCTTAATTAGGCAGTTCACAGTGCTCGCCAAGGTGCTGGCCTGGGCGCACTCTCGTCGCTATGAGGAAGCTTCCGCCAGCTTATCTTTTCCACCTTAGCATGGGCTTGGAGATTCTTTTTCGAACGTTCCAACGGCGAACCGTGGCAATATCGTTGCATGGATTGGCGTTTGACTTCCCTACTCTCCTCCCTTTCTCGTCGTAACCCCGGGGGCCTCATCACAAGCTGGGCTTGTCCCACCGTCTTGAAAACCTTGAGAACCGCGCTTAGCAGCGGTACCAGGTCAGGGCAATACTCTTGTGATCCTGGGATCTCCCGAGGCGCTATTTCGATGTCTGGTATGCCTCTTTGGAGTAATTGGCCGGTGATAACAGGCTAGAATGGCAAATAGTTCGCAACTGGGAGGTGGGGACAATCTGAGCGTCGCGTGTAACATCCCTGTGTACCTTCAGGTTGCCGTGCTGGCCCAGACCAGCGGACTGCGCATATATGAATACCTCCGTCGCCGTGTTTGACTATCAGGAATCAGTTGCGTGAGTTCTTCCAACTTTCACCTCCTCGCGCACAGGGCTTCTCCGAGCTCAAGTAGCACGCCATAGCGCGCCTTCTTGTACCTCCAGACATCACGCTCCCTTGTGTCGGCCGACTTCACCTACCATGGCAGCCATCAATCACAACACCAAGGCTAGCCTTGAAATCACCAAAGGCGCATCGGCCCTCGATCCTATCCCACTCGACGCCAGCGAGTCCAACTCGGTTCATGACGAGGATGAGAGGCTACTAGGCCCCTTCCCCACTGAGGAAGAATGGGCTACGTTGCCTCGTGTTCCTGGTAGCATCCCATGGACTGCATGGACTGTTGCCTGCGTTGAGTTTGTTGAGCGGTTCTCGTACTACGGAACGTCTGCTGTATTCGTCAACTTCATTCAGAAGAAGCTGCCCCCGGGCAGTAAGACTGGTGCTGGTTTCCTCAAGAAACCTGGTTCCGGTGCGCTCGGCATGGGACAGCGGGCCTCAACCGGAATGACAACCTGTAAGTAGCATGCAAAAACGTCTTTGGATGATGGCTGACACATACCAAGTCAACCAGTTCTGGTCCTACTTTACACCACTGTTCGGTGCCTGGATTGCTGATGAGTACTGGGGTCGTTACAAGACCATTCAGGTGAGAGCGTCCGAACGTTGACTCTGGCGACGACATGCTAACATACACATAGTGGGCTAACTTCATCTCTATCGTTGGCCACATCATATTGATCTTCTCAGCTATCCCAGCAGTCATTGTCAAGCCTAATGTCGCCATGGGAGTCTTCGCTGTTGGTCTTGTCATCATGGGCGTTGGTACCGGCGGTTTCAAGTCCAATATTTCGCCTCTTATCGCCGAACAATACAAGAACCAGAAGGCGTATGTCCGCACCAGAAAGAACGGGCAGAAGGAGATCGTTGATCCCGCTACTACAACAGCGCGTATCTACATCTACTTCTACCTGCTGATCAATGCTGGTTCCCTTACAGGTTCTATTGCTATGGTCTATTCGGAACACTTCGTTGGTTTCTGGCTGAGCTTCACCCTCCCGACTATTTGCTACCTCCTTTGTCCCATCATCCTCTTTTGGTTCAAGAAAACCTATAAACTGACACCCCCGACTGGTTCCGTCATGGGTAAGGCATGGAAACTCATTCGCTACGCGACCAAAAGAAGTGACCGCAAGAACGTCCTCAAGGATCCTCTCTTCTGGGACCGTATCAAGCCCAGCCAGATGCGCGCTCGTGGCGAGACCCTTCCTGCTTTCATGACCTTCGATGATGCGTGGGTCGATGAGGTACGCCGTGGTGTTCTTGCCTGCAAGGTCTTCCTGTGGTACCCCCTGTACTGGCTCGGTAAGTCTCAATTCTAAGCACAAATACCTTCAAACCGACTGACACGTTCAGCTTACAACCAAATGATGAACAACCTTGTTTCTCAAGCTGGTACAATGAACTTGGGTAACACTCCCAACGATATCGTTTCCAAGCTGAACCCTATCTTCATCGTCATCATTATCCCAATCATGGACTTCATCGTCTACCCTGCTCTTCGCAAGGCCGGCGTTGTCCTTTCGCCCATCAAAAAGATCACCGCTGGTTTCGCCCTTAGCTCCTTGGCCATGGTATCAGCTTGCGTCACCCAGTACTACATCTACAAGATGTCTCCTTGCGGGAACCGCATCAACGAGCTGTCATCGCCTGAGAGAGACTGCAGTGCTGACATCTCGGTCTGGGTCCAGGTGTTCCCCTACGGACTTGTTGGTATGTCCGAGGTGCTTGCCTCCATCACCAAGCTGGAGTACGCGTACACCAAGGCTCCCGCGAACATGAAGTCTACCATCCAGGCCATCGCTCTGTCCACTTCTGCTGTCTCTGCCGCGCTTGGACAAGCTCTTGTTGCTCTGTCCGAGGATCCTCTCCTTGTCTGGAACTACGGATCCGTTGCTGTTGTCGCTGCTATTGGTGGTGTTGGTTTCTACCTTACTTTCCGCAAGGCCGACGCAGAGGAGGATGCGCTCAACAATCTCAAGGAGAGCGAGTACCTTGGCGGCCGTGGACAAGGTGATGCTGAGAGTGTTTCGGTTCACAGTGTCAGAAACGAGAAGAGCGAGAAGCTCTGAGCTCCATCGACTCCTAGCTACGAATGCTAGATTAAACGCTCGGCGTGAAGATATACCCAATGATGAACTGTAGACGAATGAACGATCCACATAACATGCTTCTTTGTTCCTCTGTCTCATACAATTTATATAAATACTGACATTTAAGGACTGAGCTGTTCCACTACAGGCCAAGCGGAAGGCATCCACCTTGGCCAAAAGAGCCCATATTCAACACTAGTCTAAGGCTTGAGTTGTAATGCTAAAAAGTTGCTGATGTTTGCAGAGATAATTTGCTAATGATCCTAGACCTGCTGATGCATGACGATAATGCTTCCATCAACTATGTTCTTAGCCAGCCATACACTAGGCTTGTCAGTAAATCTACTTTCAGCTTCAGGACAATTACAACTGGAACTTCTATCAAAAAAAGGCTTACTTTTCACAAAAGCCATAGCATGCCCCTTCAGAGGCCTTCTCGCAGCGAGTGCTATGTATGTCTTTCTTTTATCATCAATGTGGCTAGCATACCAACGCAGGGAATACTACGCTAGTACATACCTTCAGGAGAAAATAGCTGCGGTAATGTTGCGAACCATCGGGGTGATCTTTGTAGAGTGGATTACGAATCCTAGCATGGCCCGTCCATTGTAAAAGGTGGAGCCATGAAGCGCTCGGGCAAAGCTTTGAAGATTTAAGCGAACGCAAAGTCCCGGCCGTGTGTTTGGTCAAGCTGCTGTCGATGCTGTCCAGACCTTAGTGGTCCAAGGAGGTTGGTACTCAGGCCGGGCGCGTTGCAAGCACCTCCGCCATCAACCGCAACACCGGCTGTTGACCTCCAACTTGCTAACACTCACCCAAATGCTGCTCAAAATCCAAGGTTGCTGGTGCTTTTTAATATCGTCACTAGAGAAGCGCGGTCGTATCTCCCAGATGTGAAAAGATCGGGATGGTCCGGGGGTGGGGCAGACAACGACGTCATCCTACCAAGAACATCCGTAACTGCGGTGTATTCCAGGTCCAACACAACAATCATGTGGACCAAAGCAGCCAGTAGAAAAGACTAGATCTCATGATCCTGCCTTATGTGCTGGCATGTATTCACGTATAATAACTAATAAACTGGCCCCTCCATCGAGTGTTCGCCCATCAGTACGACTAGCCACACTCACAGGCCATAATTTTATCGCAAGCATGGCGTCGCAATCAAGCAATAGGAAGAAAAACGAAAAGTTTGAAGATTTACCCCTCTCAACTTCAGGACCTCAGAAAACCACCTTGACCGTAAGCATTGAACCTTGGTACAAGACACCAGTCGCTGACTCGCATGACCAGGGCAATGCTCTCCTACGAACTCCGTATTTCAACAAAGGAACCGCCTTCACAGCGGAAGAGCGCGCGACTTTCAAACTTCATGGCCTTATCCCCGATAATGTTCAGACTCTCGACGAGCAAGTACGCCGCGCATACGAACAATACAAGTCACGACCCAGCGATATTGCGAAGAACACGTTCATGACAAGTCTAAAGGAGCAAAATGAGGTTCTGTATTACCGATTGATTCTGGATCACCTCAAAGAGATGTTCTCAATTATCTACACGCCAACCGAGGGCGAAGCCATTGCGAATTACTCACGACTTTTCAGAAGGCCTGAAGGCTGCTTCCTCAACATCGAAGATGTAGACCGTGTTGAAGAAGACATCAGACAATGGGGTAACCCTGAAGATATTGATATAATAGTAGTCAGTGATGGCCAGCAGATCTTGGGCATTGGAGACCAGGGCGTCGGCGCCATTCTCATTAGTGTCGCCAAGCTTGTCATATACACATTATGTGCGGGCATTCATCCTTCGCGCACTCTACCTGTGGTGCTGGATTGCGGTACAGATGTGGGTTTTCAGCTCGAATACATTGAGTGCAATACTGACACGACACCAGAACAAGGAGCTTCTCGAGGACGATATGTATCTAGGTCTGCGAAAGCCTCGTGCCACTGGAGAAGAGTACGACAACTTCGTCGACACATTCGTCAAAGCTGCAAAAAAGCACTATCCAAATGCCTATATTCATTTCGAAGACTTCGGCCTAAATAATGCGAGGAGGATCCTTGACAAATACACGCCAGAGATAGCTTGCTTCAACGACGATGTACAAGGCACTGGCTGCGTCACACTTGCTGCTATTATGGCGGCCTTCAAGGTCAGCGACACAAAGTGGGACGAAGCGCGTTTTGTCATGTTTGGCGCCGGTACTGCGGGCACAGGTATTGCCGACCAAATCAAGGACGCGATATCGCAGCGTACTGGCAAGTCCATCGAAGAGGCAGGGAAGCAAATTTGGTGAGCAACCGCGCCATGCTAGTAAGCGCTGCTCCAAGCTCACATCTCAACAGGTGCGTAGACAAGCCAGGTCTCCTCCTGGAAGGCAAGAAGGACCAACTTACACCCGCCCAAGTTGGGTACGCTCGAAAAGACAGTGAGTGGGAGGGCAAGGACCACGGCGATCTGTTTTCTGTCGTGAAGGAGGTCAAGCCACATGTACTGATCGGTACATCCACCAAATCAGGTGCTTTCACTGAAGAAGTTGTAAAGGAAATGACGAAGCATGTAGAGCGCCCAGCCATCTTTCCACTGTCAAACCCCACCAGGTTGCACGAGGCCAAACCTCAAGACCTGTACGACTGGACCAACGGCAAGGTGTTGGTCGCTACTGGCTCGCCCTTCGACCCTGTCAGACACAGCAGCAAAGAGTACGAAATCTGTAAGTCAAGTCTTATATGTGTCAAGCCTTGTGTGCTAAGATTGTCCAGCTGAATGCAACAACTCCGTAACGTTCCCTGGGATCGGCCTCGGTGCAGTCCTCAGCCGAACCCGCCTCCTGACCCCAGCGCTCCTCGTGGCCGCAGTCGAAGCGCTAGCAGCCGCTGCACCGGTCGTCACTGGCTCCGGCTCGGGCCTTCTGCCGGATGTGGAAGACGTTCGAGAGATCAGCGTGCAAATTGCAAGAAACGTTATCAAGAAAGCTGTCGCCGACGGTCTGGCCCAGGAGAAAAATATCCCCACAGACGACGATGACTTGGAGGAGTGGATCCGGGAGCAAATGTGGAACGCAGAGTACAGGCCACTGGAGCTGACTAGTGAGAAAGGGGCAACTGCACATGCGAAGGGAGAAATGGGGACTGGCAGTCAGCAAAGGGAGGCAAGATTTTGAGCTTATCAGCGTTTCGCCGATACGAGATTAATATTATCCTGATACCAAACCACCGGGTTGCGGAAATCCGTCTCTTGTGCTACCTTGAATCGCTCATTCCAGGTTGCTCCCCTAACAAACAGCTTCGACAAAACCTTGAATAAACAAGACAGAGTTGTCTTGATCCTGTTCTCGTATTTTGTTCACTCCAAGATCAGCCAAGCCGTCTGGCCTCTACTTCGCCAGGGTGCCTGAAACTGATCACCAGGAAGGTTCCGCCTCTGGTAGTGCAGCCGATAAGGCGTGCCACCACGTTGCGTCGCTGCGCCGTCGTGCCACCGAACCGCCTCGTCTTGTAGCGGGCGTGGACGCAGTGCAGTTTCGGGAGTAATACAGTGCATAGAAAAAGCCCCGAGAGGCGAAAAATCTATGTTCATTCATCGTGGCCTGAAAACATGTCGTACGCTGTGTACCAGCCCTTCATCTCCCATCTTCTGCTACGCAACCAGTGTTTAGTCTTCTCATTCTCGTAGAGATACGGTTGTGTCCACCATTTTTCGTGAGCACTGACGAGACCCTTCTCGATGTCGACATCGTTGGGGCACCGGATGTTCCAATGGTAGCTGACTTCAGTCCATGGCATAGGACCTTTCCAGCTATGTATTTTGTTCAGAAGATTCTGCTCGGGGTATTTCGGATCGAACGAGTCGGGGATCTCGAGGTATGACTTGTAATGGTTGAAGGCATCGATCGAGGGCGCGAGGAGAAAGAAACCAGCGTTCATGTAGCCAGGTTTCTTGAGGCCGGTGCCATCTGTGGGAGGAAACTGGTGCGATGAGTCCCAGACCTCTGAAAGACTGGCGAGAAGATAATTCTCGGGTAAGGGAGCCTCTCCCTCTAGCGGCTTGTAGCTGCTCAACTTCTTCGTCTTTTTAATCTGTGCACCGGGATCTTTGAAGACGCCATCAAGCGGTCTCACGAGAATGGTGTCGCCATCAAGCACCAGAATGCGGTTGTACTGTGTCATTTCCCAAACACGCAGCTTCGTCATGACATCTGCCCATCTATCCTCGGCAGCATGCACCCACTTGGACTCGGAGCGCAAGAACTCCACTGGGTAGACGATAGCACCATCTCTGACCAGACGCTTGCGGCGAGATTCAGAAACGGTGGGTGTCACCATGACGACTATATCGATTCCCTCGGCCCGTGTTGGCAAATGGTGTTTCAGCTGCCATACGAGAATTCGGACAGCTTGGAAGTAGTGGTCGTTTTCGAGATCCTCGTCTTGATCAAGGGTGCCGGAGAGGAATGTAACGTAGGCGAGTTTCTCGCTGCCATCGGGATGCAGGCCGGTGCCGTTAACATCGCCATGTTCGGGGCTGACGACGTGAGCGATGCCATCGGGGGTGTGCTCAAGTCCGTGGTTGTTGTCGTCACCAGAGTTGCTGTGATCTATGATTCCGGACGGCGGTTTGCTAACCTGTTGCTTCTCAGGAGCGGTGTAGGTCGGAGTCCTTGAAACGTGGAGTGTTGTGACCAACAGCAGAAAAATCGCAAAGAAGGCAGCCGTGATGGCAACGACACGGTATTTCGAATTGAGAGCAGCCATGATCACGGTGCGCCAGGGAGGGCAATGGGGAGAGGGAGAAGACCCAACCGTGAGATAAGCATATGGACACACATCGTTATAATAAGCAAAAGCTGCCTTGAGAGCCTCGGCAGGGTCCTAAATGTCGCATGGAAGATCGCGCACCATTTTTGAGATTAAGATAGATTCTGCTACCTTAGAAAGGTATAGAATTATGGCCCGAGCACGAGAAATACAGCTGGTGGCGGCGTTGGCGAGGGGCAGTGCTCAACGAAGAACGGTATTGTTGCACGCCTAACTGTCGCACGGAGCCTGACGATTGGTCTCAGTCCTATCATGGCGAGTCAAATCAAAGGCTACAGTAGGTCTGGTTCATTTCGGAAGATGCAGCAGGGCTGTTGGCATCTTGGCCCACATGGACGAAGTCCGCTTGTGTCCGCTAAGTGAGGAAGCCGCCTTGGCGCGCACAAATGATTGGTTTGTGTAATCCACGGCGAGGATTTTGACGTTCTGATGGGCCGACACAGGGAACATGGATTCTTCTGAATCCCCCTGAGACTATGCCTCTAGCCAGGAGTACAGGACCAGGCGAACAACAGTACCGCAAACTGGATTATCTTCTTGCGGCAGATCTATTTTTCAAGCTGCGAGTGTCAAGAATTGATACATGAGGCCGTCTTCGCGAAGGTCTGGTTGATGGCCGCTTGCGGATGGCTTGGTGGCGACCACCCAGTCAGGCACTAGTGGCAAATGCCAGTCAAAAAAAATCCCACGGAAAAACGGTGGAATATATTATGAGCTGGGTAGAACCAATTCATGCGAACATAGGTCGTATTGATTGCTCTATGCAAGAAGGAAGTTGCGCAATTCACTATCAAACGCGAGATCAATGCAGCTGTCTCAGGATCCGTACAAGCCATCTACCTTCGAGAAAACTAGTATCGTCGTTCGAAGTCTTGTTGATGGTAGTCGTTTCCACGATACTCCTGCTGGGGGTAGTTCTGTGAGCCATAACCTTGTTGATGATGGCTTGACTGCGAATATTCTTGACTTGGCGGCGCGTATTGCTGCTGCTGACAGCCTTGAGTTGGATATTGCTGCTGGTGTTGGTGCTGGTACGATTGATGTGGCTCACCATGGTATTGCTGATTGCTCTGATATTGCGGCGAATTACTGTAAGCCTGGCCCTGGCCTTGTTGTTCATAGGTATTGCGTTCAGTGTGCGGACGGAAATCACCCTGCGGAGGTGGAGCCTGGTATCCTCCACTAACGTGGGGGTTCGAGGTCGGGGCTCCTACCGAGACGTTTTCATTGCCAATATCATCAGGGACACTGATCTTGACGTCGGGTAGATACCTTTGAACCTTCTGTTCGACCATAGCCTGTACAAAAACCCAGCTCTCTCGTTCGAACTTGCGATGACCGCCATTGACCACTCCCAGGATGCTTTCTCGAAGAGTTTCCTGTACCTTCTGCACGAGCGCACGAACCTTACTGAGGAGCTTGGACTTGATGTCGTCCCCGAATCCACGGTCCGCCTGACCAGATGCATCGCGATCGAGCTGAGCGTCGAAGGGATTGCCGCCGAGGATCTTTTCGAGCGGACGCTGAAATTGATCTGGCAGCAGCTCAAACAGTTGCTTCTCAATCTCACCAAGTACCTTGCGAAACTCGAGACGAACTTCTCTGTGAACTCTGGCCAGACCGGTGGAGAGCTTGTCACTGATGACACGCGAGAAGCCACCACCACTGCCTTGATCTTGGTCATCGCGACTCGACCCATCAAAGCCCCTAGCTGAGCCTTCGTTGCTGCTCTTCTTGCCTCCAAACAACCCTCCGAGGCCTTTCACCAAGTCGCCGACTTGATCTGCTATCTCTGCCTTGGCACCGTCACCCAGATCACGTGTGCTTGTGTTGCCACGCAGCCAGCGCTTGATGTGATCCAAGGCAATGCGAGTAAATTGCTCGGCGATTGGCGCGTGCTGCATGCGCAATTTGTCACCGACAGCCTGCTTGATCTCAGGGCTAATGAGTCGTGCTTTTTCCTCGGGGCGTTGACTGGCGTCTTTGATGGTGCTGCTGATCACACCAAGAAGGCCTCCAATTTCTAACCTTGTGCCTCCTGAACCCTGGTTGTTGTCGAAGTTGTCCTGAACAGCATTGAGAGCAGATGACAGGAAGCCACGAGCTTTGCGGGAGAAGTCGCCATCATCATCTCCCAGGCCACGCGATTGAGTCTGGTGCCCGCCGTCGCGACCCTCAGTGAGGTCAAAGATATCGCGTAGATCGCCACCTGCTTCATCGGAAATCTGGCTGAAGCTTCGCGTCAATTTGGCAATCTCATCAGCGAACGGAAGAGACTGGCCGCCGTAAGCATCTGGGGCGGAATCATTCAGGTTCCAAGGGCCACGGCTCCCGTCTGATGAAACAGGTTTGTCTTTGTTGAACAGTGAACGAAATGCATCGATTACTTGAGTCTCGAGGCTGTCGATGGTCTTCTGTTGAAAGAGCTCAAGCTCAGACGCAATGCGGGGCTGGATCTGGGGTGCGAGCGAGTCCACGTAGTCGTCCACCTTCTTGAAGAGTACTTCGGAAATACCACCAGACGACATTTTAGTAGAGATACCGCGTTGTAGGTAGATAAGGGTTTAGGCTAGTGAAATCCGCGTCTGGTAAGGTGTAGTTTGACCTCGGGAGGCTGGGTGAGGTGAGGCGGTGCGAGCGAAGGAGGGGTAAAGCAGCCACCTAGCTACGTCATTGGTCTGTCCTAATTCAGCGCTCGAGCCTACCTCAGCAAAATCCGCAGGAAGGCAGACGTGACGTGCCTACAGAGTATGTTTTCTGAAGAACTGCCAAATTTGCTTTTACTGGAACTCGAGCTTTAGAAGTTGTGAAGTGACGAGTAGGGTGTATCATCAATCGCATGTTATCATGTCGCATAGCTAGGACCGCATGGTCTTGAGATGAGATCTCCAGAAGGTAGGAGGCGCCAAGGAATGATCCTAACGTAGACTGAGCACAAGTAGCTGAGACCTATCTCTATAGACACGAACCAATGCTTCTTGTCACTCCAAGTCACTCTTGCAGATGCAGGCTTGACTGCTTATCATGTCGTAGCGAAAGCAGCAAGAATACTTCGACCGGGCAATTATTGCGTCATAATTGGTGCAGGAGGTGTAGGTATTCGCTGAGATAAGTCGGAAACGCTTGCTGACACGACAAACACTAGCTCGGCCATATTGGCATTCAATGCATGAAGGCCATGAACGCGGCAACTCTTGTTGTCATCAACAGCAATCAAGCTGCTCTAGACCTGGCGGCTTCAATTGGGCTTACCATACAGTACAAGCCGACAAAGAAGGATCCTTTGTGAAGGAAGTGCTCAAGCTCACGCATGGCAAGGGTGCTCTAGCAGCGATAGACTTTGTTGCTGAAGGCGGCTCTATGAAGACGGGTGTGAAAATGCTACGGAGGGCAGGAAACTATTACGTTGTGGGATACGGCGAAAACCTTGACATTCCTACAATTGATATTATCTCAACAGAGATCAACTTCATAGGAAATCTGGTGGGCAGCTACAATGACCTTGCTGAACTAATGGTGCTGGCCGCCCAAGGAAAGGTCAAGTTGCATACATCAAAGTACAGACTTGCGGACTATGCCACTGCGATACAGGATCTCAGGGAAGGAAAAGTTAGAGGACAAGCTATCTTAGTACCATAGCATATGACCCCAAGTAGTACTGTTATGCGTCCCTCGACGGTGGCTTGTCTCTTTATACCTTGCCTTCGTTGGTGTAGCCAATGGCTGTGTCTCTAAGCTTGACCCTATGGACCAAATGTGCATTGCCTGTATCGTGTACGCCTGTTGCATCGCCGAGTACATTACCGGCGTCATCATGAGTCCGATCCCACTCAGCAAGCTCTGTGTTCGGCACGCGTTTCAATTGGTGCACAACACTTCCATCTTCGTTGACCACAGTCAAGGTTCTGATGCTGTACTTGCGGAGGCGCGGAAGAGCGTGAACCCAGGCGACATAGTAGAGGCCCATGCCGACCAAGAGACCCAGTCCAGTGACAATGTAGGTGCCGTACCAGAAAGAGTAGTCACCACCGTCCTCTGGTGGAACCCATGGCATGATCAGAATGAACAGACAGATAAGAGCGGAGAAAATGAGAGCAGAGTGCCACGTTTGGAACTGCGCTGGTGGGAGGCCTTCCTTCTTACGGCGGTAACGAATGGCGTAAATACCAACGACCATAAGGAAGATGAAGACGGAATCCGGGTAGGAACGCAAATCAACCAAGAAGTCGAAAGCGTCGCCGAAAGGTAGGGCGAGAATGATGATGCAGGTCATGATCCACTTGAGCAGGATTGGCGCAAAAGGTGTACCAAAAGGCTTGGTCGAGGCCCATACATGTGGCCAAGGGATAACACCCTGTCGAGCACATTCTCGGATCTGACGCGTAGCTCCGATGATGACAGCCATGATGTTACCAGCTGCACTGACAGCGATCAAAGCGGGGAGACCTTTCGCAGCTTTTGTACCGAATACCGCTTCAAAGAAGAGAGCTGCGGCCAATTCACCTGACTCGCGAATCTCAGCTGCTGGAACTGCGGCGAAGTAAGCCACATTGGCGAGGACGTAGAGAATGAACACGATAACGAGCGACAGAGGCGCCACTTTCTTGAGCAGTGGGAATGGGTTCTGTTGAGAAATTAGTGGCGAAGACTTTGAGGCTTTAGGACCACTCACCTTGATCTCGTTTGTGACGTTGAAAGCGTTCGCATATCCTTGATAGGCAAAATTCACGCTGACCAACGCATTCACCAGGTCGTTTCCGTTGGTGGTAATGCCTTCAAAGGAGTTGCGGAAGTTTACGTGGGGGTCTTGAACTCTGGTGCCACCTCCAAGTACAGCAAATCCGGTGATAACGATGAACAGCAGAATGATCAGCTTTACAAGGGAGATCAGGTTCATCAACCTCATGCTCCATTTCGTGCTAAGTAGGCACTAGCTATTTGTTAGCTCGTCTACTTGCTGGAATTGGTGGTCACGTACCAAAAATGCAAGGAAGGTATATGAAGCCATCGCCAGGCCTTTGTTCTCCCATTCAGAAGCTGTGTACCCTGCCGCACGGTAAATGTAGCGCGCAAGTACTACCGCGTTACTACTTGAGAACGAAAATACAACTGTGAAAAAGGCGTATGTCACAGGGAATAGGAATGCAGGCTTTGGAAAAGCCTGCTCGAGGTATGCCACTTGGCCACTGGACGGCGATTAGATCACATACTGGAGCTGGGAAACATGATCACTGACCCGGAACGATTTGGGAATAAAGAAGCGTACTCTAGGTAGACAGCAAGGGTAGCTGAAGCTTGTTAGTTTATCAAGAAAAAAGGTGTGGGAGCATACGAACTCGCAGCGATGATGAAACCGAAAATCCAGTAAAGGATCGAAAGGCCCACAGAGTCGAGCGCACGTAGAATAGAGCCAGCTGTACATGGTATTAGCTTCGCGCGTTTCCTTCGTGTACCTGAGTCTCTGGAGTCGACTTACGTGTACTGAAGACTCCAGTGCCCACCATCTGGCTGACGTTCAAGAATAGGATCCCGGCCCATCCAACGTGGTAGCCCAATGGACTGACTGTCTCAACCGGGGCACCGTTGTGATCTTGGTAGATAGGGACTCCATCGACAAATACTTCTTCGCCAATCTGAGCATTCTTTGCTTTGACGTCTACAGCATCGACATTGTCGCTAGAGTCTCCCCAGAAGAGATGCTTCAAGTGCGACGCGGAAAGAGCCGCCATGATGCTAACGGACGTGAAGGAGAGCGAGGACTCCGGGAAGCGTTTGTAAACTCATCATGAGACCCGAATTAATATATGACATCTTGTATTATCCCGATGGTACGTTGCCAAGCGCCGACTGGTAGGGTTGTGAACATGCAATTTTGCCCAGCCTCGCGTCATCGCAGAATGTGCGACCAGCGCTCTACAAACATCTGGTGATTATCGCGGCGTTGACTTGGCAGATAAGGTTCAGCGCCGATCTGGAAGGTGTTCAAGTTTTCTCGTGTTGGATGGAACGTTGTTCAGGCGCAATGTTGCAGTCTTGAGTCTGCACAGGCGTTACCACGGCCAGCTGATGGCTCTGATACGACATTTTTCTCGAGCCTTGTGCCATACACCATCATTTCTTTGTGATTCCGGTCTTACAGTGTGAAGCTTGAGTATATTGGAGGATGCTGGGCGTTCACATCGACTTCGTTATCATGTCAAGGCCTTCGCCTCTCGCCACCACATCCATATTGCGTGTTCCTCACCCTGCCTGAAGCAGATCTCTCAGACAACAAATGTCTTTCATAGTCCGCCTCTTGTCTTTGCATCTGATCAGTGGCAAATGGAGATTGCGCTGGCCTGTAGTGGTAGTCTGCTCCAGAAACGAAGAATTACAGATCCGAGTATCTCTATGTACTGCCGGAGGCGTACATCATATCTGGAGGGCTTGCATAAATCATGGATCATACGTGTGTTGGTGTAGGTCAATGTTTGCAGGGCGAGAGTGGGACGCGTTCCTGACTCAGCAGGTGGACCCTGAAGTCCAGCTTCTCGACAACCTCGGGACATGGCTATCTCCTCACATCGCAATTGAGGAGTCGTCGCAGGACGAACTAACTAGCATGACCGCCTTGTTGATCTTCACTCCTGTGTCACTATTGCTTTGTGCTCCAGACTGAAAGAATTGACAGCAACAGTATCAGCTGATTGGGCAAAAGACTTACATCTAAAATGAGCCGGCTTCCGCACCCTCACTCTGCTCACGGGCGAATCGAACACCTCTCGGACTTCACCTCCTTACAGTGGTGTCAGGATTTGCTCTCCGACCCCTCGATAACGCGTATACAGAAGCGCCATGTCCCCGACCAACGCGACGACGTCTCAAACACACTCTTCACGAAGACAATGTTCACCGACGAAGCCATAAGGGCGTACCTGTCCATGTATAGGCCCGGGAAGGTTGATAGAGAGCACGATGAAAAGGCTGTGTTCACTGGCAATGCATCGTCGGAGAGTTCCGGACCAGGAACTGTTCAAGCTTCCTCAGCAATATCCTCGATACTTTCCAAGGAGGAGTATGTATGGAGTGCGACGGATCCGGATACTCCAGAAATGTATCTGCTTGTCAGCCTTGGAAGGGATATAGATGGTGGTGTGCGGCGCCTACATGGAGGCGTGACAGCCACACTTCTTGACCAGGTGACTGGAACACTGATATCGCAAGTGTTTGATAATACCTGCGCAACCGCCAACTTAAACGTTACATACAAAGCCGCGGTGACAACGCCATGTGTATTGCTTTGCCGAGCAAAGGTGGTTCGAAAGAAGGGCAGATGGATTGAGTCGATTGGTTGGATAGAAGATGGACACGGCAAAGTCTTTGCAGAGGGTCGCGGCGCATTCGTCTTGAACAAGCATGCGTTGGCTGCTGCTGCTGCTGCTGCTAAATTATGACCTCATCATTCAAATAGCAGCACGCAAATGCTGAGACTGTAACCCGACAACCACGCCAGAGGTACATAAAAATGTTCTGATGAATCTTGTGAAAACTTGGTTCATCATATACATCAGTTCGTCGCCTTCATGCATCCGATGACTTGAGCGTTGCGACTTGTGTTAGCTCATATCGTTGAAACCAATGTATTGAACTTGATCTACAAATCAGACAGAGAGTAGCCATGGGAAATGGTGTGTTGGCTGTTGATCGCATCGTCTAGCATACAGGCAATTGCTCTGCCTGGCTGAGCCTCCGAGAGTATCGTTCGGACGTGTCGGAGATCACGCCAGCTCCGACATATATCTATGACTGCAGTTTTGAACATCACGTCGGTGGCATACATGATTGGACCAGCATACTTCGACATGACGCTAGATGCATTATCTCCGTTTACATCCGCTGCCTCCACCTCTCACCATTTGCTCTAATCTGCAGCATACAAGTACACCTTGTTCTCAACTTCAATCACATTATGCTTACATTGAGACACCCAGCCCTAGCAAGACTCACACACCTGCGTACCCACTTTCCAATCACCGCCACACCCATCGCACGCAAACTCAACACGTCATCCTTACCAACCACAAATATGTCTACTCTCTCCATCAGCTCGAAATACCGCATGCCATCAGGCTATGAGATCCCAGTCCTTGGCTACGGTGTATACCAGACCCCCGCTGCAGAGTGTGCCGAAGTCGTGACACACGCGCTCAAGACCGGCTACCGTCATGTTGACTCAGCGGTTGCGTACCGGAATGAGCAGCCGTCCGCTGAGGGCATGAAGGCCAGTGGCATCGCAAGGAAAGACCTGTTCTTCACGACCAAGATTCCTCCCAAGGACATGAGCTATGAGAACTCGAAGCAGCATATTGATAATACGCTCAAGGCTACCGGGTTCGAGTATGTGGATCTGTATCTTTTGCATTCGCCGTATGGCGGCAAGGAAAATCGCATTGGGGCGTGGAAGGCGCTTGTGGAGGGTGTGGAAGCGGGGAAGATCCGCACTATCGGCGTGAGTAATTATGGTGTACACCACCTGGAGGAGCTGGAGGCGTACATCCAGGAGACGGATAGTAATGAAGGAAAGAATAAGGGTGGCGTGATTAGTATCAACCAAGTCGAGCTTCACCCATGGTTGGCAAGGAAGGACATTGTTGATTGGTGCAAGCAGCGAGACGTGCTCTTGGAAGCGTACTGTCCGATCGTTAGGGCGACGAGGAACGACGATCCTCTGTTAGCGCCGTTGGTGAAGAAGTACGGCAAGACACCGAGTCAGATCCTGATCAGGTGGAGTTTGCAAATGGTGAGCTGGTGATGTCGATATTGCTTTGGAGCATTGCTAACTTGGCAAACCAGGGCTTCATCCCGCTTCCCAAGTCGGTCACCAAATCCAGAATTGAAGAGAATGCACAGGTGTACGACTTTGAGCTTTCCCCCGAGGATATGAAGACCCTTGATACCGGGGCATATGAACCATGTGCATGGGACCCTACTGTCAGTCGCGATTAAGAGGGAGCATTCTAGTACGGTTTATGGAGACGTGGTGTGTATTGTTCATTATGAATTGGATATGTACTTCATGTACTGTGGTATCATTGCTGGAAACAAAAGAAAATTTAGACTGCCTTCCCAGTAATTCGTATATGACTGTTCTTGTGCAGTGGTATGTCGTCCCCGAACATGCTGTGCGGTGTCTCGTGACTGCTGCGCGAACTGCCTTCGCTGCTATCTTTAAGCTTGTCCACGTGCTCCACCACGACATTCAACTCTGTCGTGCGATGAATCTGCCCCAAACTCTCATCGCTGTCATTACGACTGTGGATCTTGCTCCTTCCACCTCCCTTTGCGGCGGAGGTCAACTGGAAAGACTGGAATTGGTTTGGCTTTGACTTTGAACGTCGGTCGGATTGCGAATTCGATGGACCGGTGGAGCTGCCAAACTCATCAGGGTCGGCGTCGTTCTCGGTCTTGCCCTTGGCGAGACGGACAATCAGGGAGGCCATGGACATTTCGATGTTCAGCTTTACCATGTAGACGACAGGGTGGAACTGAATATAGACGACTTGGTTCTTGAGGAACATGAGACCAATCAGAAGACCCTAAGTAGATTAGCATGTGAGCTTCGCAGAAGAGTGGCCACAACTTACATCCATGGCGATGGATACCACCATGAGTTTTGCATTGAAGCTGACGAGAGGCTTGTACTTTGTGAGGCCGACTTGATCGACAAGCCTGATCTTGACAATGCGCAAAAAGTACCAGTTAAGGCCAGCATCGACGATAAGGATAAGCACCTTGGATATTTTATCCCAAACGTTGTTGATTTTGACAAAAGTGTCGCTGACAGGAGGAATAGTGTGCGCAGGTATCCAGATACAGAAGACAGCGATATTGATGGCGGAGATGACAATAAATGTACCCCATTTGATGTTGCGGACGGTTTTTCGATGCTCAGCAATCAGTGCAATCCGATTAATGATGATTTGCATAAGCAGTTGTATTTGAAAGACCCAGAAGAGGAGAATGAAGAAGAGGACTGGAACACTGTCTTCTCGTTAGCTTCGAACAGTATATTGACTAAGGTTCATACGTAGGACCCAATGTTCCGGTCAAGAACAGCCAACCGACAATGCCGATACACAAGTTCACGATGATCTCACCCCACAGCATGTAGATGTAGACAGATCTTAGCGGATTTCGGTTCCGCATCGTTTGTTGAATGGCTTCCCATACTGTAAGAAAACCGAACCCAATTGTGAAGCCTGCTGCTACTGCAGCGAGCTGGAAGTCCTCGACAGATGCCGACATGGCAATTGGCACCTTTGCTCAGAAGGGGAGCTCCAAGGTGGAAGGGTAACAGAGCCAGAAGCCGCGATGGATCCTCATTGTATATATCTCGGACGACTCAGTTAAAGGGGAACTTGCCTCTGGTGGGACCTGCCGAGAAGGTTTGCACTGACTCGGCATACACAGAGTAGTGTTTGATATTCGCTCGCCACTTGGATGCATGCAGCGCTCCCTGCCGCTGTTAGCACCACCCGGCTGGAGAGAAAACTGGCCCCTGCACCCTGGCCAGAAGCTCTTTCATCCAATAGCCGTTCAAAGTAGGTTTCTAGTAAGGAAGCTGTCTCAAGCGATTCCACGTTAGATACTCCGCGGCATGCTGACAGCCACGATCACTCTGCACACAGTAAGCTCCGACTGACAGTGCCCGCATCCAAAGTCACCACTGCAAAGTCGCCCTAGAATCGGATCATCCGCATCATGCTGGCTCGCGCTGCGGCAGCTGCGGCGACAGCAGGGCTATGATGATGCATTTCTCGATATGCGTCAGCTCCGCAGTATCGGATTTGCCTCATCAACCTCGGTACGCTGCGCAGGAGTGCAAAAAAACTCAAATGTCATCTCAACATCCATGTCGCGCACCGACAAGCGACCCCAGCCCCATGGAACGTCTTGGGCTGCCGTGGCTGAAGACGGCTTGCGTAATTGGTTTACTCTCGCTTAAGGACGATCATACAGCCTGAGGGTCTCCGGTAAGGAAGATCGCATCTGGAAGCTTGCTGCCGTTTGAAATTTCTCACACGAGAAGCACCCATGGTCACTGTGCATACCTGCATCCATAATTGTCTGACTGTTGTCCAGATGAAACAGTGAAATGTAAGCTGCAAACGTACGAATACCGGTATGGGAGGAAAGCGTCATGACCAATGAGTGTTGGGGCTCCGCTTTGCAAGTGTGAATCACGACCACTACTCATGGAACTCAGTAGCTCAGCTGCCAGCAGTCCGCCTTCTTGTTGACTCTATCGCCCTGGAGTGTCCCTGACATTGCCAATGTTGTTACGAGGCAATGAAGCGGCCAGGAGCACCAACACGGCAACGGTATGCACGCAATTTGTGCACGCCATCGACGGGTGTCCTTAAGACCCTGACGGTGTAGCTTACCCAACGGGAAGCCAAGGTGCAACTGCCTAAAGCAGCTCCATCGACCGAGATGGTCGTCTCCAGATCCTTTAATCTTGACACACGGCCTGCTTGAGCTTTCTGTACGCGTCCACAGTCCGAAGCAGTGTCGGAGGATGGACTGGGTAGCAGAGCCAGGTAGTCACGGCGACAATGGCGACTACCAATCATCCATGGCAAAAACCTCCACCGGGAAGCCTGAAGCCTAACGGCACATCTGCTGTCACTGCAAGTTAGGAAAAGTGGAAGACCAGGGGAAGTGAATAAACTTCGCCGATGCTCGCCGTGGCCTCTCAATCCTGAAGGACCCACTCGGAAGTGTCCGCGATACGAGTGCTAGCACCGAAGCAGCAGCACTGCACGCCTGTCCTTGCGCCAGACTTTAAACCCCGGATCATTCTGAGCTGAAATCCCGTCGGCCTCATTCTCGCCATGTTTTTCGACTCGCAACACGCCGCAAGTGGTCCTTTGGTGTCTGCACGCTGCAGTTCGTCGATCGCGTTTGACGGTGCACGGTGGCTGCCAACCACGTGTCGCCGACTTCACGACTCAATATGCCACTAGAGTTGCCGACGTTGTGGGCAATCGATCGCCCCTACAGGATCCCTCCAGGCTTCTGCCGTGACAGGCTCCTCGCGATCTACACGCGCCCCTGTCTGCAGTGCACCTGCTGCCTCAGGGGCTAGAAAAATGTTCAACCTAGGTATCTGTACCTGACGGCCACTCTTAAGACGATTGTTGTACTTCGCTGCGCCGTCCTTGTCCTCTATGCTATGGCTCCTTGTTTAGGGAGACGCAGACCGCAAGGGCGCGTTCACAATCACAGTACCGACACCACCAACATCAGCACGTCAAGCACGGGACACTAAAACTCAAAATATTTCCCCAGAATAACAGTGATCGGGGAGAACAAAGGCGGATCTGCGGGCCATTACGCCTAGGGCGTTTGACCTGTCAGTGTCATGGAGCGTCGGCCCTTTTACCTGGCGATCACCTTGGACGTTCCCACCTCCAGAGAAGAAGATGCGAGAGCGGCGTCAAAGCGTCTGGAATCCAAGATGGAAGGCGAAAAAGCGTCAACTTCGCACATGATTTTTTTTAGAGCCGACGATGGATGCCGCAAGAGCTGGATTCGATGGTCTACGGGAAGACGTGATGTGCGATTTCCCCCTTTTGATTGGCAGTCATGACGGAGCGGGGGACTGGGACGTTGCTTGCGCTCCTGACATTAACTGTCTATCAAGATTCTTGAATGCAATATACTTGATATATCGCTTACACACAGTTCTATACCGTTACTTCCAAACACACATCTAGTTGTAGAAACATCCCACGGCGACTAAACACCTCTACTCCACGACCACAACACGCTCGAACGCGCCCCAAAACCAAGCTGGCTGGCAAGCCGCAAAGCCCTAGCCAAATCAGCTCTCCCTCCCTGTAAAGAAATACCAAACCTGACACCGCGTGTACAGCATAACAAGTCCCGCCAGCTTTGGCGCAAACCGATACAACACACGAGTCTCAGACGAAAACCACGAACCTGCATATAGCGTTACAGACTAAATCGTGCAAGTCCGCTTGAGAAAAGCCAAGGAGTCTACCCACTGGTTTTCTGTGTCGCAAGGCTGCTAGAGCATAGGAAGAAGGAGACGAATGATCATTCACGGAAGTGGGATCATGATACGTACGTAGAGAGGTATCAGCATCAGCATCAGCATCAGCATCACCATCGACAGAGAAATTAATTACCCCGCCCTCCCAAAAGAGCAAGGTAGTAAATATCTACCATCCTTCAAACCATAAACCCTAATCCCCTTCATCACCCTCATTTCCCCCATTTCCTCACCACCACCACCACCACCACCACCACCCCAACCCACCCCCTCACGCATTCCCACACATATCCTGCCCACAGCCATTCCGCGCCCACACACCCGTATTGAAACTAACACAGCCACCAATACCCGTCGCGCGGCGCCGACTGCACCCCGCGTCCCCGCAGATGATGAGCGGGCCGCAGGTGGAGCTGCACGCGCGCTGGTCGGCGCTCACCCACAGCGCGGAGAAGGAACCTGCTGGGCCGCTGGGCGGGTTAGTTGTGTTCAACAATGAGATGGGGTAGGGTGGTGGTTATTGGTTGATGGGTTGGATTGGATGGTGCAAAGGGGGGAGGGGGGGTTGTGTGAGAGGCATGGGGAGGGCTGAGGCTCGGGGGAACGGCGATGTAAATGTCAATGTCAATGGCAATGGCAATGGCTTATGTACATACCCTGTAGTCTGAAACGAAGCTGGATGTCTCTCGCCAATGTAATTCTGACAATTCGTGTCCGAGTAGAAATTCACCTGTCCGGCGGACGCGACGGCAACGATACCTGCTGAAGCGGCGAGTAGCGATAGGATGGGGGAGGGGAACATGTTCTCGGCGGCGCTGGGCGCTGGGTGGGGGATCTGCTTGTTGTGTTGTGGAGTTGCTGCTGCTACTGTTGCTGCTGCTGTGACTGTTATCCTTGCTCTTTTGTCCCTGCTCTTACTCTGGAATATCAACACCACACCACTGGTATTTATACCGTACCAACACCCCCCACCCTTCCTCACCGAAGCCTCACACCACCCGCCATCTATCTGAGCCGATCCGCACGCACCCCAATATCTGCATCCCCCGCCCGCTTTCACGAGCTGAGTCAACACCGCACACCAGGGAATATAGATGAATACGACATCCCAACCGCAAACAGAGCGACAAGATCGCGTGTGCGTCGCGTGGAAAGTGCACATTGGGCTGGATTAAGCAGGTGAGGGTGGGTTTTGGGGGTGTGTGCGCGATGAGTAAGCTTCTGGTTTGGGTAGTTGGTAGTTTGTAGTGCGCAGGGGGGTTTGCATGTGGGGGGGTGAGTAATACGAGGATGGGGGGTTTTATGGGTGAGGCGGTGTGTGATGTGTTGTGTTGGCATTGTTTCTTGGTCTCATTATATGTACTACATAGTTTTGTGGTTTTGTAGCTTGCGGGGTGCGCGCAGTTGGAGATAGCGCGCAGGGATGGAGTTGGGATATGCGACTACTTCTTACTGGTGGATGACTCCCTCCTGCATCAGCTCGTCGTCAAGCCCAGCCCAGTATCTGATCCAGTTGAAGATGCTCTTGTGCCACAGCAAGCTGTTGTCGCGCTTGGTGACCCAGTGGCCTTCGTCGGGGAAATGCAAGAAGCGGCTCGGGACGCCCAGGCTCTGCAGGATGTTGAATGTCTGCAGGCCCTCGGAGATCAGCACGCGGTAGTCGAGGTCGTTGTGGATGATGAACTCGGGGGTGCTGAAGTTGGCCGAGTTGATGATTGGGTCCCATTTCTCGTAGTTGGCGCGGTCGTTCCAGATGGTGCCGTTGTTGTCGCGCTGGATGAACCACAGCTCGTCGGTGGAGTAGCTGGCGACTTGGTTGACCTTGCCGTCGTGGCACACAAGGGCCTTGAATTCGCGACCCAAAGCGTGACCTTGGATATAGTTGGTCAAATAGCAGCCGAACGAGGCGCCGCCGGCGATAGCGCGGTCGGTGTCGATGTAGGAGATGTTGGCCTTGATGTGGTTGAAGACGGTGACGAGATCAGTGTACGGTGTGCCGCCCCAGTTGGCCTGAATCTTGTCGGTGAAAGCCTGGCTATAGGATGGAGAGCCCGTGAACTGAGTGGACACGACGACGAAGCCCTGCTCAGCCCAGAGGCGGAGGTTCCAGCGCTGAACATTGTTAGCAAAGAATCTGAAAGATAACCCAGAGTACTCACCACGCTCCAGTTGTCACCTTGGGTAGACTGGGGACCTCCGTGGATGATGAACATCAGCGGGTACTTCTCCTCAGGGTTGAAGTTGGTGGGGTAGAAGACAAAAGATTGAACCTGATCGCCATCCTCGTTCTCAACCCAGAAGTTGGATGTGGAGTTGGGCAGAAGACCAGCAAGCTCGGGGTCGACCTCGTTGGCAGTGAAGATGATGTCCTTATCCTGTCCTGGGTACTGCTTGTAGAAGAGACGGCTTGTCCACGAGGCCGCAGCCGAAACGAACGCGGAACCGTCTGGGTGGATGTCAAAGTCGGAGAGAACAGAGTCGGGCCCGGTGAAGTTTACGGGCTTGAAGTCAGCAGGGGCGTCGTGAGGTACGAGCCAGAGGCGGTTCGCAGCATGGAGCTCAGAGACGACCCAGAGATCGGCGTCGTCAGGGCTCCACTTCAGTCCGGAGGGCGATGAGTCCCAGTCCTCAGCGACCGCATGTACCTCTGAGTTCAGGCCGTCGATATCTGCAACGTAGAGCTTGAAACGGTCTGACTCGTAGTCAATGCCGTCTTGTTGGCCATATGCCAGCTTCTTGCTATCGTGGGACCAAACAGGGTAGCCTGACGCGCCTTGGGCAGTCTCAGGTGCGGTGGTGCCAGGACCGTTGATGGCTACAGCGACCTCGGAGCCATCGTGAGGCACAACGTAGATGTAGCTGGCCGTGTAATTCGCCTTGGGTAGGTCAGGAGACTTGCTGCGGAAGGCTACCTTGCTACCATCAGGCGAGATCTCGTAATCACCCGGGTCACTTGAAGATCCTTGGACCGGGCTCTCCGGGTGAGTGATAGTGGAGTTGATACCCTTCAACAGGTTGGTGATGGATCCATCGAAAGAATAAGTGCCGTTGCCCTTTGCAAGGCTACCGCTAAAGACGGCATAGCGCTGCTCGGTGATGTAGTAGTTCCAGTGGCGCACAAAGTTGGCGTCGTACAGTTGGCCCGCAGATTTTGGCTTCGTAGCAAGTTCTGGGTTGTAGGCAGAGCCGTTGCCCCAATATGCGAGGGTGTTCAGTACAAAGTTGAGAGATCCGTCGGCAGTCTTCGCAGCCTTGAGGCCTGTGAAGGGTGCATTGAGGGAAGCTACTAACGAGCTGGAATCTATTGTCAGTTGAATGGTATGTTTCCGCGGGGAGGTGCTGCTCACGGATTGAATTCGCCACTGAGATCAGCTGTGTAAAGGGTCACGCCGCCAGGAATCTCTTCGTTGCTAGCGTTCAGGTACAGGATGCTCTCGTCTGTTTCGCCGATCCAGACAACCTCAGAGACCTCACTGCCGAAAGGTGCCTTGGTTGTGTTGCCACTTTCAACGTCGAGGAAGTACCAGCCAGTTGTGGCCTTGGCAGTGGTCCAGTTGTAGCTGGTCGAGGTAAAGAGCGCTCGATCCTGTGGAAATGAATATGATTGAATTCAGGTTCTGAGACTATACGTACTCCCTTCGGGCTCAGACTTCCAGTACTCCTACGAGGCGCAGCAAGCATGCCCCTAAGGATGTCAACAGATAGTCCAAGACCGGATTTACCCAACTCACTCAATGGTAAAAGCCTGTGCCGAGCCAAGGAGCAGGCCAGCGGCCAGCATGGTAGTTCGCATCGCCATCTTGTTTGAGCTTTCCAGCTTGCGAAAATGCGAAAGGCAGAGGACAAGACTAGAGTCATTGTGCAGGCGAGACGAGGCTTTTCAAGCTTCCCCAGCCTCCCGAAGAGTTACGCCGTCATGGACGGTGGACTCTTGATAATCGTTGCCAAGCGGGCCTTGAACAGAGGACCTGCCTAACACTTACACAGGCTAACCTTTTATGTCGATGCCAAGGAAGGTTAGCCTGTGCAAGTGCGGCCTTGTCTTCCTTGCGTGGAGAATCGGCTCATGAAGACGTTGTGTTTGTGCCGCTGAGGCGTCTTCCTGGTTGATACGAGCGGGGCTCTGGTTGAACATCACAGTGTAGTACCGTTACCTGCCAGATTGAGCGGAGGCGACCAGGATGGCATGCCGACCGTGTGAGATGGACATTGGCGATGGATCAGGTCTCTGCGAGATGACGCGATAAGGCGTGTCCTGTGTATGCGCGTGGTGCTTCAATGTCACGAGGATTGACTTTAGAGTGTGCAGATGTGGGGGTAGTTGAGAGTGCATTGTAAGAACAGTGTGTAACATGTGCTACCATTGGCGACAATACAACGTGCGCAGAGTGCAGCTTAGATTTGAAAATACTGATCGAGGATAGGTCTCCTTAAATTGATTAGACGACGTCTCAATACACTCAGCGAGTCGCTTGCAGACATTGTGCGTGGTGCTGACGGAGGCATGGGTAGGGTGGAGTTGCTGGGGAGGTTTCTGGAGGCTGGTGCTGTGCGACACGTACCAAGCAGCAGACAAGCGAGCGGTACGATCACGTGATGCAATAGAGTGGCGGTGCTGTTGTTCCGGCAACACGGTAACCCACGAGGTCCAGGGCTGGACGACGTGGAATCAGCAAACGTGTAGAGACATTATCTGTCATTGAAATTGCAGATGATGTTGTCAAGGAAATAATCTACTTCTTAAGGACTGGCATACCTATTCTCAGGTGGTGCGCAAACAGAGCCAGCAGGCCTGCTGCGAGGCGTCTCCCTATTGGAAACCTGCATCTTCCTAATGAAAAAAAAAGCAGTTCTTATGGATGCCAAGTTTGTAATGCTTCCAGACAGCATTGGTGAACAGAAGCAAAGAGGAAGAGGTATGAGTGAGGCAGACGCCGTGACTGGTCACTCAACTGATCACAGCATGGCTTTTCACAAAACACAGTACAGCCTTGATACCTAGCTTGCGCCGATTTGCGGTGCGCAGCAAGTGGTGGTGATGTGGCGCACGGGCTCTCTATATTTAGCAATCATGACAACGGGATTGTCCTGCAACGGCTGAAGTCGCAAAACAGTGGAAGTTGATAGAGGCAGTCAGCGGCCGTTTGTGCGACGATGACGGTGCCAATGGCAGCACTGGCATCGGCGGCGCAGTTGCGTTCAGCTGTTGAGAGACGGGTTGTGCCTGTGTAGTGGCAGCAGAACCCAAGACTCGTTGCGCCGCCTCCTTTGCAGCCATCTCTCAGGCGAAACGGCTGCCCACTGGCGCACTGGGCGCCCTTGTATACGAGGCCAACACTCGGCGACAGCGTCGACCGTGGTGTGCTTCGCCTGCGACCTCGCTCCGCGCAGCTCTCTCCAGACTCAGGAGACGACGCGAGGGCTCTCTGCTCTGCACTCTGCTTGCTCGCTGCAGGGCTGCCGTTCGCCCAGGACCGCTACTGTCGACGCCCGCCTGTCGCCCGCCTGTCACCTGTTTGTTGCCCACCCGCCACGCTGCTCGCTGCTAGCACCTCGTCATCCCGTGTTTGAGGCCGTCCAGGTCCCCCCCGTTTGATTTGCGACGCGCCCTCAACACTGCTGCGCGCATTCTCCTCCTACCCGCAACCCCCCCGCTCCGATCCCCAGCTAGATCTACGCACCGCCACGCCTGCGATTCCACGCGCAAAAGGCCAGCCCTCTGCTGCCGCCCACGGCACGACGCAGCATTGTCCAGAGACGGCGCCCGCCCTGAACATGAAGGCGAGCTGCAGACAATGAAGGCAGTCATCAGTCAGCGCGAAGTCGCGCCCATGCCCGGTGGCAGACCACCCCCGGTCCCCTCCCATGGGCATATACATCCCCCACCACGACCGCGGCAGCAACGCCAGACGAGGACGATGACAAGGACGACGAGGACGAGGACGACACCGCCGCCGCTGCTGCGCCTGCTGCCCACCGTCTTGCTCTACCTCGCCCTCGTCGCCTGCCTACCGCGCGCCGCCGCCGTCTTCATCAACTTCGAGAACTGCCTCGACAAGCTGTACCTCGACAATGACACACCCTTTCTGCAGTTCACGCCCATGTACGCCTGGGCTGCCTTTGACACGCACAACCCTGCACACAACCTGAACGTCACCATCTGGGGAAATGTGTCAGGTCAGTCTGACAGGGGCACTCTGCCTCCACCAGACGATCCAAGCTGGAAAAACCCAGACGAGGCCTTGTTTGGCAAGATTGAATCCGTCGACAAGGCCTCGAACCACTTCACCACGCTCTTTTCCGACTTCAGGACCCTCACCTACTCGTCCTGGACCCCCTTGGGCGTACCCTTCTGCTACAACATCCTCAACAACTCCGTCTCGGAATGTCCCATGGCGCCAGCCTTTGGTGCCAATGCGAGCGACCCAGACACCCTGCCCGGCTTCACCATCAGTCACGATTTCCACAGCACCTACGCCTTCTCCACCTGGGCCTCCGAGATGCGCATCGTGTCTGGTGACAAGAGGGCGTACACGTTGGGCTGCGTGTCTGCAAACATCACACCAGATCTGGGAAAGAGGCTTTCTGACGCAGTCTGCTACTTCCCCGTTGCCGTGCTAGTTCTCGTGGGCATAGCCACTGTGTTTGCCGCCACCTGCAGTCCGTGGGGCAGCTCCAACATTTTCCGCTGGTCAAGCAACTACGGCCGTGATGAGGATCTCCTGCGCCTCGTTACACCAGGCTTTGGTGACTGTCTGCAGTACATCCAATTCACCGTCTTGGCTGGCAGTCTGAGCTTAAACTACCCTGGCTTCTTTCAGCCGGCCATCAGCCAGGCTAGCTGGTCTGTCCTGCTGTTCAACCAGAGCTTCGTGAGTCAGGGCAACGGCTCACAAAGTCTCGCTGACGGCATCTACATTGTCAATGGTACCTATGGCTTGACTCGTCTTGGACAGTACGTAGGCGTGACCATGGAACGGGACATTTGGGCCTGTATGGCCATATTTCTTCTGGTAGTCATTGCCATTGTTGTCGTGCTGACCCAGCTCGGCTTTTTGGGGCGCTGGCTCATGCGTTTGCTCACCAACACCCAGGACGGAGATCTCACAGGGAAGAATTGGCCATTCACTGCCGGCAACATTGTCCGCATTATTTTCAATTTCTTCATGCTGCCCATTATCGCACTATCGCTGTTCCAGCTGGTCGTCGCGCGGCGCTCGCCAGGGTCCGTCATTGGCGCTTCTGCCGTGCTTCTCGTCGGAGTCATGGGAGTGGCGTTCTGGATCTTCTGGCTCATCTTCACCACGCGACCTCGCGCTCATTTATTTGACGACCTACCGACGGTGCTAACCTATGGCCCACTTTACAACACATACTCTGACGACGCTGCACCCTTTGCTTTCATCCCTGTCTTACTGACCATCATACGAGGCATTGCCATTGGAGCCATCCAGCCTTCTGGCATTGCACAAATCATCATGCTCGCCATCTGCGAGGTAATCTTAATACTGACACTACACGCGTTCCGACCGTTCCAATCCAACACGTCGATGAACGCATACCACACCTTCTTCTCTGTAGTCCGACTCGCCTGCATCCTCCTATCGGTTGCCTTTGTGCCTTCTCTTGGGGTGTCGGAATCGTCCAAGGGCTGGATCGGGTACGCGATTCTACTCCTCCATGCTGTTGTCCTCATCTTTGGCTTCTTCCTCAACGCTCTGCAGACCATTGTGGAGGTGATTGCGAGATTGTCAGGCGCAGGCGCAGATACCAGGGGTGGACTTACTAAGGTGTTTGGCAAACGCCAACTATCAAAACGAGCCAACCATCGTCAACAACGCAGCAGCCTCAACTCCAACGCGGCGATGCTTGTCAACGATGAGAACAAGAACATCCAGCTCATGGAGAGCCGATCACGCAGTATGTCTGCCAGCTCGGCAGTTTTGCTTAATCAGCCCTACGACAGAGACGAGCAGCGTCGCAGTGGAGGATTTGACTTTAGCGAAGGGACGAGTCCTGGCACGCCGGGGGGGAACGCCATGCCCTTTAACTTTCTGGGCGGAGGCTCTAGTCACGGTTCTCGGAGGCCAACCATGGGGACGCAGTTGGAGTCTACAGATCCGTACTACAGACCGCCTCGTATGCGGACGAACACGATAGACTCGGTAGGTCCGGGCGCGCGAGGCCGGGGACCGCCACCTCCAGGAAGCGCCGACATTGTCGATACGCCCTACTCGGATCAGATGGATATTGAAGCCGGTTACGATGCCGGGGAGGGGCCGTCTCGCGCGTCGCCAGCATACCTACGCTCGAACAAGGAGAACGATTCTGACCCGAATCTGGAACGTCGCAACAATACGGATTACTCTGTGCGGGAATCCGACTTTTACTACGGTCTTCGCGGGCCCGCGCTCTCGTCGCAACCCAGCCGGAAGCTGAAGACGGGACCGGCGGACCCGATGAGTCCAGTTTCGTCTGCCACAGGGTGGTTCAAGAGCCTGAATTTGCTGGGCGGTGGGCGCAAGAAGGAAAAGAGCAAGGGGTTCGAAGTGGTCAGGAGCACAAGGATGCCACCTCAGATGATGGCAGTAGAGGAACAGGATGAACCTGAGCATGCGCAAGGGCCAGCACAGGAGCCTTACCGCGATCACCCCGACTCACCAGAGTCAAAGAAGAGTCAGAAGAGCCCACCGCGAGCCGTTGCGCCAGCTGGGGTACTCGGCGGCCCGCAGCGCAGATCACAGTCCAGCGACAGCGAGTCCGATTCTAGTGACGACGATGCTTTTGCCTACGATTCGACCAATCGAGTTTCGGACATACCGCCCATGCTCGGACCCATTGAAACAGGGGGAGGCATCGAGCTGCCCAGCAGAGCCGGATCGCGTGTCTCGCGGCGATCAACACGTGGCGGCCGGGCGCCGACAATACCGAGACGGAGCTCCAGACGAACAGCATCGACCGAGGCGGCGATACTCGAGAACAACGCCCGGCTATCCAGAATCATGGACTCCCCCCCGCTGCCGCAGAGCAGCCAACACCTCCAGCCTTCTGGCAACACACTCCCGATTCGTCTCCCCTTTGGCTCTACCGACCCGTCGCCCGAGCGATCACCAGGCCACTCTGCAGCCTCGAGCGCATACCGGCAAGCACTTGCACCGCCGCCGCCGATAGGCGGAGGTGGAGGTGAAGGCATTAGTGGTAGCGGCCTGGTCAGTACGGGATTCGTACAGGGCCACCGCACACAGGACAGCTTCCACAACGATGGCTACGATGGCGCTGACGTGGAAGCCCGGGCTGAGATTGTGGATCGCAGTCGTAGCGGCAGTACGCAGATGAGCGGACGCAGTCGTCGGTCACGACATCTACAGCACTGACGAGGTGGGGGTTAAAGGCTTAGACTCGAGAGTGGGCTATATATTTTCCTCGCGAGGATAGAGAATCTGAATTTTTTTTGGGGAATCTTGATGGCTGTTTGTGTGTGTGTGTGTGTGTGTGTGTGTGTGTGTGTGTGTGTGTGTGTGTGTGTGTGTGTGTGTGTGTGTGTGTGTGTGTGTGTGTGTGTGTGTGTGTGTGTGTGTGTGTGTGTGTGTTTGTATGTGTGTTTATATATGTGTGAGGTGTGTGTTTGTGTAGTTGCGAGGTGGTTGTTTGATGGCGTTGGAGTGGTGCGTCGTCGTATTGTACTGTACTGTACTGCATTTCACTGCACCGTGGGACTTGGATCTCGGACTAGCATCTACTGCAAAGCACGGCGCTTGGGAGAGGTTCTATACATACATGATATATATCATACACTCTATATACACACACATACCAGAGCATTTTAATTTTAATTGATACATATACATATATATACAGCTGAGTAGAGTACTTGCATTCAGCAGTACATGTGTAGAAGTATCCTAGTCTATTATTTTCATGCTTGTTTCTAATCAATATGTATTCTGGCAACTAGCAACTAGCAACATGCCGCATTTAATCAAGGACTCAAGCCGGTTCTGTAGCCATGTCCACGGCGCAACATGTGACTCATATTTGGCGTGGCGTTGGCGTTGGCGTTGGCGTCGCATACCCAGTACCGTGTCCGTGCGCGCAACGCCCGGAGTCGCGCAACGCCCGATCACTGTAAATTGCACCACACTTCAACGCGTAATAACTTAACAAGCATAGCACCTATTAATAATGCGCTTACAGCAATTAAAGCGCTAGAGCTAGGAAAGAAACTTGTGTATTAAAAAATTACTAATTAGTTTAGTGTTAATTACTTAACCCTAGCGCAGAGACACAAAGGCGTTCAGGCACCCTAGGAAGCTAAGGACTTTAGCCAGCAGAAGCTTACCCTACAGTAAGAGGAGGAGCTTGTAACGTATATAGAAGAGCTTACTGCTTATTATATACCTCCTACAAGAGAGATAATATAAAATTTTGCGTTGTCTGTAGCTAAGGAACGCGTAAGTAAGAGCTAGGTTACTTACTTTATTAACAACTACTCTATTAATCTTATCTCTTAATACTTAATAGGTATAGACACTAATTACTACAACACTAATTCCTATGCTAAGTATAAGCTATATTTTAACTTACTACAGCGTAAGATTACTAAGTATAAGGTTAACGCTAAGCACATATATAATATAAACAAGAATAGCTTTATAATTAGAGTAACTACTAGGACAAAGTATATGTTTAGTAGGCAAATATAGGAGAAGGGGGAGGTTAAAGCATTACTTTAAGATAGCAATTATGCCTAGATTACGCTCCTAGCTTGTGTGTGTAGCGATAGATCAGCACTACTGCTAGGCCTTCTATACAAGTCTGCTAACAGCACTATCTAATTAAGCTAGGTAGAGGAAATACAGCTAAGTGTACACTCTGTGCTTATTACCTTATCACCTACTAGCTGGACTAACAATAATATAGGCCTTGCCTAGCTTCAGCAGGTGTTTAATTGCTTTACTAAGACTAAAGCACAGAGGAAGTGGCACCTTCTAATCCTTAACAGCTATAGATCCTATGTAACAATAGAGTTTATTAACTACTATAATTAGAACAAGATATTTCTAGCTATCCTTTCTCCTTATTTAACCTACACACTGCAGCTGCTTAATGTAGTAATGTTTAAGCCTCTCTTAACTGCATACTTAAAGGAGCTTATAACACACCTCTATAATAGCTAAGGACTATTAGTTATTAAGAAAAGTAACTTCTTTTACCTGTTCTAGAAGGCCTAGACACACACGTTTACTTAGGGGTTAATACTTAGGTTGTTTAAGGTAACTAGTATAGCACCCTTTTAGCCTAACGTTATCCTTTAACGCTTTGCTAAGCCTTCTCCTTAGGCCTCTAATACAAGTAGAAGCTCTTCTTCTATATATTCTAGCAAGAATTAGCTTAAAATTAAGACCCTACTGCGCAAGGTAGCTAAAGATAAGAGTAGTAAGGAGCTAAGGAAGATTAGCCGCTCCCTCTACCACATCTCTATCTAAAACCAGCTACTCTACTATAAGATAGCAGGCCTTAAAGAGGTTCTTAAGACTTAGAAGAAGCATAGGAACAAGAGCAAAGCTCTTAACTTCCAGGAACATAAGGAGTATCACAGTAGAGCTGTGTTCTATTCTCCTTACAAGGTAGATAAAGCACGCTAGTATAAGCAAGTTAAACAACAGGAGGCAGAGGCAGAAGAGGCTAGGAAAGCAGAGATAGCTAAACTTAGACGCGCAAATAAGCTGTACAAGGAACAACTTGCTTAGAAGAAGCGTAAGCAGCAGGCAAGGGAGAAGGAAAAGCAAGACTAGGTCAAAGCTAAGAAGGCAGAAGAAGTAGCAGAACGCAAGGCTAAAAGAGAGCGTTAGAAGCAAGCTTATAACGCTTAAGAAGCTCTAAAATTGTTACAAAGAGGCAGTTAGAAGACATTAAAAGCTTCTATAGTTAAGAAGAGGCCTGTGCGTTGTAATGTAGGTGTGCGTAGTCACCTAAAGCCTGCAACGCCTCCTCTACCTGCGCGCACTTACACAACTTGTAGTAGCTACACTGCTACTCTATATAAATAGGTTATATAGAATAATATTATTGTATAGGCCTATAGATTACTCTGCTAAAAGTTCTAGTAACATTATCTACTGTATGTGGCTCTATAGCCTTACTTCCGTGATGGGCTTCGAGGCTCGCAGCGGGCGTTGCGCGACTCCGGGCGTTGCGCGCACGGACACGGTAGGGCAGCCGAGCTTACCATATCAGAGTCAAGCTCCCCTCCCATACCGGTACCGGACTGTGGAACTCGAAGGACCAGGCACACACAGCACTTGTAGTCTTGTACCCAGCGTGTCTTGCTCGGCGTTTACAGCTGTTGTTGTCGTTGGACACGGGGTTCTACCCTATCCTACCGGTGCACTCGCAGACGCAAAGGAGTGCACGAGGCTTGTTATATGGTAGGTAGGTGCCCATCTATCTATCTAGGTATCGCCGTCAACGTTGCGGACCCACACGGCGCGACTTCACCACACCGCCTACACCGCACCGCACCGCACCGCACCGCAGCGTACCGTACCGTGCCGTACTACCGTACCGTACCGCAACACGGCAAGCACAACCAAGTCGCAGGCCGTCGCTCGCGGGACTGGCGGTGCACAAAGACAGTCAGACTCTCGGGCGGCTGACACGTGAGCTCGCGCCGCGCTGGTACCGGGTTCTGGCGACGGTGCTCGGGGCGCAGAGTAGAGCCATGTCGCCGTGAGCGTTGCATGGTAACGACTCGATAGGGATAGTCTGTTTGCTGCTTGCTTGTGGCACGAAGCTTTCAGCACCAGCACGAAGCACGAAGCACGAAGCACAAAGCATCTAGCGTCCAGTACCTCGCACCGCACACTCAGCACCCCCTTTACGCCAACCTTCACCGCGCACCCCTTCACCGCGCACCATGGACCGCCCCGCCCCAGACGTCGACGACGACGCCGAGCCGCTCCCCCTCGTACACGGCGCCGTCGCCTCGCACTTCCTTGCGCAGCCCCGCCATGTCTATGGGGGGGAGACGTGGGTCGACTTTCTGCGAGAGGCTGGCGTTGACCCTGCACGCGTGCGTCGCTCGTCGAGCTTGAGGCCGTCTGGCTCCTTGCCTTCGCTGGCTGCCTCCGGTGCCCGTCCCTCGCAGCCTGACTCCTTGTCGTCACACCCTGGCTTCTCGCCCTCACAGCCGGGTTCCAGCGCCAACCCCATCGTGCTCGACTCGCCCTCTCCCTCGTACACCCCACGCCCCTCCAGACGCGAGAGCGACCTGGTCCTGCCGCCCTGGCAGCCCGACGCCGACGTCACCCATTGCCCCGTGTGCCGCCGCCACTTCACCTTCTTGTTCCGCAAGCACCACTGCAGAAAGTGCGGGAGAGTCGTGTGCTCGCAGTGCTCGCCCCACCGCATCACCATCCCGCGTCAGTTCATCGTCCACCCGCCTACTGATGTCGCAGCCCACATCATCGACCTGACTGGCGACGACGATGACGACGACGACGATGATGATGATGATGATGGTGATGATGACGACGACAACAACAACAACAACAACAACAACAACCACCACCCAACGTCCAACTCCGGCCCCTTCCGTAACCCGGCCCTGGGAGGCGGCGATGAGGTCCGCGTCTGCAATCCCTGCGTCCCAGATCCAAACTACAGTCTGCCACCGCAGTACCCACCGAGACACGCACGGCCCGACCATCCACCCCTCCACCAGCGTCCGCACCGCTCGACCTCTGCCGCACAATCTCCGCTCCACCCTGCCAGTCACGCCCAGCCAGACGCCTCTCGCGATTTGTTCCGCAGTCGACGTGTCAGCCACCACGATGCCTCACGTGCTGAGGACCGTTGGCCGTCACCGTTGCCAACCCCCGGCCACGTATCTGCCTCATACAACCGCCAGCATGAGAGAAGCTCGTCTTCCCACCTGCCGAATGGTCCTTCCTACGCCTCTCACTCACATTCACAAGCACACTCACACTCGCAAGCACACTCATATTCACACTCGCAATCACACTCACATTCACACTCGCAATCACACTCACATTCACACCGTCACCGTGGTACTCCCAACCCAACCTCTGCAAGAGGCGCCCAGATGCTACCACGCCAGTTCTTCATCCCGTCCACGCAGCCGCCCTCGCTCCAGCAGCTGCACCCTCGCCCCCGCCGCCAGATCGCAGAGGAGGACGAGTGCCCCATCTGTGGCGGGGAGCTGCCGGCCAAGGGCCCCGACGGCGACGATTCGGCGCGCGCCCAGCATGTCGAGGAGTGCATTGCGCTGCACTCGGCCTCGCCAGCGCCCACCTCAGCCACACATCCACAGGCGCATACGTCCGCCAGTCTGCCCACCACCCGCACCCGCGGCATGAGCAGCGCCGGCAACGGCGAGGGCGCCAGCTCCCACCGCCACAGCCACGCCGCCCGCGGCATGTTCCCCTACGTTGCGACGGAGAAGGACTGCGTCGACGAGGACGGCAACGACGCCGAGTGCGTCATCTGCTTTGAAGAGTTCCAGCCCGGCGACAAAATGGCCCGGCTTGTCTGCTGGTGCAAATTCCACGAGGTATGTTGGCCCGCTGAGAAAGACGTATCGTAGAGCTGACACCCGTGTAGAAGTGCATCAAGGACTGGTGGAAGATGAAGGGCCGAGGCGCGTGTCCGACCCACCAGCTGCACGAGGAGTAGTGTTTTGGTTGTGAGTGCCAGCACTCGGCGAATCACAATAGCATGAAATCACAAAGACAACATCCCAAAGGCCGGTACATACCGACTATAGTAGTGGCTGTGTGCCTTGGCGTTGATGGCATTTCAGGGCTTTCCTTTCCGTGCATGCCGCATCGACCTAGATCTTGGAGGACAGTGCACGCTGGAACGCATCAATCATTCCAGTGTGTGGCGTTGCAATCTGCCTCAGGAGATGTGTCTTTCCATCCCGTCAGACACGATCGAGCCATCTTACCCAGCCATCCAATTTTTTTAAATCGTGGTATCTGCATGACGCCGACGCCGATGCCGATGCCGATGCCGATGCCGATGCCGACGCTGATACCGACGCTGATTAAAGTCGCAAGTTAAGGTCAAAAGCCAAAGCCACAAGCCAAAGCCACAAGTCAAAAGTCCGAAGCTTGGAAACAGGAAATGCGAAACTCGCATTGCTAGGTAGCCAGCCCTGCTCTCTCCCCCTCCCTCTCTAAAGCCTTCACGACACCGCTCCCCTGACACGTCCTTGGGTTCCACATACGAGACGCGCTCTTCTCTTCCCCGCACACCGCGCACACCGTGGGAATATCGCGATGGAGGGTAGATTTGTGGATGATTTAGGGATCAGGGATGCATGGATGGATCGTGGATTAGGGATGGGTGGGTATGGATCATGGATCATGGATCATGGATTATGGGCGGATTAAGGATTGATGGATGGATCATGGATCATGGATTGATGGATGGATTAAGGATGGACAGATGGATCACACATGGATAGACAGATGATGCATCACAGACGCATGAATACACACATGAACCAACAAATACATAAATGGACACACAACCTAATACCCGCACTTGCACTCACAGCAAACTACAACACACCTATCCTATAGCAGTTTGCAGCCCGCAGTCAAAAGTCAGCATCCAGCATCCAGCATCCAGCAATCAAAAGTCGGCAGTCGAAAATCAGCAGCCCGCAACTAGACAGCAGTCGGCAGTCGAAAGTCGAAAGTCGGCAACTAGCAGTCTTGCACTTGTACCGTGTATGTGAAATAGGCTGTACGGGATGTAATGTAATGCAACACGCGATGTCATCGTGAGAAGTCTTCTGGGATGTCCTGGGATGTTCTCTGGGATGTCGTCTGGGGTGTAGGAAGGGGTGTGGGAAGGGGTGTGGGATGGCATGGGCTTGGAGTGAATAGATGGCATGGGGTGTAGTAAGGTGTAGTAAGGTGTAGTGCGATGTAGCACAGGATAGTAAGGGGCAGTAAGGCATAGTAAGGCATAGTGCAGCGTAGGAAGACATACTAACTAGTAGAAAAAAAGGGAGGTAGCTTATCATAGCGTGAGGTAGCGTAGCGTAGAGTGTAGTAGTAAAGAGTTAAGGACATGTAATATGTATCTCTAGTAGTACTTAAAGTTGTAGGAGTATAGAAAGTATAGGTAGTGTATAGCTGTGTAGCTGTGTAACTACATAGCTTTTCTACTCTAAGATAATGTTAAAATGTAAAATTATAAAATAGTGCTTTTTTACAAATGTAGTTTATTAGCATTCATATAGATTAGTTATGTTGTTTAATGTTGAATATAATCTATAATCTTAAATATAGAGTTTAATTTTTTCTTTGTCTACTTTGTGTGTATATATATATATATTTGTGTGTGTGTATGTGTATGTGTATGTGTATATGTGCATGTGTATATGTATATGTGCATGTGTATGCCTTTTTTTTCCACCTTGTTCCTTCTACAACTTACTTTTTCTATCTATCCACACACTTCTCAACGGTCCGGTCAACCTACTACTTCTTGTAATAATCTACCCCCCAACCTACCTCTTCCACCACCACCACCACCACCGCTTTCTTAACTACTCCTCTACCGCCCCTCTACTACTTCCTTACAACAAAACAGTAACTTCCCAAAGCACATTCAAATAATCACTCAATCAATCAATCAATAGAATAAACCACCACTACGACCCGTCTACAGCAAGCATCCTAGTAAGACTACATATAAAACATACAACATACAACATACAATACCTACCCAAGCGCATCAGAGCTGCGCAGAGAAGAGACTATCCTGCTCCGAATCTGAGACGTTGGGGCTTTGAATCCTTCTATAGTGAGATTTGCTGGCGTGATATCGTACAGTGGTAGGTTGTATTGTGTTGTATTGTGTCGTGTCAGGGGACTTGTCAGGGGACTTGTTAAGCAGGGAACGAGGAGAACAATAGTGTTCGATTGTCTTTTGTGGGGTGTGGGGATTGCGCTTCTTTGCTGCTTTGTGGTGTTGGTCTTGCTTGTTTTTGGGCTGTGCTTTTGGGATGATGGTTGTGGGATGGTGGTTGTAGGATGGTGATGCTGTTGCTGTTGCTGTTGCATGTATCTAGATCTTATTGTATCTATGCTGCTGGGGGGAATGGTGGTGAGGTTGTAAGATGGCTGAGATGTTGCTTCGTAGGGATAGATTGGGGGTGGACTGGGATGGGATGTGGTGTCACGCCATGTGGTGTGATGGGATGGGATGGGATGGGATGCTGTGGTTCCTGAGGGTACGTGTATTGTCGTTTCTTGCTAGTGAAAGTAATTGCTAGGATAGAGACGTCTCGGATTTTCGTCATTGTGGCACTCCCTGGGTTGGACCGTTGGACGAGTTGGGAGGTGCGGAGTTTCTGGTTGGAACTTGGAGGTACCTATGTTGGGTTGAGCCTGGAAAAGGAGATAGATATGTGATCCATCTTGAATTGTATTACATCTCTAGCTCCTATCTTTACTCATTAATTCTGCTCTATCCTATTCTATCCTATTCTATCTGTGGAAACCAGAAACCTGACTACGCGGATTACGGGACATTGGACACGATGCAAGGCACTGGATTGCAGACCAACCGTCTTTCTCTGCCTTTGCCTGCAACACCTCCTAGCAACAACTGCTTGTATAACAGAAAGGAGTCTGGACTCCTACATTGCGCCGTCCTAGTCCTCATAGTACGATAGGACTGTGCGACGCGTTGACGAGAACCGCGCAGCCACTTGCTGCGGGCGTGTTAACTGTGTGCTTGCAGACTGCGTTCTGGTTCGAGTGCGTCCCAGGATATACCCGTCGAGATGAGCGACGGGAGAGAGAGCCGGAGAGAGAACCGGACAGAGCGAGACCAGCGGTGCATGCGGGACGGGCCCTGCAACAGCGGGATCTTACGAGGCGATGCTGTGTAGTGTGCAGGCGGACCGGTCTCGCAATGACAGATCGTGTTGTGAACGGCATGCGGTCGTGAGTTCCTTGCGTTGCTTACTTGCCCGCCGTGCAGTGCGCCAATCGAACAGCATGACTCTTCTTCTGGCCCCTCATGGTGGACACTTGTTGAGTGCCGCAGGTATTGCACCTCGTATCTGCGCACCGCGCTTTGATCACGGAATACCTATTGTAGCCGCCGCTCCAGGTCGGCGACTGCATCGTCCCCGTCGACTTGGCGCTGAACAGGAAGCCTATAGCCGGTGGGAACGTTTCATTAACAGATTGCTGCTCTCCACCACTGCCCATGCCCATCCCATCAGCAGCGGTTGGAGACGCTGGTGCTGCTGGCTGACGCAAGTATCGTATGTTGCTTGCATCTGCAGTCGCGCCGAACGTGTCTGAGATCTTCATCGGTCTGGCGGCCCGGCCCTATGGAGCCAGAGAGTTCCACCGACCTCAAATGCCAACAGGCTCATCAGTCCCCTGTCAGGTCTCTTGAGGGATCGATTGAGTTGGGCCGCAGCAGCGCCGAGATACACATGAGATCCTGCCGGCCATAGCCCGCTCCGCTAAAGTCGATGGGCAGCAAATGCCATTCCTGGTAGGTGCGAAAAAAGCAAGCATCCTGCAGAGTGCCACGCAAGGATCAAAAATCTGGTACTCGATCCTGCAGCCCGCCGCTGCTCGATAAGTCTTCGCTCACCTTGACGCCAATCGCTCGCTTAGAGGTCGCCGACAACGCCCTCCAAACGGTCATGGTCATGGCCACGTTGTCGTGCTCGCAGTTGGCGGACTCCAGAACGCAAAAGAAAAATTGAAATGCCATGCAGTTGTCGAAACCACCTCGACTCGCGAGCCTTGCGGATCTTGTGGCCGTTCGACCTTGCTCGCTCTGACTTGAAAATGAATGTCCTCACTGTTTCCCGTACCAGGAGATGCAATGCAGATCAAAACGCGCGTTGTCAGTGTGCATATGCATCGCTGGACAGCCAGTTGCCAAACAACAAGCTCGAAATCGGTGGGGCGGGTTTCGAGCTGCTGCCAGTGGAGCTGCAGGGAACCACCAGGATTGGGGTGGGTGGATGCTGCCAGCACCCGCTTCGAAGCTGTAGCAGACGCACACATGTGGCACTGAGCTCATCAATCCATCGTCGTGCACCCAGGCGGTACGCTCAGCTCGTGTGGTGACAGGGATATGGGAAAACTGGCGTCGCGCTGAGCTGTCGTACAACGCGATCGGAAATCAGATCCTTCGTGCATCGTGTCCTGACTCGTGGATTTGACACCCCGTACCCGAAGACCAGGACGAAGAACGCCATCGCACCGGGTCGATTGGCGCGGGTGCATATTATCTGCAGGGATCTTGGACAGGGAGCGAATTGAGCGCGCTTGGGTGGGAGAGTTGCTCTCACGAGACGGCTGGAGGCATGAAAATCGAGGGCTGTTCTCTGATTGGGACTTGAAAAAATGCACTTGGTGGTTCAGTCATGACGAGGACTATTTTCTGCTCATTGCAAGCCCATGATCGGCTTGAACCCAGCCAAGCATGCACAAAGGATCCGAACGCGAGGCTGCATGCAAGAATCTCACAGCCGTCAGAGTAGGGGTGTTAATGTGACCAACGCCGATAAGCTCTTTTACGTATTGGAGCGCTCGATCCGTTGTGACAGGAGGCATGTGGCTGTGGGACGTCTTCAGTGGCGTCCGAAGAGGAGAAGAGCAGACGTCAGGCGACAGGGACGACGTTGCTTTTGTCAACTGGTGGCTGACTAACGACGACGACGAATTCAGGGTTCGAGTTGGCGCTCTGCACACAACAACGTCATGCACGTGTTAGAAGAACCCGCCGCCGTGTACTTACAGGCGAAGTTGGGGGGCGATGTGCAATGCACTGGCCTTGGACATGACGATATACTCCTCACGTATGGAAATCCATTGCTAGGCTAGAACCAATGTTACAAAGGATGAAAATGAATTCTGGCTAGTACTGTTGCATACGCAGAGAGAAATCCGCCGAAGCGCTATGTCACAGAAAAGTGGTGCACCCCAAAGCTATCTAGGCGCCCCGCTGCTCGCCCATCGCTTCCACTGATCTACCGTCGACTGCTCCAGAGTCGTCGCAGGTATAGCACTAGCCTGTGCAGCAGCCATGGAATCCAATAGCAAGCGCTGGTACTCCATCTGCTGTTGTTGAAAACTCTCGTCGCGGTGAATCGAAACGGTGTGCCCGTGATCGGAGATAGGCGAGAGAAGCATCCCTGGCTCAGGACTACCTAATACTGCTGCCGTGTGGCTCGCTGACCACTGACCATAATGCTCGATGCATACAGGGCTCTGCGCTTGGTTGGATAGAGGTGATGAGTACGTAGTCCGTAGATGCGGCGGCGTTGTTGCCATGTTCTGCAGCGAGGGGCATGAATTATGTCTGAGTTGTGCTGCTGACATTCGAGGGTCCTTGGCTGTTGAGGTATGATGCACCCAATCCCGGGGTTGTGGAACACCATTACTGCCATCTCTGGCGGATTCTAGGCTCTGAATGCCTGGTGCAGTCGTTGTTGGTATTGTGCGTTGCGGAGCTCCATGTCTAGAGTGAGGCGATTGCTTCTTACGCGAGCGGGGGTGATCAATGATCATACCGTCGTTCGGATTTTGTTGTATAATTGACTCCGCAAGGCTCATAGGTGAGGCTAGGCCTGCTACACGACGTTGTGGCTGGGATAGTTCCTGTGGTGGCAGTGTACAATATCGTACCGATGCCGATCTTTGGCGTGACTCCACACTGGCTTGCAATTCTCCTTGGGCTGGCGTAACCTCAAACGAGCTTTTCAACCTCATGTGACCGGGTGATTCAACCTTGCCACTGGGTTGCAGCTCCTGCTCTTGCTTCATTTGGCTTGGCGTTGTAGCCTCACTCTCGGCTCTTTCTGTGACCCAGGTAAAGGGCGCAAAGCATTCGCGTGTGTGTGACTGCAGCCCTGGCTCATCAGGCAGTAGCAGTCTTGTGTTTCCCATGATAGTATCAGGGAAGGCGCTTGCAAAAGCTTCCGCCTCACGTTGGAATGGGCTTGCTGATCCTGTGTCCTCTGGGCATTGATGGCCGTCAAGTTCCCTCACCCCTTTGCGCAGCTGGTCTAAGCCCCAGCTGAGCTTCTCTACGGCTATACCTGCGAGTTTGTGAATTCCATTGTCTTGCAATTCTCGAAAGATGACGTAGGCTTGTTCAATTCTGCGGAGGTGTGTCAGGCTACCAGTCTCCAAAGCGTCCAGAAGAAGTATCATAGAACTGTTGAAGGCTTCCTGGCTGATACTCCAGGAGATGAGCATCGACGGAACACGTGAGTAGAAAAACAGAAAGGCAGTCAGCACGCCCGCAGAGGAGGACAGTACAAGTGGACGCCCACGTAAGAGATCTGGCGTGCTTGCAGTCGGTGAGTTGTGCGAAGGGATAGCCTTGTTGACGGCCCGAAATGCCGAGGAGGGCTTTGTGGCCGCTGCTGCGTATACGTCCGATTTAACTGTGCGCTGACGGTTCAACAACATGAGGTATGTGTGAGTCTTGCAGTAGTAAACTTCGATACGTGAGCGTTGGCCAAACTCTGATGTTAGTCGTAATGCACATACCAGCAGCCAGGGCACCCAATGGCCATTCAGGAATTGGTTTGGTTCCATCCAGCCACGATTCTCCAAATTGCAGCATTTCGGGCATGGTGTCCAGCAGGCTGAGCAGGAGGTCCGTGAATTCGTCAATTTTGGAATTGCTCAATCGATCGCTGCTAAGGATCTGTCTGGCAAGAATTGTGAAATGGTTGACAAACTCGCCAAGTCGCAGCATCTGTGGATTTGTCGTCAATTCATGTGGTGGTGGACAGTCTCCAATGCCACTTATCCCGAGGGGACGACCAAGAATCATTGAGTATTGCTCGTCCATATGAAGCATCCACCACCAGAGAGTTTGCCGTATTGAACATTCTGCTTGAGTAGGGGGTGCTGGGTCCAGGTACTTTGGGTGGCGATGTAGGCCGATCGCTTGAGCTAGTCGAATAGTAGTGCCAAAGAGCGTCCATGCATCTAGAAAGCGGCCTGAGTTGGAAAGGAATGGCCCTATCATGATAAGTGCTTCAATAGCCAATAGCGAAGGTTTGTGCATGAAGGATGAGATGCGAAGAGCTTGCATAGACGCCGCAACTAAAGTTTTGCTTAGCGTTTGACCCATATGCTGATCGAGTAGGGTACAAACCATAGACATTGCCCCGTTGCGCCTCCGAATTTACTGCTTCAGCCTTCCATTGCTCACCAGACCTGTCCCATACAGAATGCTGTGCGCCCAACGCTATGGCAGCGAAGATCAAAGCCAACATATCGGGGCACATTCGAGCATTTCTTTCAGCGTCAGAGAGGAAGCGCTCGATCTCGCTCTTGCTTAATTCAATAGGAAGGTGAGGGAAGTCGCAAACGTAGACACGCTTTTCAAAGGCAGCCAGATAGTCCAAAAGCTCCTTTCGGCAAGGTAGAATGTCCAGAAGCTGGGGTATGCATTCCTCTGGCGTAGCTGGGAATAGCGTAGCAAAAGGATAAGAAGATGGTGATTTTGGTGTGAAGATATCAGGGCCTCGAGGTAAATGGTGCGTCAAGGATCGTATCTCGTCTGATCCCAAGCTCACAGATGCAAACTTTCCCCGCGGTCAGCTTGATCACAGTCAGATATTGGTGCCACTCACGTCCGTAACGATGTTCGCAAGACCTGGAGAGCCAAAATATATAGAATCGGACCATTCAGAGCCTTGGAATCGTTTCTGACGCGCTGTGCGTCTCTTGTTCGACGATGCTCGATACTTCTCGCCCAGCTGAGATCCTGATGACTGATCGGAACCATCGTCATCAATCGAGATTCTGCTTGATCGTAGCCTTTCTTTCAACCGTAGGTTTTCTGCACGAAGCTTGCGCAATTCATAGGACTGTTGAATGGGCGCATAGTCACCCCCTTCTGCAACAAAGTGACATTCTTTAGGCGCACCTCGTGCACAGCAGGCTGAACAGGGCTTGGTTCGATCGCACTTGACCTTCCGTTCACGACACTTGGTGCAAGACAAAAGTTGACGTGGCTGTTGAGATTGTTGCTTCCTTCTGGCAATGTCCATTGGTTGGCTAGCGGGACTGTGGAGATGGTCGTCAGGAAAGGTAGACATGAAAGGTTTGTATTATTCGAAGAAGAAGAGGAAGAAGTCGAAACGTAAACCACGCTATGAGATTGTCGAATACAGTAAGGCATTTGACGCGATCTAGCCCGTCCGAACAACGGTATAAGACTGCTGCCGTCTTCTGGTTAGAGAGGTCGCCAGGTTTCAGCTCCTGTGGTCGGCAGGTGCATATCGCTTAGCCGGGAGTGGCTGATCCTCAATCTGTAGGCTGTGATCAGTAATTGCAAACTCGTGCCTTCATTCGCGAGGTTGGTACACCCAAATGTGGGGAATATGTGCAGTGAGTGAGTGTCGGTCAAGGCTGTCAGGTTCTCAGTGTAGTCATGGGCCCGCATTAGTCGTGGTGCAGCAGTTGTGAATCGGCTAGCCTCATCATGTTGCAGTAGTACAAGAATATCGCCAAGGACGTGAAATAATTGTCGGGACAGTACATGTACAATACACAGATCTGGCGCCTTTTTCCAGGGGCCGGTCCGCTGGATCCACACACCCCGGCCGTCCGGTATGCGCGTGGATGCACTACCCTCGGCGAACCGGATCCATTACCGTTCTATGTTTTGTTTGTCCCTAGCAACGGAACAGGTCTCGCGGCGCTGGCGGCAAGACACTCTGCGCCTTGATAGATCGACAGCTGTCGTTAGTGCAATGTTGGCTTGGGGGCTTGACAGGGGTCGTGTCAAGATACCCTGCCGACCCGCTGTAATTGTTCGTTACCGTCACGCTTAGATCTCGCCTTCCCCGTCCCGCTCAAGGGCCTTTGTATGGTTCGCCATCACCGAATCGGGTTGTATGAGAGCTGGCCATCCATGCGCCAGAATTGCGCAGATGCAGCAGGACGCACCATGGCGGAGTGTCCCTGCTAGTGGCACAGAACGCCTCATTGCCGCCATCAGGGGCGAACTTCCTGGCCAGACGTGCGATTGGGGGATGACTTGAGCTGAGCTTCCTAGCGGCTGCCATTTACTGTTTACATCTAAGCAGACCAAGTAAGGACGCAAAGTGAGGCTTGAGCCAGCCGGGTGACGTGTTATTTGAGGACTCTAACACGAATTATTCGAGATCATCCGCTTCCCTCTTCAACAGTCGCACAGGTTTGACGTAGATGCGAGCATTGAACAGATCTACACTGTCCAGCGCGACCTCCCATTCATCGCCCAGCTGAGCGCCGTCAATGTCGCGGATAGCAACTCTCAGACCATACTCGGGCATGAGTCCCACCGCCATGGGCTTCAGAGCGCGACTATCGGCGCCCAAGTCCACGTATCGGATCCAACATCTAAACGTGGGAGGTAACTCGGCTTCACCGTAGTGAAGCGCGCGGAGGAAAGCCTGAGAGACCCAATGATTCACCGCGTTCCTCTGAGTCGTGGCGATGAGTTTCTCTCGGGGCGACAGCGTGATTATGGACTCTTGAATTTGATGCAGGTCGAAAGGCAAAAGGCCACGCTGCGAGCTTAACTCAGCAGCATTGTACTTCTTACGAGCCTTGGTTTCGTAGCGAATTGCAGCTTCAATCTGCCAATGGGCCACCATGTCACTGAAGCGTCGGAGTGGACTCGTGACTCGGACATAACCAGAGACTCCAATCACTCTATGGGGTAGCGGGGACGTATGAGCAATCGCCCTTCCCAACGACTCCATGTACTGTGTGGTCAATCGAAGAGGTGGGTTCTGATGCTTTTTCAGATAATTGGTCATGATGTTGTGTCTCAGTTCTTCTGACGGGGTCCGGTTGACATTTGGCGGAGCGATCGACCCTCTGTATACCACCGGAATGCCTCGTTCACCGCACCAGGATGCAGCCGAAGAGCACCCTAGGATCATGATTTCTTCGACAATGTTCGTGGCGTCCATGTCAAAGCGCAAGAAACCTTTCGGTGCGGCCTTTGTAATCTCAATGATGGGATCACTGGTGATGAAACGTGATCTGTTCAATGATGGAGCATGCCAAGTCAGACCAGGCTTCGAATTACTCTCAAGGACACGGACACTCGGCGAACTGTTGAACATGGAGATGCCGCCCCGTTCTTGACGTTTCCTGGAGAGAGCCTTGGCAAGGGTGTACAGCTCCTGCAGTTCATGCACTTGACTGGGACTTATCTGGGGAGGTACACGTGGCTGGGTAGTATCGTGTGCTTGACCGCCGACAACGAGCTTTCGTGTTCCGCCCTTGGGTTTCTCGCCCAGGCTCGATGCCAACTCCGAGGGCGTTATTGAAATTGGGTTGCGGATGATTCCATGCGAGATGTCTGTTTCAAGCACGTTGCCATGACGGTCCACTCGAGAACTGAAGGTGATGACTGGTCGGTTGAGCCGCAAACTGAAGAAATCGTCGGTGGCCCACTTGGGAAGCATTGGGAACGTACGCTCCGGTGTATACACCGTTTGGGTCATGTGGGCTGCCAGACTCGAGAGCGTGTGTGTCTTGTCAAAGAATGCTGTTGGATTTGCCACATGAACATGAATCCAGAATTCCGAATTGGTGCCTTTGACATTTTCGATCGAAATACCATCGTCGATTTCTTGGGCTCCAACATCGTCTATACAATACACATTAGTTGGACCCCAGTCTCGGCGCATATCAGCCATGGAGTCGTGGAAGTCGGGTGCGATACGCAACAGGCTTGCTTTCTCGTTTAAGAGATCTAGATTCCGTGACAGACGAACGGTCGGCAACATGAGTTGTTCATCATAGATTGAACGATTCTCATAGGGCGTCACCACGCCGAGCTCCTGCAAGAACACAAGTCCTGTTGCCCGCCGGATCAGATCAGCTTGCGATTTGTCATCGGATGGATGTTGTATGACACCCAGTTTGTAACAGCCGGTTGCTGCTACCAAATCGGCACATGCTGAATGCAGGCCGCCCATGTGTTGAAATTGGTTATTGAGGACCCAGGCTTGCAGGAACGTAATGATTTGCTGATCACTTTTGGTAAACATCTCGTCCATTACAACTGGAGATGATGCATTTGCATCTTGGCGTTTGCTCGGCCCAAGTCCGCCTGAAGTAGGGTCACGTATTTTCCTACTTTTCGCAATCAATCTGCGAGCCTTTCTGAGAAATTCCTCGATGTTGGCAGTCCCCTGGGTGTGCATTGCTAGGTCCTTCTTTACATTATTTGCGACCTTGGCTTGATATTCGAAATACTCCCGAATCCACTCGTGGACGGTTTCGACGACCTTTACATCGTTCTTTGGACGAATCGCAAAGACGTTTGTCAGACGGTGACTACGCTGATCCGAACGGAAGCGAAATGTGTTGTGGTTCAAAGCTTTTCTGACGGCGAGGAGATCGGGCGAGGAGGGCTTCCACCCGGGGTTGCCTTGAGCCAGTAAAGCCTTTGCGATCTGCGCAAGTGTCATCATACGGGTGCGGCTGTTGTCCGCAAGGACAGCATAAGCGGAGTCTAGGACAGGCGCGTTCCTGCGGTACACGCTTTCAGCTTCCTCAGCCAGTTGGTCAAGAAGCCGTTGCACTGGAGCAGCGACTTCTGAGGGAACATGAACCTCGCCCTTTGGACTGGCGTTGTCGGGGTCTGTCGGCAGGAAGGGTATAAGGGGTTTTAGAAGCGCAGGGTTGATACAGTTTGTGAGAGCAAACGATATTTGGGCGAGGTTAGAGTGTGCCCATTTCCCGTTGATCGTGTAGAATTGGCTGTTGTTGTCGAGTTGCTGGACGAAGACGGCGAGAAGAGGCTCATGCCCAGCTTGTCTAAATCATGTCAGTGACTCGTTCGATTTCATACAGTGCAGCTGGAGGTACTGACGAGAGCTCGACCACGTCTCCAGGCTTCAGGAACAGACCAATCGTGATCAGATCCTCGCCGTCATCGTCTTCGCCTGCAAACCACCTGTCTCCCTCTGTCTGGTCATCTGCTACTGATGCACCTGAAACTTTTGAGATTCTATTGAATATCTCGCCGTTGGCTGGGTGCTTTTCAAAGGCAGATAGTGTTTCCTCACTTGGACCTCCATACTGAGCTTGCCACTTGTCTAAGTGGTCGCGAACGGGCAATCCTGGTGGACGAGCGACGAAGATGGGGTCAACAGCGGGGTCAATGGGGGTAGGGGCAACAAAAGATTGCGAGTCCTGGGGGCGTGTCAGTGTTGAAAGGAAAAGGAGCGCAGTGAGGGCGTACAGGCGCAGAAGTATGCAACGCGCGCTGAGATCGAGTCCCAAGCAGCTTCGGCGCAACATTGAAATTACGAGACGTCTGCAGGGAGCGACTCTTTGGGCCACCATAAGCAATGCGCCATCTACACCGCAAGCAAATGTCGCTGGAAGCCCACAGCGCACGTGGTTGCATGATTTCTTCAGAAGAGGGTGTCAAACACGGACATGCTGCTCATGATGCGCTCAAAGAAGTCGCGACCCACAGACACTAGCGCGTTTGCTTGGACCGCCACTCTTTGCTCTCCTCCGAGAACTCCGCACCATCCCTCCAGACTCACACATTCAAAGGGTAAGCAGCCACAATTTCCTTCAAATGTCGCTCTCGACATCTCATATGATGTTTTCCAATATAGCATGTATTATCCGACTGTCACTTCGGTGAGAGCCTGCGGAACCACTTTTTTTTTGGCTGATCGAAAATTTTGCCACGACGTTTTGCCGCACAATATCTTGTGGATATAGCTAACAAGACGCAGTATACGTCACAGGCGAGATGTCTTCCAAGGCTCCAGCAGACCACTTTACAGTTTTGTACTTTGCGGCAGCATCTACATTTACTGGCAAAGCCACAGAGCACCTGCCTGCACCTCTGCGCATACGAGACCTCTTTCCAAAGCTAGAAAGTGCATATCCTGGAATGCAACAGAAGGTGTTGAGCAGCTGTGCTGTGACTGTTAACTTGGAGTATGTTGATCTTGATGATGTTGGTGCCGAACAAGAGATCAATACTGGTGATGAGGTTGCTATTATCCCACCTGTCAGCTCGGGCTGATGCTTGGAGGCCGCGTTGTGATGGAATGACTGTGGTGGCCCACTTTGTATGACAGGCTGCACCAGAGGGTAGGTCGAATGTAGATGTGTGAATCGTCACTCTGCCGACTTGAGAGCAGTGGCTGGGATACTCCATTGGTTGAATGAAGGTGCCATGACTTATGAGCGCTATCTGATATCAGGTGACGTGATTGCGCGCCGACTCTCAGCTTTCACCATGTAATATCAAGTACAACTGATAATGAAGCGCCGCTCTGTTCTCAGACATGTTTGCCTCGTCGGCCTGCTTGCGTCGTGCGTGCGTCGTGTGAGCTCGAAAGTGAAGAATGGTTGAGGAAAAGGCACGTGCCAGGATCCAGCGCACATCAGAAGCACACATGCCTCAGTTGAACATGCTGCTCCCCATCCACCCAACGCTCCACGCTGTTCGAGTCTCGAGACGTGTGCGCTTACCGACGTGCTGAGCTATTGCACAGCGCACTGCAGACAAGACTTGGCTGGGCGTTTGATATCGCGCCAGGTCCCCACCGCGCCGGGCTCACATCCACCGACATCCCCGATCCGAGGCCTGCGTCGAGCTGCAGGCGAGCAACGACATGTCTGCGCCCATCGACCCAGCCCTGTTCTCTCCATTCGACGGCAAAGACGACGCGCAACCGCAGCCATACACCGCGCAGCCGCAGCAAAACGTCGGCCATCCATACTATCTCCCTGCGTCGGCCCCGCAACAGCAACAGCAGCAGCAGCAGCAGCAGCCGCCGCTGACACGGCCGCCTTCGCACACCACCAGCCTGGAGGCAGCGCTGCAGCAGACATCGCCGCAAGGTCCTGACGGCAGCCATGACGAGTATGACCACGACCACGACGACGAAGGCGAAGGCGACCACGACGGTGCGCACGCAACCCCAGGGTCCGCTCAACACGGCGCCGACTTCAAGCGGCCGCGCGCCTGCGACTCGTGCAGAGGGCTAAAGGTGCGCTGCGATCAAGAGCGCCCAGATGTGTCGTGCAAACGATGCGCAAAAGCCGGGCGGCCATGGTAAGCCATCACATGGCAGCGCAGCGAGGACAAGCGACTGACTCTGCCAAGCATCACCACCCCTCCGACAAGAAAGCGCCAGAAGAAAGCCGACAGCCGTGTCGCCGAGCTGGAGCGCAAGATTGATGCTTTGACTGCCACGCTGCATGCCCAAAAGTCTGCCGCGCCCGACATCAGACACCGTGGAGGCATTCCACAGCACGCTGGCAACACGCCGGCCTCAGCCATGCCCGAGGGCTCCTTCCGCATGGGCACGCTCAGCCACGAGTGGTCCAGTCCTGCGCCAAGCCCCTATGCAAACATCCCCGCCGGCTACGGGCCGGCACAGACGATCCAGAGAGGTCCAGAAGCAAAGCGAAGAAAGGTAAACAGTAGACACAGCCATGCAGTAGGTGGTCCGTCTACGCTGCAAACAGGTCGCTGACACGGGGCAGACAATACCAGAAGACATGGACGCGATTCACCGTGATCTGGCCGAGCACCCCGAGATGAAGCGAAGTGGGAAAAGCAAAATTCATGCTGATCATTCTCACATCAACGCCCTGATCGACTCGCTCGTGAGCATTGAGATTGCAGAGCGTGTCTTCCTCCGCTACGTCAACGACATCTGTCCTCACTTTCCTGCTGTGCCTTTTGCGCCTGGAACTACTGCTCGCGACGTCCGCGAAAAGAAGCCGCTACTGTTCCTGTCTGTGCTTGCGGGATCGTCTCACGGCAGTGCAGAGCAACTTGTATCCCAGGATGTGCAGCGCGAGCTAGTCAAACTGCTCAAAGATCAGCTCGCGGACATCATCTGGCGCAATGGAGAAAAGTCACTTGAGATTGTGCAGGCATTACAGGTCGCTGTGCTGTGGTATCGGCCACCTCTACATTTCGAGCAGCACAATTTCTACATGATGGTGAACTGTGCCGCCGTAATGGCTCTCGACCTTGGACTAGGGCGAAAAGCGACGCCAAACGTCATGAAGCTATCAATTGGGCCCTTCCGGAGATACCATCCCAATTCCAGCAGTATTGAAGCCCGTCGCACATTCCTTGTCTGCTACTACCTCTGCATGAGCATTACAATGGTATTGCGACGACCCATTCTTCTTCGCTGGACAAAGTACATGGAGGAAAGCGTTAAAATCCTTGAAACTTCGCCAGATGCTTTGCCTTCTGACAAGCTCCTCTGCCAGCAGGTAAAGATGGCTCGAATTGGAGAGAATATATCTGTCCAGTTCTGCATGGATGATCCATCCGCCGAGATTGCCATTTCTGAACCCAAGGTCATTTACGCACTCAAGATTTTCGAGAACGAATTGCACCAGCTCAAAGACGAGAACGCGAAGCTGGGTGAGGTAGATCGTAAGTCGGCCAGTCTAGTCGGCCAGCTTGAAGCTAATGTCAGCAAAGCCACCCTTCGACTTGGAGAACATGTCACAAACCTCTTTCTCCACGAGATTGCGCTGCACCAAAACCAAAGTGGCCCAGAACTACAACCGCCCTTCCCGCTGGAGTCTTTCTCTCCCAGCACAGTGAAGAAAGATTTGCCAATAGGACCTGCTCATATTGGTGCACTAGGGGAGTGCCTCACCGCCACACACGGTATACTGGACACAATCTTAAGCATTGAATTGGATATTTTGTTGACACTGCCTGTCATATTCTGTAAGTCTCAGCACGACCACTGCCATTTGCAACTCGACTAACCAGCTTCTACAAGGTGTGCGTGCCATTTATGCCATCGTATGTCTCATGAAGATGTGGGTGTCAGTGACAAGTTCAGGCGAAGTAAGCAGCATCATCAAGAAGGAAGACCTGCAGATTGAGATGTACCTCGAGCGGCTGGTGACCATGTTCAACGCGATTGTGTCTCGGGACGCTCAATCACCACACGGCAAGTTTTACTTTGTAGCCAAGCGCTTGCAGGAGCGGTTCGCGCAGATCAAAGAAGGCACTTCTCGGTCAGAGCAGGCGGACTCAAGCGAAGCATCCCGTCGTCCTTCGAATGACGGCCTCCAGCCTCAACCCCGACAGGGCTCGGCATCCCAAACGCCCCTTCATCTGCTTTCCGAGGTTGCAATGGGCAGCAGCAAGACTGGCCCCTCTCAAGGTCCGTCACACGCGCACGATCAGTCTCAACAACAAGCACAGGCAGCCCTTCAAGCGCACTCGCATGCCACACAGCAGCCTTTACAACAGCACTGGTATCAAGGCGTGTCAGCGCAGTCGAGTGATCCTGATATGATGGGCATGCCACAGCCGAACTTTGACCTCAACTTTGATTTCACCCAGTTCGATCTAGGGACCGGCTCGGATGCAGATCTCTCGGCTCTGTTCATCCCAGACTCGATGCACTTGTGGAGTTATCCAAGAGATCCCAATCTGCAAGGTTACAACGGGTTTTGACCGTCTTTGTGGTGGCAACGCGCACGCTCTACTTTGCTCTGCTCTGCTCTGCTTTGTTTTGCTTTGCACATGCCCAGCCATTGGTTTCAGCGCGTTGCAAGCGTAAGCTGGGCTACAGGTCGTCCCTGGTTGTAGATGTAACCTCGCTGTGAGAAAAGGCAGTCCTGCTGTACCATACCTACCATAGTAACAAACAAAACAAGGATTCGATTACCACCACAACGTTCTGGACACGCAAGAGAGGCGCCCAATCACATTACACTGTGGAGAAAAGAGATGATTCCACCCTTTCTCTCGCTGCTGCGTCTTGGCCATGCGCTTCGTTTTAGCCGTTTCAGTCAACAATGGAGAAGAAACTAGGTACAATACAGTGCTGCGATCGTGGAGCACGAGCATGGGCCCGAACGTGCGGTAAGCTATGTATGGTGCGTAGGGTGTGTATTGTACACAGTATGTATGTAGGCATCTAGGGTGCGTAACCAAGTATGTAGGTAAGGGGGGGTTGTAGGGACACGAGCATCTGCATGCCCCACTGAAAAGAGGTATGTTAGTGGCTATTTCATTCCCCCCCCCCCAGATTGCGATATTTAGCAGCCAATACGCAACGTCCGCGTTTCTACAATTAAGCGCCTATGCGCCCCTTTGTCATGCCCCGGCTCCAAGTATGTCTGAAAATGTAGGTAGGTAGGCAATTTACTGCACCTGTGCGGCGCACACACACACACCCATACACATGCTGTGGTTGTGGCCCGCCCGCTCAATGAAAACACACGGCTTGGTGATGATTGCGCTGGCGCGAAGGAAGTCGATCCTGGTTTTCGTGGTGGGGCCTGACGGCGCGGCCAGCGCGGACTGGGCTGTCAATATCACGCTGCATCCAAGAGAGATTTGACGTGCTCCATCGTATCGACGTGTGTGTGTGTGTGTGTGTAGCGGCGAGCACCAGATTCACGATTTTCACGGGGTTTTTAGGTGTGGGTTTGCAGATGGAGCGGATCTGATGATGACGATGGCATGTGAATTGCATTTCCTTCCCCCAGGGGAGTGAGAGTTGGAGGGGAGGGGGGGGGAACGCTACCGGCAGCAACGAAAGGCTGGTGAAAGGAACCCTTGGACAAGCACGGCACAGGTTATTGAACGGTGAGATCGTCCTTGACTTGACCCGGCGGACCGTTCAGGCCCTGGCAATGAACCGGGTATGGCCGTTGACAGGCTGGGAGCGCAAGGAGTGGGCTCGTCATTTATGGGTCGAGGGAGCGGCAGACGCAGCGCGCTAAGCCGCGAGCGATGGTTCCAAGGATAAGGTGAAGGGCCTGGCGCTAAGCGCCCAAGTCTGTGCACCGCCGCCGCCGCAGCAGTAGCAGTAGTAGGTAGTAGCAGCAGCAGCAGCATCCTTCGAGAAGACGCTGCTGGAGGGAAAGCGCCGCACTAGATCCATCATCTGCTGGGTATTTGAAATGGCGGCGGCGCTGTTGATGGCGGGCCTCGATCAGCTCACGCGGTATACTAACCAGCCAGGCGTCCACATTCGCCTTTTCGATTCCATCGCGTCTCCCCTACCCTCAGGACGTCCCGGATCGAACACGTCTGATGGACATGTCGGCTGCTGTCTAAGGCGTGACATCATCCACTCGGCTCACATCACTCCAGCCGGCTACCTACCATGTCGCTCAAGGTCGAGGACGCTGTGCCTCCACCGCATCTCTTTTCAGGCAGAGCCGCGACATGGCCCAGTTCGTATGCCTCGCAGACGGGCTCGCTACGCTCGTCGCCGGCAGCAAAGTCTCCCCAGCTGTCTCAAGCGTACGATTGCATGCACGAGAAGCCCATGTCCTCGCACAACGTCAATCACCTTCCAGCATCTGGGTGGTACGGGTCCTCTATGGCACCGAACGATTTCCAGGTTTGTGGTGGTGCCGGTCGAACAGCAGCAAGTGACTGATTTTTTGTCTTGATACAGTACACCGGGTATGAACACTACGTGCCTCATCGGTCTTCAGTCGCTCTGTCGCCCAACAGATCTAGGTTCTCGCAAGCAGCTCCTGTGCCGTCGTCCATTGCGCATGCCGACTTACCATCGGGAGTTCTATCCCCCGTACCAATTTATCCGCAGAGTTCACTGCTGAATGAGGCTGCACAGCAGTCAATCGAGCTCGCAACACAGCCATCAAAGCTGGTCCCGCAACGCTCACCAACGCATGTCAAGACCGAACCCAAGGGCCAGCAGTCGCCTCATGGAAGTTTCAGCGTGCTCCAGCCTGTCCTCAGCACGCCGTCCTGGGCGGTCGATTCCCTGGGGATCCAGACGCCGTCGGTGCAGTCAAAATCGTATTACCCGAATTTTGCGCAGCACCTTCGGGGACTTGGCGGCGCAGCGGACACATCAGTGGATGTGGTGTTGACTGCGCCGCAAACACGGCGTGGGTTCACGCCTATCGCGCCGCAGCCCATCGACGCCCCGCGCTCGACAGGGCCGCTGAAGCGATCAAGAGACGAAAGCGATCACCTGGAGCTGTCGAAGCGGAGACGGCGCTCCGAGTCGACGACAAGCATGCCGTTTGAGCTGACCGACGAGGACAAGCTCCTGCTGAAGCTGAAAGAGGAGGAGTCGATGCCGTGGAAGGACATTGCGGTGCGGTTCCAGGACGACCTGGGCAAGCAGTACCAGATCCCCGCGCTGCAGATGCGGTTGAAGCGGCTGCGCGAACGGATGCGGGTGTGGACCGAGACCGATGTGCGCGCCCTACGCATGGCGCACGAGTACTGGGCGCAGAACAAGTTCGACATCATCTCGCAGAAGGTAGGTAGCTTCGCTGGACTGGCGCGGCCTTGAGCTGACGCGCTTTAGATGCTCGAGTTTGGTGCCCAGGAGAAGTGGACGGCGCGGCAGTGCGCTCGCAAGTGGGCGGAGGGCGAGGGCTTGCCAACGCCGGTGCCGCAGTATGAGCAGCATGCGCAGCACTCGTTTACGCCGTACTCGATGAGCCCGGCCGAACCGGCGACGTCGTTTCTGCCGTACATGCCGTCGTAGGCAGCTGTTTGGCGGGTGAAGATGGTGGTATTCTTATATTTGCATGAGTATGGTACTCCCATGAGTGGAGTACTCTTTTGGGTGTAGTACTACTTCCACGAGTGTGGTGTGGTGTGGTCATATCAACCACGTTCGCGTTCTTCGTCTTGTTTCTTCGCAAGGTGTCGGCGCATTTTTCTTTCTTGCACTTCTTTCCAACGCGCTCAGCGCTGCCTTGGGGATACTGGATTGGATACTGGATGCTGGCTCGGCGGCTTTGCTTGTGCTCACTGCTATATACCCTCGTTTGGATAGGTACTCTGCGGAATGTTTTGTATTTTGCTCAGAAGCTCCTTGCTGCGTTCCACGTGACCGAGTTTGAAGCAGTGAAGCCTGTTCTTGGCTGACTCAGCCTCTTCCTGGCCAAGTCTAGAGCCTCTTCCTGTTGCAAAAGGTCACGACCACCATGTCACTGCGGCGTCCCCGTGGTGACCTGGCGCGTGTCCTCCCTGTCGAGGCTGGCGCGAGTGACAGCTACACAGACGCGTCACGCAGGGCTGCTGCCAAGGTTCGCCCGCCGTCTCCACGCAAGCTCGCGCTCGGGCCCGCAGGTGCAGCTGCCAGCTATCAATAGCATCGCCAGCCCACGGCGGCGCACTCGTACGTCCATCCCAGACCTACAACCCACTTCTGGGCGCAGGAGCATCCGCATCCGCATCCGCATCCCCATCCCCATCCCATCTCATCCCATCCCATCTCACCCCTTGCATTGCGCCGCCACACCGACGCGCCACTGCACCGCTGCACCACGACACACGGCTCTGCGGGGGCCACGGCCAGCGCCAACAGCACAGTCAGCACAGCATGAAGTTCAACCTGTTCCATATCCTGGGCGACGTCTCGCACACATCATCCAAGCTGATCCTGATATGGGCGATCCACTCCAACAGCAGCTCCGAGGGGGTATCCCTCATCACGCAAGCCCTGTACGCGCTCGTCTTCTGCACGCGCTACCTCGACATCTTCTCGTCGAGCGCCACAAAGGACGCAGAGCACACGTGGAACTTTACCCTCAAGATCTTCTACACCCTGTCGTCGTTTTACATCATCTTCCTCATGACCAGCGTCTATGCGCGCACCCGTGAGCGCGAGAAGGCGTGGAAGTTTGGCATGTATTGTCTGCTGGCTGCCCTGCTGGTTACGCCGTTTTGGTACCTGGTCTTTTCCAGCCATGTTATTGGCCGCAGCACGTTTATGAAGGTACTGCCCTATTCATGTTGATGTTTATTCGTGGACGTCTATCCATATGACTGTCCGTTGTTGTGAATTCACACTGACACACACAGCTGCTCTGGGTCTTCTCCGAGATCCTCGAGTCCGTCTGCATCATCCCCCAGCTGCTACTGCTCCGCCAGACCACCGTGCCCACCGTCATCGACTCGTTCTACCTCGTCACCCTCGGCACCTATCGCTTCCTGTACATCCTCAACTGGATCGTGCGCGGCGCCAACGAGACGGGCTACCGCGATCCCACCAGCTGGGTCTGGGGCACCATCCAGACCGCCCTGATGATCGACTTTGCCTGGGTCTACTACACGCGCCAGCGCGTCAAGCTGAGGCAGGGCGGCGTCGTCGACTCGGAGGACCTGGGCCGCGGGTGGCTTGTCGGCCGCCTGGCAGGCATGGGCCGGAAGAGCAGCGACAACTTGGACTACGACGAGGAGTCTGCACACCGGCCGCGCGATGCACAGCCGAACAAGTGGGGGCGCAGAGGCATCAGCGTGTCGGCCGACGAGGGAGTGCTGGACGCTCCAAAGCGCAAGGCCGCGGTAGACCGAGACTCGGAGAGCCAGCCGCTGGCCGACCCTGCCGCCTTTGAGGACGACGAGAGCGACGACGACGCCCCTCCAGCTGCTGCTGGCTCAAGTACTGCGGCTGTTCCCGCCGCTGGACACGAGAGTGGAGTCAGGAGGGACGAGTGGGACGATGATGTGGATGAAGATGCCAAGGCTCACGACGGCATGGCGAAATGACCAGACGATGACGGATGAGCGAGCGGGCTTTCCGTATTCATTGCTTTCAGCGCTGTCTGTTGCATCTTTGCGTGTGTCTGAGAATACCAAGCATGTGCGTACCCTCCATGAACATGTCCTTGTCCGTGCATCTTGCAAATGGGTCCTCCTATTCACACCGCCTCCCCACACCTCCTACACCCACAGTCAAACCCCCAATTCTTCCTCAACACCCGCATCCTCTCCTCGCGACCCATCTTCCTCTCCTCACCACTCAAATACGTGATATTCAGCTCCTCGCCCTGATCAATATCCCCGTCCGCGCAAAACTCCCACGCCCGCCCGTCCCGCCGCTTGGCCACATTCGGCGCACACGAGTGGTTGAAGTAGCTGGCAGCAGGCCAACACCCGTAGCCGAAGAACTCACACCCGTCGTCGCCCAGCGAGCGGATCCCAAACGAGTTGTGGCTGTCGCGCGAACTGAACAGGCGTAGCGTCGAGGGTGTTACCAGCGGGAGCAGCTGTAAGGGTAGGATGGCGACGAGGTGTAGGTAGGATCTTGTGAAGGCGTGGAGGTCGTCGGTGCTGTGGTAAGGGGTTGGGTCCGAGGCTAGGGCGGTGAGGGATGGTAGCTGGGAGGGGTGGTTGGAGAGCCAGATTATGCCGCTGACGAGGAACGAGAGGATGTCTGGTGAGAGTTTTTGCTGGAGGGCTTTGGAGACGGCTTTGCGGTGCTGCTTTGTGATTTTTACTGTCTTGGCCTCAGTCCCTTGCTGTTGCTGTTGCTGTTGCTGCTGCTGCTGCTGCTGCTGCTGCCGCTCCTCCTCTTGATCCCCCAACTCCTCCCCCCGCCTCACAACCCTAATCAACCCCGCCTGTCCCTCAACCGCCTCCCACGCCCCCTCAATCTCCTCAACCCCAGGCCTCCTCAACCCCTCCTCCACCATCTCCACATCCTCCCTACTCCGCCCCTTAACCAGCCCTTCCACCGCCCTCCACGCCCCAACCCCCAAATCCCCATTCCCCCGCCTCCAACTCCCACGACACCCCTCGTCGCAAAACGCAAAACCCACGCTCCCATCCCGCACACCCAGGTCGCGCCCGCGGTCGTACCCGAAACACCATCCGCATACTTCGCGGCGGTACTCGCGTAGTACCACGGATAAAGTCACGTCGTCGCTTCGCCAGAGCAGCGTGCTGGAGGGGATGGGCCGTGAGGCGAAGACGGCGCGTCCGGCGGTGGGTGTGTCGCGGATGGTGAAGTAGGGGGTTGAGGGTGCGCCGGCGGGGACGGACGACGATGACGACGACGACGTTGATGACGAAGGGCAGGACGTGTGGGAGAGGGAGGATTCGGGCGTTGAACAGGCGTCCATGGTGTGTTGTTAGTGACGAGTGACGAGACTTTGTCGCGCGCTGACTGGGAAGGGAAGTCGATGGTGTGGTGTGGTGTGGTGGCGCTGTAGAGTCTGCAGATAATGTTGTGTCGATGGGTCGGTGAGTAAGAGCCGTTGCAGTCAGTGGTGTGAATCACATGTACAAGTCCAGCACGCGGAGAGCAAGATCACTACACGTTTACAGTCTAGAGATGGCGGTTGTGGGATTTTCCCTAGCAACGTGAGAGCGAGGCAAGGCAAGGCGAGACAAGACGAGACGAGACGAGACGAAACGAAACGGACGGGACGGGGCGGGGACAAGGGAAAACGGAGCAATAAGCGCTGCGGAATTGAATACCTATCTTTGGGACTTTTTTTTTTCTTAATCACTACCCCTACCGTACCTAGACCCCCACTATTTGCCCTTGCAGACGTCTTGTCTGGACTCTGGACCCTGAGATCGGCCGCATCCCTGCAAGCGCTGGTGCGATAGATAAGCGAGGGCTGGCGGGGCTGTGCACTCTACTTACTTCGTACAGTACAGTACAGTACAGTACGGTACAACCCTAACTTCCTCTTGTCCATGGTCTGCGTGGTCAACCCTGCTGTTTATCCTGCGAGATCTTGTCGTTGTAAATGGCCGCTTCTGGTGGTGTTGTGTTACGCCCTGCATACTTTGTGTAGGTAGCGGTGAACTTGTCTGTGTCTCGCTGCATCGTGGTAATGGTCCTACGATTGGCAGTCGACATTGATTCGGATTGCACAGGTAAATCGCTTGTGCAGTATATGGCGACCATTCTTGGCATTCTTCCCTGAATATCATTACTTCCACCTGCATCCGTCGTACATACGCATCTTTGTTGCAGAACATGTGTTGCCGAGGTGTTGCTCAAGGTGCTAGGTACAGGAGAGGGGCACACCACCATCAACACATAGCTACCACACGCAGACGCCGCATCTCTCCAACCATGAGTGCGAACACACCACCATGTCTTCACCAGCTGTAGATCCAGAACCGTCGGCCGTGACGTACAACACATCCCCAAAAGGCATCACCATCATCACCATCAATCGCCCCGCCCGCCGCAATGCCGTCAACCCCGCTACAGCCCAGAAGCTATACACAGCCTTCCTCAACTTCGAAGACGACGCCTCTCAAAAAGTATGCGTCTTCCACGGCGCAAACGGCACATTCTGTGCAGGAGCAGACCTACACGAGGTAGCACAGACAGGGCCAGCACCACCACCACAAGGCTTCACGCAGACAGCAGACAGACCCATAGCCCCAATGGGCCCTTCGCGCCTGCAGATCAAAAAACCCGTCATCTGCGCCGTCTCAGGCCATGCCGTTGCCGGCGGGCTGGAGCTGAGTCTACTGGGCGACATGCGCGTCGTGGAGGAAGACGCCATCATGGGTGTTTTCTGTCGCCGGTTCGGCGTCCCCCTGATCGACGGCGGTACGGTGCGGCTCCAAGCCGTCGTCGGCCTGGGCCTCGCACTGGATATGGTTCTCACGGGCCGCGCGGTGTCGGCTCCAGAGGCGCTTGCGATGGGGTTGGCCAACCGCGTGGTGCCCAAGGGTAAGGCGGTGGAAGAGGCGCTGCGGATTGCGGAGTTGCTGTTGAGGTTCCCGCAGGCTTGTATGAATGCTGATCGTAGGGGGTGTTATTATGCGGCGTATGGGGCTCGGAGCTTGGAGGACGCGCTGCGGTTTGAGTTTGAGCAGGGGAGGGGGGTTCTTGGGACTGAGAGTATTGAGGGCACGAGGAGGTTTGCGAGAGGGGAAGGAAGAGCTGGTAAGTTGTAGTTGGGTATTGGTTGTGATATTGCTTCATGGAGAGTCCCAATTCGCTTAGCACTACTAGAGCGAATGGCTGATATAAATCTTGGATAGTAAGAATGGGGAAAGGTACATGTGTATACGATGCCGTGGAACAAATCAAAAGACAGTTGCCCAGAATCCGGTATTCCATCGCTGTCAACAACGTGAAAGAAAGAAGAAGAAGAAGAAGAAGAAGAAGAAGAAGAAGAAGAAGAAAACACCAAGATTCCATCACAAAAGCTAAATATGACACAAAATCCAACAGACGATAACACGTTCACCCTGGTTTTCTCTCCAGACTCAACCACTCAAAGCCCTCACCTGAAAACAAACAAAGGCCACAAGTTGCAAGAAAGCGATCAAATCCTCGTCCGAAATTCCCACCAGCTCACACTCTCAACACAAAGTCTATCCACTATGTCGCCTCGTCCAAACAGTCACCCGAGAAAGCGTCAAAGGAGCTGCAGACGCATCCTCCAAGTAGACACTGCCCTTCCCCTCCCACTCCTCTGCGGTAGCACTCTCTTCTAGAGACTACTTATTGTATAGCACTGATTTATACGAATGGGTGAGTAGACCACAGCTTCGCAATGGAACATTGGAAGCTGCAGTGTCTACGCAGTCTCACGTGGGTGACCAGCCCACACCGTTGTCAGGCCTGTAGATGTGACAAGATCACCACAATGTATTCGTAAATCCCAAGCAGGCAAAGGCTTTGACAGTTTACCATTGAGTTTTTTCTTCCTCAGACAGCTGAAATACTTCATTAAGTCTGCGGCGGCGAGATGGGAGCGTTGCGTTGGTCTGCTCGCGTACTGCTGTCGCAAAGCATGAACGAGCGAATCCAACTCCTCCAAATCCGAGACCCGCAGCCTGGAAAACGGTCAGATGTAGGTAATGTGGCTCATTGAATAGCAGGAGATCCAAGGTAGGCTACAGTTGCACACACCACGAAGACCACTCACTCGTCTCATGCACGGTCGAGATTTTCGGAAGGAAATGTTGGAGGAGTCGTATTCTACTTCGCACACTCTCACCTCTTCTGCTCACCGAGGACAAGATGATTTGAATCTTTTACACGTCAATACAGCTTGGTTTTACTTCTTCTATCTAGTCCAAGGTTGAAGCAGTACCCTGGAAAGACATGGAGTGGACATTGCACAAAGTGTGCTGTGACTAGGCTGCACCTCGATTTCAATAATCCACCTACGATCCGGATGCCTACAAGCATGGCCATGTTAAAGGTCCGTTGAGTGGAATATGAATACTAAAGTCGAAGCCTGCCAGGTACAATGCTATCTGTGCTCTGGGTCACATACACTGTAGCAGTTGCCTTATCAAGCAGCGCTAGCACAGCGCAGTCATTCACTCGCTCATACAAGCGCGATATGCAACTAGTAGTCTTTGATTCCGCTGTAAACATCGTCTAATCCCCAAAACGCCTACAATGCAACGCTATCAAACCCCCAAGAGCTCAATGACCGCAATCACACGCCCTCCCATGCAACAAGTGCCTCTTCTTGAAATCTCCAGTGTAGTCGGCAAGATGCGTTTGTCCGTCTAGCCTCTCGCCCTCCTGTGGGACCTTGCCCATCCAGCTGACCTCAGTGCCATTGACGTCCAACATTTTGAGATCCTTGCCCTTCTCCCTCAACTCCTTCGTCACGGCTTCCACATCCACCTCAAGGTAATTCCTCAAGAACTCTCCAACTTCGGTGTTCTCATGGTTGCCTACCAGCGCAGCAGTCTTCTTCGGGTCCGATGAGTAGATGTTCACATCAGCAGCGGAATGGCCGTGTGTGCTCCAGCCTGTTTGCGAACGGCGCGAGATCATGTCAGCGTAGCCGTACAGAGCTGTCAAGGGCGCGTCGGTGATGGCTTCGACCTCCTCCTCTGTGTAATCGTGGATGCCCAGGCCGTCGATGATGCTGTTAATGACGAAAATCTTCCTCTGCTCGTGCGAGGGCGAGGAGAGAAGGTAGGCGGCGTATTCGATGGCAAGTCGTTCAGCAGAGTGGGAGGCATTGGCGAGAGGAGCGGGATACCAGACATAGTCGGGGTAAGCAGCGTGGAGTTCTGGTCGTGGTCAGTATATTCTTCCGTTTCGAAAGGTGCTTAGAACTTACGACGAGCAGTTGCTAGACCGCCAGTCTCGTGATCGGAAGTGGACACCATGACGGTCTCGGTCTTTTCGTGCTTGATGAAATCCAAAACGCTGTTGAAAGCCTTGTCGTACGCCAGCACCTCGTGGACCTGAGCAGCGGGATCGTTGTGATGGCCAGCGTGATCTATTCTTGACCCTTCGATCATCAGGAAGAAGCCTTTATCGCTGTCACGGGTGGCTTCGCTCAGTGCCTTCATGGCAGCCTCCGCCATCTCATGCAGAGACGGGTACTTGTCGTTCTCGTTACGACGGTCGATCTCATAAGGGATGTCAGTGTCAGCGAAGAGACCTAGCATGGGGAAGTCAAGCTTGGCGCCGCCCTTTAAGGAATCGAATCCTGCGCGATCAGAAATATAGTTGAAGCCGTTCTTGCGTGCCAGTTCCACGACATCGCGGTTGTCAGCTCTGCAGGAGTGCTCAAGAGTAGTGTTGGGAACAAAGTGGCAGCGGCCACCACCAAACATCAGATCGACCACACGGCCAAGGGGATAGTCGCCCACCATCTGTTCGGCAATACGGTCTTCCTCCTGACGCATGTTTACGTGTGCGGCGAAGCAGGCTGGCGTGGCATCGGTGATTCGAGTGGTGACGACCAAGCCTGTCATATAACCGGCCTTCTTCGCTGCCTCAAGCACCGTTCCGCAGGGCTCGTGGTCGGGCGTAACCGAGATAGCTCCATTGTAGCTCTTCTGAGCGCACGAGAAGGCGGTGGCGCCAGCGGCAGAATCGGTGATGAGACTGGACGAAGATCGAGTACGCGACTGGCCGATCATGTGTTGGTCGATGACGAGCTGCTCGCTGAAGGGTGCGCCGTTCTGAAACTGCATAAAGCTGCGCGTCAAGCTCAGGCTGGTGGGTCCCATGCCGTCAGACACCATGAAAATGAGGTTGCGCTTTCCATTGGTGTTGCTGGGCGCGTTGTCTGCTGGGGCTCCTCCAGCCTTCTGGTAGACCACAGCGAGGACAACGACACCTGCTGTCGCCAAGATTGCCCATAGCAGCAGTCCAATCTCACGCCATTTCTTCCACGTAGAGTCGGTGCGTGCAGTGCGTTGTCCGGTCAGGAGGGCATCTTCCTCTGCGATGTCTCGGTCTTGGAACTCCGAAGAGGTTCGGTTCGAGAGGAGGGGGCGACTCATTGTCAGCACAGGTTGATGAAAAGGAGTGGCAGGACGGTCAGCTGTCTAGAGGAGCATCATCGTATTCAAGGGTTATCGAGATGAGGGTCCGAGGCGCAGCCCTGCCATAACGGCGGCTGATCGGCGTGAAGCCAAGCGCTTTTCGGCCTAGCTTATCTGACTGCTATCATCTGAACTTGGGGCGTGACCATCGCCCTCTTCCTTCTGACACATATCACGAGAGTTTGACGTTGTAGTCGTTTAAGAGACAGGGTCTGACACGTTGGATTCTGGTTGCGGGGTAACCACGAGGTGGTGAGCAGCTGGAGACTGATAAGATCGCAGATGAATCGCAGGAGTTGGAGCCATACGATCTTGGTATATGGCAAGAGCCACATTGCTGGTTCTCCTCCTTTGTACTCGCTCGCTTATTTGTATTCAGCCCTCGAGTCAGCATTTACTCATGAAGCTCTCCTCATCTTGAGGTTTTCGGAGTTTCGGTAACTACTAACTAGTCGAGGGCGGCGCCAAGTACATAACGCACTGTCTGCTAGGTACGATTGAGTAGGTTAGTAGAACGATAGCTTCACGGCAGCGGTCTTTATCGATTCACAACTCCGAGACGAACCGTGCTTGAGCAAGGCCAATGGCAGCTCAAGGGTGAGTTCACGAACATCTAGCTGCTAAGCTTGATTCCTTACATATGGTAGCAGAAATCGCTGATCTGAGGCTCCTGCTTGAACCGCAGCAGTATTTCATAGATAGTGCAAACCCTTTTGATCAAGACCAACTTGTTGTTCGTGGACTCGAGAAGACCTCGGAGGTGTCCAGACTCGCCGCAGCTGTGCGTGGGTCGCACGTGACCGGCTCCACCCTTCTTTTCTGTGAGCCATTCCGTCGGCGTCTGCTGCACACCGCAACACCTTGCGCTACAGCTCTCACCACGCCCATGATCGATCGGTAGCACGTAGCAATACCCGAAAACATGGCTGCACCCATGGCGCCCTCAATGGTGCCAAAATCGGAAGAACCCCCCGCCGTCGACCTTGCAAATAATGAAGCAGCCTCCCCCGCCGACGCGCTGTACGACAAATGCGCCCAGCGGTCCCAGGGCACCGTTTTCTTCCAGCGCGACCTGTCTAACATGCAGGTCGCAGAGACCATGGCCGAGCTCACCATGCTTCTGCAGGAGCTGTGCGACCGCCACCTCATGAAGCTCATGACCTTCGAAGGCGAGCCGTGCTGGAAGCTGCGGTCCCGAGCAGAAGCTGACAAGTGCGTCGTGACTGTAGCCACTGCTGTGAATTCCTCCTAACATACTTTCAGACTACGACGCCTGACGCCTGACGAACGCCTGCTCTACCACCACATTGACCAAGTCCAGGCCGAAGGCATTTGGTCCAAGGCCCTACGCGCGCGAACAAATGTTACGCAACAAGTGCTCACGAAATGCCTCAAGAGCTTGGAGTCGAAGGACCTCGTCCAGTCGGTCATGAGTGTCAAGTTCCCGAACCGCAAGATGTTTTTGCTCAAGCACCTGCGCCCGTCCGAAGACATCGCAGGAGGACCGTGGCAATCGGAGGGAGACTTCGACACGGCGCTGATTGAGACAATATCAGGTATTGTCGCGCAGTACATCGAGAATGAGACCTGCATCAAGGTTCCTGGAAATTGGAACGATTACGAGAGGCCCGACAGGAGCGCAGAGATTGCCCAAAAGAAGGCGCAAGTGCAGGGCATTCGCGATATCGAGGACGCTCCAGCAGTGAAGCCATATCGCGCACCGAGAGATCCAAATCTGTCCAAGATCGTCCATAGAAACAGTCCGCAATACCCGACATCCGCCTCAGTCGCTGAGTGGCTAAACTCAAAGGAGATCTTGAGGGGCAAGACAGTAAGAGAAGATGACATGGAGCAGCTGTTAGAGATGATGGTCTTGGACGGGCGCCTTGAAAAAATCTCTGGAACCAACTACCGCACTGTTCTCACTGCGACCGATACAAAGGTCTACAACGGTTTCGTCGATGCGCCCTGCGGCAACTGCCCCGTCTTCGATCTTTGTGGCGACGAAGGCGAGATCTCTGCCAGAACCTGCGTCTACTTTGGGCAGTGGCTAGAGACGCAGAGCGAAGAGGTGTAAAAGTCCCGATTCTACAAAGCATAGCGATGGCGTTACGGACACTGGAGCATTTCACGGTTATTTATTGAGGAAATACCCAACCATATATTATTCAAGAAACCGCTGTCCTCCACTCCCACGTCTTGAGATGTTGCAGGCTACGTCCTTTCACCAACAGATCTACTCCCCCTTGACCCCAACCCCAACGATCCCCTCGAAGTTCAAAAACATACGCTTGTCCTCCCCTCCCACCTTCTCAACAATAACCCTCTTCATACCCGCACTGACCTCCTTCAACCACTCCTCCCTCTTCTCCTCAGGCCACCCCTGACTCAACATGCCCAGCACAAACCCCATTGCCGTCATGAAATTGTCCGGCGTACCACAATCCACATTACAAACCTGCTGCACAATCTCCACTCTCTGCAGGCCAACCGCTTCCAACTGCTCCTTCACAAACGCCCCATCCTGCCACGGCTGCCCATTCATCATCCCTGCATACAACTGCTCATGCGTCGGCATCTCCGGCCCATTCTCAATCCCCGCATACGTCTCCTCCAGCAAGGTAAACCACGGTAGATGGGTCCACGATGTGATAGCCAGCGTACCACCCTGCTTAACCAGAGGAACAAGTTTCCCCAGCGTCCCAACAGGTAACACAAAGATGGCGAACCCCACAAAGACGCGCGCAAAATCTGTGCCTATCTCTTGCGCCGCGGTGGTGGCGTCAAGCTTCGCGCCGTCGATCATCTGCGTCCGCACGCCGACCCACCCTTCGGCTTCCTTGCGCGCGGAGAGGTACTCTAGCATTGGCGCGCTAATGTCGCCCGCGAGGATGTCGAGCTCGTCCCAGGTCTCCCGCGGCTGGGCAGCGTACAGCTCTGCCTCTACGGCGCCGGTGCCGCACGCGAGGTCGAAGATGCGGACGGGCGGTGGCGTTGTAAGAGGGGATAGCTTGTTGGAGACGTTGATCATGATTCTGGCGAATGGACGGGTCGCGTTTTCGGCGACTTTGTAGCGCTCTGCTATGTCGCCGGTTTGCTGCCATGCCGATTTCATCGAGGTGTTGAGGGTGTCGCGGTTGATTTGGGGGTTTGGGGTCGCCATGGTGTGGGGGGATGTTGGAGGAGTTTCTTGACTTTACTCGAAAAAGGGTCCGACGGGATTGGGAAGGAAATCTTTGAGTCCAAGATCGCGTACGTGATGCAAGTATAAGTAGCTCTGTAATCGTATCCGATGAGTACCCGATTCACCGGGGGCGGTAGGTAGTGCTTATGCTTCAATCCCTCCAGGCAGAAATTACTTGTCATCATACTGCAGAAGAGCACATTTGGGGTCACGCTGGATTGGATCGAGTTGTGTTGGACACAGTAAGCTGCACAAGCGGAGACATTCGCAAATACGCTCACGGAGACTTTTGATCTTGGACTTAGTGCTCGGAAACTTTGACGTACTCGCGTGAGACTACACAAACATAACCAAAATCCATATATGGTGAGTGTATGGACGAGTGTCAGCAATAGTGATTACTCGCTAGCCTTATTGACGTTGGCGTATTTGCACTTTGTGAATGAGCAAGTTTTTGACATTTACTTCAGAACAACACCCCGACCCCGCCCAGAAGAACAATTAATTTGCTGACCTGCAGGATACCCCATGCGGATCCATACAAAAAACGTTCTGGTTTGAGCCTACCTTGCTCGCCATACCAATCTCCTCCCAGATATCGTGGCCACTGGCTTGCTCCTTCAGAGCGGAAGGTCCATGATAGCCTGTATCTCGTCAACAATGAGATTCCACAACATCTGATTGAGGGCAAATTAAATAAATGTCGCGATTCGTATTGGTCATATGTTAAGGTCGGCCTCAACGGGCACATCTAAACTCACGAAAGGGAATCGACGCCGCTATCACCCAGTTTCGAGAACTCCAGCATCGCCCTTAGCACCGCGACGCCACTACCTTGAGTCTCGACCGTTCGACCTCTTCCGCGATCGTTCAAGTCGCGAGAACTGCTGGAGGTCGTGTCTCGATCGTGATCACCAGTCATGTCGTGGCCTGCCAACCGCTCTTCATCCTCGTCTTCGTCTTCGATCGATCTGCCGACCACTTCGTCAAAATGCGCCTTATACTTGTCCGGATCATTCCTATAATCCGTCGCGTTCGTCTCAAGCTTCATTTTCAATGCTTGTGCAGCATCCAGTCCTGCGCCCCACCAACTTCCAAATCGGCCTTGCTCATTCTTTGTTCGCAACGCAGCTTCCGCGTTGTGTGAAACCCAGCGCGTATATTCCTTGCAGCTCTTCGAATGCAACGCACGTGTTCCAGGGCTTGCTGCATAGGTTCTGCCCGGTCGCGCAGGGACAGACGGTAGAGGAGTGCAGAATGTTGTAAGGTGGTGAAAGAAGATGCCTTTGAAGGTCTGGCCGTTCTGATTGCACGAACCCGCCGGATCACATGCTTCAGTCAATATACCGTTGGCTCCCAGACCAGACCACTGCGAGAGAACATCTTGCTGTGATTCCGGTATCTGGTCGGGCTTGTCAGGCTGCATCGCGGCGGAAGCAAAGGATGGTTCATCAGCCCAACCCGTCGCGCGAATGACGTTACGCACAAGCTCATGGCCGTCTTCAAGATAAATCTGCTTGCCAGTTGCTTCCCATAGACCCCTGAGACCTGAGAGGACTACACCTTGGTTGTACGTGTACACCATCTCGTTGCGTTCGTTGCATTCAGTCTTGCTGTGGTTCGTGCGGTAGCCAGCAATGTGGAAACCGTCTACATAAAGGCCCTGTTTGTTCATCATGCCGCTATTCTTCAACCAATCGTAGCCGTTGATCGCATTGGCCAGATAGACGGGATCATAAGAGCTGCCGCCCTTGGTGTCCTCGTCACATTCGTCGCCATGTTCCTGTTTGTGGATAAGTATGTTGCTCGGCTTTCTGCCGTTCTTGTCCTTGATCTTGTCGTATTGGGAGAGGAATGGCGAGCAGTTCGCGTCCCCCGGAAAGTGCAGGTACATGCCAATACTCGCCGATATGAACAGCTGATTGGTTATGGCGTTCTTGTACGGCAACAGGCGAGGATTCCAGGTCATGCCTCCTCCGCAGAGGCGCCAGTCCCAGCCTTTCTCGGCAAGTTCGTAGAAAATTCGTGCTCGGTGGGCAAATGCAGGAATGAACTGACGGGCGTGCCACTCAGGGATCACCGAATCGCGTTGTGAATCAGATGCGTAGTGGCTCGCGGAATGACCCTCGATGAACTGTATGCTCTCGAGCCAACCTAGCACGACCCAGAGTATGTCGTCGTATGCTTGCATCCTTATCGCAAAGTGGTCTTCGCCAAAGTAGTAAGTCGAAAGCTGGCCGAAGTATTTGTTGATTTCATTCTCAACCATTTGCGCTTCGACATCAAGATTCTTAGACTTGTCGAAGGTGCCAGGCATCGTGTATGTTAGCGATCGCGAGAGTGAAGATAGCGTAGCTGAGACATGAGTGGCCATAACTGCAGCAGTCCAGTCGATGGCAGTAGTGTACTTTCCCAGCCATATCGAGAAGTACGAGCTCTGCATCGTCTCGAGGCCATTATGCAGGTCCTGAAGGATGTTGTTTGCGGAGGGGAAGTACAAAGGGCTGCCAGGTGCAGAGTTGGACTTCTGGATGTTTATCTGAGGGATATTTTGGTTGCTGGCTTCATAAACCGGTGTATACACGTCTGTATCAACATTAGCGCTGTGGAGTACGGTTAGTGAGGCAACAAAGTACCCGAACGAAGTAATCTCGTGGTCTGCGCCGCAATTACCGGAACATTGAAGATGCTCAGAGACACGCTTGCAACAGCAAGCAGCTGTTTTAGAGAGAGCGTTCGCGGCATCATGTATTCAGTGCCTGCGACGGGCTGATGGCACTACATTCAGCGATCGTGAGCCGACAGCAGATGTCGCAGCCGTGAACAATCCGTGTTAATGATAGAAATCCGCCGTACGAAAGCGGATGGTATCAATGTACGAAGCACAGTTCGTGTGAAGAATAAAGTGGTGAGCAGCGAGCGTCTCATGATATGACGGGAACGAAGCACGGATTAAGGGCAGATCAGCCGCGGATGCATGAGGCGCCTTTCCTAAGACCGAGCCAAGTTCACCTTCCCATTTCGAGGTGGGCGGCTGCTGGCGTTCCATGGAATCGTGGCTGCATGTCGTCGGGAGGGGCAAGTACATTCGACATATCGACCCTGCCCAAGCGAAAGTACAATTGCTCACGAGTGCGACTGCTGCCCGTACCACGCGAAGATGGGATCGCACGTGGATGCTTGAGCACAGGCCGGTATCTTTGCCGAGCCCCATATTTCGCACACGCTAGCGCACGAGGAAGCATGACAAAAATCATCACGTCTCGACAGCCACGACAGCTATCAAGCTCTCGACAAACGCAAAAAGACTATTGAACAGAGTGGGACTCGAACCCACGCAGATTGCTCTACTAGCACCTGAAGCTAGCGCCTTAACCACTCGGCCATCTGTCCGATGATCAGCTTATTACGCTGATTGATGAAGGATGAATTTATCTAGTCGAATATATACCCACAAATCTTAATCAAATCTATCGTTGCAATGTGTTTCCATACCTGTCTCCGCTTCACCCCACATGCTTCTCACTGAACTCCAGTACCAATCTTGGTACCAGCGATAGCTGACACAAGAACATCATGACCAATCTGCGATATGCTATCAGAAGGTCTGGTCTTATACGCGATGTCATCGTCATAAAATGCAGTGTAGCCTGTACAGATTCAGGGCAACCCAGATCGTCTCCCTTCCATTGTACAGTAGGTAACAGCGCAGTCGCACTTTTCTATACCGAATATAGTTCGATCGTGAGAACAATCTCCTGATGCAGGTCTCCGTGAAGATTGAGCGCGCGTGGTGGTTTGGCCATTTGGTCAATTTGCGCGCGTTGGCTTTGCAAGTCATCCCTCATACCATACGGCCTGGGCACAACATGGTTCACGAGTCAACGCCTTGCGAAAAATAACATACGAGAGATACTGACGCTACCAAGGCTACTCAGACAGTACATTTTACATGTTTCTGCGCGACTCTGGTGTTGGGGCGTGACATGGTGATTTTTCTTCCAATGTAGCTGCTCATAGGGAATCGTGAATCCATTGCCTCCTAAGATCGTAATATGATCCACGATCAGGTCAAACCAACTGTGAATCAATCGCGCAACATTAGATATCAGCACCAACAGTTTGCGCGTCATTATGCAATGCGGATTGAGTCACGACGTTTGAGTGCGCCTCAGCATTCGCCACTACAACCGCGGCGCTCGCGCTTCCCCTCACCGTCACTTGCAACACTTTGGCAACCACAGCTCAAGGTTTCCACTTGTCGAATTACACTGATTGATATACACTATACACGTTTTATCTGATCGATCTGATTGCCAGAGATATCTCACACCCAAGCATGCACGCCTAATGCCAATAAGAAACGCCAGTCATCGCGAAACGCCACCAGAAAACCATTATGATACAAAGTACACACCTCACTCTCCTGCTCTCTACTCAAACTGGTTCTCACGATCAACCCATACATCCTCCAGCTCAGCAAAGTTGTGGAAGTGAATGGGGCGATGGATACTGTCATAGAATCTGACGGGCGTGTCGAGTCTGACATGCACTGGCTTCTTCTCAACGGTACCGAACGCACTGCCCATGAAGCTGTAGTTCCAGATGCTGTTGTCGGGGACAAGGAAGTAGCCGCGGATCTTGTCCGAAAGCAGAAGCTGGCACTTCTCTCCGAACGATGTGCTGAAGCCGGCCGGGTTGTCGGACATGGTGTCCTTGTTGTCGGCACCCCATTTGTAGCCCTGGGGTGTGAGAGCCCATGCAGCAAGTGACACAGAGCCGGGCGTGAACGACACTGTCATGGAAACAGTCTTCTTGTCCCAACTGGCGTGCTGGTTCATGAGACGTGCGTGCTGGGTGACATCACTCGCCTGCATGTACGGCGGCTCGTTGCCGCTGACGGTATGGATGATACCAAGAGGCTCGAGGCCGTCAAGGTACTCGTGCTGGGGCAGCTGCTTAGGGAGCTGAACATCGCGTGTGTTGCCGACCTGTGGGATCATGACGATAGTACTGATCTCCTTCACCTGATCGTTATCTGGTGGCGACTTGCCATACAAGTAACCGGCAACCTGCACGCGAAGATCGGCAATGGTGATGAAACGCTTGAGCACGTTCTTCGGCATGACGTAGGTGAAGTGGCCCTCCTCCTTGACATCTTCAGAGTTGATATAGATGTTGTTGGCACGAGTGCGCAAGTTCGACGTCGCCACAGCCCTGGTGCGCCACTCGGTCTTCGAAGCGAACGAAGCCTGCTCGTACTGAGACGTGGTAGTGACAACGATTTCCTCTCCGTGAACATTCTGGGTCTTGGTGGTGACAGCAGTGAGTTGCTGCTGCTCCTCCTGCTGCTTGTCGATCTCGGCAGCCTGCTGACGCTGCATCGAGGGCGCAGAGATTTCCATACCCAAGATAATGTCACGGACTTCACTACTAGTGAGCGAAGAGGTGTTGACGTTGTTCTTCTTGCCATAGTCGTTGAGGATGAGATCGCGAAGCTGCACCTCAACCTTAATCCAGTCCTCATCCGACAGCGATGGCCAGATATGATGCTCCTGAGTGATGACGGTCTTGTCGGGACGCAACAACAGCTTTGTCTTATCCATGTTGACGTGGAGAGCACGCAAAATCAAAATCAGACGCGAGAAGGCCGTGTAAGAGGAGATAGACTTCAGCCACTCATCATACAGGTTGAAGAGTACCATCTGAGGCCCGGTGGCTCGGAGGATCATGTCACCCAGCTTTTCAACCTTCATGGCGGCCTGGAACGGCAGCTGTAGCTCTGACGCGCGGATTGAAATGTTGGGGAAGTCAAGCAAATGTACCTCGAGGGGATCCAACAGACCCTTGCGGGTGACGATCAACTGCTTCGGCTGCTCTTCGACGGGAAGAGATCGAATGAGAGCTGCAACTTCTTCAGCAGTCTTCCACTTAGCCAATTGACCAAGACGCTTTTGACCAGCCCAGACGCTTGTGTGGATAATCTTCAGGAACAGCTGACCTGTTCGCGGGTTAAAGATGAAGATGGCACCGTTGATGGGTTTTGTTGTTAAGTTGCCTTCAAAGGTCTTGTGAATAGTGACTCGGTATACGTTGGTGTCGTCAATGAACAACTGGATCTGGTTGCTGAACAGCTCAGAGTAGTTCTGCGAGTTCAAGAACTCTTGGCTACTCTCAGAGGCGTACAGCTGAAGACCCTTCCTAATGCGCTCACGCAAAACGTAGAGAGCAGGGTTGGCCTTCATGACTTTAGCCATGGCCTGCTGAATCAGCTGCTTTAGACCGGGGAAGTACTGGCCATAGGCCGAGTACAAGTTGTAGGCAAGATCGATACCAATCATCAGACCAGTAGCCGAGGGGTAGATGCTCATGCTGTCCTGGGTATAGTCAAGGTACTTGGCGCGAACGTAACGCTCGATGTCGTGAGAGTCGTAGTCACCGTATCGGAGCTGGACATCAACCCAGAACTTGTTCGTGGTAGTGGCGCTCATCGTGTCCTTCGTGTCGTACAACATGGAAGGCGGTGAGACGCTCCACTTGTGACTGGCGAACAGCAGGATGTCGGCACATGAACTGTTCATCTTGTACGACTTTCGGGGATGGATAGTCTCCTTCTGCACAGTCTCGATACCCAGAGCCTCCAGCTCCTGGTCAAAGACCTGGCACAAATCCATGACGACAGACTCGTGGATCTTCTGCCACAAATGGGCACGGAAGATCTGGATCAGCGAGATTTTGAGTGTAGGAATCTTGCCGTGCAAGAAGATACCAGTCAAGTCGAGTTGGACTTGGAAACCAACGTAGACGTTGGCTCGGTTGATCGTTGGGGACCACCAGAGTGTGAAACGACGGTTGGGGATTTGGTTGAGACCGGAACGCTGAGCGTTGGTGAGTTTCTTGAACTTCATCGATTCTTCGAAACCTGCGGCGTGTAAGCAGATTGTATGCTGGAACGAGTTAACATTCCTGGCTTACCTGATGCCTTTTCCCAGAAGAGACCCTCCCAGGAGGGGAAAGCTGTTGCCTTGAAAAGGGTGTGCTCAAGGATAGTCTCGACACCACCCAAAGCTTGGATGCAATCTGAGCGATAGGCATTGAGGTTCCAGAGCTTACCATCGTGACGTTGGCTCGTCCACCAGAAGGGGTTGCTCTTCATGTGTTGGTAGATCTTGAACTCGGTCCTGGCGCGGAAACCCTTGTCGAAGCTGAGTGTGCTGCGGTCCTTTTGGAAAAGCGTGTTGATACGAGGCAGACCACGATCCCAACTGTCTTCCAGATCCTCGAGTGTTAGACGGCGGTTTTGTTGCTGAGCTTCTTGACGCTTCTGTGAGTACTCCATCCATACACGCTGTGAGTCGCGGAACTCTGACTCCCATGGGATGATGTAGCGGAAGATGTTGGGAATGAGAGTCTCCTCATCGTGCGACATACCGGCACGGTAATGCGTGACTCCAGTGTCAGTCTGCTTCGACCATCGCTTGTCGCTGGTGGGAATCAGAATGTGAGAGCCAGAGATCATACCAAGACCACCAAGTTCCTTAGGTGTATAGAACACAGCAGGGGGGAAACGCGAAGGCATCTTCGAGTTCAGACCAATCTTGACACGGGTCTGGATCTTCGTCTCACACTTGACAATTGTGTCCAACAAGCTGACTGTGGACACCGCAGCCTCACGGTAGTACGTGAACAGGGCGATCAATGTCGTGTTCCACTTGTTAGCAATCTTCGTGAAGGTAGTTGAACCAGACGACATCAAGATCTGGCGAATACGGTTGTTGAACTTCGCGATATCTTCCTCTGTCACCTGCAAGAATGCAACGGCAGTTCGCTCCTTGGTTGCGTTATCGATCAACGACCAGACACTATCCTTCTCAGGGAATTCACCGCTCTGATTGCGGATCTTTGGCAAGATGCGAACTTCGAAGCCATTCATCGAGAAGAGCAAATTCGGGTTATCGCGACTGTACACGCTGGCAAAGGTGTCCTCCCACTCGATCGTAGTGACTGAGCGCGGGAGACGGTTTTTCATGTCCCAGAAGACAGCACGACCGAGATTGACGTCGTGACGCATCAGACGCATCCTGGAATCGCGGGGCCAACACTTCTTGTTCTTGTAGCCAATGACGTTTTCGAAGTTGGGGTCAGGATTCTCAGTGAGGAATCGCTGAATAAGGTCACGCGACTCCTCAGCTGTGAACCTGAACAGGACCCAAATGCGATCAATGTACCTTGTGTACAGTCGGATGGGATGACGGACCTCGGTCTCCTTGTCCTTGAACTGGAGGAAGTCATTAGGGCTCTCTGGAGCACCAGCAATTTCGTTCGCTCGCTGCAAACCCAGGAGAAGAATATCAAGAACGAGTCCGTAGAATTGGAAGACGAAGCCGGAGAATTGCAGACCACGAATCATACCATACGCGTTGACGTGATTCATGTCCTTGTAGTTGAGCTGGACGTTATTTTTGGCTGTGATGTAGTCTGCCAAATTGTGATCCATGATGAGACGAAGCAATCTGTTCAACATGGTCAAGTCGATCTTTTCATAGACTTTGGAGAGCTGAGTCTCGATCAAGACATTGCACTGCCCATCTTCGTGCTCCCAAACCTGATCGAGGTTGTTGATGCCTTGCGCCCACTTGTAGGTAAGCAGAGGAGGCACCTCAGAATCGGAAGGCTTGATCCAAGCTGGGAACAGATGGCGCTGATCGGCCTGGTACCACAAGTACTGGTCGAGGTATGCGTCTGTGATCTTTTCCATGGGCTCGATGTCATAGACGGGATTGATGGTGCTGTAGTTGTCGTTCATGTCGATGCCAACCTCCTTGAAAGCGCGCTGTGTCAACAAGAAGCGCTTTATCCGGGCGAGTGTTGTTCCCGGCGAATCATATGCCTGCTCGATGAGAGCAAGCTCCTCACGCTGGCTCTGATTGAGACGACCCTTGACGGAGTAGGCTTCGCGCAGACGTTCGAGAGCCAAAATGAGGATCTTGGTGTCATGCTTGTATGAAACACTGGGGAATGGAATCGGTTGGAATTTTCGCGCCTCCAGCCAGTGCACCATTGTCGTGTAGATTGCAACGGCTTCTTCGGATGACACATAGGGACCGTCCTTCATGTAGTTGTGTTGACGCTCCTGCTCAGCCTTCAACCACAATCGTGTCAAGCGACCCAGGTTCTTCTTGGCGACAGTCTTGTCGACGGTGGCACCGCGTCGTATACGCTCTCGATTGTAGTGGGCAACCGATATCCACCAGTCGGCTTTGCTCTTGACATATCGCAAGATGATGTTCTCAATGGGCGCAGGCAATCCTGGCACCTTCCATGGGATGTTACTCTTCCAGCATCGCCAAGCTTCCGACAGATGCTGCAAGACCGTGTTGACCTTGTTCTGCTTGATGCCCTCAGGCATCATGTCCATCAGATCACTCATGACGGCAGCACGGAGTTCCAAATCAAAGTGAGACTCGACACGCTGCTTTGTGACAGTCTTGGCAACACCCTTGCTGTGTCTACCCTCGAATTGACGCGAAAGCAAGTTTCCGAGCCAGCGCTCCAAGAGAGGAATGATACCACGCATGAAGAACAACCATACCCTCCATGCAGGGGCCCAGAAACCGCATCCTGGACCTTTACCTACTGGACCAGAGTTGAAGCGGTAGTAAATGAGATGCTTCAAGTCCTTGCAGGAACGAATCTGGTGCATAAGCTTGTACTTGTAACGGTACATACCAGTCAGCTGACCAACATGGTTGAAGGCGTATAGGATACCATCCGCCAACTGGAAGGCGTCAATGTTACCAAGACGGTACTGGACCTGTGCATCGACAATGAGCTTAGTCAAGCGCAGGATTTCGCGCATCAGGTGGAAAGCGTTTCCAAAACGCGACTTCTTGCGTTCCTTGGTGGTGAGTGTCTTGACAGGCTTCAAGTTGAAATTGTAATCAAGATGCAGATATGTCAAGTTCTTGCGGTGAATGAGCAGGTTCAGCATGTTGTAACCCTGTCGACACACCTGCAGACCTGCCTCGACCCAGTCAATCTTCGTCTGCTGGAAGAACTTCGTCCCCTTCAATGTTCGCATCAGGTTTTGCTTGCTCTGCGCTTGCGGGTCCTTCTTGTGCAGCTCGTTCAGGACAAAGGTTTTGAGCAGCTTCTGGTATGACACTCGGACCTTTACTGGCTGACCGGCAGGGACATGCTCAAGATACCACTGTTTTACCAGAGGCACATCTTGTGCACGCACCATGCGTCCTGATCGCTTGTCGAAGGGGTGTGGCGCCCACCACAAAGCAATCGCCGATGCGGTCTCGGGAGTGGAGAGCTCCTCATCGGCCATGAAGGGCTCTACATCCTCTGGCATCTGGAAGTCATCCTCATCATCCTCGTCGCTGTCGCCGAATACCAGGTCCTCGTGGCTTACGGAGATATTCTTTGGAGCAACGGCTCGCGATGAGATTGGATTGATAATAGGGTCGAAGTAGAAAGCAGGCAGACTGGGGTCCTCCGCATGGACATAGACAACCTGAGGATAAGAGTACCAAGCCAGCTTGACACTACGAGGGAGGGAGTTGTATAGGAAGGGGTATGAAACACGGTACTCCGTTCGGATGGGCGCACGGAAGATGATGCGGTCAATCGCGTTGAATTCGCCAAAGTCCTCGTCGTTCGGATCTATGTCCTTGTACAGTGGCTCAAAACGAGGTCCTCCAGGTATCGCAACATTGAGCGCTTTCGCTGTAAGGAAGCTGTCCAGATCAAACATATGGAAATAATTCTTGTCGACAATATCGCTGAGTAGCTGTCGACTCAGGCGGTATAAAGTGGCCATCTGTGGTAGGTCGAGATTCCATGTCTCGTAGCTCGGTCCATTCACGTGGGGGGTATCGAGGAGAGGCCGGTGCTCGTAGAACCACTCGATGACGGGGTCGTCTTCCTCCTCATCAAGCTCCAACTGGATGGGTTCCAAGGGTTCGACATCTTCGATGTTTTCGGAGTAGGAAAGCGGGGGCTCTTCGTCGTCGAATGGTGGGAATCGCATACGCTTGAAGTGGCGACGGTCGCTCTTCTCCTTCCTCATTGCGACCCACATGGCTGCCCATTGTGCATGAAAAACAGGCTCAATGACTCGCGGAACCTCGTTGACAAGTGTCAAGCATCCGTTTGTGTGGTACAGGACCTTGACGTCGCGCCTGCTCTCCCAAGGCATGGGCATGTTCTCCAGAAGCTTCAACACCGCGTGAGGCATGAACTTAAGCGCGCCCAGATAGCTGCGCTTGTCTGTGGTGAACTTCTTCTGTGACACGTCGCCAATATCTCTGAACACTTTGCGCAGATGCTCTGGTGGAAGATCTGCCTTTTGTGTCTCAACAAATCCGGCCTTGCGCTTCTCGCCGAACCTCTGTCGCTGCTGCCGCAGCCACTCCTTCTTCTTCTGCGCGAACTTGGCCACCTGCGGATCGATCATCTGGCGTATTCCAGGCGGCCCCGAAAAACCTGGCACGCCGGGGGGCCCAGGAGGAGGCGGTGGCGGTGGTGGAGCTCCATAACCGGCGCCAGGGGGGCCTGGAGGAGGGGGAGGTGGAGGGGGAGGAGGGAACGCCATGCTGGGTGGGCGTCTGGTTGTCGTGTTGTGTCGTGATGTAGCTGAGCTCAGAGGTCAAGTCCCCGAGCTTCGCGGACGACAGCGCGCCGCAGACAAGATAGAAAAGTCGCGTCCGCACACAGTCTCCGGATCGGTCGCTGAATGCTCCGAAAGGGAAGGGATGCAGATGCGCGTCGAGCTGGTTTTGACGCTCCGCGCGTTGCAGCGATTGGCGATGAGGTTGCTGCTGCAGTGGCGTCGCAACTTTTGATGATCTTTGCAACACGCGCTAGCGCTCGCACGGACGCGCTCTCACTCACTCGAGAACGCAGAGGCACAGTCCATGCCACACTCTATCCTAGGAGCTGAGGACCCAATTTCAGGTCCAGCAAGTATCACGTAGTGGCTGCAGTATGCACCGAAGACCAAGGTAGTGATGCATATGAATCTATTCGACCAGACTATCGAGCTCTTTTGCAGTGCTGCACGTGACGCGGTTGCCGACGTTCAAGGCGCCGACTATCATACAACTTCGCGCTGCGTCTTCTGGAGATAACTAGTGCTCTTACACACCGCGCACAAGTGCTGTATTGACTAGCACAGTGAAGGAGTGTTTCCAGGCATGGTGAAGTCCTGAAAGGCTATCTTAGCATACAGTGTAGCAAGCAGGCGTTGGGCTTGTTGCAAACATCGATTGCAGCTCACAGACATAAAACCGCTGCCTGCTCAAATTGTGCACAGGTGCAAGGCAGATTTTCGCTTCGTATGCTGTATGATCAGTCAGTTCCATGTAAATACGCCGTCCAGACTGGATGATGTTGCTTATTTGCGCCTATCCCTTCTCGGACTAGCACTCGCTTCCACCCGCACACTTCCCACTGCAAGGCAACTCAGACTGAGATTTCCAACTTCACGACTACTAACGCCCAGCGGTAAGCCTGCCCCAGCGAAGCCCTGCCCGATTCCCGAAAAACGACGACAGCATCGACTGCTTGTGCGCTCGAACCTTTTACCCGGAATTGCGCTCGATCACGACACGAATTTTCGCTTACGCTCTACAACAGACAATCTCTGATTCCCCGGGAAATCAATCACAATGCCTTCCACCAGACTCACCTACGTACGTCGCCTCGAATCCACGAGCCAGAATATCAGAGATGGGATTGCTTGGACGTATGCAGGATGATGGCTAACAGCGGGCAGAGGCGTCGTGCCCCCTACAACACCAGGAGCCAGAAGGTCCGCGTGATCAAGACTCCCGGTGGTGAGCTCCGCTACCTTCACATCAAGAAGAAGGGCACTGCTCCCAAGTGCGGTGTAAGTGCAATGCGACTGCATGCCGCACCCAGGCTCTGACAGTTTCTAGGACTGCGGCACCAAGCTCGCCGGTGTTCCCGCCCTCCGCCCCCGCGAGTACGCCACCGTCTCCCGCCCCAAGAAGACCGTCCAGCGCGCGTACGGTGGTTCGCGATGCGCCAACTGCGTCCAGGACCGCATTGTCCGTGCTTTCCTCATTGAGGAGCAGAAGGTCGTCAAGAAGGTCCTCAAGGAGTCTCAGCAGAAGAAGCGTTAAGCGGTGATGGTTCGAGGGTTACTGGGGTTCAAGCATGTCAAAACTGGGGCTATCGGTGTTCATGTGCATTATGGGCAGTCTCCTGGTTCGATTGACTTTCACGATATCACGGCGATTTCTGCGTCACTCCGGAAGTCCGCCAGGACAGTAGCTGAGTAGGATCACGAATATATCCACGAGCTGCGCAACACAACACCACGAGGTGCACGATGTGTGACGAGTAAGGAAGGCGGACGAGGGAAAGGAAGCAGGTGAAGGGCTGGGGACCTGTGTATGCTTGATGTTGAAGTCATGCACGGTGTCTGCGCATGTCTGTTGCACTGTGCTGCTGGATCGCTTTTGCCCGACCGTTTCTGCATGTTTTATGTGACTTTACCACCCAATTCTGCTGCTGCCCATGTCTGCCATGCCAATGTTCATTGACGTAACAATAAGAGAGCCCATATCGTCAATGTCAATTTTAGGAAGATTTTGAGAAAGCTTGACGCTTGACGCTTGACGCTTGCTTTGGTAATGAGCTGGGTGTCAACCAGTGCAGGCATTCAACAAGCCACGACTCGCACGGGTGGACAAATTGGCTTCACGTTCGATCGACAGCAGTTAAACAGCCTTGGGACTTGCAAGGACATGGCAGTGACTCGATTCCATCACCTTATCGCGTGCGTCTGCCTATCTAGCCGAAGTGCTACGGCAGAGCATGATCGGGGAGGAGCGAGTAGCTCCGAAAAACTGGCAAACTAGCAGCCAAAGAGGCCATACTCTACCCTGGACGCTGTAATTTACAGCGGGGACAGGCGGAGCTGAGTAGCCAGAAGGGCGCGAGGCGGCGCTGTGATTGGCGAGTGGACGGCGTTGCCCTCCGGCCGTGTCGATGGTTGCAAAGGCCAGCGTTCGGCGGCAGGCTGCAGTTGAGCTCGAGCCTGCATGGCTTGTCGAGCAGCGTGGAAGGCATAGCCGGCGGCGAGAAAACGCATGACCGTGCGATAGGTGTACTGGTAGCTGACGTGCGTGGCCGTGGGCGCGGAAGAGCAACAAGTCGGGTACAAGTCGAGTGTCGACGCCAGCTCCCCCTCCGACTCGGCAACCCCAAACTCTACTCTGGTGAGTCGCGCACCACGGCGGGCAGCGATATCGGTGCCGTTGCGACACCTCAGCTGCTCAGCTGCCAGCATCATGTCCATGTCCGACCAGCTCTCGCCGACCACACCAGGCAACGGCCTGGCTGCGCGCGGCTTCAAGCGCGGCGCCTCGAGCGACGACGACGACTTTGCCCACGGCGACGGCGACGGCGATGGCGACGGCGCCCGCCCGCTGTCTGCGCGGCGCAACACGGCCGTGAAGCGCGCATGCAACGAGTGCCGCCAGCAAAAGGTGCGTGTCTGCCGCCTGCGGGCGCAATTGCGCGAGCCGCCCCACTGACGGCGTGCGTGCAGCTCAAGTGCAACGTGCAGCGCGACCCCTTTGTGAGCTGCGCGCGCTGCGTCAAGCAGAACCTGCGATGCGTCATCGAGCCCAACTTCAAGCGCGTCGGCAAGCGCAACCGCAATGCCGAGATGGAGAAGGAGATGGAGGCACTGCGCGAGCGCCTGGCCATGTACGAGGGCCGCACGCCAGTGACCGGCCAGCCGCTGCTCGCCCAGCAGCAGCAGCAGCAGCAGCAGCAGCACCAACAACTCCACCAGCAACAGCAGCAACAGCAGCAACAGCAACAGCAGCAACAGCAACAGCAACACCTCCAACACCTCCAACAGCCAACCGCCCTCGACCCCCACAACGCCTTCGCCGCCACCCCCCTGCTCAAGGTCGAGGACGATGCCTTCCTGCACACGCAACACCAGCAGGTCGCCGCCACCTCGCTGCTCGATCTGCGCAGCGGCCAGTCGCCCATGTTCTACACGCTGGGCGCCGGCGAGGTCCGTCTGGCCCACGGCGAGGTCACGGAGCTGTTCATCGAGTACTTCCAGCTGTACCACCCCTTCCTGCCCTTCCTCGACCAGCTGCGCTCGCCTGACGAGTACTACAACCAGGACCACAAGCTGCTGTTCTGGGCCATCCTCAGCGTCGCCGCACGCCGCTCCAGCAGCCGCCCCACCCTGCTCAAGGACCTGGCCAAGCCCCTGACAGACCTGATCTGGGACTCTGTCAGGAACCAGCCGAACCACCATGTCGTCAAGGCCCTGTGTCTGCTGTGCACCTGGCCTGTCCCCGCCGAGCGCACCGTCACCGACCCCACCTACATGCTGTGTGGCGTCATGATGCAGATTGCCATGCAGATTGGCCTGCACCAGCCCGCCCACCCCCAGGACTTTTCGCGCACAAAGGTCCGTCTCCAGCAGGAGGACATCCACGACCGCCTGCGAACCTGGGCGGTCTGCAACATTGTCGCCCAGACGTGAGCCTCACCTGCCAGGCCTACCAACCACAAAGCTAACCTACGACAGCGTCTCAACCGGCAACGGCCAGCCCTCCATCACTCTCTACGACTCCACTCTCGAGTTCAAGGTCGACGACGAGGACCACATGCGCACAATACCGCCAACCATATTCGTGCGTCTTCGCCAGGAGATGGCAGCCAGCCGCATCAACAAGCTCCTGTACTCGGCCAACACACATCGATTTGCCGCCGAAGCTGCCACAACGTACATGGTCTTGGAAGCAGATCGACTGAAAGAGGAGCGAGGCTCATTGGATGGCGTCGACAATGGTAGGTTCATGATTCCAAACTCGTCGAAACATCTTCTTATTGACGGCCGCAGAACTCGAGGAGCTGTATCATTCTGCAGTCGTTTTACATCTGCACCTCTACTCATTCTTCAGCCCTGAGCCTCGGCTTGAGCGCCGCGACGACCTGGTAGCACTCTACTACGCGGTCACAACATACTTAGATCAAGTCTTCAAGCTGCAACAAGCCAGCAAACTACCATACGTGCCCTACTACATCATGCAGATGGCCCTTGCCGCCGGCTTTGCGCTCCTGAAACTCCTCAACTCAGACTTTGCCGGAAGGCTGCCTTCCAAGGGCCGCCAGTACGTTCTACAGACTGTAGAAGCGCTTCGGCGATCAAAAGTCTGGCCCAACGACCTCCTCGACCGCTTCGCCGAGGTGCTAGCCCAGCTCTGGAAAGAGAGCTCTCGCGGACGCAGTCTTCACAGCATGTCGCAGTCCCCGTCAGTCAGCAACGCTGGCATCGCCAACATGTTCAACACGCAACCGCAATCGCAGCAAGCCACCCAGCAGCGACGAGAAAGCACAGGCATGCTTGAAGACCCCCTCGGCCTCATCGTCCGCAGCCGCATGAGCATGAGCGTCATGTTCGACTGCGTGTGGCGCTGGCGCGAAGCCCAGGTCAATGGCGCCGCAGACCAGCTCGACAACACCGTCGTCACCAATCCCACGAACCCGGATTCCTCCAGTAGCTCCCCACCCCCTTCGGGCATGGTCGTTGAAAATCCCGCGCACACGATGCCCAACTTTAACCCTCATCTCAACACCCTCAGCATGCCGCTCGCGCTGCCGCACGGGCTGGCTAGCGCGAATAGCTACGAGTTCTTCGACTCGGTGTCGTGGATGTTGGAGGCGCAGACGGATTGGAATCAGTACGGCTCTGGCGGCTTCGGCGCGGAGTTCAATCCTTGAGACGCCGCGATTTAACTGGTCAATCCCTTCAGCATCACCAGAGTGCTCATGAGTTTGACTTCCGCCGGTCTTTCAAAGAGAAGGAACCGAACGGATCAAGAAAAGCATTTTTCCAAGGATACGCAAGTATTTCTTTTCATCATCATTCTTAATTTGGATTTTAGCGTGGCGTTTACGGTCACGGTGTGGTGGGGCGGGTGTGGTATCTCGCCCTTTCGAGACGTGAGCACTGCGCTCTCGCGTAGACGATCTTCATTGTATTCTTATACATCAGTCTAATTGCTACTTGGTGTGATTATGACTGGTGGCCTAAAAATTTCATCGTTAGTTGTTCGAACCTTTCGCTTGTCTTTGTATTGTCGTTCCTTGATTTGATTGTAGGTGCCGCCTCCTCTTCCTACTAAGCATCAATCAGACACTCCAGCAATACCTCGCTCCAGCTCAGAGCTCCGCCTGAAGGTGCCGCGCGCTGCCTCGCTACCCGCTCCGTAGCCTCATCGCTCCTGTTGACAGATCGGATGCCTGTGCTGCGTTCTTCCACACCGATCGAATCGCTGGAGCTCTGTCCGCTCCCGGGAGGTGTCTTGCTCTCCTGTGACACGGACATGCGGGATTTCTTTGACCCCAGTATACTGGACGCACTACGCTGCCTCCTCTCGACGACCCTAGTGGCAACTCTCTTCTCGCCCCTCGCGCCCTCCCACCCCCTCAGTACCAATGTAGCAACATGCAGCATCGATAGCACGAGCGCCATGAACACTGCAAACCCTCCGGCCACGTGGATATCCACATTCAAACCTATGCACCGGTTTTGCACACTGAGCGGCACCTTCTCCTCGCCAAACTCTTGGCCAGGCGACTCCAGGACAGCGGGAAGGCTGCAGAACGTGAGTGCCGTGGGGAGACTGACGAAGTAAGTCACGCTGTGGCTGGCGAGGACGGCGAGCATGAGTAGATCGAAGGCGCCGAGGAGGAAAATGCGGGTCTGGTGTGCGAGACGGCTTGAAAGTCTGGCGCGTAGAGCTTGTAGAGGCGACTCAGCGTGCGTATGGCCCGAAAAAGAGGACTGTTGATGGCGTTGGTCAGCTTCTCCGCCGCTCGCCAAACCAGCTCTGCATTGCTCCGACATCCTCCACCACCAGTCCAGCTCCAACAGTGCAACTGCACAATCTGCCACCACCTTCTCATCGTCAGCTTGTTGTATCATGCCATTAACCCAGCCAATTCCATTTCCCGTCCTGAACAGCAACTCACAAACACCCCAACAACACTCCAAACACCCACGCGCCACCCGTTTGCATGCTCGGCGAGGAAGTCCCGCACCCACCATGCCGGCATCTGGTAGTTCTCCACTAGTGTAATGGTACTGATGTGCCAGAGGAGCATCAGCGTGAGGAGGAGCGAGGCGATGAACTGGAGGGTGTGGATGTGGATGTGTGCTTTGACGAGGTGGTGGTGGGCGATGGGGCGTGGGGAGGACATGATCACCGTTGACCAGGAGTATGGAGATCGTGAGAGAATATTGCGTGTCAGTGAGGGTTGTGTTTGGGGATGGTGATTCTGATGTGAGAGCCGCGAGGTAGGAGCATATTGATGAGCAGGAAGGTGTTTGAGAAAGTACGTTTTTGAGGACGGGTATCTACTGCTGGCATCTGCAATAGAAAATGTAAGGGACAATGAGAGACTCTTTGGAATACGGAGATACTACATCTCTATTTAAAGCTTGTCCAGATCATTATTGAGATTATCAAGACGTACTTGTGTGGTGTGGTTCAACCAGCAGTAACAGCGGAGTTAAGAAACGCTTCCCAATTAGGCAGGTGGAGGTGGTTCCCTTTGCCAGAGAGCGATATCGCGTCATACCGAACTCGCATAATAATAAGAACTGCTTGATCTTTTTTCTTCTAAGAACCAATTCCATCACAACAATTATCAGGAAGTAACGAAATGTCTTCAAAGCTCCCATACAACCGCCAGACCGCGCTTGCGACTACAGTCGCTGCCGACAATGCGGCCAACATTGCTGGAAAGACTGTCCTCACCACTGGTGTGACTCAAGGCGGGCTCGGCGCCACATTCGTCGAAACAATTGCACAGTACAAGCCTCGTCTGCTCATCCTTGCAGGCCGCTCAGCAGAGAAAGTAGAGGCGACTGCACAGAAAATCAAGTCGAACCCAAAGAGCTCTGAAGTGGAAGTGCGATTTCTGGAACTCGACTTGTCGAGTCAGAAGAGCGTGCGACAAGCCGCAGACACAGTTCTCAGCTGGAAAGACGTAGAGAACGTTGATGTTCTCGTCAACTCTGCGGGGATCATGGCAGGGCCTTACAAGACCACGCTGGAGGGCATTGAGAACCAGTTTGGCAGTAACCACATCGGGCACTTCCTGTTTACGAACTTGATCATCTCCAAGATCCTTGCTTCGCCCAGACCTCGTGTTGTTAGTGTAGCCAGTGACGGTCATCGCTTCGGTGGAGTGCGGTTTGACGACTGGAATTTCCAGGACGGAAAGGTCTACGACCAGTGGGAGGCGTATGGACAGAGCAAGACGTCGAACATCTTGTTTGCGCGGGCGCTGGCGGAAAAGCTGGGGCCTAAGGGGTTGAGGGCGTATAGTCTACATCCTGGCGTTGCTTTCAACACTTCGCTTGCGCCGCATGGATTGTCGGACGAGGATCTTGCTGGGTTGAGTAAGCTGAAGTGTAAAGCCTTGGATTGAAAAGACTGACGTAGTAACCAGACGCAAAAGATAAGGAAATTGGCTGGAATCGCGAGCTTGATATCAAAAATCTCGATGAGTGTTCCGCTACTCATGTCGTTGCTGCATTCGATACACGATTTGATGGTAGGTCTTGAATGCAGAAGCTTTGGCGGATGATATGCTAACACCGACAGAAAACAATGGTATCTATCTTGAGGATGGCAATATCTCGAACGACTTGCAGCCGACTGCCACCGATGCAACTCATGTCGAGAAGCTTTGGAAGCTGAGTGAGAAGCTGGTTGGTCAGGAGTTCGTGTATTAGGTGCGAGAGATTTTTCAATTTTCAACAAGATATAAATCAATATAATTCAACATTGACAGTTCATGTAACCCGCTTCAGCCACTGCAGATTTACCGGACTCACCAAACCTGCTTCGCCCTTCTCCAACCACCCCAGCAAGTTCTCCATGCCCAGTCTCTCAAACCCAATGTGGCTCTCCACACTAGCTCCAGCTGTGTGGCTAAGCATCATGACATTCTTTCTCCGTGCCAATTCCTGACTCACATATGGCTCCTCAGCATGGACATCTAAACCTGCCGCACTCAAAACTCCATCGTCCAAAGCCTTGACCAACGCAGCCTCATCCACCAATTTACCTCTCGCAACATTCACCAACCTAGCACCCCTCTTAAACCACCCGAACTCCCTCTCTCCCAACAAAACCTCCCCCGAGAACGGCGCAGCAACCAGCACACAATCACTCCGGCCCAACAACTCCTCCAGCCCCCCACACCACTCAGCCCCAACCTCCCCCTCCCTCTCCTCCAACCTCACAACATCATGATACAAAACCCGCATCTCAAACGCCGCCACCTTCCGCGCAATCCTCGCCCCAATCCGTCCCAGACCCACAATCCCCAGCGTCGACCCGTTGGGATTATGCGTCACTGCGGCAATACTCCCCATCGCGTCCCGAAACTGTAGCGGGTCGCACGAGTGCGCTGCACGGCTGGACCACGAGAAGAGGCGGTACACGGCCAGGATGAGGAAGATGGCTGCGTCGGCCACGGACTCGGTGCAGGCGGATGCCGAGTTGCAATATGCGACTCCATGGCTGCCGAGACGCTGGGTGTCGACCCAGTCGAAGCCTGCGCCGGCTGAGGCGAAGACTTTGCAGCTCTTGGGGAGCAGCGAACTAGGTGGGTGGCGTTAGTGTAGGGGTTGCTTGCCGCGGGTTAGGTCATAGAGAGCGCGTACATTAGTTCGGCGTCCCAGTTGCCCATCTCACCACCCGTGTTCCAGAACGGACGGTACATGGCTACAAAGTCTCCCCATGTCTTGTCTTGCAGGGCGCGTTTGAAGCCTTTTCGATCGATGGAGTGGGTTCGGATGATGTTGAACTTGAGGGATAGTTTGGCGTAGAGATCGTGGTTCCAGCGTATGTCGTCTCCGAGATGGAGGATGGTTGGTTTGGACTCGGAGTTTGTGCACGTTGGTGGGGTTGTTGTTGTTGTTGTTGTTCTATTCGGTGAAGGATGAGCTGAGTCGATTGGATGGGCTGTCGGATCAATCTCCATTGTGATGTAGAACGAGTACCGTGATGGATGTCGCACTGCTCCAGTCTTATCTCAGAAATGGGTGTTTGAAATGGTGGAGCTCCGCTCAGAGAGTTTCACAAGGAAGTATTAAAATCCAGGATTTCACCCCGGGCAAACGGAAAACAAAGCTCGTATATCACTAAACGACATCCATTTTCACATGTACAACCAACAACCAATCAAGCCGGTCCGACGACAACCCAAGAGCATGTAGGGTAAGGGCGGGCGGTGAGCCTCCTGCGCATAAAAGCATCAACCAATCGCATTGCGACGGATTTGCGCACCGCGCCCGTTGTTCGCCTTGCCAATGATGCCAGGTCCTTGCTACATCAACGGTCGGTAGAGCGCCGTGTTCGAATGAGCAAGGAAAGGTGATGATAAGGTATCCGACGCCGTCTAATCAGGTCCTCCACGTGGCCGCCTTGCCCGTTTCCATCCGTCTTGCATATAGCCGGGACGGGATCCTTGCCGGGGATCATGAGATGTACTGGGCGAGACAGGGTGGTATTCGTGGAAGATTGGACGCAATGTCTGGGCGTCTGGGCGGTGTTGTGGTGATGCCGCATCGGGATTGTGTGTGTGTTGGGGTGGTGAGGGCGTACGAAGCAATGGTTCATTATGCTTTATAACTACAATGTGTTTTACATTTGAGGGTATCGTGGCTTTTGTCAGCCAAAGAGTTGAGTAACATCCACTTGAACGCCATCGTAAAGATACTTGCCAACTTTACAGCTACACCTGTTTCTTCCTTTTTACAAAAAGTGCATCAGGCCCATGTGTCCTGTGCCTGTCGCGCTGGTGTTGTTTGCTGCCTGCCCTTCAAGACCGTACTGGGTGACCATGTTGTCAAACGCTTGCCAATCCATACTACCGCTATCCATAGTGGGACTGTCGTTGTTTGATCCGTTCATAGTGTCTGTTGTCGTCGGGTCGTCAAAGTTCAGGTTGCCGAAGAACTGCATACCAGGCGCGTGTACACCATTCATCAAATTTGTGTTGCTGGATACGACTGGCTGTGCACCTGTTGAAAGGCCAATCTGCATCATCTGCATCGATTTGGACGCTTCTTGAGCGAGAAGGTCATCGTAGCGCTCTCCGCTCATCATGTCGATGAGAACGTTGTCGAGCCCAAAGTTTGCCAATTGGCTGAAGTGTTGCCCTGGACTAGCTTGCCCTGTCTCGAAACTAGGCGAGCTCTGGCTCTGTGAACTGCGACTCTGTCCAAAATCATCGCCTACGAGGCCAGTGATTGGCCTGCTTGTGTTTAGATCGACAGGAGTGTCAGACCAGCTCGATGAGGTTGCTTGCATCGGAACCTCACCGATTCCAGATGCTGTTGGTCTCAGGAGCTTGTCCAGATTGTGCGAATTTGGTTGATCAACCGTCACGGGGTTAAGAGTATCCGGAGAGACCCACGGAAACTGGCCACCTACATGGCCACCGTTCCGAAGTGCTTGACTCGCCTGCTCGAGCTTGATCTCCTTATCTCTCGCTGCCTTTGCCTTGGCAAGCAGCTTTCTGAGTGGCTTCCACAAGGTCCCTTGCTGGCCTTTGCGGTAAGGAGAGCTGTCATTAAGTGGGAACCACCAACGCCCGGCTGTGGCTTCGAGGGCACGCCAAGCACGTTCCACTGCCTCGCCCTTTGTGCGTACACATAGCTCAGAGAGCAAAAATGCGATGGCATGCCACTGTACGTAAGTACGGAACAACCAGCCCCACTTCATGGTTCGAGCTTCGGTCTCGAGCAAGATCGAATACTCGACATTCTCCAGCGAAGTGATGAAGAGCTTGTCTTTCGTCTCTTGCGGCAGTGATGCACCTCCGTCTTTGCGCTGGTGAGGGTGATATACAATCAACCACATCTTGCTCATAATAAGACGAGATATGGTTGCGGTCACCCAGCAAAGCGGAATCGACATGTCGCAGCCCTTCAGATACTTCTCTTCCATTTTCCGATGACACTCAGTGATCCATACCTCTTTCTCGGAGATCGTGAGATTCGCAAACAACTCAGTACATCTGACAGGCCCTGGCGGTATATATAGAATCCGTCGGAAGATGTTCGCAACTTCGAAACGGACAAGACTGAATGTCATATCCGTGAATCCGATGCGCTCTTGAGGAAACTCGGTCATTCCTGGGTACAGATCGGTATCGTTAACGTTCAAAGGCTGTTTCAATCTGTGAGCGCTTTACTCGTTTTGAGACGCAGGTTCGCAGTACATACCATCTTCGCATCGAATTGTGCTTCGACAATAGTGGGATCACACCCGTGATCTTCAGATGATCTCGCATCGAGAACGCAGACTTGCCACCACAACCTCCTCCGCATTTCGATCTCGAAAGGCGCCAGCCCAAAATGACTGCCATCTCTGTGGATCCCCAGTGTCTGAGCAATGCGAACAACGAGACCTGTCAAAGTCCACAGTTTCCTTGCCTCGGAGTTCCTTCGCAGCAGGATGAGAAATATGACAAAGGCTTGCAAGACAACGATCTCGTCACAGTACAGAAAGTTTGCTCGAGCAAGAGCTTGCTCCAGCGCAAAGCGGTACTTGATCAGCAGCGACGACCTGTCATCCCCGCATAGCTGCAAGCAATCTTCTTCCGTTGAGCTAGTTACGGCACCGTAGTAGATGGCAAACAGTAGAGACTCTAACCCTTTGCTCACTTTCTCAGGGTGTACGAGGGCGTCCTTGAAGGTTGATTCGAAGGTAGGAATGTGCAATACTTTGATGAGGGGCTCGACTGTATCTTGATAGGCTTCCCAAAACCGCAGTGCGACTTCGGGGGTGGGATGCAATGCTCGCATATCGACATTCGTCGAGCTCAGACCGAATATGAAGCCTTGATGCTGGCCTGATGGCTCGGATGACTCTGGCGAGTTGGCATCGTCCTCTTCGTCGGATGATTCGATCAAGACTGTTTTGAGGTCCTCGACTTCGTTGTTGAGACTGGCCCAAAAACTGTTGTTGATGTAACGGCTCCTGCCCTTCTCCACCACCAACCTGCCAAATCGATTTTCGAGCCCCTCAACACTGTTATCCACGGCTACTGAAGGACTGTGCTTAGCATTGCTATTAGCGAAGCATTGTTCGCTTATGCTTCCCTGTCGGCTGTCGTTGTTCGTGCTGTCGCGCTCACGTTCGGCAGCTTCCTGCTCGTGTTCTTCGACTTGCGCATTGAGGTTCTGCACAACACCCTCGAGGCGTCGCAGTCTCTCCAGTAGTTCTGCATCTGGTGGCTTTCTGCTCTTTCGTGGCGCACGCCCGGGTCCAGGGAAGATGCATTCGATTTTCGCCCTCGCGCAATTCGAGCATGGCTGTTTCTTGTCGCATTTAACTTTTCGTCTTCTGCATGTGATACACGACCGGGGGTTCGGCACGAATGAACCTCCGTTTGGGCTGGTGATCTTGTGTACGCGATCGGTCGTGTTGTTGTTGTTGTTGTTGTTGTTGTTGTTGCTCTGTATCTGGTCGTCAGACATAGCTGTGCATGAGTATGCTCTTCTCCAATAGGCACAGAACGAATCCTGGCTGAAGCTTCTTGGGTTGCTGACTGAGCGACCTGCGCAATAAGTATCAGAGACCCTGGTTACGCTATCGGTGGAAAGCAGCCACCGACGCTTAACGTCAGCCCGCTAACGCCCGCAGTGGGGATTGGTAATAGGACTAGGATGGACCAGTGAGTCAAAAAGGGCTGAAGATCATGGAGAAGTGGAAAGTGGGTAATTCAATTAAAGAAGCAGCAGCAACAAAACTTTCAGGCTGCCAACATACAGAATCCTGGAGATGTGCGGCTTGCTTTTGCTGCGCACACTAAACGCCGATGGTAAGTCCGCTTGCGTCATGGAAACCCATTATCGATTTGATAAGGTTGCGAGCTGGTGCCTGGTAGGGTAAGTGTCGTCGTATTGCAAACCCTTTCCAGGCTTTTCACGCCAGGTTAGGCCTGAGTCATCAGTGCAAGGCCCCCCTGTGGTCCTTTGAGACTTGGATCAGGCCCTCTGCTCTATAGACCAATTCAAAAGCATCCCGGAGGCAAAGAGACTCTACTCCTCATGCCCAGCATCACTACCGTGCACAGATTTACAACATGACATGTGGACTAATAAGCAAGAACAGTCGAGGCGCCTTGGTTTTGTGAAAGTGGGCCACGGAAAGTCGAAAGACGGGTTCCGTGGAAAGCGTTTGCTGACACACTCGGGTCCGAGAGCGAATTCCGTCAAGTCCGAGCATCTGATAAGCACCACAATGTCCAGATTGGCCACGCCTAGGAGGCTAAGCTTTGTGGGGTAACATGTGAGGCTTTGAGTGGTGAAATCATCTCATAAGAGTTTCTGTGCCATAAGTACTTGGTTGATTATTCATGTCGAGCGTAAGCGTGCATTAAGAAAGTTCGATTGCCTTGATGGGGTATTGAGCCAGGAACGTCATATACAATCACACCCAACGCCAAAGGTCTTGATACCAGTAACCTTGGCATGCCATGCTACAACATCCCATTCATTTCGACATGATCCGCGGCAAGAGTGTCAGCCTCAGCGGCGCTCATTGCGCCCGCCAACATTCCTCTCGCGGGTCCGTCGAGTCTTCTCTGCGACCAAGGAATGCAGCCTGTCCTCCTCCTCGTCCGCCAGTTCTTGGTCAACCTGCTCCCTGATCTTCATGATCTGTTCTTCTGTAATGCCTTTCGTGTTGACTACAACGCTGGGCGCGCCCTCCATATAGCGCAAGTTCTCCATAGCTTTCTCGACAAGCTTCTGCAACGCCGGGTCCGTGTTCAGGTTGTCGTGACGCTTCGTGTTGTGGAGGTCGGGATATAGAATCCCACCGCCATTCTCCTCGCCTTGAAAGGCCTGGAGGTAGGGAATGTGAGTTGGCAGATCATTGTGCAAGGTGGCGCCAACGCAGACAGCGGTTTCGTGACACCACGTACGAGCGACATTGCGAGGTGTGTATCCTCCCCCGCCAATGAGGACGAGAGGACGGCGGAACGACTTTACTGTCTCGATACAAGAACCATGTGCTTTGATGTTGAGATTGAAGCGACCAAGGCGATCTCCACCGAGCGAATCGGCACCAGATTGAAGCACAATCGCTTGAGGATTGTACTTTTCGATTACCTGTGTTGTGACAGTCTTGAAGAGCCACTTGTACTGATGATCATCAATACCATCGTCGATGGGGATGTTTAGACTGTGTGCTTTGCCGCGATTTGTTGGATCCTTTGGTCCCATCTCATCGATATTGCCTGTTCCAGGGAAGAATGGCCATCCGTGCCTATCGATGCCGTACTTGTGGAATGAGAGCGTGAACACGCGATCGGTAGACTCAAATGCTTGTTCTACACCATCGCCGTGATGAACATCGATGTCGATGTACAATACACGTTGGTGTTGTGTCAATAGAAGTTGTATAGCAATGACTATGTCGTTGACATAGCAAAAGCCAGATGCCAGATTCTTCTTTGCATGATGCAGCCCTCCAGACCAGTTGATGGCTATGTCAGACTGCTTGTTAAGCAAATTGTATGCAGCGCTCATGGATGCACCGGTATAGAGCGAGACATAATTCCATAAACCGTCGAAGACTGGGCAATCGTTGGAGTCGCCACCAAACCCATAGGCAATGTACTGTGAATCATCGGGTTTTGCATTCTGCGGCGTGATCCTAGATTGTGTTAGCATTGCAGTTCGTATGCTGACAAACCTTGCGACGGCCACACAACTTACTCGCTCAGATATGACAGATATTCGCGGTCATGGAAGATAGCTAACTCGTTGAAGTTTGCAGGCCGCGGTTCGTAGAGATCCATTGTGTATTCTAAGCCATATGACAGGACAAGTTGCTTAGTCAAAGTCAATCTCCAAGGCTTCATTGGATGTGAGCTTCCGAAATGGTGGTATTCGACGTGCGGGTTGTAGTGAAAGGACACATTGTAACCTTGCGGCTTCTCAAGGCCATACTCTTCAGCCTCCCGCGCGATGACTTCCTGCTTCTCTGAATCCGTAAGCCTCTTGAAATCCTGGAAATCTCCGGTGTAGACATCATTGACAGGCGAAAGGTATTCTTCCACGATGTTATTGGAAGGCCTGTTTGACGGAGCGTACCCAGAGACGCGCATAATAGCGAGTCTCCCCAAGCGAGAGGGCTGCTTGCACGAACGACTTTGATGATTCTGGTGATTTGGAAAAGACTTTGGTAAAGAAGCTTCACGCGATAGTTGCGCGTTCCCCCGGTGTGCCGCACCGTTTGAGCTCCTTCACGCTGCGCTTCCCTTTCGGATGCTTACTGGAATCCTTTGATGCTTGCACTGCAATCCGAATGGGCCAACTGACGTCTTGCTCTCGCCCACCACTGTCTCGACTTTGTCCTTTCGCCACGTACAAGAACTTCCTCAGTATTGCTGCGATTGATGTGATCCTGTGCTGACCGCGGAGATTTCAAGCAATGTTTGGAAGCCAAGGGTTTTAAGTGACTCCGAGCCGTCCGCTAAAAGTGCTGACCTCGTTTGGATGCTCTTTCTGTTGCTTTGTTGCGTTTCGGGTTTGAACGTTAGATGAAGAAGCGATCGTTGTGTGATTGGTACATTCTCCAGATTCGCTGAACTGCACGTGATCGAGCGCTAACCTAGCCTAGTTCGACAACGAAGTCGCGAACATCGACACGCGACAATCAGCATCACAGGCAGCAATCACCATATGATAGCAAGAGTTAGATTAGGCTTTTGAAAGACAAACAGGCAGTCGTCTAGGGTATTACTTTGTCACGCACTGGTAGTCACTCGAGTTAATCAGCTTGGGTTTCTGTTGAGAAAAGGCATCGCGAAGTGGGATCCATACATCACTTCCCTACCAACACCGCTCCGAGCGGCAACCTCTCTAGATAGCGCCACAAAATCATCATGGCTATCGCAGAGGATGCTGCGACTGTGCTCGAGCAGTTCATCCACGACGGTAAGTGAATTTTGAAGCGTTCGTCTTGTTTAGGCTAATAATTGTGATTAGTTGCCAATCTACCGGCAGAGATCACACATCTCTACGAGGAGGTTCAGGCTAAAGATGCGCAAATCCAAGAGCTTCGTGCAGCAATTCAACAACGCGACAACAGTCTCCAGAAGTTCATCAAACTGAATGGCAGTCTTGTAGTCAATCCCAAGGAGGAACCGTATAATAAAGTCGTCTTTCAAAACTACGAACGGGCACAAATCTTGCAAGAGGAAAAAATCGGCTTAGTGGAAAAAGCCGCTGCACTTGTAAGCAACGTGATTATCGATTCATACCTTCACTAACACTATTTTGCAGCTCGACCGTTATGTAAAGCGACTGGACATTAAATTGCGAGACCTGCAGAGTGATGGATCCATACCTGCGGATCCACAGATGCCCTCTCTACTCAAAGATTCACCAGGCAATCTAGTTCCTCCTCTTTCATCGTCGAACACGGGTGCCAGCACACCACTGCATCCAGCGACTGGCAACCAAGGGGGAGGGGCTCCGAATCTTGCGCAAGCTGCAGCTATTGCACGCATCACAAACGCTACAAATATCAGCTCAAGAGCAGCACCGATGCAGAACATGCAGGCTCAAGCTCTACTCAACCAGCAGAGATTGACCAACGCACAGAGCGCTATCCAGGCTACTGCACGATCGGAACGGGAGCTGTCGGTAGGCAGTGACAGCAAGCGACGCCGGCCAACAGGTACCATCGGGCCTCTTCCATCGGCATCGTCTTCTTTGGGTCGACAGGGCTCGGTTGGGCCGGGCACTCCGAAACCATCGACCCCTGGATCACGTGCGGGCAGCGTAGGACCAAGGCACGCTCTCACTGTCAAAAAGGCCAAGCCTCAGCAGCCGTTGCGCAAGGCCGCGTTGACTGCCAAGTCTGGGGTACACAAGAAGCGGCGCAAAGGTGGCTCAAGGGCCTCGCCCTCGACGACGGCTGAAGATGAGAGCGTGGCCAGTGATGCGGGCACAGAGGACGAGGAAATGTCCGGTGTGGCTGGAGAAGGAGAGGAGGAGGAGTCTGACGATACCAAGTACTGCTTCTGCCAGCGGGTTAGCTTTGGTGACATGGTGGCCTGCGACAACGACAACTGCCAGTATCAGTGGTTCCACTGGGAGTGTGTGGGTATCAAGGAGGAGCCGGTCGGCGATTGGCTGTGCCCTGAATGCAAGAAGCAGCCGGCGCAGAAGATCAAGCGCGTGCGTTAGAGGGGCGGGATGTGAAGAGATAATGGTCACGACTCAGGATATCATTGGCCTGTCACGCTGTAAACCTATCGTTCTATACCCTGATGAATTGGATTGTCTTTGAGTGTTTGCGCACGCCTCCGTTGCGAAATGATGTGGTCTCCACTCGGCGCTGCAAGGATCGCCGCGTGGGCCGGTGATTGTGGGCAGGCAGTGGCAGGGCAACATCAGCCTCGCTCTGGAGCGCGTCTATTGAACATGGGTGCGCGTACCACCGTACCTCGTAAAGGAAGCAGTTGCAGTTTGCCCGTCCACTGGCGACACCAGCAACAGCACCAGCACCAGGGCGCAGAAGCAGAAGCAGACGCAGCTGTGCTGAACCACACAGGCTGGTTCACATTCTGATCGGCACCCTGCCCAGGAGTAGGTAGGTATCTAGGTAGGCACGTAGGGACGGCGTGACGGCGTCTCCAGGCAAGTGGTCCACATCGCAGCTTCCGTGGCATGCAGCAGAGCAGGGCGGGCCAGCGCCATTCGTCGAGCGCTCCAGGCCAGCTTCAGTTAGCGCTGCGACTTCCACCAACGCTCCCCAGCCAAGACGTGTGAAAGGGGGCATCGCCGACATTTGGATGGGCGAGCAGGCGGGTCGAGCAATTCCTCAAAAGGCTGCTAGGCCCGGCACCGCGCGCTGCTGTCCTCCACGCTGTCATTCCCGAGGCTGGTGCTTTGTGGTTGGTGCTTGCTTTGCTGCTTGCTGTCTGCTGTTTACTACCTGCTGTTTCTTTTTTTTTTTTGCTTGCTGCTCGCTGCTTGCTGCTTTTGTCACTGGCTGCTTGCTGCTTTTGTCACTGGCTGCTTGCCGCTGGCTGCCATTACCTATTGTTGTGTCTGGAATCTGGATGACGCTCTCCCACGCTCGCAGTGCTAGGTTCTAAGGGCAGTCCAAGCCGAGGCCCGCCAATCCCAGCTGCTCACAGCGTCCAGCTGCTCAGCGTCCAGTGTCGACGGCGCCCAAGGTTTGACGCTTGCCCAGCAGCCGCAGCGCCCTCCGGCAACGCCTGCAGGCCCGAGTCTGATACGCACCCCGAGACACTCCGGGCACGCTAGTAGCGACAGCGGCAGCTCGCCCTGTGAAACGCGACAACCGCACCATGAATTCCCGCAATAATGGTGTAAACGGCACACTATCGCCCGTCTCGACCGACGACAGCCAGGAGTGGTCGCCCATAACCCGCTACACCACCGTCACCAACGAGAACCCTTACTCGCCCACGCTGCCGCCCAGCATCTACGGCGGGAGTCAGTACGGCGCGCCCTCCAGCACCGATGGCGGCATGCTCAATGGCATGCGCTCCCAACCAAACGGCAACCCTTCGCCCCCCAGCTCAGTAGGCCGCTCGAGTGACGGCACGGGCCTGTATGCTGCGAGCCTGGCCGGCAGCGACGCCAGCATGAGCAGCCGCAAGATGCAGGCCCTCGAGGACACCATGGCCGAGCACTTTCGCGTCCTCAAGGTCTACCTGGCCCCCTACTTAAACGACGCCCAGGGCAACCCGCGGCCCAGCAGGGCAAAAGACAAGCTCACCCGCCTCTCTAGCGTGCAGTTCCAGGAGCTCAGCACCGACGTCTACGACGAATCTCTGCGCCGAGAACAAGAACGCAAACGCGGAGGTCCCAACGCGCCCGCCAACGACACCCCAAAGTACCTCCTCCCCAAGAACAACTTCCACCCAAAGCGCAACCAGGCAAGACAGAAGCTGTCCACGCTGCCCCTCGAGCGCTTTCGCCAGCTTGCAACCGACGTCTTCTACGAGCTGGAGCGGCGCTATCCGCGATTCACAAATGGCGATGTGCCACGGCCATCGAGTCCTGCCGCAAGCATTGCAAGCCGCATAAGCAACAGAAGCATGGATGGACGAATGGGTGGCCGCCCACCCCCAGGCCCCGGATACAGAGGGCCGCCTCCACAAGGAGACCCACGAAACATGCAGGGACCCCCAGGAGGACTCGCACAGGCTAACGAGTTCGGGCGGCCGCTGCCAAAGACTTTTCAGCAAAACACAATCGTGCCAAATAAGGGCACACTCGTCGAGGACGACGACGACAGTGGTGCTGATGACGACGGCGATGCGTTCAGCCTAGAGGGTGCTGCTGCTAGGCGACAGACCAACAAGAGCGCCAAGAGCATGAGCATGGCGCAAGAAAAGATGGTCGTAGACCTACAGAAACAGGTCGCTGACTTGCAAAACAAAACCAGCGATCTCGAGGGCATATTGCAGGACAAAGACGAGCAGCTACAAAGGATGAAGGATGCCGAGGGGAGCAGAGACGACGTGAGTATGCTGTATCTACACATGATCATCTGCTTATAAGAACAGAACAATGCCTCAGAACGCCTCGAGTGGGACGAGCTTAGATCTTCACTACAAGACAAAGTGCAGAAGGCGGAGAGCCTGAATGCATCTCTGCGATCAGAGCTGGACAGAATACGCAGCGACCACGAAGAAGAGCAACGCGGTTTGCGTGATCAGATCGCCGACCTCGAATCGAATCCTCCGCAGCAAGCGTACAATGGTGGCAGCGATGAATGGAAACAACGCTGTGAAGAGCTGGAGCGCGAGTTGAGTGAGCAGCAATTAGTCGCACAAGAAGTGCGAAGGGATGCCGCTACCTTTCTACAGGAAATGCGCGAGCTGTCTGCACGTAGCGATGCTGCTGTCGAGAAAGAGGAACGGCTGAGTAGCCAGGTCTTGTCCTTGGAAGAGGAGCTCAAGCAATGGAAGTCTCGCTATGCACGATCAAAGGCGCAACTCCGAACGCTAAAAGCATCATCGATTGGTTTGTCCGGTCTCGCATCGCCAGATATAGCCAATTATAGCCGTGATGCTGGTTTCACGACACCAGACGGCTTGGTCCGAGATGTGCATGTCACCAACTTCCAACTCGCTATTGATGAACTTCTGCAGAAAGCTCGCAGAGTGGACCCTGAACAAACTCTGGAGAGCATGCGCAATGTCGTCAGGTGCGTGCGTGCGATTACAGGCGAAATTGACAATACACCCCTTTCGCAGATGCAATCGCCTACCAGCAGCGTCAGCGGCGACTTGATGTCGACCCCAGAGAGACAACAAGCAAAACTCAAGTCACGCGTCAGCGCCACCGCCAACAATCTCATCACAGCTGCAAAAAACCATGCTTCTTCGAACGGGTTGTCGCCTGTCAGCCTGCTCGATGCGGCTGCAAGCCATCTTTCTACCGCTGTAGTCGAGCTGGTTAAGCTCGTTAAAGTGCGACCTACGCCAGAGAGCGAGCTGGATCGCGACGATCTCGATCGCGATGACCTCGATCGTAAAGAAGCTGACGATATGCCTATGCCACTCAAACCAACCGTCTTTGGTGGATACGGTGCTATCACGCCGAACAGCGTCAGCAATGCAAACGACAGCAACGGCAGCGCTAACCCTAATGTTGTTGGCCCGGATCGTGGCCATCAGCGTGGAATGAGCAGTAAAGGTAGCAATGCAACCGGCTACAGCTCATATAGCTCACCCTACAGCGGATACGGCCGTGAAAGCTCTGGGTCAAATGGAATCAATCGCCAGACTGACAGTGGTATGACCGAATTCAAAGTAAGTCCTGTCGTAGACCTCTTCGACTCAGCTAACAAGCCTCTAGAACTATCTTGAAGATCAAACTGCCCTCCTTGTACAGAGCATTCAACCACTCGTAAATCTTGTCCGTTCCAGTCCTACGTCTACGCCTGCCGAAGAGCAGCAAATCTACGGCTACATACAGGACATCTCCCGAGCCGTAGATGATACTGGGGACCGCACTTACGATGCTGTGAAGCAGCTTTCCAACCCTGCTTTGCAGAAGCATGCCATCCCAGTTGTCCAGATCCTTGACGATTGCAGACGTGATATGCTGGACATTGACATCCGCGATGGTGGACGCGAGAAGCTTCCTCCACTCGCATTCAAAACCGCGAGGGCCCTCAAGGTATGTGATTGTTCAGTGTACAATTCAGCCGCATATTGACGACATACAGGAACTCGTCCTTCGCGTTGATCGCATCGAGTCTGGTGAATTGACCGCAGAGCAGACTCTCAAGACCGACTTCTAGTCCGAGCGAAGCAACTCTTTCAAGACTTTTTTTTTTCTGAAGAGCGCCCGCAATTTATTTACTTTACCTTTACACAATACCACAGCCTCGGATAGGCTTCGACGCGGCGTTCTTGAATATTGGATGCATGGCTGATACTAGCCCTTCTGGTCTGTTGTTCATGTTGGATACCAAAGATTGCTGCTTTGCGAGCAGACTACCAAAGAGATGATTTACATTTCACTATACCTATTGCTAGTGTCTATTAACCAGTGTAGTTTTGTTCTACGCTGCAGAATGCCTTTATGAGCGATTCATGTACGTTATAAGATAAGCGCTGATGTGTTTAAATTGATGCGACTGTCCACGTAACGGCATGGCTGAAAGCAATGGTGTACTGTACAAGCACGCAACAAACATGCCGAGCAAGATTTCTGTTTACTGCGCAATGCGTCTAGAATGCTCCAGCAAGTCTGGTCGTACAGGGATCGTGGCGCTGATCTTCCTCTTACGACTACTATCCACACCAGCCACAGCATGTCCAACCTCGCTGCGTTTTAGCTGCGTTTTGAAACGGCAACTTGGCTTCTCCCACCACATGATCGCCAACGCCAAAGAACCAAATGAAACGGACCGGTTTTTAGCCATGCTTCATAAGTTCATACGCAGCCTGTCGCGGCATGACGTCACGCCACGTACTCATGTGACAGAATCATGTGGGCCTCTTGTGGCTATGTCTAGACTCACGTCTGCGCATCTGCTACAAGTGCTTCAGGGTCCAGTGATATGTGCCTCATCCCCAAACTTTCTCTCTTGACGTTGTACAGGGGCATACTGAGCATCGACATTCCACCTTTGAGTGCTCTGCTAGCGTCAGAGCACCAACAGGTGGCGTAACACCATGGCTTTTCCTGGACAGCAACAGCAGATGCAATCGCAGATGCACATGCAGCAGCCCCCATATAATGACTCTATCTTGACCATCACAGAGAAGAGTTGCGCCGATCCCTACGTTCTTTGGGACAAGGGCACATATTACATGGTAGGAGGAATGCAATGCCCACAAGGAAGTCAGTGTTGACCTGCACAGACATGGACCACAGGCTGTTCAGTCGAGATCTGGTCTGCTGAAAGTTTGTTTGACTTTGAGAAGAGATGCAAAAAGGATATCATCTGGTAGGTTTGGACCAAGAACCAGTCGGGCCGAGCAATGTGCCCGTGAAATCATTCCGTTAACTTTGCTAGGTGGGCACCAAAAGACCAACCGTACTCGGGAGATGTCTGGGCACCAGAACTTCATGCTATTCATGGCCGTTGGTATGTGTATTTTGCGGCTGATGACCCGAAACATGGCAACAAGTCTCACCGCATGTTCATCCTCGAGGGGCCACCTGCCGACCAGTCACCCTTAGTGCCTGACAATTGGAAGTTCTTCGGACGTGTTGGCGGACTCCCAGATGACCAGTGGGCTATAGACGGAACTGTAATCACACTTGGTGGCAACATGTTCTTCGTGTATTCAGGCTGGCCTCCAGGGGTTCATGAGAATGAATCGCGGCAAGAGATCTACATCATCCAAATGACCTCGCCGACACAATGTACCGGCCGTCCCATCCGCATTAGTACACCAGACCTACAATTCGAGTTCTCTGGCTCTAGCGGTATCAACGAAGGACCGCAATTCTTGAGCTCGCCAGATGGACGCTGGATCGGTATTGTCTATTCGTGTGCCGGGTCCTGGACTCATGAGTACAAGATGAACGTGCTATACTGGACCGGAGGACACCCGCTCGACCCGCAATCATGGTGCAAGTCGAACCGTCCGCTACTCCAGGCCAGTCGCGACGATAGCCCGCCTTACGGCCCCGGACACGGCAACTTCGTACTTGTAAATGGCCCCGGCGGCCCAGAGGTTTGGGGTGTGTTCCACGCGACGGACGCGAAGACTGGTTGGGAAGGCAGGAAAGCGCGTGTTATGCGTGTAGGCTGGGGCCATGGTGGGCCATTCATGGGCAGCGGTGAGTGCGGGCGGTGCTGCGGCGATGTCAATCACTTCATTCAAGGCTGCCCGGGCGGCCAATGTGGCGGGAAGGGCCATGCAGGCGGAGCTGGGGGTGGAGGAGGACAGTATATCCAAGGGAATGCGCATGGATGGCATGGCGGATCGGGCGATATGAAGAATGAGCTGAAGAATCTGGTAAAGGAGGGTAAAGGCCTGATCAGTAAGTTTCTCAAGTAAGACATCGTAGTCGACTTTCGATAGACCCGTGCTGGGTTCGAAGAATATGTGTAAAGCCAGGATGTAGCAGTATGGACATTTTCCTCCTCTTGTAAGCAGTATCTTAATGTTCTCTTTGTGTTTCCCTTATTGGTCAATCGAGAACTGTGCTGACGCAGACTCTAGTTACACAAGATGCTGAGTTACACATTAGCATTCGCTACCAAAGCTATTGAGAACGCAATCCGCAAAAAGTCCTACTCGTCTGTCATTGTTCCAATACAATGGTCTCGATCCGCAAATTGCCAATCTCAGATCGTGTTGCTCGCCTGATTGCGTGCCACTCACATACTGTCTACTGCCCCGCTGTTGAATGGCGCGCTCACATTGGTCAGGTATCTGCATAGGATCCAAAGATCCACTTGTCGACCGATTTCACGTGATCGTTTGGGTATAGTGCAACATGCTGAAACAATGCGCCAGGCAGCGAAGTTTGTACCTCAGGTATAAATGTTGCATGGCTCGTAGAAGAAGGAGAACATCATCAGCCCGAGTCTCTTTAATAGAGCTTACTTGTTTATCCTCTGAACCACAATGGCCAAAGTTTCTGGATTATGCGATCCTCGCTTCGCAGCTGTTGTCGACTTGATTCAATCCAAGATCGACCACGATGAGGAATTGGGAGCTTCTTTCGTCGTCAACGTCCATGGCAAAAACGTCGTTGACATCTGGGGTGGTTATGCAGACGCAGCCAAGACCAAGCCATGGGACGAGGACACCATCACGAATGTTTGGTCATCCTCAAAGACCGTGGTCAGCCTCGCAGCCCTTGTGCTAATCGATCGGGGCTTTCTTGATCCGTTCGAAAAAGTATCGAAGTATTGGCCTGAGTTCGGCGTCAATGGGAAAGAAGATGTCGAGGTCCGACATTTTCTCTCCCACTCCTCGGGCGTCTCCGGCTGGGAAGGACCCATTACCATCGAAGAAATCTGCGATATTTCGTCCTCGAACGCACGTCTAGCAGGTCAAGCACCTTGGTGGACGCCCGGCACAGCCTCAGGCTACCACAGCCTGACAATGGGCCACCTCATCGCCGAGCTCATCCTTCGTATCACGGGGAAACCCATCGATCAGTTCATCTTCGACGAGCTCACAACGCCACTAGATGCAGACTTCCAATTTGGCGTCAAGAAGAGCGACTACCCTCGCACTGCAGACATCATCCCACCTCCCGCACCGCCCGTAGCCCAGAAACCTTCGACATCCGCAGATGCTCCAAGCGTAGACACGACCAGCCTATTCGCAAAGACTCTAATGAACCCCATCATGGACGCCAACCTCGCAAACCAGGACTTCTGGCGCAGCGCCGTAGTCCCCGCAGCAAACGGCTACACCAATGCCCGCGGACTCGCGCGTCTCTTGTCCTTCGTCAGCTGTAACGGCACAGTTGGCTCGACTTCCCTTCTCAAACCATGCACCATCGACCTCATCTTCAACCAGCAGACATTGGCACCTGATCGCGTCATCAGCGTCACGACGCGCTTCGGCATTGGATTCGGTCTTAACGGCGCCGGTCCTGGTGCTGCAGGACACTGGATTCCAGATGGCAAGATTTGTTTCTGGGGTGGTTGGGGTGGTAGTGTTGTTCTTTGTGATGTGGGTCGGGGGATTACGGTGACGTATGTGATGAATAAAATGGGTCATGCGGGGCTGGGGAGTGGGAATGCGAAAGAGTATATATGGGCGGTTTACCAAGCGTTGGATGTGGCACTTCCGGAAGAGATGATCCTGGAAGACTGCTAGGTGGAGGTGGCAATGAAGGTGATGAGGTGTGAGTATCAGGCTGGAAATCTTTAAAGCAGTCCTCGTTGCTTGGATTAGCGATTAGCTTGTATTGAGATTGCTCGGTATATGGTCCAGCATAGTCTTCAGCTGTATTGGATGAAGCTTATTTTTGAGGCGTAGACACTAGAGCTGAAATCTGTTTAAACTATTCATGATCACAATTAAGTTGAAAGCCCCAGGTCTGCATTGATGCGGGCTGTGCAAGACTGGACATGTGTATTTCCAGCTTCGTCCATGTTGCATCTGCGAATTGATTGAGCTGTGGGGCATTGGGTATTCATTGATCTGTTTCTAATCAACTGTATCCTATTTCGCTGCAATCATCTCCAAGAACTTGTCGCCGATCGCATTCGCAGACATCGGATTATCGCCCGTGATGACCTCTCGATCGACGGTGATATAGCCCATGCTCTGTGCAACGCCCTCTTGCATATCCGCGCCATTCTCTCTCAAGGTATTTTCAACCTTGGTGATCTCTCCTCGAAAAATCGTCTCCATGAATTTCTCTTCCGCGTCCGACCACGCAGTGAGCTTGTAGCCTTTGTACGCAAACTCCTTCTGCGGTCCGACTTTGGTTGACAAGAAAGCCCAAGGTCCGTGGCACAGCGCTGCTGTAGGCTTCTGCTGCTGATGAAAGTGTGACAGAATACGACCGAGTTCTGGGTTATCACCAAGATCTGTCAGCGGTGCGTGGCCTCCAGGGATGAAGACACCAGCATAGCTCTTCAATTCTTCGTCGCTGATGTCTGCGAACTTGCGGGGTGCCGTGAATCCATTCTCTCGTTTCATGCGCTCAATGAGATCCTGGTCTTGCTGACGCTTGTAGAAGTTGCCTGCATATGCAGCCAAAGATGTGCTGAGTGGGTCTGGCTGTGGCTCCTTGCCTTCAGGAGAGGCAAATGTGACCTCATGACCTGCATCGAGGATTTTCTGGAGAGGCTTTGCAAGTTCCATAAGGAAGTAGCCTGAAGGCTGATTGACAGTCTTGCCCTCGCTTCCGGTGTTGTATAGCGGGAATGAGTGCGCATCAGACATGATGATGAGGACCTTCTTTGCTGCCATGATGTTTGTGCGTTTGAGGGTACGTGTGTGTATAGGGAGACTATGCCGAAAGAAATGCACTGAATGCAGGTGTCGCTTATGGAAACGAGAAAGGGTATCAAGAGAGCAATGATTTCTTGTGTTAGAAACTATTCAGCGCTGTGTCTTAAGAATGATGAGTGTTTCTCAGTCTGATGCTGCAGTGACGTCAACGCATCCTATCTACATCAGAAAAGCAACATGCAAGTGCTCACCATCGCACGATTTGCCCAACCCGGCAGACCTCGGCAGAAAGGCGTGAGTTACTGTGCATGTGCTCATGACATACTTTGAATGCCTATATTTGTTGTAAAGAGGCCTGAAGGACAGGCTCTACTTTCTGCAGCAGGCTCCCTCCGTTCAATTTTCCGCAATTGCTACGCCGGTAAGACGTCTAAGGGTCAAGCTTCGAAGAACAGACATCGCAGGCGGATATTCTGCTTGTATGTCAGCCGTCAAGTTTTCGCGACTTGTTTCCAACTTACTATAATATAAAAAACCTGGCATCTCACCCTCAGCATATATGCTAGGGGCTGGAACGTTATTGGTGCTCAGCACTTGTGCTTCCATTCTTGTCTTCACTCCGCCATACGTGAACATACAATAGGGTAACTGAGAAATGCCGCTGTCACGATTGGATTCGCCCAGTTGGTCTCGTCGGAATTCAACCCTGTCATCGCCTTTCTTTCGAGTTTCATCAAATCGAATGGCTTGTCGTTGCAAGACATTGAACTCTTCGACTGTTTTCTCAAACTCGTGTGGACAAATACCAGGTTTGACAGCGAGATCGTGGATCGTGTCTGTTTTCTCGGGCTCCTGGTCGGTAGTACAGTCAGCCTAAGCTGGTCTGAAGCCCCTCATGATGGTAACGAGGAAGCCCTTGTGGTTGTCATGGCGCCATACTCAAGAGCGATCATTTCGAAGACAGCGGAAAAATACTGCTGAACTTCATTATAGAAGCGCCTACACTTCTTGTTCACCATGACTCCGTAGCCGTTCCGGCTTGGTAGCATACGTATCGACCACTTACTGTGCTGGCCTCAACCTCAAGAGCCATGTTCAGCCCGGTACCTTGGTTGTTTCGAGCCAGGAGCAATCAACGGAATCTCATACGTGCAAGGAACGACGTAAGTTCCAAGTATCTCGCAGTTCCTTTCGAAGCTGCCACAGATGAGGCCGCGGCAATGCAGCCAACAGATGTGGTATTGCACAAAGGCGATGCTTCACCCACACGTTTGGGGCGTATGGTTCATACAAGAGCCCGTCTTTTTTCCCTGGCCTGCAATCCTGTAATCGCACTCCTCTTGTCCGTCAACACAAGTCTCCCCTTGGTCTCTTAATGTATATGGCAAATCCCACGCTTTGGAGAATGCCCTATCGAACAATCAACAATCGCCCTGCTTGGCCGTTTGGTGATCAAGATAAACACCACGGTTCTGCACAAACAGGGCCATTTTCTGCACCTCTTGCCTCAGCTTCTTGCAACACTCCTGGCCAGCCTCATCCTTCGACACCGCTTCAATCTCATGCTTCCAGTCCTAATAGAAGGCAAGGTCCTTGTGTAGCGATCGGCGTCGCAGCGCTCGTCTGACGTGCCGGCCTCGATGAGTGCGGCGCGTCCGCTCTTGTTCAGCTTTTTGCAGGTCTCAAGGGAGTCGAGGGTTGCCATGCTGCCATCGAAGCCAGAACCGACGACAATGAAGTCACACGTATCCATCATTGTTGGGTCCCTCTATTAGATCCGTATCACAGTACCGAATTGCTGTGTTGATCTTTCCTCTCATGTCTGTGTGCAGGGAAGGTTCACTTCCTCTCTTGATCTCTTGCTCCGCGCTGTAGCGTGCAGCTTCAAGATTCAGTCTGTGCGGACATGAACACCATCTGCTCACGGGATCCGCAATGATACTGTGGGGTCTGCATGTTCGCATGTGCAAAGGCTGAAGCGGAGACGGAGGAGTTGCGGATCTAGCGGAGCTGGTTCCGGTCATGCATCACTTCGGGGTCCTTGGTGGGGTGGAGGGGCAGCTCTTGACGTCGGCTATGAGCGATTGGGACATAGCCGACACATATCGTGGCGAAGGGCAGGACAATGTCTGGACGTGGTGTGGAATTTTAGGGCCTGACAAAGATGCAGGAAGAGAGTCACTAGTCATTGGCTCCCATGTGGGTGTACGTTGCCTTGTGTGGGAGTTAACCTGACCCTTCTTGTACTGCTTGATGACATATGTAATCAAATGCTCCCTTCTAGCGGTGGTCAGCTTGGACTAGCGAGCCAACTCCGCTCGATGATTTCAAGGATCTGAGCAGTCTTTACTCCATTGTTATCCCTTCTTCCTCTTTCGTACACACTCTTCCCCTTCTCTACGACCTCTTCTTATAGAACTCTCTTCATAGCCCCAACACACACCCCTCGAGCATGGCCGACCCCTCCAAACTAACCGGCGACCCCAACTCGCACGACCTCTCCAAGTTCTCCGAATCCCTCAGCTCCACCTGCCTCTGCAAATCCATCCGCGTCACCATCAACGACAACGAGCTCTTCACGCGGCCACGCGGCCATCTGTGCCACTGTGCCAACTGCCGCAAGGTAGCTGGCTCGTACGTGTCCTCGAACCTCGCGATCGAGAAGGAGAAAGTGGTTGTCGACGACCCCAAGGGCGTGATGAAGAAGTACATTGACTGGGAGACGGGGAGTGGGAAGAAGGTGGAGCGGTGCTTTTGTTCGACATGCGGCAAGTAAGTAGTGCCTACATTCTTGGTAAAGTTGTTGGCGCGTGATTTGCAAAGGGGGTGGTATTTGTGTGTGGGAATTGAGAGCTGACATCGTACAGCCCCATCATGTCCATCGCTGAGGCACTACCTGCGCTAGTGATTGTCAAGATGGGCATGTTTCCGCGCATCCCGCAGCCGGAATGCGAAAGTTTCGCGCTGCATAGGCATCCCTGGCAGGGCAAGCATGAAGGGTTGACGCAGTACGAGATTGTGCGAGGTGGGAAGAAACTGGGTGAATAAACTAAGATGCTGGGACGACAATCAACGACGTGGTGGTGTACGTATGCGAGCGCTGGCGTTGGGGTGACAGGATGTGGAGAATTACATGAAACGCGGAGTCGGGCGAACGAGGGTCGTCGAATGGGCTCGTTCTTTCAACAAAAGAGTGGTTGTTCAGCTCTCTGATGTCTTGGGGTCCAGCGCTATATCCACCCAGATTGGAACATGATCGCTCGGTCCTCTCTCCTCCTCACTGTCCAAGATGCCGCAGTCATTGATTAGTTTAGCATCCCATGCTCTTCTCCCGGCAATGAAAAAGTCCACGCGATCGCAGCTCGTGCCCCAGTCTCGCCCTCTCGAGTAGTATGTGTACCTTCTCTCGGTTTCATGCATTTTGCGCCAGACATCGATGCCGCCAAATCCTTCTTTTCCGTCGTTACCTCCCAATAGCTTCTCGCGAAAGTCTTTACGATTGACGGTGTGTTGTTGCGGGAATATACGTAGTTTCGGATGCCCATCTCTAATATCAGGCGCGACATTCATGTCGCCCCCCAGCAAGATATTCCACCCTTCTCCTTCGAGCCGATGGCAATCATCTGCGATCGCCTTGTGGAAAGCCAGTTTTCTATCATGCCTAGTCCCACGCTGTGATCCTGTCTTCGGATCGCGATACGGATTATCTGTGCCATTGACCGCATATATGTTGAACACAGCGAGCTTTTTCTTTCCGGTCTTCAGCTCGATTACGGAAACTCGACCTTCTTTGTCCCATTCTACGGTACGGGAACTTAACTTGTACTTTTCGTGAAGGTCGCGACGCACTATCGAGCACACGCCATACACCTTTCCGCTCCCTCTTGGGCCCCTCGCATTGTGTGGATCATTTGGCAGTGTGAAGTAGGCCTCGTACTGCGGTTCCTTTGTTCCCACTGCGGAAGAGTTTACTGCGGCACGTACGGCATCTTGTGTTTTGTTGTCTTTGCTTGCGATCTTGACTTCTTGCAGGAGCAGCATGGCGGGCCAGTGGTGGCAGCGTAGAAAATCGCGGAGAGATGCTGGGGGTGCTCCATCTTTCAAGCTTCCAGATTTAGGGGTTGGCTTGAAATAAGACGTGATGGACTTCTGCAGAAACGGTGCGATGCCATTGACGTTCCACGAAAATATGCGCATGGCGTTTGGTTGTGGTGGACATGGCAGCACAGATGGTGGTGGATGCAGATTAACACCAGCTACGGCCTGGTTCAATCTTCTGCGCTTTGCAGGTGGCGGGCTGATCTCGCGATTCATGTTGAGTAGATTCTGGCGCGTCTGCGTGAACGACGGGTACACTTCTCAGTGATGACGTCATGTTTGTATTGAGAAAGTCGGATGAATGGTGCAGTGCCGAGTTAGTCTTGTCTTGTTACTTTGCTCTACGACCTTGAAGACACATCATGGTGGAGGAACCAGAAAAGGTAGATGATTGAGTCCATCATGGTCCTCATCTATCTAGTCCGCCAGATATCGTAAGCAGCTAGCCTTCATTTGTACACTTGCTTTCCAAGCTTGGTTTACAGGACTAGAGACATGTTTTCCAAATCGATGTCCAATCCTGAACTCAATTGTGGAATTTGTGTGTAGCTGGACTCATCCAATAACCGTCGTGTCATCTGCAGGGTCTACATTCTGTCAGCTCAGTCACACATCTTCGTCAACCGACTTACCGCAGCGTATGTAGGGTTTTGGTCTCTCTTCATAGTCTCCAAAAACGCCCACGTCATCGCACCAGTAGCCTCACCTTCGATGCGTGCATCAGCACTAGTCTGCTCATCCTTGCATCCACTGAACATCGTGACCATCTTCTTCTCGCTCCCATACTGTCCCTCAAACTCGCCCCCAGAGAGACCCTCCTCTTCCTGCTCGCCCATGTGCCTCAGCCCCTTAAAGAAAGCACTGGCGCCGGCCAACAGTTCCTGAGCCTCGCCCACCTTCCTGTAGCTGAAGCCGCCGTTGATGAGGTTATTGGCTTCACCCAGCAAACGGACGCCAGCACGCACATTGTCCATGAGACTGATTTGACCGTCCGAGTTGGAGCGGTACACATATGGCAACTCAACAGCAGACCCGGAGTGGCAGCAGTCCATGATGATGAATAGAGTGCAATCAGGGGCCATCCGTGTGACAAGGTGTTCGTGCAAGATGGTACTCGAAATCTGACCCCGCTGTTCAAAGTCGACGGGCACAACTGTGTTGTCCATGCCGCCAACCCCACGGTTGCCATCGACATCAGCAATCTGACTGCCGTGGCCAGAGTAATGCATGAAAAGCGTGCACCCAGGTTCGGAGACGAGCCAATCCATGGCGGCCAGGAGGTTGTGGCCGGTAGGATAGTAAGGCGAATCGTATGGGACCTCGGGGCGATCTGAGAGAATCACTCGGTTGCGACGCCCATTGTCGTAACCTCTGTATGATAGAAATTCGGCCATGTTGTCAACATCAGAGTGACAACCCTTGAGTTCCTGCTTCGAGCCGACATAGTTGATGCCGATGAGCAAGGACTTTTTCCGCTTGTCAGACATTGTGAGATCTGGTGATGGTGTGGGGGATGTTTCCAACAAGTACACTTGATAAGAAGGTGACGTCGATGGATACAGGTTAAGATTTGTTTTGAAGGTGTGGCTCGGTGTGGCACATGTGGGGTCGTGAATGAGCTGGCTGGTCTTTACCGCCTAACCTAACATAGTGGGGCGTGTGGGCCTTTACACGACGACGACGTGCATTAGCTGAATCAATAACTCGGGCTGAAGTAAGATGGTACGCGGGTGAGTAGCGTAGTTCAGTATCAAGAGGCGCAGGACTTTATCAATACGTTCGCATTCATGGCATAAAGCTCAAACAATAAGGTATCACAGACCTACTCCAATGGTTCGTAAACCGTGACAAACTCCACAACCCGTGGGTCTTAGTAACGGACTCCAAAACACATAACGCCAGAAGAATGCTTCTCAAGTGTAAGGATCATCAAGGCTCGATCCTCAGCTGTCCTTTGCGACTTCTGTTCGTACCTCACCCTTTACATTTTCTGCATCGCGCTCAGCCTCGCCCTTTTGTTTCTCTTCGGCAACGTCGGCTTTGGTGTCCTCATCGGCACCTGCCATTTCAACGTCTGGCGCAGGTACAGCTGCGGCAGGAGCTGCGGTGGGTGATTCGGGCGGCGTTGTGAGGTTGTTGGTAGGCGATTGTGAGCGAGTGAGGTTGGTCGGGGCAGCGGCAGCAGCTGTCGTGGCGGCCTCTGCGTCGTCCATCTCGACGTCGCCATCCTCGGCAGCACTCTGCTCGGCGATAGCAGGCGTGCGAGAGCCTGCCGGTGATGTTTGACGAGTAGAGAGTGCGCTATCGCCATCCATGTCGTCCAAAGCCTTTAGCCTGTCCAGGCTGTCAGGCTCTGCAGCATTGGGATTGGGGTGATCGGTGATGTTGTTTCTTCGCTTGCTCGCGCCAGGCTGAGCGCGAACGCCTAGACCGTTTTTGTAGTCCTCATCCTCGCTGTCTTCGTAGAGCTCTCCATTGTGGGCAATGCGGCGATCCTGCTGACGCTGTGTGGAACGCACATCCGCATTCATGTCCGTGTCTAGATCGTCCTCAGCATCGGACTCTTCCTCGTCACGAGTCAGAGGGTTGTTGGGGATGTTGGTGAAGGCCTCAACCGAGGGTCTGCCTGTTCTACGGATGTTATCAATGACGGTGGTCTTGATCTTGTGCAGGTAGTCGTGCGAGTTTGCATTTTCCATGTTTGATGGTCTAACGTCGAGCTCGTAGTCAGGCGCGAAGTATTCGTAGTAGTCATTGAAGGGCAGCTGCTTGGACATGCCTTGCCCTACCAGCTCACCAGTCTCATAGGCCCAGGTTCGGGCGACGTTCCTCATGGTGTAGCCACCACCTCCGAGGACGATGACTGGAACGGCGAAGCTCTTGACGAACTTGACGCAGTTGGCGTGGCCGGCCATGCTGAGGTTGAAGCAGCCCAGCCTGTCTCCAGACAAGCTGTCGCCACCACATTGAAGCACGATGGCTTCAGGGCCGTAATAGGTCATGACTGCTTCGATGACAGGCTCGAAGATGTTCTTGTATGTCTCGTCTGTGATGCCGTCGCGGAGGGGAAAGTTTACTGAATAGTTCTTGCCGGCGCCCACTCCAATGTCGCGAAGCTCGCCAGTGCCGGGGAAGTACTCGCCGTACTTGTGGAAGGAGACGGTCATGACGCGATCGGTTGTGTAGAAAGCCTCCTCGACGCCGTCGCCGTGGTGCACGTCAATGTCAATGTAGAGGACACGGCTCTTGTAGCGGAGCAGCTCGAGGATACCCAAGACGATGTCTGGGTCATGTCAGCGGCACTGCACGGATTAGGAGAATGATCTAGGCTTACCATTGACGTAGCAGAAGCCACTTGCTTCGCTCTTCTTCGCGTGGTGCAGTCCTCCAGCCCAGTTGACGGCAACATCGCATTTGCCGCGGTTCAGACGGGCTGCGCCCTCCATTGTGCCGCCTGCGCTGATGCCGCAGAACTCGAACAAGCCGTCAAAGACAGGACAGTCGTCACCGACGTTGTATTTGCTCTGCTCCTTAGCAAAGTTGTCCATGTTGTCGGGCGTGACCTTGTGCAGGAAGTCGATGTACTCGTCTGTGTGGAACTGCGTCATTTCGTACTTAGAGGCCGGTTTGGCGCGCTGGGGCTGTTAGCGGTGTGTTGTGGCAGCAGGTTATGGGCGTGACGCACGTAGATTTCCATCTTGGTGTACAGGCCGTAGTTCATGATGAGGCTGTGGGCCATGCGTATGCGGTGCGGCTTCATCGGGTGGCCGGCGACATAGGCGTAGTTGCCGACGTCTGAGTCGTAGAAGTAGGCGACCTTTTTGGGCTGCGACGCGGTGCCGCCAACGATGCTGTTGGAGCCAGTGCCGGGCGCCATGTCTTCCATGTTGCAGGCGGTCGCAGGTTGCAGTCAAGAGCGTGAGTAAAGCAAGTCGCAGGGCCGAGGACGAGGACGAGGATGAGGACGAGCTGGGCGTGAGGAGTAGGAGAGAGACCCGGGGGTGGGGGGCGCGACGAGCCAGCTATTGTACGCAGAGCATGAATAATGGGCGGCTCACAATGAAAGAAGAGGGCGCGGGCGCAACAAACGCCGATGGAGCTACGTGAGCTCGGCTGGCCGCGATTGGACAGGGCCGCCAAGCCTTTGCGGGCAAGCGCGAGCTCTCCAGCTGCTATCATTCATCGAGCTAGGTATCATTCATCATCACAACGAAACCAGGCCATACTGCGACCACCACCACCACCAACACCACCACCAACACCACCTTCACCACCACCACCACCACCGTTCCCTCACTGCCACACACGCCACCCACCAGTATGGACCGGCTGAGCAGGATGCTCGCCGCCGCGCAGGGCATGGGCGGCATGGGCGGCGGCCCTGCGCAGGACACGCACCTGATCGACAACTCGGAGACCGTCTACATCTCGTCGCTGGCCCTGCTCAAGATGCTGCGGCACGGCCGCGCCGGCGTGCCCATGGAGGTCATGGGCCTCATGCTGGGCGAGTTTGTCGACGACTACACAGTGCGCGTCGTCGACGTCTTCGCCATGCCCCAGTCCGGCACCGGCGTGTCGGTCGAGGCCGTCGACCCCGTCTTCCAGACCAAGATGATGGACATGCTGCGCCAGACGGGCCGGTGCGTGCCCCTCGCCGCCACCACACGCCTGCCCTCAATATGCTGACAAATGCAGGCAAGAGACAGTCGTCGGCTGGTACCACTCGCATCCGGGCTTCGGCTGCTGGCTGTCGTCGGTCGACATCAACACACAGCAGTCGTTCGAGCAGCTCACCCCCCGCGCCGTCGCCGTCGTCGTCGACCCCATTCAGTCGGTCAAGGGCAAGGTCGTCATCGATGCCTTCCGCCTCATCAACCCCCAGACCCTTATGATGGGCCACGAGCCCCGCCAGACCACCTCCAACGTCGGCCACCTCAACAAACCCTCCATTCAGGCCCTCATCCACGGCCTCAACCGCCACTACTACTCCATCGCCATCGACTACCGCAAGTCGGCCCTCGAGGAGAACATGCTCATGAACCTGCATAAGCACGTCTGGACAGAGGCCCTCCAGATGGACGACTTCAACGTCGAGGGCGAGCGGAATCAGGACAGGCTGCAGAAGCTGGTCACGCTCGCAGAGGGCTACGAGCAGCGCGTCAAGGAAGAAACGGAGCTCACAAAGGACCAGCTGAAGACACGCTACGTCGGCAAGGTGGATCCCAAGAAGCGTATGTTGGACCTGCACAATGATGAGACGAATCCCCTCACTAACTTTCATCCCAGACATCTCAGACGTCGGCCAGCAGCTCATCGAAGACAACATCGTATCCGTATCGAGACAGATGATCGACAAAGAGGCGTCTGTACCAAAATCCAACGGGAGGCAGAACGGGCGAGCGTGCCAAGACGAGGCCGACGAGATGGAGGAGTAGAACTCTGCCAGGAACGACGTGAACATTACTGCAGAGAGCAGTTTGCACATCGAGCTTGCATTCGAAGGCGCACAAAACAGTGTCCCCCAGGCTTAAACCGTTGGTGCCAGCATGCACCGCACGGCCAGTGAGTCGCTTGGGACCAAAGAGCATTAGCAGTACTTCTACGAGCATCCACGTGAATATGATAGTAATCAACATGACCATACACGAGACCGTGTCCCGTTCACTGCAACACTCTGCGATATTGTTGGGTGTGTCATCAATGCGGTTCTATCTAGGGTATCATCACTTCTCATCCGTTTCCATGGTTTCACCATTGCAACCTGCCTGTGGCCCCTCCCCTTCAAACGGCTTCCGGGCATAGACAACCCTGACCTCCTGCCATAACCTGCCCCTCCGATCCTTGATCACGCTCTGGAAATCCTTCACAAACGCTTTCACCTCGTCGTATGTCCACCCCAACAGTCGTGTGTACAGCGCCATGACCCACCCCTCGATCCCATCGCACCAATTGCGCTCCCCCCACCGCCCCAAATCCTTCAGATACGGATCCTTTGGCCACGGCCCAATGGGCCAGATGAACGTCTGGGTATGCACGTCGACAAAACCCAGCTCAGGCGCCGACAGCGTGTGATGCATCGAGTCAATGACGTCAAAAGCCATGCCCGTCTTCTGCGCGCCAACGTTGAGCACAGACTGCGAAAACGCCGTCAGGATCTGATCCCCGTACTCGGTGCTGGTCCGCGACGCGCTCGTCTCGACACTGAACTCGAGGTGCTCGATCCAGCCCCCGGGTTTCAGCGCCGCGTAGCACTGCTGGTACAGCGTGGGCCACGACTTGATGCAGCCCGTCAGGCCGCGGATGTGGATAAAGTCAAAGTGGTCGGGCGGGTAGATGAAGGACGAGTTTGCGTCGTCGATTTCAAAGCTGAGGTTGGGTGGCAGGTTGGGCGGGTGGATGGGGCTGAGGTCCGTGGCGGTGATTTCGGCGTTGGGGAAATAGTCGGCCATGTCGATGGCCCAAAGGCCGGTGCCAGTGCCAATGTCCAGGACGCGCTCGGGGGATTCGAGCGGCGCGAGGAAGAGCTGGTCGTGCAGGGTGAGGAGCCAAAGGTGGTGGACAATGGTTTCGTAATTCGAGTACAGTTCGTCGTTGGGCGCGTAGTAGGTTCCCTCGCGGTACGAATGGTACCGCCGCCCGTTTTCATAGCGGTAGGCAGTCACCTTGGATGCTATGGAATTTCCGCCAGTGGAGGCGTAGAAGGACATACGGTCTGCATCGTTGTCTTCATCTTCAATGTAGTTGTCGTATTCTGAGTCCTGTCAAATAATTAGTCGTTGATGGTAGCCTTAGCAGCACCATGGAAGAAGAAGATATAGAACGACGAGGCGAGTATGACCACAGCGGCACACTGCGCAAGCTTGAGATTGGGAACACAGCGTCTTAAGTAGACAAGCTCCTGCCTGGCATTTCGATATAGCCGGTGGAGTGCAACAGAAACAATCTGCGAGTCGCGCGGAAAGGGGGGAACCAAAGCTCATCACTTACAACATCAATACCCGCAGAGCGCACTTCAGCACCCATCTCCAGAACAGAATCCTCGTCCTCGTCTTTGGATATACCTTTTTTGAACTTCAAAACCTTCCTGAGATTCATGTTAGCCAATCTCACCGGAACCGCCACATCCGGGGGGCTTGGGCGGGGGGAAAGATGGAAACACGAAGTGTAAATAAGGAGAAAAAGCCAGAAACAGAACTTACTCCAGTCTCGAAAAGTACCCGCTCCCCTTCCCTTCTACCCGCCTGTCTCCCGCCTGGCCCTGCAGGCCGCGTCGTCCCAGCACCGCAGTGTCCAGCTTCGCGACTTACAAACTGCACCGTGTGGCGCTTCTACACACACACAGGGGGAAAAGATAAGGTTGCCTATAAGCAAGGGACAATTGAATGAAATAAGATCTGCTGCACGGCGAAAGGGCCTGGCTTAGAGCACGGAAACAGGCAGACTCTGAAAGCGGTCCTGCCTGCCCTTCTCCTATTGCGCTAGCCGTACAGTGCTAAAATCTATCACGGTCCTTTGCAAGATTTCAGGAATTGGTTGCGCCGGGGAGCCTCCGAACACCAGATGGCTTCCAATTCTCGCTCGGCGCCTCGTATGTGGTGCAGGCGCGCAGAGGAAGAAGAACAAGAACAAGACGAAGACGAAGCACAGGTCAAGCGCTACCCCACAAGTTCTTTCTAAGCAGCCTTATCCGCGGAGAGGGAGGAGAGGAGGGGGAAGGCGAGGGGAAGAATGCTGTTGATTGTTTGTTTTTTTTTGGTGATGGGATGAGCTGGGGTCGGGGGCTCTCTGCGCAGCCAAGATCCGAGCTGCTCGCAATTCGCCATGCCTCGCCGAAGATCACTCCAGCTCGGCGTGCACACTGCAGACTCGACTTTGCGCACAGAATTTCGCGTAGCGCGGCTGCGGCTGCGCACCCTGTTCGGCGCAATCAAGACAGCATGTGCCGAGACGCAGGACGAGGGAACAAAGAAAACAGACTTCTTTGAGGGAAGGGGGGGTTTCAGTCACTATTTCGAATTGTTGCTGCAAACGACACGATCTGCATGGCGGCCGAGGATACTGCGGTCGTTCTGTGGACTGTGGTTGTGCTTACCGTCCCCTTGGGTTGCGGAAGTTTATTCTTGATCGCTCGCTTTGCCCGTTGCGTCGGGATGCCAACGCCTGGAGTGGCCGGTGCTCCGTGAGTGGAAAAGGCTGACGCTGCATGCTTGCGGCACAGCAGCTGTGAGATGGCCTTGTCAGCATACCCACTTATGCCGAGCTGGTCGTATGGCAAGGAGCGAGAATCTACCTGCTGATGAGTGAAGCTAGCTGGACAACCAGGCATGTCAACTCGTGAAACAGACATGACACGACGCAGCTCAGGGCATTCGACGTTTGTAAGCACACGGCGCTTAAGTGTCTGACACGCGCCACCTGCGTCAACATGAATGTGGACCTACGATGCTGGATGCCTTGTAGCAACTTACGAACAGAGAGAAACAGCATCAGATCCTCTGTATAGAAGACTGGTTCGTTGCTTCCACCGCGCATCAAAGCAGACACAATCCTAACATTAAATAAGATGTTAGACATTTTTGATTGATGATAATGACAATGATTCCAATGATGATGTGGTGCAGGTACGCGCAAATTATTCTATACAAAACTCACTCACGAATCTTCAACAACGCACCCAATATGCCGCGACACGGCTACTTCGAGCATACTAATAAGCATGCAGCCTGCCATCTTGGCAGGAGTTTCTTTCATAGGCTTACCATGCTCGCTTACAATTGAAGAGCAACAAATTACTGCCCACCTGTTGGTACATTCCTTTCTCTGCCAGAACTCCAATACAACCCAATACTGTGCTGCTTGCACCCGACTGTATTCGACTCGGCGTTCGCGATGGTTACAGCTCGAACTAATCATGTCGTCTGAGAGCGACGCCTTATTGATCAAACCGCGCGCAAGTGCAGTCCGCGGCCCAATTACTGGCGATGCTGCTTTTAAGCCTGAGGTTTGACTGGCCAAGATGCTCTTGCACAATATGTGTGTGTGTGCAGAGAGCGCTTCTGAAATTGCTGCAATCCCGCAGTCTTGTAGTCAATCTATTTATTACGTTGCGATCATTTAGCTGCTTAAGGATGGCCGTGCGGCTTTGAAGGAGCTTCGTTGCGGTATGAGCTCGAGAGCTGGTTATGATTGCGCTGTCTTTTGGCCCTTTCATCCTCAGAACTCGAGTGACTGCTGCTGCCATCATTGTCGATGGATGCGTCTTTGGATTGTCGGCGGAGACGGTCGGCCTTGTCCTTGAGCACCTTTGCCTGTTCAGCCGCTCGCTGTGCCCGGATCTGCTTTTTCCACATGGCTGCGTAGTGGCCGTTGCGCTCGAGAAGTTCCTCATGTGTGCCTCGCTCTTGTACCTTGCCCTTGTTCAGAACGAGGATCTGATCCGCATGAGTAATGGTACTCAGTCGGTGGGCAATGATGAGCATGGTGCGGCCGTGTGCAAGAGTTGCGAACGCTTCCTGGATGTGCTGCTCGGTCTCTGTGTCAAGAGCGGCGGTGGCTTCGTCTAGCATGATGATTCTGGGATTCTTCAAGATGGTGCGTGCAATAGCAACTCGCTGCTTCTCTCCTCCAGACAGACGGAGTCCACGTTCTCCGACCTTGGTCTCGTACTTGTCGGGGAATGTGAGAATCTTGTCATGGATACTGGCAGCTCTGCAGGCTTCATAAACCTGCTCATCAGTTGCCCCGGGGTTAGCGTATTTGAGGTTGTACATGAGTGTCTCGTTGAACAAGACAGTATCTTGAGGCACGACTCCAATGTGGCGGCGCACTGAGTCGATGGTGAGGTCGGTGACGTCGTTGCCGTCCATCAGAATGCTCCCAGATTCGGTGTTGTAAAAGCGATACAAAAGACGGAATATGGTAGACTTGCCGCCGCCAGATTCGCCAACAAATGCTGTCGTGGTTCCCGGTGCGCATTGGAAATCAAGGCCAGTCAAGGCAGCTTTGCGATTGTCATAGGAGAAGTGCACATCCTGGAATCTCAAATCACCGTTGCAGGACGGCAGCTCGCTAGCGCCCTCTTTGTCTACGACGGTCGCTGTTTCCTTGAAGAGCTCGAGCATGCGCTCAGAATTGATCATGGCGGACTGAATCATTCTGTAAAATGTGCCGAAAAAGTTGAGTGGGCTTTGCAACTGGCCCATGAAGACGATCAGGGTGACAAACTTTCCGTCAGTAATGGCTCCTGTGATGACTTGGTAGGCCGCTATGAAGCATGTTACGAGAAGGCCGAGCATGAAGACCATGTTTTGTGTAATGTTCATAATGTTCAAGGACAACAGAACTTTCCACTCGGCATCCTGGTATTTTTTGACGGCTTCGCGGTAGCGGTTGAATTCGTAAGCCTCGGCATTGAAGTATTTGACTGTCTCATAAGACACCATAGAGTCGTTTCTGTCGGTGTTAGCGTTCCACGGTCGAGACGTAGCGGCAAATACTTACTTGACGGCATCCTCTTCACGATCAGCGTTGACCATCTCGCGACGAATCTCAGCACGCCACTGCGCCATTCGAATAGTCAGGTAGATGTACCAAAAGGTCACAATGGCAAGGACTAGCGCATAGTACGCATCGTACTTGATCAAGAAGTATCCAATGGCTGCACCTAGATCTAGCAGCATAGGTACCACGGAGAAGGTCACCTGCTCGAGAAAAGTGTTTATCGAGCTTCCTTTTCCAAGCGCCGAGAGTACCTCACCTGTCTTCTTGCCAAGGTGGAAATCCAGGCTAAGGCTATGCACGTGCTCAAATGCCGCAACAGAAAGCTCGCGGTATGAGTATTGCGAGACGGGGATCCAGAGCGCGGATCGTGCGGCTCCAAGCACGCCGTTGGTTCCTTGCAGGAAACGAAAGGCAATGAACAGGCAAATGGCAGTCCACGGGCTGCCAGGGGCCTTGTGCTCCAGGCGATCGACAATGTGACCCAGCTGATCCGGGACTAGCAGATTGATCACGCGCTGAGCCATGACAAGGCCAAAGCACACAATGACTGTAATCTGCAGTCGACGATCCTTGGATGGCCAGAGATATGGAAAGAATACCCCGTAGCCCTTGATGTACTCCCACCAGCTGCGAGTGGGAGCACCTGTCGGTCTGCTCCAGGCGGGCGGTGCACCCTCGGTGTGTTGATGCTTGCCTCCCACCGGGTGGACTGAGCCATAGGATCCATTACCATTTGCTCTGCTAGCGTGGCCATGTTCTGCGCGGTTTGAGCCGTTGGCCAGTAGCGAGGTGGTCTCGGTGGAGCTTCCGACTTCCTGCGGCTTCCTTGCCTGTGATAGGAGCACAAAGACAACGTAGAATGCAATCAAGGCGACCAGGAGGACAATTCGCAGCAGATCGATTGCCACCTCAGCAGCCTCCCACTCAGTCATGTAGAAGCGCAGCTTGGCATGCTCGAGGTGGCCGGCGGTGGGCTGGTAGTGGGCGTGTGTGTAAAGCGCGAGCGAGAGGGCAACGAGAACGACCTCGAGGGCAAGGCCTACGGACCATGTCGAGAGGTGGGCGGCGGTCGGGGAAGGCTTCGAGTCGAGGAGGGAGATAAGGAACAGGCTGTAGACGAAGAAGGAGCCGACGAGATAGATCTGGAATTTCGAGGTCAGCTGGGGGACACAAGAAGCGATTGGAGTGGACGTACGACGACGGGCTGGCCGCACCACCAGTGCTCGCTCTGCTTGGCGAGGGCCTGCGCAATGACCAGGACCGAGTTGCCGAAGAAGGTCAGGGCGACGGCCAGCGAGATCCACTCAAACAGCCTCTTCTGTGTCGGAGTGACGTCGTCGTGGACCGTCTTCTTGACAAAGTTGCGGGTGGGGTCGGTTGCGGGCAGCGGCTTGCCTCCAGGGCCGGTGGTGGTGGGTTTGGCAATGTTTGTGTTTGAGTTGGAGGCGGCGATGCTGCGGACGGTGAAGGCGGCGAGGAAGAAGACGAGCATGAACAGCGGGTAGGCGTACTGCAGCACGGTGAGGATGCTGTGCAGGGCGGCGGCGTGCCTCCAGCGTGGGTGCTGGGCGTCCAGGTCCATGGTGCGAGTGGTGTCCGCGGCACGCGGTCCTGTGCGAGACTCGCGGTGGTAGAGGGGGAGGAGGAGGAGGAGGAGGGGAGGGGAGGGGGAGCAGCAGAGGTGGCAGATGCAGCAGATCCAGCAAATGTAGCAGAGCGGTGCGACGGCCTACGACTCGACGACGACTACATACGCCATGCTGCGCTGGAGGGCGACGAGCTCGGACGCCGGCAGGGCCTTGGGCGAGTCCCGGGCAGACATGGTGGCGCATCGAGTGGGCTGGGCTTGGCACGGCGTGGCCTGGGTCTAGAGTCTAGACGACATCAGGCCTCAGGGACGTTTGACGCTGCGCTGCTGCAGGCCGCTGCAGGCCACTTAGCCACTGCAGGCCACCGCACGCCGGCTGCACGGCTGCAGCCTGCACCTCCTTGGCACGAGACTTCTGAGGTGGTACATACTACATAGCACATATTCACGTACTGGACTGCAGACAGCAGGGCTGCGTAGATTACCCACCCACTATACCCAGGCTAATACCACGCCTGCTGAGACTCGCCCTGCTGCGCACACTGCACACTACACACGTGACCTGCTGCGTACCCTCGCCTCCACCTCGCCCGCACCAGCACCAGCACCAGCACCTCCAAGCCTCCAGGCTACACATGACTGACCACCGTCGCATTTCAGCGACTGCTTCGCCAGCCATCCCCCCGCCGCCCCCACCGCCCCCACCACCGCCGCCAAAAATAAAGAGTCGTTCCTACTTTGAACGTTTCGTCGCCCAGCCCTTGCAGTCGGCCGCATATGCCTCGCGACCTCCGAGCGTGCAGGCCCACCGTCCGGATGGCGGGCCTCTCAATCCACTTGTCCCCAAGCTGCTGGGGTACGTCTCTCTCCTGCATCTTCTCTTCTCCTCTGCATCCCAAACGCCGTCGCTGTCGTGCTTCTCACCATGCCTATGCTGCCCTCTCTGTTGTCGTGTTCCTCTCGTAGTCGCCCGTCGTTCCTTCCCGATTGGGCCACTAGCCATCCCAGCCCGTCTTACCTGCACTGCAATCCACTGCACACTGCACACTGCACACCCGTCCCGTCTGATCTTCGTGAGCTAAGCCGCTGATGCAGCATTCGCACCGGCCACTCGCTTGATGCCACACACAAGACCGGCCTTGACATAGCTGCTCTTGATATCAATCGCGAGCGGACCCACGCCGTGCTTGCTGGCAAGGAGATCCTCAAGACCGTACGTGTCAACGGCAACAAGATTGTCGACGACACAAACTTGCGCGCTGCTGTCCTCACCTACGCCGACTCTCATGCACGTCAACGCGAGGGTCTTGGGATTCAGGACGTCAAGTGGTCACACGGCCAGTTCAGCTCCCACATTGCCACGGCTGTTGCCAATGGCAAAGTCATCCTGTACGACCTGAATCGTGCCAGCGTAGAACTCGTCAGACTGCATGAGCACACACGTCAGGTCCACAAACTCGCCTTCAATCCACATCAAGGCCACCTCTTACTCTCTGCAAGCCACGACGCCACTGTTCGACTATGGGACTTACGAGACCTGCGAAGAGATGCTGCTTGCACAAGCCGGGACCAGTTCTCCGGCATGAGTGGCGGTATTCGAGATGTTCAATGGTCCCCCACAGATGCCATGGAGTTTGCGTTTGGTACAGACAACGGTATCATCCAAAGATGGGACTTTCGACAGAACAAAATCCCACAGCAAAGGATCCCAGCACACGACCAGAAGACGTGCACCTCAATTGATTGGCATCCTGACGGAAAGCATTTGCTGAGCGCGGGTGTCGATCGGACGGTAAAGATATGGGACTTCTCCGCTGACGGTCGGCGACAGAAACCTGCCTATGTTTTGACTACCCCTTATCCAGTACATAGAGCCAGGTGGAGGCCGCCTTACTGGTCTGACGAGTTCCATGAAAAGGGTGCATTTCAGTGCACACAGGTGGCTACATCGTACGACAAAGATCATCCCATCATCCACATCTGGGACTTCCGACGTCCGCACCTGCCCTATAAAGAGATCAGCAGGTATCGGAGTCCTCCTTCAGATATGCTCTGGCAGACACGTGATACACTCTGGACCGTCGGTAGAGAGGGCATCTTTCAGCAGAATGACGTGCACCATACTTCCAAACTTATAGAACGTCGTCCTTTGCAAGCGTTTGCCGTCTCTCCCAATGGTGAGGTGAGCGGCGTTGCGCAAAAGCGATGGCGGCCACGACGTTCTGCAGGCATACCCTACGACGACATGTATCTTGGTGCGCCCTCTGTCAAGCACGGTAGTCTTGAAAAAAACAGCCTGCGCAGCTCCACGGATAACAGTTTCGACGAGGCCTTTCTCTCTTCGTCCGCAATAAAGCGCCACCATGGCCGTACTGCAAGCAACAGATCGGCAAAATCGTTCAGTAGCACACCTCCTTCTGATGTGACGCCCAAAGTCATGTTCTTGCCTGACTCAATGAATACTCAAAGCGAACAGTTCCAACCGGATCAGATGGCCTTTCGAGGTGTCTTGCCAGGTGCCGTCAATGTTCAGGTATTCGCTTACCTTGCTCAAAAGTACAAGGCGCAATCGCTTCCCGATCGGCCGATCCTGGAGTCATACTTGGATCTTGAACATCCTTTCCAACAAAACGCCGAGTACGCGCAACGAGCTGCATATCATAGACTTGCACAGACTTGGACATTAGTAGGTGTCACCATGGCTAATGCAACTAGACGGCGAGCAGAGCTGCACAGAGAATTACGACTCAAAGACAAGAAAACCAAATTTGAGGATCCAAATAACACCTCTGGACAACTGCATATCCGCAACAAGCCTTGGATCGCACCGCAAAACCCGGCTGTTCGCGCCATACTCGGTAATCTCGACAAGCCACGTCCCGCATCACCGCTTGCACGGGCGACCCCTCCGATCGAAAGTACGTCAAACTTGGCTACACCACTTGCACGAGCTGTCAACACTGCTATGCCAGTCTCAACCGATCTGGAGAAGCTTGAGCTGCCTGATCCGGATCACGATGAAAAGATCAACCTTCCACCATCAGTTTTGGGAGTACCCAGAGCCAGCAATGGGCGAGAAGCCGTTCCCTCCAGACAGCTCAAACCGACTGGAGGCCACTGGTACGATTCTCCTGAAGGTCTCGAGGAACGTCGAGCCGCCGCGGGCAGTTGGCGTGCCTCGCCACGGATGCCTTTGAATTTGACCCCCGCAACTATCCGAAGCAACAACCCAGCAGTACCACCTCCGCTAGAACGTCATGGCTCCGGGGAGAGCTTTACCATGTTTTCCGCGTCGACAGACTCTCAGCACAGCAGCTCGGTATCAGGCTCATTTGAGAGTGTTGGTGATAAATTTGGTAGCGCAGATGGGCTCTCTACAAGTTGGCAGCATGCTCCAGAGAAGTCCAGTTTTGGTAAACCTGTAAATGAGTCCAGCATCGACAAAGGGCTCGGCTTAAGTCCAACTACAAAAGGTGTTCCAGACACACTTCCTATTCCCGTCATTTGTCCACCTCAGCATAGCAATGCGGCGATGGGTAAGGATGACAACAGTCATCTTATGCTACCGAATAGTACGGAAAAGGTCGCGCAAGATATGGACGCTCTACGGCGGACGAACCAACTGATGCGCCACGATAGTTCAGAGTCGTCAGCATATGCCAGCAGTCATGAGGGCACTTCTTTTTCGTCAACGTACGAGGTTGACATGGAGGCCAGTGGTACCATTGTACCTGATGTAGACGAGGATCCAAAGTCACCGCCGGCTCTCAAGGCTTTTGCAACACCTCCTGTCATGCCGAAGACTGTTTGTCATCCGGCAGTGTCTGCAAAAGACAGCCAGCTACTACTGTCAGACTTCGAGGCGTTGAAGTTTGACAGTGAAAGCATGTCGGCGTTCACAGTAATTGACTTGCTCAAAAGTATTATCGAGTTCCACGCGGACACTCTGTCGGACGCGCAGTTCCCGTCCCTGCTTCTGCTTTTGCTGACGCCGTTGCTACCTCAAACGCATACACCCTCCGAGTCATCAGACGTGGATGTCGAGGAGGTGTTGAGTGCGTTCTCAGACACCTTCATTGCTTTAGGTCTTACGCCTACACAAGCCAAGGCAATCTTATCGAGACAATTAGCTGAACTAATAGCTACGGGCATCAATCCTTACCAAGCCGAATCGATTCTGCATACATATCATGCACAGATGCACAGCTTATCACTCTTCAACTCGGCGGCTTCTCTGCGACGGCTTGCATACCCCACTTACCCCTCTGTCTATGAACAAGCCTTGAAGGACACTCAGCTCGGCCTGCTTTGTCTCAGCTGCAAATCCCCAATCAACAACCCGAAGGACAAGATGAAATGTGAATCATGCAAGCGTGCACAAGCACCTTGTCCAATATGCTGGGCCAAGTATCCAGCGTTTGAGCCCATCACTACGAAGCGAAAGTCAAAGTCGAAGCACCGGGATGAAAAAGGCCATAAGAGGAGAGGATCATCTTCAATCGTCACAGGCATCAACCCAGCGAGTATTGATGATAGTAGCTCGCCATCAGCACCAGCTACCTGGGTACCGACGCCAGCAACATTGTGGACATGGTGCTCTCTCTGCGGGCACGGCGGTCACACAAACTGTCTTTCTACTTGGTTCGCCGACTCCACACTTTCTGACGGTGCCTGCCCAACTGAAGGCTGTCTTTGCGACTGCGTCTCTGGTCGTCGCCGAGAAGAGAAGATGCAGGAGTTGCGTAATAAGAAAGCAGAAAAAGAGCGGTCAAGGCCGGTGAAAAAGGGTAATGATTGGAGAGTTAGAGAAAGTAGAGCCGTGTCTGCCATTCGCGGTACATTCGGCGAGCACGTTAGCCAGCCTCCTTCCCCGACCAGTAAACAACGAAGCCAGACCCCAAGCGGAAGCCGCAAGGGAGACGGCAAGAAGGTTCGCGTTCTGACGCCAAACTCTGGGCTTGGTCCGTGAAAGGACGCACCGTTTATCTGAAACTTTTCTTCCATAGCATGCTCAAGTCTTTGAAGACACCAAGCACCATCGATCGGGTATGACATTGGATGGCATAAAAGCGCGCTGCTGCACACGAACCGCGTGTTCACACCGCTCAACACTGCCAAGCACTATTCCCGAAAACCTTACTTCTGCCACCCCGATGCACCCACTTCCCCGGACGCCAGGCGCTTGGTCGCGTGGGCTGCCACGTTGGAGTTGCAGAACGTTCGGGCGATTGTGCAAGAGTAGACTAGCTGACGTTCCTTGTGTCGTTACACAACCGTAATTAATATTTGGGGCCATCATTTTGCTCATGAAATTACAACGTGAACACAGGCACCAAAGCATGTAAAGCAGAGACTCCTTAGGCTTGTTGTAAAGACCGAAGATTGGAGATTGTGCCGACGCTACCACTTCCTTGTAGCGTGGAATATGGTATGTGGGATCTCATGTTGAGGCCGCCCCGCAGACACAGTGGTTCGGTGTCGAGCATGCACGTGCCGTTGTGTACAACCGTTCTTACATGCAGCGATGCTGTGCTGTCTTGACGTACAACGCTGATATGACTGCACTGCGGTGCTCAATTCCGTAGCCATGCAAAGTGCGCATGGCCATACCATGCTTATTGTATGTCCTTGCATTCCATGTTGGAGAGTGGGGCTAAATGAATGCTTCACGAACTGCTGTGTTCTGCAGATTGTAGGTATCACAAAAACACTCACGACTTCTCTACTCATCATGTGTGTCAAGCCACCTGAAGGCTGAAATGATGTATCTTGTAGAGATCAGTCACCACTTTACAGCATGACAGCAACAGCCTTGGACGAGGAGCTGGAAATCACCAAGGCCACTTACATCAGATCAAGTATGTACCAATTTTCATCCCCGTCACGCAACAGAGGGCTTGACAACGTGTACGTCGTGTCGTGGTGCTGACCTACTGTTGTGAAACGAGGATTATCGAGCGTGAGGCGTGCCGGCGATTCATGGGTGTGCACTGCGCACATACAGCGGACCGTAGCCGGCTGCCGCTGTACCTAGAGTCGATGCGCGGCAAGCCGGGAGCGCTTTGCCCTCGTCACATACATAGTCCTTGATAGGACGGAAGCATGCACGGAGGGTCACCGACCCAAGTGTGCTTGTCGCGGTGACGCAAGTGAGCGTGAAGGTGGCTTTGTCTAGTGATCGGTGACCACGCAGCATACACTTGGTACATTTGCACGCATCAACACGAAACTCGTATGTACCTTGATGTAAGATTGATATGCACCGCATAATCTATATATCACCATCATAATAATACCGCCATATTGTTGAGATAAGCAGTCCTCGTTCTCTGGGGCGCGGGGATACGCATGTTGACCCGTGCCAACGATACCATTAGTAAGTAGCATGGTTGAGAGAAGTGTTCTAGGTCTGTTCGTGTGCTGGTCAGCAGATCCAGAGCAGCATCTATTCCTCGTCAGTCGTTGCACGGCAGGATCGACACATGGTCGTTGATTGGAATGGGACCAGGGTCGGGCGGAGGTGCGGAGGGGTATAAGGAACACGAGGTGAGATGGAGTTGGGCGGTAAACGAAAAGTAGATCCACAAACTTGGCATGGCGGTTTGCGTTGGCTATGTGCACGTAACTTGAATGCTGGCAAGGCTCCTTGTCCTACCTCAAACATAGAGCCCAAGCAATTCGCATGTGGCACCCTGACACGCTGCGTCACACATAGCAATTGATAGAATGAGGGCAGATGTTGCACTATCTCAGACCAGCCAGCCTCTTGATTGGATCCTATACGCTGGCAAGTCATGTTATCAATGCCCAGCACCAAGTGGTATCTGAGCGTAAAATCAACACTGCGAGTGAAAGTGCTTTACATAGAGTCGCTGCAACATGGTCGTTGACAAATTCCTGGCGACAAGGTATGTTGCGCTCGGTAGCAGCATGGTTTCGCGTGGGGATTTTATTCTGAAGTACTGGACGTGCGCAGCGCATGGCATGCGATTTTGTTGGAAGAGGATCGAAATGGCGACAGACAAAGCCTCTGTGAATAATTGTTCGGCGGACGCACATGCGCTCTTGACTACGGGTCTGGGTCGTGTAGATGCGAAGAGTTAATTGGCAGTATTCTGTGACACAAGGTTATAGAAATCAACGGTTGGCATCCTGTGGCACGGGGAGTGTATGTAGTCGTAGACAATGGCTGAGTGCAGTGCAGCGGCGGAGGCACGTTGTTCGATTCGATCGTATTGGTTCTTAGCCAGTTTCCTTGCCTCGTTACACCGTGCAAGTCTTCAGGAGAAAGAGAATAAAGGCCCAAGTCGCCATGAAATGCACGCCCACGCCTCTGAGACGCAGCTCAGATTCCGAATATCCTACGCCCAGTCAGCCAACACGCCCCTCTCCGAGTTTTGCCTGGCGATGGCTTGACTTGTTCGCGTACCTCAACTCCGTTTCCTTCACCCATTTACCTCGACGCAGACCAGACGTTCTTGAGGAAGCCGTCGCGCTGTGTGAGCCTGTTCATGCTGTCGTCGGACTCGCCCATGGCGCGGACGAAGCCAGAGAGAGCGTAGACCTGGTTCTCGCCGGTGTAGCGACCGTTCTCGTCGACCTTAGCGATGCTGATCTGGACAGAGGCGTGGTCCTTGGCCTTGATGATGCGTCCGGTAGCGGACTGTGAGGGAATTAGTATCGCGAGGGTCTCAGGGCGAGCGGTACGGTCTTACGCATTTGCGGGGGACGTAAACTGCGTAGCTGTTAGCAAGTATTCATGTAGCGGCTGCGAGGCGCTGGTCAATCGCAATGCAACTGTCCATGTCCTGGCTTCAGCAGATGGATATATCCTTACGGTCAACGAGCTCGCCGCGTTCGTTCTCCATTTTGGCTGATGTGTAGAAAGACGGGTAGTTTTTCTGGAAGTCGTTACGGGTGGGCTGTCGTCAAGGTCGTGGTTTTCTCGGGTATGTGCGAATATCGACGCCGCTCCCTTCGCTTAGTGTGGGAGCGCCAAGGGGTCCTTTCCGCTTTTGGTACGCTAGCCACCTCAGCCGACCGAGCTCAGCGACATCTGATCTGCAAAATCGATTGTAGTTGAGATGTTATAGACTTGTAAAGATCTTATGACGCAGCTCTTGATTGCCCATTGTACGCGGGCAGCTTTGCTGAGCAGACTCTTGTGAGTCATAGATACAATCATCTTTGCAAATCTGTGCTTCGGGCATGAAAATGACATCCTTGCCTTGCGATCCTCTGAGGAGCAGTCTTCAAAGTAGTTGAGCATGTCGAATGTAGTTATTCGATATCCGGTCAGTGAAAGACTAGACTTGTCTGGTGTTCAGGTAGGTAAAGGCACCGCAATGCCATTGTTCGTCTACTAAAGTATCGCAAAGGTAGCTGGACATTTTCAAGCTTAATATGAGCATTGACATGAATATATACGCCTATGATGTCTATTCCACGCAAATGGGTTCAACACGGGTAAAAGGCAGTTGAGTTCGTGAGAGGTGATTGGTGGGTGACAAATCAAGACCATGCCTATTTCGTCTCTGGACACTTACTCATCCTCAGACCCGCCACCTTCGTACATGTTGACGGGCACTGGAATCAGCCTAACTTTGTGAACTGTCATTTTAACAAAGAACGTGCGCCAGGTGAAGCCAATAACCGCAGATCCTCTGATCACTTCTCTACCACATGGCAATAGTCAACCACCGCAATCTGGTCGACTTCCCTCTTTTACCGTCGCAAATCAGCAGGGGCAGGCGAGCAAACGGAAGCCAGACCTTTTCAAAAGCCCAAACAAAATTGACTCAAACCTATAATACGCTCAATGATCTGCCAGATGAGCTAGTGCTGGAGATTCTGACATATTTGCCTAAAAATGATTCACAAGGCCTCCAATTACCAACACTGCTGAGTTTGTCTTTGACGTCCCGCCAACTCCATCGTATCGTCAGCAACAAACTATATTCAACATACGACAGCCACTTTTGCGAGCCATTCCTCTTCCTTCGAACAATAATCTCCAATCCGCGCCATGGCGAGAGCGTCCGACATGCCAGGTTCAGTTACGGCGACGATGCCCATCTGGATAGAACACGGTATTCTCCGACTGCTCGAGATAAGAAGATCATTAAGGAGGGGATGAGGCTCCTTGATTTTCCCGATTGGAAAGGTTGGACCACTCGCTGCAATGCTCAGGATGTTGAACTTGACATTCTACACACAGCTGTGATGCTCCATACCCCAAATTTGGAGACACTTGCAGTTGAAGATGGCCACATCTCAGCGTACTCAAGAGCCAAATGGCCTGAATTGATCAAAAAGGCAACACTTGGCGAGCAATTTGGGAATGCGCATCGTTTCAGCTCACTCAAGTGCGTACGTATTGACGCCCAAAACATGGTCATCCATCATCTTGTTCCTTTATTACGCCTGCAGTCTTTACAGAGGCTTGAACTACGAGAGCTGAGTGAAATCGAGCTGGACATGCGTGCTCCAGCTGAACTCAGGCGTGTACTTCCAGAGGGTTGCAACAACTTGAAAGAACTTGCTTTGGAGGAATGTTCATTGCGTTTTGATGCATTGACCACTCTTATAAGCTCAGCAAGAAGCCTCAAGTGTTTCCGATTCAATGCCAACCAAGAAAGCGTGCTGCTCGATGGATCTGGCGTTATGCTACAAAATGCCCTGTGGCGACAAAAGGACCACCTGGAGAGTCTCGACGTTTACCACGATCCATGGCATAAATATGACGAGGATCCGTTCATTCACGGTGGCCTCGATCAGTTTCCGCTGCTCAAAGATCTTAAATGTCCTTTGCGTATGGTAGTCAACGTACGTGCAGGGGCCTCCGCGACTATCCTAGAGTTCCTGCCTCCAAACCTTGAAACTCTTTGTCTCGCCGTACGATGGGGCGCTGGTGAGGAGCTTTTTCTCCCAGTACTTGAGCGCATGGCAAGCGAGTATACGAACACAGTGCCTCGACTCATCGCTCTCCAGCTCAACATCCAAGTGCCCACGGAAGAACTGGATTACGATTGGGAGCGTCTCGTTAAAGCATACTCCACAACAGGTGTTGCGCTCGCCATCAATCGACCACCTGATAGCGATGACGAGTGGGGCGATTGGCAGACTGAATCTTCGAATTCAGACGACTCATCAGATGACTCGGATGAGGTGCAACTCTACAGCGACGGCGATAGTGACGGTGATGAAGACTGAGAGTGAATCAGCGAGAGTAACTAAGGAGCATGCACAGCGGTACTTTTGGATCTGCGCAATTTAGAGACTTTCGTCAAAAGAGTACTTTGAGTCTGCTTCAGTGAAAGCTGGCTGTATTAATGCAAGGAATATGACCGACGACAAGGTTTAAAATTTCAATGTCAATCCGCAATCCTCTCTTCTGAACGGTGGCGGGGTTGTATCGGGAAGTGTTCGACCGTGATGCGTAGTGGGCTTGTTTTTCAGGGCAATCTACAGCCGGGACACCAGCATGAGAAGTCGGGTAGAAACCTCAAAACGACGGTAATTGCAGCAAGGATGCGGAGGTCGTTGCTGCCTCGATTAATTGGCCCTGGTGCTTGGCCAGTATCGCGATCTGTCTATCTTTGAGGAACTGGTGAACTCGAGCGATGGAGCGATCCAGTGACCTACAATTTCATCCACTCCGCTTTACACAAGAATTCATTGAGAACTTATGCTAATATCACATTTCCGGGTTGCCCAACACCATTGGAAGTTGTAGTTTTTCGAACATTTGCGTAGTCTGGTAAAAGATATGGACCCGCAGTAAACGTATCGTGAAGGCATCGCATGAGACTAGGATTGGGGGAGTGAAGAAAAGGGATTGCCAAAAGAATGTGCTAGCGATGAGAAGCTAGGGATGAATGAGGTTGTCCGACATTACCGAGAAAGGATGTCAAATTCTCGAGTGAGCACGGTCTAGGGGAACCTTATAGATTCACCGAGATAACTGTTGCTGAACTACGCTTCGTTCGAGCGATGAGATGTCATTGAATTGGAAGTGTTGGTCTACGAATGCTGGGCATCAAGGAAGCATTGAAGAAAGTGCAGTGCTTAGGAGTCTGATATGGGAACTTTTAAACAATAGTGTTTTGTTGGCTTACTTACCTTTTCGCTCATGAGATGTTCGAGAATTGATTTTGACATTGTTGTAGAATTTAACTTGCACAGCTATCCGGAATCTGCATGCGAATTTACTTGGGCATTATTAAAAGGAGAATATATTTTCCGGTTCGCTATCGAGCGCTCTGCTAATTATAGTTCTTTCATCTCACTCGTCCTTAATTTCGGAGAGCGATCATGCAGTGAGAATAGCCTTTAATCGCCACCATCAGTAGCGCCACTACTATGTCCAGCTTCTCCCATCTCGGCGCGGTCGTCGCTCGTCGTCCGGCGGCGAATACCAGTAGTACTGACGGAATGACTGGGTTTAGGATGCTCATTATGCTCTACCAAGGGGAAGTGCAGACCTGGTTTGCTTGCAAGTGCGTCCCTGATCTCGTCGACGGTCTTGGCTGCCCATTCCGCGCTACCGAGGTTGCTCAGGGGGTAGAGAAGTTGGTTGTCGGGGTGCATGACCATCTGCTCAACACTGGGAGCTGGCTTGCTCATGATGATATCGACATCCTTCCTGATCTGCAAACAAAACGCATCCAGCGGCAGATCATTTACATCGGTACCATAAGGATTCTCAATTTCGCGGCCGATGAGAGCAATGCCCAGGATAATGTATGCCGCGAAGACGCTTGCAGGGATCGTGATCCATTGCAGGAGTTTGTAGAGTTGAAAAGGAAGGAGGAGAATGTACACCCATGTTATCTGGCTGATTGCAATGCTATAAGCAATTGGAAGCGGTGTCGAGAGAATGCGGTTTGTGCCTACAAGCACGTCGTTGAACGTTGTGATGGCGTTGAGAGATTGGGTTTGGTAGATTGAGACCTTGAATGTGCCATTGTCATAGATTGACTTCATATAGATACTCAAGTGGTTGAGAATCTCGAGCGGAAGGTTTCCAAGAGGCACCCTCGATCGCTTCAATAACTTGCGTGGGTTGGACTCAGCCATGGGCAGTCCGAGAAATAGTCCAGCGGTCTTGAAAACGTTGTTCTTTTTTCCCCCATCCGGTTGTTCCGCATCGCGCGCATAGGTGTCCAGGTGGCCAACCAAATGCTGAAGGTCGTCGTAGTGCATATAAGGCTCAAATCGAAGCTGGTGCTTTAGTGCTATAGCGAATGCTGCGATCAAATTCAGGCAGTTAATCTTCGCAAGAAGGTCCTGCTTGCCAAGTTCGGCGTCCGTTCCATGTCGCTCGTCGACGTGGAACCATATCAGCCGAGCAAGGTTTTGGGACGCGAAGGTCAACTGAGCCCAGTATTTACGGCCGTCGTTGTAGCGCTCATATGCGGTGGAGCTTCGAAAGCTCAAAGCAAGACCGACGACGAAACCGAGGACAGTTAGGAGGAGCTGATTGACACTGACTGGACATTGTCAAAAGATGCTGAAAGTAAGATCGGGGAATAACACACGGTCATGTACAAACTTTGATATCAATGTAATCGCGCTAGACCATCCAGCCACGAAGAGTAGCGGCAGCACCATTTCCGGCGTGACACTGCCGTGCACACGGAGAAAGATGGGCCATTTTGAGTGATGATCAAGGTCTCTTGGACCAACCTGGCCATCGATGATTAGATTCTGAACAGTCCAGCGGAAAGTTCAGCTCACGAAATAGTCATCGAAATCCTTGTCGCTATCTTGCTTCTTCAGCGGTGGCCGTGCTGGACTTCCATTTGTAACATTGGACGCGTTCGCCGTCTGCTGCATCTTGTCGGTCATTTAGGCCTGCCGGGCGGTCTACTGATGGGGTTGCGAGAAGTAGATGTACGGGAGAGGTGAAGACTTCATATCGTGTCGCGTGCCCCTATATTTGACCGTTTCTTCTGCATGCTGCCGTCCAATAGCAAATTCGCGTTCCAGACCTGGCGTTTGAACAACTTTGAGTGGCGGCGTTGGTCAAACGGCAGGAGGCTGGCCATACCGTATAGGGCAAAGCAGCGATAACCGAGTCCAGTGGATTATTGTCGCGAAGCGGCAGTGGTGATGCGCAATCCTAATGAAGGTGCAGTCCGTCTTGGCAGGGTATTACTGCGGGCTTATTGAATGTGACACTTGATGCTTGAGGGTGCGTTGGCGGTTTGGTTGTTCAGCTACTTATATACCTTCGTACAGTGTTGAGACTAGGCTGGCTGACGGTGCTTCCAACGCCAGCGCTGCGACACCCACCAAGTGATACCGGTAAAAAACTGACAGTGAAGCTGGTGGACTTTCTGTACTTTTTTTTTCCGCAGCTTATAGTGAACATCTCCAGTCTGGAAAGCTTGGTGTTGATCCTGACAGGCAGTTATCAGCGCAAGGGTAAAAGAAATTTGATCTTCGCCAAGGGAAGTTTTGATTCGCTTATGATTCAAGCTTCAGCTGATTCCGCCGGTCGAGATCTTAATGTGTGGCTTGGCGTGAGATACACTGTGTACCGATGATCTGCGCTTGAATTTGTCAATGGGACAGTTCTCTACACTGTACCCATGAGCAGGAATCTGATCATGACAACAATTTGCAGCTACCAAAGTGTTATGACATTGAATTTTCTTGCGCGACTTTTCTGTCCAGAGACGCTACTTTTCAGAACAGCAGATCTGGTCAGCAGATCTGGCTAGTCAATGTTAATTCGAGGCAACTTTATGGCAGAACGGTTGTAGAATGGTTGTAGAATGGTTGTAGAATAGCTGCAGAATGGAGTAGCTGAAACGGTAAAGCTATTGTCAATTGAAGCAAGCTTTTGACTTGCTCCAAGCACGCGCAGGAGTATTTGGATATCTCTTCGTACATCTTGGCTTACTAGAATGATAGTTGATCCTGAACACGGCTTACTACAAGAGGTGTGCAGCGATTATAAGGTGATGTTCAAGTACGTATATCCGAGGCTGGATAGATGCAGGTTGTAGGACAGACCTGTTGTGCGAACAAGGACCAGAGATGACCAGTGCACAAGAAGAGAGGCACAGTCTCACAAAGCAGTGAAAGGAGGGGTTGAGGAGACGTTCTCAAGTTTGCACTCACCTGTCTAACGGCCTAGCCTGTTCGGGCAGTTCCGCAGCGACTTGCTCCTACTTGGTTCGCTGAAGCCAACGACATCATGTCACCGTCAGCCGTCGACACATTCAGCAGGCAGGTGCAGCTTCTAGCGGCGCGGCTCAGCTTCCACCTCAGCTTGTGCGTTTGCGATCGCCGGCCAAGTGGCTGCACTGTAGCGTGCAATATGTGGAGCAGAGGTGCAGCTGCTGCAGTGGCATGAAGCGGGAGAGGGAAGAAGACGAGGCGTGCATCACAAAGCGGCGTTCCAGGGCTCCCTCTGTACAGCACACGCACATAGTGTAGGACATACTCAGGTACTCACACCCACACCCACATCCACACATGTATCACCTCGTCCTCGCCCTCGAGCGTGGCGCCATGATTCGTGCGTCGAGTACGAGGCTCAATATTGACAGCAGCGAATGCACGCATAGCACGCAGAGGGCGGTGAATGTCATGTTTTGTTGGGAGCTTCACAGGCCGAGGAGTCATGCCTACTGTATGTAGCACGCTGCAGCATGTGAAGCGGGCATGACAGGCTTGGCCGCCCTACCTAGAACTCATGAGTGCCGGCCACCCAGCCAACACGGTGCCGGCGGCTGTGTAACGACTGACGACTGACGAGACGACTGCCAACAGGTGCGTGGGCTGCTTATCAGCAGTCGACCGTCGACTGTGGCTGTCTAGACTTGACTGTCAGACTCGACCGTGTTGGGTGTGTGGGTGTCTGTCGAGCAGCGCATGCGGCTTCCCTGCAATCCCGGCCCACCCCACCAGGCACCGGGCTAGGCCAGGAGGGCCCGCGTAGCAACTTTTCGTGCGTCGACTTGCGCAATCCAAGCGATATTCTCACCTGCCTTGCGTCTGCCTGCTCTGCCTCTGCCCATATATCCTGCCCGCTGCCCGCGCCCGCCATGTCTGCCCCCAACGACTCGCCCACCCACCACCGCCACCCCGTCAACTCGACGACGCCCGCCGACCCACCCGTCGCCGGCGAGGCCACCGCTGCACACCCTCCTGCCGGAAAGCCAGACCCCACCCTCGAGAGCAATGCCTCCCAAAGAAGACTCTCCGCCCCCGGTCCCGCCGCCTCCACCGAACTCGCCAATCTTAAAGTAAAGCTCAAGGGCGCTCTGCGTCAGTTTCCCGACTTCCCTGCCCCCGGCATTCTGTTCGAGGACATCCTGCCCATCTTCGCCGACCCCAACCTGTTCGAGGCCCTCGTCCACGCCCTCGAGCTGCACATCAAGCAGACCTTCACCGAGAAGCCTGACGTCATCGTCGGCCTCGATGCCCGCGGCTTTCTCTTTGGGCCGACCCTGGCGCTGCGACTGGGCGCCGCTTTTGTGCCTGTCCGCAAGAGGGGCAAGCTGCCGGGGCCCTGCGAGACTGCCGAGTACATGAAGGAGTATGGTGCAGACTTCTTCCAGATGCAGGCCGACGCTGTGAAGCCTGGGCAGAAGGTGCTGATCGTCGACGACATTATCGCGACTGGTAAGGCCCCCCCAATCGAGCATTTCACCCCCAACAAGAACGCTAATCATCCACAGGTGGCTCGGCAGCAGCAGCCGGCACGCTCGTCGAGAAGCTTGGTGGCAAGGTTCTCGAATACATCTTCATTCTGGAGCTCGATTTCCTCAAGGGTCGTGACAAGCTCAACTCCCCCGTCTACACTCTGCTGTCCGGGCAGGAGGAGAAGCTCGGCACCAGCTGAGTTTTTGGACACTTACGAGATACGCGATAGACGAGGATGGCATTGCATGGGCTGGCGTTTGCAGGTTCAGGGCACAGGACAGGAAAAGTTCTTGTGCTCATTCAACATTTTCACCGTCCATGGACGCGTGCCAACATCTACATACCACGATGCGGTCATGGCATACACTGCGATGGAGACTGGTATACAATACTATATATCAACATCATACACTATGGCGTTGTTGCCTCGCCACAGGCTTTTTCAATGAATACACTCAGAAACATGATGGCTGCGCGAGAAACCCCCATTTGTCATGTCGTTGAGCACGAAGCGTCAAGGCCACTCGACGACAACAATTTGCTCACACGCTCGGTTAGACTCACAGATACAATTGGACTTCGGATAGCAGAAGGGCCATATGCCAGGCATCTTTGCGTGTTTCGAGTCCGCACTCAATACCGGTACTCCACTTTCTTACCAAGTAAGTCGACGCACCGACGTCGGAGACCCCCACCTTCCCATTCCGCACGCGTTTTCCCGTCGGCGCCTGCTGTCATAGCTCCGGAACCGATCCTAGCCTGCGTTTACCTACCAGCTTCAGGCAGACTCCACGACGAACAGCTTACCTATTTATATGCTCCGCCCACTGCTTTGCGCTTCCCGCCCAAATCTTTCAGTCTCTCGCTTTTCACTTCAACCTTGTCGCCGAGTCGTACTGCATCAATTGACGACCAGAACCATGTCCGGAATAAAGATTGTTTCTACCAAGGAGGCTTGCCCTGGTGAGTACCCTTGGGTGCCCTTTTTCGAGCAAAGCTGACCAGAGATTAGTTGCCGGGCCCTATGTAGGTGCACTTGAGCTTTTCTTCAGCCCTAGCAGTGGTGCAACACTTTCTCACTTGCCTAAACTGACATAGCCCAGTCCCAAGCCATCATCGCCGGACCCCAGGTCTTTGTTTCTGGCCAGATCCCGGCCGACAAAACCGGTACGCTGATCGAGGGCAACATCACCGACAAGACTACACAGTGTTGCGAGAACATCGTGGCCATCCTCAAGGAGGCCAACACACCTGTCGAGAAGGTGGTCAAGGTCAACGTCTTCCTTGACGACATGGCACACTTCGCCGAGATGAACGGCGTGTTCGAGAAGTACTTTGCGCACAAGCCTGCACGCAGCTGTGTGGCAGTCAAGCAATTGCCCAAGGGCGTTCCTGTCGAGATTGAGTGCATTGCTTACAACGGTATGGACGCTGCTAAGCTATAAACTAGAATGCATGAACTAACGTCATGTAGGTTGAACACAGATTGAGGTTGACTGGCTCCGCTGATACTCGATCAGATACAATAGGAGAAGGATCAAATATAACTGAGCTACCATCATATATTGTATGCCCTGTCCTCATGCCTTTGAAATTGGGAAAGACCGAAGACCACAATTGAGTATTCGCTTGGACCATGAACCCTCTCGATCCCCCATTGCCGATGCATCCTGCTAAAGACACAGGAAGTTACGAACGGATGCGTTTCGACGTGCTTGACCAGTAGCCAATGGAGCGTAAAAGTATCCGCCAGCTTGTACATGTCTTTGACGAGGAACCTGGATAGCTGTGAGCCTTGTTGGCGTAGCATTGCACATCAGATGGGTCGGGCATAGCAGATACCGACTGCAGAAGAGAGAAGGGAGAAGAGATGTAGGCGAGGGTTGAAAAGAAACTGACGAGACTCTATTCTCTGTATGATTGTCTGACCTGGTGACCATAGTGACCATGCCCCACAAACATGGAAATCCTCAGACGCGATCGACAGCCTCGTTCTCTGCGACCTTGAATGAGCTCAGCCATACAGACTGCCCTGTGTGCGCTTGCTGGCCTGATTCTCGTTATGCAGATGCTGCGTGACATCAAGGGTGGTCAGGATATGCTCATAACTCAACTTTTCTTCCTTCCTGCTTGCCAACAAGCGGGCGATCTTGAGGATGTTTTTGATTTGGCGGCCATTTATGTTCATGTGGGCGAGCTCGCTCAAGTGCGACTTGGAGATTGTGTGCTCCTGTACCGAGGAGTTTAGGAAGTTTTCCCAAACTGTCTTGCGGGAGTCGATGGATAACTCTTGGTAGTCGAGTGAGATGTGAATCCGCGATTGGAAGGCAGGATCGAATGTCTCTACACGATTCGTTGTAAGAAACATTGTGCCTAGTGAAAGTCAGCAAGCTTCACGTGGCGATTCTAACCGCAAATTTTTATCTTCGTCGAGACCAACAGGTTTGAGTCTGTGGAACCCAGCTGCCGGGCAAGAATCGAGCTGACGTACCTTCGTAATACTCAAGTACTCTGAGGAAGATGCTCACAAGCTTATTGCGCTCGAGTTCGTGCAGTGACCGCTGCTCGAGGAACACGTCAGCCTCGTCAAGCAAGAGGACTGCGTTCCAGCGACTGCACATCTCCAATATGTCTTGAAGTTTGGTCTCAACATGTCGAGGATCGAAGCCTAGGTCGCCGGCACTCATAAGGTACAGAGGAACCTTCATTTGCTCGGCAACAGCCTCGCTGGTCAAAGTCTTGCCCACTCCTGGAGGCCCGCAAAGTAGAATGATCATGCCACGCCCCTTTCCCTCAATCACATCGTCGAAGGTATCGCGATTCTTGCGCTGTGACTCAGTGAAACCCAAGATAAGCTCTTTCTGGTTTTTTGGCAGCACCAACCGGTCGAAGGCATCCTTTTGCCATTCAATATCCTCGACACAATTGACGAAGAAGTTGAGCCACATCTTGTTTTTCAAGCTATATCCACGAAGTAGGGGAGTGCAGATAAGCTTCTGCTCAGCAGTGAGCGGTGCAGGCTGTGTACGCTCATCATCTTCGTCTGCGAAGCGACCGTCGATTGGCATCCCTCCGTCATCATCGTCGAACTCCTCTTCCTCCTGGTAATCCTCGTCAGCGTCATCATCATCATCGTCGTCGTCATAATCGGCCTCGCTGTCAGAGTCGTCTGGAAGAGCCTCCTTGTGGCTCAAAGGCGTGACATATACAGCGTTGCCTGGATTGAATCGATTCCAGCCGTACGTATCAATAACAATCTGAATCAGTTAGCGATTGATTGATAGCACTCCCGAATCATGCTACATACTCGACCTTTGACATTATACTTGTCTTTTGTGCCAAAAGATCCCAACTTCCATGCGACACCGTGGTAGGCTCGATAATTAGACCCAGCCAGCTCTTCTGCTTTGGCTCCGCGAGCTGCAAGGCGACTGCGGAGGCCTTCAGCGTCATGATGATACTCGATGGGATATGCTTTCAGAGAGCCAATCGTACGAGTGCCTGAGAATACGGGAATGCAGACATTGAGCTTTTGTGTACCAAATTTGGTGCCATCCCAGTCGATATATTTGCCAGTGATCCAAAAACACGGGATTCCTTTCGAGTCCACGCCGTAGCGTGTCGTATTCAGAATCACCGCTGTTTCCTGACCATCTTGACGCGAAAAGACAGTTGCGCCTGGCTGATAGAGAGTCCACAACAAGTCAAAGTTCATGACTCGTTTGCTGATCATGTCCTGAGAAGTGTCGATCAAGCTTTTGAACTCATTTACGAGAATGCCTTGCAACAGTTCTGCATGCTCCTTGGTCACCCGCTGATCCTCAGTGACGGTACTCAGCTTCCCAATAGCCGCCTGTAGCTCAGTCCAGCGGTGAATGAGCGGTTCGAATTTGCCTGAGAACTCAAGACGGTTGAGGCCAACCGTTACGCCAGGATAGTTCTTCAACACTCCTGCGAGGAGCTTCTTGAGTAGGGGGCTCTGTACGACGATCGAATGGATCGAAAGTACCTTCCTCGGGTCGTTGTATACCTTGACATTGCGAACCAACAGCGCCCACTTTGCTGTCTGACTGTTTTCAACTGGATCGCCAATGTCTTCTGGGATTGTGTCCTGCCATTGAAAGCGGCCTTTCTTGTCCTCCTTGCCTGAGTATAGATTCTTGTACCCAGGCTTCATGCCGAAGCTGAAGAGCTCATCGTTGATTGCCTCTGCATCTGCTTGCGGATTTCCGTTTGGCAGGCTGTCTCCATTGATGACGACGTGTTTAACACCGTTGGTGACAGCCGCTACCTGTGAGTCCGAGTCGACCGAGCTAGATGACACGGACGTTGTCGATTCGCTCATGCTGGGCGACATGTGTTGTATTTGTGTAGCAGCGACAAGCTGGGTGAGGTGAAGGCGCAGTGCTGGTTCACAACAAGTTGGGTGTCTTGTGAGAAGAGGGAGATTGTGGGCAGTGCTGAAGGGAACATGTGTGCGGCGCAGGTAGGTGAGTCACGGGGCCGGCTGGGTTATATGCAGGTGGTGAAGGTGGACAGGCGTGGTTGCCTGCTGCTTGCTGCCTGCTTACACACAGCCTTGTGTTCTGCGGCCATGTTTAGTGCAGAGACACGGGCGCCGCACGTGGTCAACGAGTTTACTCCTTTGGTGATGCAGCCTGGAATCGCCAGATCCAGGCTTGAGGTCTGTTGGGCGGAAAGTTGCCTGTCATTGGAGCGGCAAAGGGCTGCACTGCTGCAGGTGAGAGAAGGGCGCTGATGGGCACTTGTGTGCCTTTGGATAGGTACTGCCAACTGGATATGACGCCATGTGTGTCTTGGCCAGCTGCCCGAGTCTTTTGACCACATAGGTACAGTGCAAAGCCGCGTTGTTGGCGTGCTGAGCATGTACAAAGCACTCGTAGAACAGTAGGTGCTGTGCAGCCATCTATCTGCATCTGGTGCAATGGAATGGCTGCCGCCTGCGTCCCCACATCGCTGGGCTGCCGCCGGTTGCGGAGCGGAGCGTTCGCTCGGCTCAACTGCGCAATCACTAGCAGTGCCCGCCGTGCCCCGCGTCGCCGCATGAAATTCTTTGGCCTCGCGCGTCAGACTCGCAGCGAGCGACCATTGTGCAGCGCCCCCTTTGCCTACACCAAGTCGCCCGCCAAAATGACTCTGATCAAAGTGCCATGCTCGTCGGCCAACATTGGCCCCGGCTTCGACGTCATTGGCCTCGCCCTCAACCTCTATCTCGAACTCCATGTCACCGTCACCAAGCAGGCGCGCTCCGAGCACTCGCTCAACTGCCGCATCACCTACGAGGGTGTGGGCGCCCAGGACGTGCCCCTCGTCGCCGAAGACAACCTCATCACCCGCACCGCCGTCTACGTCCTCCGCTGCCATGGCATCCGCGCCTTCCCCGTCGAAACCCACGTCCATGTCAAGAACCCCATCCCGCTGGGCCGCGGCCTGGGCTCCTCTGCCGCAGCCATTGTGGCCGGCGTCGAGCTGGCCAACGAGGTCGGCAACCTGAAGCTGTCCAAGGCCCGCATGCTCGACTTCTGCCTCATGGAAGAGCGCCATCCGGACAATGTCGCCGCCGCTCTGTACGGCGGCTTCGTGGGCACGTACCTGAATGAGCTCTCCCCCGAGGACACAGAACGCCTCGAGATTCCGCTCAGCGAGGTCTTGCCAGAGCCCGCAGGTGGCGTCGACACTGGTCTGCAGCCGCCGCAGCCCCCGCTCAACATCGGACACTACACCAAGTTCCCCTGGTCCCCCGAGATCAAGTGCATCTGCATCATCCCTCAGTTCGAGGTCTCGACGGCAAGTGCCCGCGCCGTGCTGCCAGATTCGTACTCGCGCAAAGACACCATTTTCAACATGCAGAGGCTGGCCGTCCTCACCACTGCCCTTGGACAGTCTCCACCAGACCCTGACATGATCTATACAGCCATGCAGGACAAGCTGCACCAGCCTTACCGCCGCGGCCTGATTCCTGGTCTCACTGAGATTCTTCAGTCTGTCACTCCCCAATCACACCCTGGTCTGCTTGGTATCTGCCTCTCGGGTGCCGGGCCTACCATTCTTGCACTCGCAACCCACAACTTCGACTCTATAGCGAACCACCTCCTTGCCCAGTTTGAGAAGGAAGGTATCATGTGCGATTGGAAGCTACTTCAGCCTGCTACAGACGGCGCAACTGTTTCCGAGTCTCTCAACACCGCCCACGCTGAAGCCATGACGTATGCCTCGTCAGGTGTCAGCATCGATGCTGGCAATCAGCTCGTGCAGCAGATCAAGGCCTCGACAAAATCCACGCGCAGACCTGGCGCAGACGGCGAAATTGGCGGTTTTGGCGGATTGCTCGACCTGCAAGCGGCCGGCTACACAGAGGCTCCCATACTGGTAGGCGCCATTGATGGGATTGGTACCAAAGTCAAGATTGCTTTTGAGATGGGCAAGCACGATACCGTTGGTATTGATCTCGTTGCCATGAATGTCAACGACCTAGTTGTTCAAGGAGCGGAACCTCTCATGTTCCTCGACTATTATGCTTGCTCGAAGCTCGACATTGCCTCAGCGGCTAAATTCATTGAGGGAGTTGCCAATGGTTGCAGACAATCGGGTGCTGCGCTTGTCGGTGGCGAGACAGCCGAGATGCCTGGCATTTACCAAGAAGGCGAGTACGATGCAGGAGGCGCCGCCATAGGCGCTATCAAAAAGGGTGCCACAATCCTGCCCGACACAGCGGCGATGCGCGAAGGTGATGTACTTCTTGGCATGTCGTCAAGCGGTGTCCATTCCAATGGATTTTCGCTTGTTCGTAAGATTGTTGAGCGTAGTGGCCTGAGCTTCCATGATACTGCGCCCTGGAGCCCAGAACAGAATATCGGCACTGCTCTTCTTACACCGACAAAGATTTACGTCAAACCCCTTCTTGCTGCTGTTCGCAAGAACCTACTAAAGGGTATGGCGCATATCACAGGCGGTGGCCTGAGCGAAAACATTCCACGGATGCTGCCAAAGACTTTGGCTGCAGAGCTTGACGCAAAGACATGGCCCCTGCCAGCAGTGTTCAAGTGGTTGAAAGAGACTGGAAGCCTGGAGCACAAGGAGTTCCAGAGAACATTCAACACCGGTCTTGGTATGGTCTTGGTGGTCAGCCCAGAGAATGCGTCGGAGACATTAGATTTGTTGAAGGGAGAAGGAGAGAATGTCTTTGAGATTGGAAGGCTTATCCAGCGTACTGACGAAGAAGTCATTGTGCACAACATGGACACTTGGGAATAATCGCATTCTGCTTTCATAGAGACAAGGCGTGCATAGTAGGCATTTGATATCCAGTAGTCAATCTACAACAATAGACAGAAGTTCTATTTTACCAGTCTGCTAGCACTTATAGGTATCTTATAATATACGTATAACGTGTTTCACTACTAAGCGCCGCACTTTTAACGCTAGAACGCCTGCACAGCACTATGTTATAACATAACGCTAATAAATAATTACTTGCAGACCTACAGAGTATTATTTAGAAGCTTTACTATTATCTATATTCTCTATTTCTACCTTGCATGTGTAGGAATTATACCTAATCTTACTATAGCACCTAACGTCTATACTAGTCTTGTGGGCCACCACCTCTAGTAGGCCACTTTTGCCAAGACTATACTAAAATACTAACACTATCTTAATGCCTACCTACTAACACTAATTAAACGCGTTAAATAAATATTAAATATAGCTTACACTTTTAGCTCTTAAATAAGACGTAAATCTCTTAAAGTAACGCACTGTAGCTATCTATAACGTACCCTAAACTACACTAGCCTAATAACGCGCTAGAGGGCCTTTAAGAGCTAATTCTATACCTAGCTAACACTATCTAGATAAGTGTAAGAAAGAAGTAATTATTAATTACGTTCTTTACCTTATATAGTAAGGAGCACCCTCTTACTTATTAGATATAGCTAATATAGCTAATATACTGCAAGAAGAGCACAGAATAGCCCCTGTTAGGCAGGACTAGCTTAATAACTTTATTAAGTATTAACTAAGGCTTAAAGTAAAGTTTAATTGCAAGTACAACTATAAAAGAGCTCTCTATAAGGATTTTAAGTTAATATAAGACTAGTTTAGCCTTATAGCTAATATTAAAGCTAAGTATAGTATTATAGACAAAGACATATATAACTTTAATAAGACTAGCTTTGTAATAAGTTAGATTACCCTTAAAGTAGTAGTTGTAGATATAAAGAACTTAGGATAAGTAAAGTAGGTCTAGCTAAGTAGTAAAGAGTAGGCTATATTAATTTTAGGCGTAAATACTATAGGCTAGGCTATCCTACTCTTTATTATCCTTAAAAGTAAAAATTACCTAACTAAATAGACTAAGAACAAAGATCTGCCCTAAGACTAGGTAATAAGAGTCTCTAAGAACAGCTAGACTAACAACAGGCTTAGCCTTAACTAGTTAAAGCACTTTAACAGGCATACTAAGGAGCGTACTTATAGGACTTACTATTTACTACTTATAGATAGCTATAAGAGCTACTAAGTAGTAGTATTTACTTAATACTATAAAAAGAATAATATTATTACTTTTATAATGCCTGCGCACTTATTACACCTCTTATAGCTGCTTAATATAGGTTATTTTGCCTCTTTAAAGTAAGAGTACAGGTATTAAGTTAATAGGCTCTTATACAACTAGATTAGCTATATAAATAAGTAAGTATTCTTAGTATACTTTGAAGCTATATATAATATAAATGTTACCCTAAGTAATATCTAGAAAGGGTTCTAAGAGGCTAAATTAGTCCCTTTTAACTTATAATAGGTTATATTAACCGTTAATGTAAAGCTGCAGACTCTATTACTACTACTCTTTACTAATAATAAGCTTTAGTAGTCTTAAACTTTAAAAAATATAAACAAATTTAAGTTATAATTAACTCTAATTTAAAATAAATATAAGAGCTACTTTAGTAGCTTACTAATGTCTACTACTAGCGCGTTTAAGCACCTCTTAAAGGGGGTAAAGAGTGTAGTGTATAAGCTAGCTTTATTAAAGAAAGAAAACACTTAGCTTTAAGAGGCCTTAGTAGCTATAACAGAGTATAAATTGCATAAAAGAAAGAAGATCTAGTTAGGAGGGAGTATAACAGTTAGAGAGGTACAGCAATTAACTGCTCTAAAGGAGTTTAGCGCACGTAGTAATAGTAAGAAGCTAAAAAAGAGGGTGCTGTTACAAACCTGGACAGGAGCCTAGGGAAGGCACAGTTATGTATAGTGGAAAGTATTACAGGACAGAACAACAACCTTATTAGAGGCTGCACCCTACCTAGACAATAAAGGTGTATAGGGACAACTAGGCCTAAATAGGTAAAGTGTCTTTATAAGACAAGTTATAACTAAATCTAGAAGTCTAGAATAATAGACTAATAAGAATTACTCTTTGTCTTACTAGTATTATAGTCTTATAAGAATAAGTCCTATAGGACTCTAAGACTTTATAAGACTCTATAGTATATAGTAAGTAAGAATATAACTTTTATAGTTTGTATTTAACCTAAGTAATAATCTAGGTTATTAGATCTTAACCTAACCTTTAAGCTAGACAGTCTACTCTGTACTACTTATTATTACCCTTACTCTTAAGATAGACAGATAGTATCTATACTCTTTATTACAAACTTAACCCCTTTAGTATTTTATTACTATATTTATCTCTAAGAACTAAATAAATAGTACTTATAAGCTTTACTTAAAGTATAACCTTAATATTTTAAACACCCTTAAGATTTTTATAACTTTAGGTACTTGTGCTACCCCTAATAGCTCTAACATGTCTTACTTTAATTGTAATAATAACACTAATATAGATAAAGAGGCCCTAGCCCCTACTTATACTAGTGTTTACTTAGTAGATAAACTTAAGTCTTTTAATAAAACTTATAAAAAACTAGAAAACTAGCTAATAAAGTTTAACCTCTTCTTTATATTCTAAGGAGATTATATTTTTAAAAGAAATATAAAATATTTATCTTTATGTTTATAAAGAATAAAGCATTTATATAAATTAAACTATTCTTTTACTATTACTATAAAGAAGGTAACTTTATAAATATTAACTCTTAAATTAAACACTTTAATCTATTTAGAGAGTAGATTTACTAAGTATTTAGAGTATATAATAAAACTATTATTATATACTATAATATTTAGTACCTTAAGTAAACTTTATTAGCTACTAACTATACTGCAAAGTTCTAAGAAATAGCTACCTTTACTAGATTTAATAATATAGTACTTATAACTCTATTTAAATAAGACTTAAAGCTTAAGGTTAAGAAGAAACTTATACACACTACTATAGTAACTAACACTTATAATACTTTAGTTAATAAAGCTATTAATATTAATATTAAGCTATATAAACTTTAGATAAAACTATATAATAACTCTTAGATTAAGATATCTACCCCTACTGTATTAAGGAACCTCTAGTATAACAATAACTAGTAATAAGGACAATGTAGTAACTACTACTTGTCTAACACATTCTAATATGTCTATACTTATACTTATAATAGATATAATAGGCTAGAGGCTATAGACCTCTCTAATCTTAATTAAATACCTATTAAGAAGTAGAATAATAAAAGAAAGAGTAGTTAAGGGAAGAATAAGTTACTAGTAACTTATTATAGTAATAGTAAGACAGGCTACTACACTTAAGACTGCTGTAATAAGTATAAAGTTACTAAGTAACTTAATATAATTACTAATAGTTAATAAGATAACACTAGTAATTAGGAAATAATTACTACAGCTATAGACTGTCTTATAGAAGATCCTAAGACAGCCTCTAATAGTAATAATAATTATATTACTCCTAACAGAAATAAGAGAAGTATACGCAGTAGGGCACTAACACCTTATTAAGCTAATAACAGCACTATACTCCCTAAGAAATTAATGTATAAGGAACATTAGAAATTACAGGCAGAAATGCAGGCTATACTCTGCACCTAGATCTGCTTATATGCAGAGGAGCATAGGCAGCTTATAAACAACATATTAGAAGTTAAGAGGAATAACTACTAGGAAGAGATTAGCTACTACTAGCACCCTATAGATGTTACTAGGGCACAGTACTACCTTAAAGGAGACCTAGCAGCATTTAAAAGCTTTAAATAATAACTTATATACTTATAACATATAAATATAGAGTAGTATAAAATTATATAGAAAGTATAAAAATAAAATGACTTTAGACTATAACTATATAATATCCTACTTTATAAACTAGCTTAGGAGATAGATAGAGGTGTAGCTCTTATACCCTTAAATATAATATATAAATTTCTCTAGGATATTTAAAACGTTAAAAATTACATTCTACCTTAGATATACTATTACTATAATTAATATAAAGCTTATAAGGAAGGATAGCTAGAAGTATAATAGTTCCTAAGCTAAATAATAAAATAGAAAGTGTTATAGTTTAAATACCCTTAAAGTTAATATGTAGAACATATCTAGGATAAACACTATATAGCCTATTTCCTAGACGCTCTAGATACTAATAAGATTCTTATAATACACTTAGTGCATAGTAAGATATATAATAGTAATACTTAGGCTAAATACTTACACCTTAAGTGCAAGAAGCACCTTAGCCTAAAAGAAATTTATAGCTTTACTATAGTAAAGAAGTCTTTTTAAGACTTATACCTAGATACTAGATAGGAGAGAATAAAATAGAGCGCAACCTTAACAGTATATAGAGCCCTAGAAATTAATATAACAACACCTATAAGACTTATTTACTTATCTAGATGCTTATTATGCTAAATAGCAGACAGATAATAGTAATAGTAAACTTAAGAGTATAAGGAAATTTTGTGTCTTAAGCTATAATAAGTTATATAGGCATAACTATTTAAAGAAAGAGAAACTTATACTTGTTATAAGTTACTAATAAAGAACTAATACTAGAAAAAGTAGTAGTAACTTATAAAGTAGTACTATACTCTTTAAAAATATAGAAATACTATAAAAGGATAACTCTTAATGTTTTAGGAATAGCTGCTTATAATATTATACTAAGAGTACTATAGTTAAGAGGGTATAACTTAGTAATTAACTAAAGGAATAACAAGATAATACTTAAGTGTTATAAACTAGGCATACTATAACTTAATCCTGTGTAGTGCATAAAGCAGCTAGCAGATAAGAAGGAGATTAATAATATCTCTTTGCCTTAGACATGCTAAGATAGAGTAGTTAACTATATAGATACTAACTTACCCCTAGATTACAAAGTAGCAGTTAAAGAGTACAGTGCACCTCCTAATATCCTAAACAAATATAGAGAGTTTAAAGACTTCTTCTATAATAAGAAGATAGTAAAAGTATTACTATAACACTAAGACTAGAATTATAAGATTAAGCTTAAAAAAAAGAGAATTCTACTTTTTTAGCTTATATATTAAATATTAAAACAAGAACATAAAGAAATATATTAATACCTTAAAGAGAACTTAAAGAAAAGTTTTATTAGATAATTAGAATCTCCTATAAAATTTCTTGTTCTATTTATACTAAAAAAAATAGTAAGCTATAACTTTATATTAACTACTAGAAACTTAATAATATTATAATTAAGAGCTAGTACTTACTACTAAATATTAGTAAATTACAAAATTAGTTAGCTAGAGTAAACTACTTTACTACATTAGACTTATAAGAAGTATATAACCTTATCTATATAAAGGAGAGTAAAGAATAGAAGACAGCGTTTAGAACCTATTATAGTTATTATAAGTATCTAGTTATGCTATTTAAGCTTACTAATACACTAGCTATATACTAGGCACTTATTAATAATATGCTAAGTGCACACTTAGACATTACAGTAGTAATATACCTTAATAACATCCTAGTGTATAGTAAAACACTAGAAGAACACATTTCTTATATATAAGAAGTATTAAGATACTTATATATAGTAAATCTATAACTAAAACCTAAAAAAGTATAAATGGTATAAAAACAAAGTAATATTTTTCAGGTTTAGAGTAGGAAAAAACAGAGCTAAGATAGACAAAACTAAGATATAGGTTATTAAGGACTAGCTAACCCTAATAATAGTTAAAAGAATTTAAGAATTCTTTAAGTTTATTAACTTTAACTAGTAATTTATTAAAGACTACTTAAAAAAAGGCCTTACTACTTATAAAGCTTACGTAAAAAGATATACTCTTTAGATAGAGAAAAGAATGAAAAAACACTTTTAAGTTACTAAGATAAGTGTATATTAACCCTCTAATACTTATAACCTTTTATAGCAATAAACTGCTATAAATAGAAATAGATACCTTAGATTTAGCACTAGAAATATGCATTATATAGGAATAAGATAGACAATAGCACCTAATAACCTACTACTTATGCAAGTTTTTAGGACTAGAAGAATGCTATAACATATATAATAAAAAATCACTTACAATCGTTTTAGCCTTAGAATATTAGTAAGTATATACTAAAAGTTACTTAAAGCTTATAATCTATATAAGTTATAAGAACCTAGTATACTTTATAATAACTAAGGTATTAAATTAATAATAAGTATATTAGTTTAAAACTCTTAGATAGTACAAATCTAAGATTCTTTACACACTAAGAAAAGATAATAGAAGAGCTAATACCTTTAGTAGAAGATATAATCTTATAAGATTAAAGATAATTAATAAATTAGCTATTCTTAGAATTAACAAGTATAGATTCTTAGGACTATTTTAGCAGCTTAAGAAAATAATAATTATCTAGTAAAAGGAATAAATAAATATAAGGGTTCCCTTAGAATTAGAAACTAAGATTATTAAAAAATATTATGATAACTGTTACACAGACACTTAGGCATTACTAGAATAATAGAACTTTTTAGATACTATTATAAGATCTTATTTATAAAGGATAAGGTTATAAAATATAGTAAGACTTATATTAAATACTAATAAAATAAACACAGTATACATATCAAGTATAAAGAAGTATAAGCTATAGAACTACCTATTACGCTATAGAAATATATTATAATAAACTTTGTTACACAATTACTAATCTCTAAGGACCTAGTTATGAGATATAGCTATAATTTAATATTTATAGTAATAGACTAATTAAGAAAAGCTACTGAGTTTATACCTTTCTAACATAGTTATACTATAAAGCAGCTTATATAAGTATTTCTAGATAAAATTGTTTAACACTATAGTATTCCTAAATTAATTATTAGTAACAGAGATAAGCTCTTAATATTAAACTTTTAGATAATATTCCTAGTAGTAATAAGAACTAAGAAGAAGCTTTTTACAGCATACTATCTATTAACAGACAAATAAACAGAACAAGTAAACTAGATAATAGAGACATATCTCTATATCTACTGTAACTAACAGCAGGACAATTAGGTTTTACTTTTGCCTATAGTATAGATTACATATAATAATAAAACTTTAGAAGTAATAGGCTTAATACTATTCTTTATTAACTATAGAAAATATCTAAATGTCTTTATATTAAGCTTTAATAGTAATATCCTTAGTAAATAAGCTAAAGGAAGTATACTAAAAATTACTTAAAAATATTACTAAAGCTTAGGTATAAGTAATCTCTTATGTTAATTAGAAAAGAAAAATAGCACTTTTACTAAAGAAGGGGGATTAAGTGTATCTCTATATAAAAAACTTATATATAAGGCAACTAATAAAAAAACTAAATAAAGTTAAAGTTAGACAATTCTTTATTTTTTAATAAATTAGTCCTATAAATTATAGACTAAATCTACTAAAGGATGTAAAGATCTACAACATGTTTTATATCTTACTACTAGAACTAGCTAACTTAAGAATGCTAATTTAGAAAGACTTCTACTACTAGAATAATAGTAATAATAAATAGGAAGTTAAAAAAAATAATATAATACTTAAGGAAATAGACAAAACACTAAGTATCTAGTTAAATAGTTAGGATACCTATACTTAGAAAACATATAAGAACTACAGAAAAATCTTAATTACTACAGGGAGTAACTTCTATAGTATCAAGAAGAAAAGTACTACTAGAAATTAAACTCTTAAGTGAAAAACTTATCTTACTTTTAATTAAATAAACTTTAACTAAAAATTAAATAATTAAAATATAAGAAATAAGAAAATATAAAAATATACCTTATAAATTACTTATAGTTAGAGGTACCTTACTAAGGTCCTATAAGAAAGACTAATCTATAACTTCTGCTAGAGTAGGAGCTTTAGAATTAATAGAAGCTATAGCTTTGTTTAGATAAGCTTACTGTTCTAGCGCCTTAATATCTATAGTATCCTAAGCCCCTATATTGAACACTTGCTATTTGCGCTGTTTTAATAACACCCTTTGCTTATATAACTGCTAAGCTTTTAAGTAAAGTGCCTGCATCTTAGCTAGTGCTACTTCTATAATTACTTCTTACGCTTTAAGCACTTTATTTATTTCTTCTTCTTACTTTTAGAGTTTTTTTATCTCTTTATTAATCTAAAAAAAGTTAGGTATAAGGATGTCTATAAGAATATAAAACTCTATGCCTACCTACTTATAGTTACTACACTTCTTACTTAACAATAATAACTTATATAATAAGTTCTCCTTTGTATAATGCTTTTAGGTAACTATAGCTAAGCTACCTTTATAGTTAATATAATTACTATACTTATAATAAAAGAAGGTGCTGTATAATATTATAAAGTTAGCTTATAAGAATATAAGCTAGAAGAAGGGTAGGTAGTGTTATAAACTTAGACAGGAGCCTAGGGAAGGCACAGTTATGTACAGTAGAAAGTATTACAGGACAGAATAATAACCTTATTAGAGGCTACACTCTACCTAGATAATAAAGGTATATAGAGATAACTAGGCCTAAATAAGTAAAGTGTCTTAATAAGACAAGTTATAACTAAATCTAGGATTCTAGGACAATAGACTAATAAGAATTACTCTTTGTCTTACTAGTATTATAGTCTTATAAGAATAAGTCCTATAGGACTCTAAGACTTTATAAGACTTTATAGTATATAGTAAGTAAGAATATAACTTTTATAGTTTGTATTTAACCTAAGTAATAATCTAGGTTATTAGATCTTAACTTAATCTTTAAGCTAGATAGTCTACTTTATACTACTTATTATTACCCTTACTCTTAAGACAGACAGATAGTATCTGTACTCCTTATAACAAACCTAACCCCTTTAGTATCCTGTTACTGTATTTATCCCTAAGAACTAATTAAATAGTGCTTACAAGCTTTGCTTAAAGTACAACCTCACCAGGTGCGCGCTAAAGGAGGCAAGCTAACACAACAACACTGTAGAACGTGTAGAGAGAGTAGGCACAACGCGTGAACGTGCAAGAATAATGTAGAAGTAGTCTCTAAGTAATATTACAGCGTGTAACAGCCTAAATAGGCGCAGAGTGCGGCGTTCTAGGGCATAACGTGGTATGATGGGGGAGAGTCTTGGCAAAAGTGGCCCACTAGAGGCGGTGGCCCACAAGACTAGTATAGACGTTATAGTATTACCTAACACATATTCTCTTTATAGGTATCTTACTCTAACTATAAATTCTACTTATTCTTTTAGTAATTAAGTTAGCTACCTTACGTTAAGGTTGTACTTTAAGCAAAGCTTGTAAGCACTATTTAATTAGTTCTTGAGGATTAATATAGTAACAGGAGGCTAAAGGGGTTACAGTTTGCAATAAGGAGTATAGATACTATCTATCTGTCTTAAGAGCAAAAGGTAATAATAAGTAGTATAGAGTAGACTGTCTATCTTAAAGGTAAGGTTCAGATCTAATAACTTAGATTATTACTTAAGTTAAACACAAACTATAAGAGTTATATTCCTACTATACTATATACTAAGAAGATATATAGAAAGTGTACTAAGCTTACCTAGCTTAATATAAGCTATATAAGCTAGGCTTACTAAGCTTAACATAAGCTATATAAGCTTATTACATAAGTATCTACCTAGCTTAACTACTAAGGAGTAAGCCTGTTATATAACCTATAATAAGACTATGCTATAACTATACTATATAAGAAGCCTCTGTAATTACTGCGCTAAGTAAATTAGCCATAGCTAGCTATTATTATCTAGTTAGTTATTATAAAGAGATTATAACACTACCTTCCCCTCTCCTTAGATTTATTCTAAATCTATTGGCGTATGTTATAAGCATTACCCTACTACTACTTTAGTGCCTATAGTAGTATTATATCTTTTATAATTTAAAAGTATCTTTACTTAAGTATTAAGATTTATTAATATAATATTATTACCTCTATCTCTAATAATTATTACTTTACTTCTAGCTTTAATTATTATATTATACCTTCTACTAATAACTATTTAAAGTATTCTAATTGTGTTTGTGTTAGGTGTCTATATATTAACTTATCTTAGGAGTCTTTAGATAAGACAAGAGCAGAGTATAAGAAGAAAGTTAAAGAAGATAAGAAATTACTAGCAGAGGTAATATTATACCTATTAAGAAATAAAAAAATTCTTACATAGGCTAAAGATAGGGCTGCAAAGAAGGCTAAATGTCTAGCAAACAAGTTAGACACAGAGGGTAAGAACGTCTAGGCAGAGGAGATTGCTTGTCCTGCTGTACACGCTTAAGTTGCGTTTTCTCTAGCTATATAGTCTACCCTTAGGTATCTTAATAAGTTTGTAAACTTTAGTGCTAGTGTAGTAGTAGCTAGTAGTTTATAAGGTATGTTTTTATATTTTCTTATTTCTTATATTTTTATTATTTAATTTCTAGTTAAAGTTTATTAAATTAGAAGTTAGATAAGTTTTTTTTTTTTTACTTAGGGGGTTAATTTCTAAGAGTATTTTCTTTCTTAATACTATAGAAGTTCTTTCTTATAGTTAATAAGGTTCTTTTATAGTTTCTATGTGTTTTCTAAGTATAAGTATCCTAACTATTTAACTAAGTACTTAAAATTTTATCTTTTTCTCTAGTATTATATTATTTTTTTAACTTCTTATTTATTACTACTGTTAGCTTAGTAGTAGAAGTTCTTCTAGATTAGCGTTCTTAGGTTAGCTAGCTCTAGTAGCAAGATATAGAACACATTGTAGATCTTTGTATCCTTTAGTAGATTTAGTCTATAGTTTATAGGGCTAATCTATTAAGAAATAAAGAATAGTCTAACTTTAACTTTGTCTAGTTTTTTTATTAGTTACTTTATATATAAGTTCTTTATATAAAGATACACTTTATCCTCTCTCTTTAGTAAAGGTGCTATTTTTTTTCTTATTAACATAAAGATTACTTATAACTAAGCTTTAGTAATATTTTTAAGCAATTTCTAATATACATTCTTTAGTTTATATACTAAGGATATTACTAATTCTACTTAAATATTACTGTTAAGACTTTATATAAAGAGATTTAAGTGTCTTCTATAGCTTATAAAGATTAGCATATAACTAGTTACTTCTAATTTTTTATTATTATATATAATTTATGCTATGCGCAAAAGTAAAACTTAATTATTCTGCTGCTAGTTACAGTAGATATAGATATATATCTCTATTACCTAGCTTACTTATTCTGTTTGTCTATCTGTCTGCAGATAATAGGCTGTTAAGAGTTTCCTCTTAGTACTTACTTCTATAAGAAACGTTGTCTAAAAGTTTAAAGTAAATAGCTTGTCTTTATTACTAATAATTAATTTAGGTATAACGTACCTCACGGGCGAGCCGCCCACCTAGGCGAGTCGCCTACTTTTGCTAAGACCACACTAACTTACCCTTCCTATACTAATGCCTTAACAACAGAGCTAAATAAACGCGTTAAACAAGACTTAGATATAGCTTGCACTTTAAGCTCTTAAATAAGACCCTAAACTCTTAGTATAACGCGCTGTAGCTATCTATAACGCACTACAAACAACCCTACGTAATAGACACGCTAGACAACCTTTATACAATAATACTATAGCTAACTTACAGAATTTAACTAATGTAGAGGAGGAGGTAATTATTAAGCACGTACTTAAGCTAGTTAAACAAGGATATTCCCCTTAGCTCTTAGATGTAGCTAATATAGCTAATTCTCTGCAAGAAGAGCGCAGTTTAGCCCCTGTTAGCTTAAACTAGGCTAGTATGTTTGTTTTACGCTAACTAGAGCTTAAAGTAAAGTTTAATTATAAGTACAATTATAAGTAAGCCCTTTGTAAGGATTCTAGGGTTATATAGGGCTAGTTTAGCTTAGTAGCTAATATTAAAGCTAAGTATAGCATCTAGGACAATAACACGTATAACTTTAACGAGACAGGCTTTATAATAGGCTAGATAACCTAAGGAGTAGTTGTTATAGCTTCTTCTATACAAGGACAACTAAAGTAGGTTTAGCTAGGCAACTAGGAGTAGGTAACAGTCACCTAGGGTATTAATGCCACAGGATAGGCTATTCTGCCCTTCATCATCTTTAAAGCGCGCCACTACCTCAGCAGCTAGTACAAGGACAATGCCCTGCCCTAGGATTAGGTTATTGCTATCTCTAAGAACAGCTAGACTACTAATAAACTTAGTTTTAAGTAGATAAAGCACTTTAACAAGTATATAAAGACGCACACTGTTAGTACCTACTATTTGCTTATTATTAATAGTTATAAGAGCTATAACTCTATAGAATTCTAACAATACTGTAAAGACAACAAGATTATAGCTATATGCATGCCTCTGCACTTATTTCACCTTTTACAGCTACTTAATGTAGGTTGTTTTGCCCCTTTAAAGCAGGCGTATAAGGACTAGGTTAATAAGCTAGTGTGCACCTAGATTAACTATATTACAAAGCAGGAGTTTCTGCTATGCTTTAAAGCAGCCTATAATAAAGCTATTACCCCTAGCAACATCTAAGGAGGGTTCTAAGGGGCTAGACTAGTCCCTTTTAACCTAGAACAGGTTATATTAGCCCTTAATGTAAAGTTGCGCACACTATTACTACAACTCCTTACTAATAATAACTACTAGTAGTTGTAAACCCTAAAGAACCTTCTTAAATTTAGCTTATAATTAACTCTAATTTAAAATAAGTATAAGAGGTAATTTAGTAGCTTACTAACTTTTACTATAAGCGCAGTTAAACACCTCTTAAAGAGGGTAATAGGTGTAGTATATAAGATAACTTTACTTAAATAAGAACGCGCTAAGCTTTAAGCAGCCTTAGCAGCTGCTACAGAGCGCAAATTACACAAAAGTAAGCAAATTTAGGCAGGAGGAACCCTTACAGTTAAGAAAGGCTAGCAGTTAACTGCTCTAAAGGAGTTTAGCGCGCGTGGTGATAGTAAGAAGCTAAAGAAGAGGGTGCGCGCTAAAGGAGGTGAACTATCCTAACAACAGTGTAGAACATGCAGAGAGACAGGGCACAACGCGCGAACGTGCAAGAATGAAGTAGAAGAGCTCTCTGAGTAATATTATATGTTGCTTTACCCTATACTAGCCTAGAGTGGGCTAATGCAGGCCAAAGTAGGGTATGATGGTTGAGAGTCTTGGCAAAAGTGGGCAACTCGCCCGGGTGGGCGGCTCGCCTGTAAGGTACGTTACTGTAGTGTTAAATAATTCAATCTAGAAACACTTATATAAGCTGCTCTGCAGTATAGCTATATTAGAAAGGCATAAACTTAGCAGCTTTTGTAAATCTATCTACTACTATAAATATTAAATTATAATTGTAGTTTGTAACAAGGTCTTTAGATATAGGTAGCTGTATAAAAAAATCTATTATAATGTTTATTTATAGTGCTGTTAGTAGCTCTATTACCTATATTTCTTTATATATTATATATATACTATGTTTATTTTGTTAGTAAGTAATATAGTTCTTAATATATTTAATAACCTTATCTTTTATGTTTAAGAACTTATAGTATTATCTAATAAGTTCTATAGTGTGTATAATTCCTAGGTGTCTATAAAGTATATTATTAAAGTAATCCTCTATAATCTTTATTTATGATTTGTTTAGTACTTATATTAGTATATATTATTCTTTCTAAACTTATATCATTAGGTTAAGCTATTATAATAGTCCTAAGGATTTATCTTTATTAACTTCTAAAATAGCAGCTTTGTTAATTATCTTTTTACCTATAAGGTTATATCTTTAGCTAAAAGTACTTACTTTTCTATTATCTTTACTTAAGGTATATAGTATCTTAAACTTATATTATCTTAGTGTTTCTAACTATCTTACTTATTATCTGTTTAGTACCTTAGTAGTAGTAAAGTATACTAGGTTCTTATAATTTGTGTTGATTATAAGTTCTAAATAGCTTTTAGTATATACTTACTAATATTCTAACGCTAATATAATTACTAATAGTTCTTTGTTATACATATTATATTATTCTTCTAGTCCTAAGAACTTATACAAGTAGTAGATAATTAAGTACTACTGTCTATCTTTTTCTTACATAATATATACTTCTAATACTAGATCTAAGGTATCCATCTCTATTTATATTAGCTTATTACTCTTAAATATAATTAGTATTAAGAAGTTAATATATAACGTAGATGTACACTAAGTGGCGTAGTACACTGAGCAGCACACTTTTGCCAAGACCACACTAAAACACTATTACTATCTAGATGCCCCCCTACTAGCCTTAATTAGTTATGTTAAAAGAATGTTAGATACAGCTTGCGCTTTAAGCTATTAAACAAGACCCTAAACTCTTAGTATAACACGCTGCAGCTATCTACAGCGCCTCTAAAACTACACTTTGCACAAGACATGCAGGACAACCTTTACATGTAGATACTATAGCTAACTTACTTAATCTAACTAGCGCTAAGGAGTAGGTAATTATTATGTGTATACTTAAGCTAGTTACGTAAGGAGAGTCCCTTTAGCTTATAGTTATAGCTAATATAGCTAATTCTCTATAAAAAGAGCGTAGTTTAGCCCCTATTAGCTTAAAGTAGGCTAGCAGGTTTATTTTGCGTTAGGAGCAGCTTAAAACAGTCTTTAATTGCAAGTACAACTATAAGCAAGCCCTCTGTAAGGATCCTGCAGTAATCTAGGGCTAGTTTAGCCTAGTAGCTAATATTAAAGCTAAGTATAGTATCCCAGACAATAACACGTATAACTTTAACAAGACAGGCTTTATAATAGGCTAGATATCTACTAGAGTTATTATTATAGATATAAAGAACCTAGGACAAGCAAAGCAGGTCTAGCTAGGCAACTAGGAGTAAGTAATAGTTATTAAGGGCATTAATGCCACAGGATAGGCTATTCTGCCCTACATCATCTTTAAAGCCTGCTAACACCTGTCTAGCTAGTACAATGACAACAACCTGCCCTAAGATTAGACTATTACTATTTCTAAGAACAGCTAGACTACTAATAAGCTTAGTTTTAACTAGTTAAAGCACTTTAATAGGCATACAAAGACATATACTATTAGCACCTACTATTTACTAATTATTAATAGTTATAAGAGCTATAACTCTGTAGAATTTAAGCAATACTGCAAGGATTACAAGATTATAACCTTATGCATGCCTGCGCACTTATTGCACCTCCTATAGCTACTTAATGTAGCTTGTTTTAGCCCTCTAAAGAAGGCGTATAGGGATAAGGTTAACAAGCTTATGTGCAACTAAATTAACTACATTATAAAGTAGGAGTTCCTGCTATGCTTTAAAGCAGCTTATAAGAAAGCTATTACCCCTAGTAATATCTAGGGAGGGTTCTAAAGGGCTAGATTAGTCCCCTTTAACCTAGAATAGGTTATATTAGCCCTTAATGTAAAGCTATAGACTCTATTACTACTACTCCCCTTAAATAATATGCTCTAGCAGTTGCAAATACTAAGTAATACTCTAGAACTTAGGTTATAATTAACGCTTATAAAGACAAGGATTTAGAGGTATATAGAAAGCTCTCCTATATTTATAGTTAAGGCGTTTAAGAAAGTGTTAAAGGGGGTAGTAATTATTGCGTATAAGCTAGTTTTAGTGTAATAGAAGAATACTTAGCTTTATACAGCCCTAGCAGCTACTATAAAATATAAATTACGCAAAAGGAAGCAAATTTAAGGGGCAGGGTACCTACTAGTTAAGAAAGGCTAATAGTTAGTAGCTTTAGCAGAGTTTAGGGCGTGTAGTAATAGAAAGAAGAGGAAGAAGCAGGTGCGCGCTAAAGGAGGTAAACTATCCTAACAACGCTGTAGACAGTATAGAGAGGGTAGGCACAACACATAAACGTGTAAGAATGCTGCAGAAGAGGTCTCTAAGTAATACTACAGCTTGTTGTGCCTTATGCAGCGCTAATTTGTAGTGTTTTAGGCTAGAATAGGGTGTGTTTTAGTGTAGTCTTAGCAAAAGTGCGCTGCTTAGTGTACTGCGCCACTTAGTGTACATCTATGTTACCTATTATAATAACTTAAATGTGTTATCTTATTCTTTTCTCTATCTAAAGGGTGTGTCCTTCTGTATAAGCTTTATAAGTAGCAAGGCCTTTTTTAAGTAATCTTTAATAAAGTGTTTATTAAAGTTAATAAACTTAAGGAATTTTTAAATTTCTTTAACTATTATTAAAGCAGGCTTATTTTTTACTACTTTTATCTTAGTATTGCTTATCTTTACTCTATATTGTCCTATAACAAACCTTAGAAATTCTACTTCTTTTTAGTGCTACTTGCACTTCTTAGGTTTTAGCTAGAGGTCTGCTTATTTTAAGTATTCTAGCACTTCTATAACATATTGTATATGCTCTTCTAGTGTTCTTAAGTATACTAGGATATTATCTAGGTATACTACTACTGTCTTATTAACATATGCCTTAAGGACGTTGTTGATTAACTTCTAGCATATAGCTAGTACATTTATTAGACTAAACAGCATAACTAGGTGCTTAGAAAGTCTATATTATGTTCTTAATACTCTCTTCTATATTTTACCTTTCTTTACATAGATAAAGTTATATACTTCTCTTAAATCTAATGTAGTAAAGTACTAAGCTCCTTATAATTAAATCTGTAACTCTATAATATTAAGTAAGGGGTATTAATTTTTAGCTATAGTATTATTAAGCTTCTTAAAGTTAATGCAAGGTTATAGCTTGCTATCTTTCTTGGGTATAAATATAATAAAATACCTTATAGGTAATTCTAATTATCTAATAAATCCCTTCTTAAGGTCCTCCTTAATGTATTTGCGCAATATACTAAGTTCCTTTTCTAATAGCTAGTATAAGGGCCTAAAAGTTAGTTGCTTTCTTTCCTAGAGCTTAATCTTGTAACTCTAAAGCTTATACTTAGGCAGGGCTTTTACTATAAGCTCTTCTTTAAATATCTATGTGTACTATCTATACATATTAGAGATAGCAGAAGGTGCACTCTTCTCCTTAACTATTACTTTGTAAGCTAAGAGCTAGTTAGTCTTAGTATAGTTAACTGTTCTTGTCTAGTGTGTCTTATTTAAAAGGATATTACTAGTCTCTTTCTTATTTCTTAGCTACTCTAAGGCTTATAGAGGTTCTAACTGTAGTGTGCTGTAAGCATAGTCCTTTTACAGTGTTAACTTGCTACACGTTTAATCTATCTATAAGTTATAATATTATAACTATAGTAATTTTAATATAATATTATAAGTAGCTATGCCTAACACATTTAGGGTTATTAGCTTATAGTAATCCTATATTCTTAGAGGTTATAGTACTACTTTGTAGATTACTAAGAACTCTCTTAGTATTAGCTTTTTATTAGTAACTTATAAAGAGTATAGCTTATTCTTTCTTTACTTAGTTATGCCTGTATGATTAATAGTAGCTTAAAACATATAATTTCCTTATGCTTCTAAGTCTACTAGTGCTGTTATCTATTTGCTATTTAGCACAACAGGAATTCTAATAAGGTAATTAGTCCTAATAGAATTAATAGATTAATCTTTAGTACCTAATTCTAGCGCTTGTCTAAAAAAGACTCTTCTAATTCTAATCTTTTCTCTATTCTGCTAGCTTTATACTCCTGTAGCTCTGTAAATCCATTATTATATTTTATAGCTTAGTGTAAGCTATAGTTAAGGTTAAAGTATTATTACTAATATAAGTTTAAGTATTCTTTATTAATAACTAGGAACATAAGACCTGCTAGCTATAGTAACACTTCTCTAAGAAAGTATTGTTTCCCCTTCTTGTCCTATAAGTAGACTTTATAGATATTATTAGTACATCTAAACTACTGTTTGTTATAAGTAGGTTATGTAGCTAGAAACTATCCTATAGCTAATTTATTATAGAAGTAGATTTAGCAACCATTAAATTTATACACTGTCTACGATATATAGTTATAACATAAGTTATAGTAGTCTAGTCTGTAGTAAGGTAGTAGTGCTATTACTTTTGCTGCTTCCTTTTATTCTAGGCAGTTGTTATTATAGTATGTATAGTGTATTGTCTACTTGCAATCCTAGTCTATACTAGACTTTAGTAGGTTATAGATAGCAATAAGCACTTATTTATAATTTTTTTAGCAGTACAGTTAATATATATGTCTGTTTATCCTTCTTCTATAGGCCTGCAGTGCTTTCTACACATAGAGTTTAGCTTGCTTAGGTCTTAATTCTTTTAATAAGGTAAGAGTATTGTTAGAGACTAGTACACACTGTCTGTAGTAGTGCTCTGCGTCTTCCTTTATGCGTTTATTAGATAGTTATAGTTTCTTATTACACTAGTTTTCTTAATAAGGCGTAGGTGCTCTGCTTTAGATGCTTTACTAGTCTTTATTAGACATAATATAGTTATCTGTCCTAGAATCTGTCTTTAGGTCTTCTATAAGACGTCTTATATCTCTAGTAAGAATCTCTAATTCTTCACTAGTATTAGCGTGTAATTTATTAGCGCTAGTAATTATATCAAGTTATTAAACTACTTTGTTCTTATTTTAATAGTTTTAGGCATAGTAGCCTATTTTACTATAGCTGTAACAAGTTACTAAAGACTTATTCTTCCCTTTACTACTAGGTTCTTTCTAATTCTATCTTTCTATAGTTAGAGCCTTATCAAGGTTTAACAGGTCTATAGCCTTAGGGCTATAGTAACTATCTATAGCCTTAGGGCTATAGTAACTACTATTAGTTCTAGTGTGCACACGTTAGGAGAAGTTAGGCTAGTAATATCTACCTTCCTGTCCTTGTTAGAGTGCCTAGTTTCTCTATAAGTTGCGTAGTAGTAAGATAGTATTTTTAAATAGTGTATGTGTTCTTTAGCTAAGCTTATAATTAAGTTTATAGAGCTAATTATTAATCTCTATTACCTTCTTAATAAGTGCGTCTAAGGTGTTAAGCATAGCAGTAGTGTGTATTAGTTCTTTCTTAACCTAAGGTTTAAGGCCTTAACAGAACATTATTATTAAAGTAGTGTTATCCTAGTTAGTGTTTCCTATAAAGTGTTAGAAATTAGCTATATAGTTAGTAGCAGACTAATATTATTTAATATATTAAATCTTATATTATGCTACAGAAGGTTTATTAATAACTCTAAAGATTATACAGATCTTTTCCTTATAATTATTAATATTGTGTGTTTACTTGTTAATATTATTAGGTGCTTTGCTAGTAGTATACTATTAAAGAAATAGCTTAATCTACTTAGGAGCCTAATTATGTAGGTAACTAGCTATTAGCGTTACACGCTAGACTTTAGGTATATTCTATTTTTAGAATATAAAGAATAAATTCTATTAAAGAAGCTATTTGTTAAGTTTATTATAGTTACCTTTATATAGGTCTAGTTTAGTAACTAAGATTATACCTATACTAGGTGCTGCTTTGTACACAGGTAGAGCTTTATTAGAGCTACTTAGGGTAGTTTAGTTTCCTAAGGTAGTAGATATCTTAGGGGTATTTAAAATGTTAAGGTCATACTTTAAGCAAAGCTTATAAGCACTATTTAATTAGTTCTTAAGGATAAATATAGTAATAGAAGGCTAAAGGGGTTAGAGTTTATAATAAGGAGTACAGATACTATTTATTTATCTTAAGAGTAAAAAGTAATAATAAGTAGTATAGAGTAGACTATCTATCTTAAAGGTTAAGTTAGGATCTAATAACTTAGATTGTTACTTACGTTAAATATAAACTGTAAGAGTTGTGTTCTTACTATACTATATACTAAGAAGATACATTAAGAGTGTGCTAAGCTTACCTAGCTTAACATAAGCTGCGTAAGCTAGGCTTACTAAGCTTAACGTAAGCTGCGTAAGCTTGTTATATAAGTATCTACCTAGCTTAACTGCTAAGGAGTAAGCCTGTTATATAACCTGTAATAAGACTGTGCTATAACTGTGCTATACAGGAAGCCCCTGTAATTACTGCGCTAAGTACGTTAGCAATAGCTAGCTGTTATTATCTAGTTAGTTATTATTAGGAGATTATAACACCTTACTAACTAGAAAAGTCTCCTCTATATATATAAATAATATTACTTATAGGTCTTATACTTTATAGATACTTCTATAGTGTCTTAAAGGTAGCTTATCTTCTTCTATACTGATACTATATTATAAGCTATCTAATACGTACTCTTTACTAACTAACGTGTTTTACTACTAAGTGCTTAACTCTACTAAGCGCTGCACTTTTAACAGTAGAACACCTATATAACGCTATATTATAATATAATACTAATAAATTATTGCTTACAGACCTAGAAAGTATTATTTAAAGGCTTTACTATTCTCTATATCCTCTTTTTCTACCTTATATATGTGGGAATTATGCTTAATCTTACTATAACGCCTATAGTGTTACTTAACACGAACTTTCTTTATAGGCATCTTACTCTGTTAGCTACTCTAATAGATAAGCGCTATGCTTATAATATCTATATTATAAGATATCTCTATATTTTACTAAAAGGTAACTATAAGAATTCTAAAGCTAGAATTCTTAGCGTAGTATAATATATATAGCACAAGAGCCTCTAGTATATATTACTAAGTTAGTACAGCTACTTTACTAACTATAAAGGTCTTCTCTATACATATATAATCTTACTTATAACGTGTTTTATAAGCAAGTTAGCTACCTAAGAAAGTTAGCTACCTAATACTACTAACACGCCTGCGTAATAACATAGTAGAATATCTTAATAACACAGCGTAAAAAATACCTATGCTAAGAACAATATTCCTTGCTATTACTGATATTAGTTTGCAGCAAATTTGTAGCAAAAGATATACATTATTTAAGAAAATATTTATACTAAAAAATATTTAAGTAAGCTTTAAAAGTACTAGACTTATTTTATATAACTTAGAGGTTATACTGTTAAAGCTTAATATATACTTATATATACTTATACTACTAAGACTTAGTAATATTATTATAAAAGCAAAAATACTATATAATACTTATAAAGTAAAAAAATTGTTAACTTTAATTTATAAGTAGATTTAAATTTAATAAAAGTTTTTAGTAAGTTTATTAAAATAAATAAGTTAGATAGTTAGTAAAAGGCACTTAGTAAATAGCTTATAATATAGTAATAGTATAAAAGAAAATAGGCTACTTTTAAAATACTATAGGAGTATTTATAAAGTATAAGACTTATAAGTAATATTATATATATATAAAGAAGACTCTTATAGTTAGTAAAGTAGCTAAATTAACTACTAAAAAGAAGAGTAAAGTTTATAGTAAAAGTAAGACACCTATAAAGAGAGTGTATATTAGGTAATACTATAAGTCTTATAGTAAGATTAGGCATAATTTCTGCACATATAAGGTAGAAAAAGAGAATATAGATAATAGTAAGGCTTCTAAATAGTATTATTATAACCTCTAGGCTATATATAGATTATGTAGTGTTATGCAGTGTTATTACGCAGGCGTGTTAGAAGTATTAGGTGGCTAACTTGCTTAGGTAGCTAACTTGCTTATAAAACACGTTAGGTCTTACATTTTAAAAACCCTTCTATAGTGTCCTAAAGGCAGTTTATTTCCTTCTGCACTAACAATATATTATAAGGTATCTGCTAAGCGCTCTTTGCTCACTATTTAATTAATTTATCTACTAAACTTGCTAAAGACTCTTAGTAAATTTATATCTGCTTTTAAATTAGAGTTAACTACTTTTTAACTTTAAAAGTATTATATAGTATCTTTAGCTTCTAGATAATATTACTAGGTTTTAAAAGTATAGGTATGCATAGGCACATATTAAGCTCTAATAGCACAATCTCTAGATTATATAGAACTAAACTAGCGCTTCTAAAGCCTATATTAATATTCTTCAGTGTAATGTATTTTATAAACAAGTTAACTACCTAAGTAAGTTAGCTACTTAATACTACTAATATACCTGCGCAATAACAGTACCCAATACTATATAATCTATATATAACCTATAGGTTGCAATAATACTATTTAGAAGCCTTGCTATTATCTATGTCCTTTGTTTTCTACCTTATATATAGAAGACTTATGCCTAATTTTACTATAATACCTATAGTATTACTTAATACACACTTTTATTATAGGTGTCTTACTCTTACTATAAACTTTAATCTTTTTTTTAGTAATTAAAATAGCTACTTTACTAACTATAAAGGTCTTCTTTATATATATATAATATTACTTGTATATTTTATACTTTATAAATACTTTTATAGTATTTAAAAAGTAGTATATTTTTTCTTATACTAAAACTATATTATAAACTATTTACTAAGCACTTTTTACTAACTATTTAACTTTTTTTTATTAATCTTATTAAAAACTCTTAGTAGATTTAAACTAACTTTAAAAGTAAAGTTAATTACTTTTTTATTTTTAAGTATTATATAGTATTTTAGCTTTAAAATAATATTACTAAGTTTTAGTAGTATAAGTATAAATAAGTATATATTTAGCTTTAATAGTATAACCTTTAAGTTACATAGAACTAAGCTAGGACTTTAAAAGCTTACTTAAATATTTTTTAGTATATAGATTTTCTTAAACATTACTTTAAAAGCTAGTCAAAAGGTCTCTTTATTAATATAGTAGATATAATTATGTACTAAGGCTAAAACCTTATTATTATATAAGCACTTTAGTAGTAACAAGTAAGTAATGTTAAGTAGCTATAATAAGTATAATAAGTGTAAAGGTATATAAAGTATAACTATCTTCTTTTCTATATGACTATTCTAAAAATTAACCAAGTAGTAGCTTTTATAGCTATTAAATAAAAGTAGCTGATAAGTTCTAATAAGCTTTATATATATATTAAAGTATTTAAGCTAAGTAAGTACTAAATTATTATTAGTCTAGCTAGTAAGACTAATATTAATAACTTAGTTATATAGAAATGTTTTTAGTAAACTAGTTAAAAATAAGAACTTTACTTATAAAAAGAAGTAAAAGTAAAATTACTTTTCTTATTAACTTAATACCTTATACTAGAGTAACCTACTAATAATAACTAAGTAAGAGTTTCTTTTACTTTCTAAGCTTTTCTAAGCCTATTACTACTAGCTATAATAAGATTTTATCTATAAAGAAGCTAAACTTATTAAAGTCATATATATCCTTATCTAAAATACTATACTTTACTTTTATTAACTAAATAAGTGTAAACTAGGGCTAGAGAACTACTAAGTCCTTATAGGTAGCTTACTAGTAGTTATAAGGGTATATTTATTATATTTATTGCTCTAGCGTATATTTTATAAAGTTATTAATTTAGTTTTTACTAACGTAGGTGCATAGTAAGCAGCGCACTAGGGCAAGCAGCGCACTTTTGCTAAGACCACACTAAACCTTACCCTATTATAGCCTAAAACACTACACTTTAGTCCTGTACAGGGTAAAACAAGCTATAATATTACTTAGAGACTACTTCTATGTTATTTTTGCACATTTGCACATTATGCCTACCCTCTCTGCACTATCTACAGCATTATTAGGAGGGTTTACCTCCTTTAGCGCGCACCTACTTCTTCCTCTTCTTTCTATTACTACACGCCCTAAACTCCCTTAGAGCTACTAACTACTAGCCTTCTTTAACTAGCAGAGACCCTCCTTCTTAAATCTACTTCCTCTTATGCGTTTTATATTATATAGTAGCCTTAGCAGCTGCTTTAAGCTTATAGATCTGTTTTTATGCTAGTATAAGTTTATATAATAAGATAGCTCCCCCCTTTATATAGTACCTAATTGCACTAAAAATAGAGGTAGGTAAGCTACCTTATTCTCTTTTATACTTATTATAAATTAGAGTTAATTATAACTTAAATTCTACGGTATTACTTAGGGTTTATAACTGCTAGGGCTTGTTATTTATAGAGAGTAGTAGTAATAGGGTGCACAGCTTTATATTAAGGGTTAATATAACCTGTTCTAGGTTAAATAGGACTAATCTAGCCCCTTAGAACCCTCCCTAGATGTTGCTAGCAGTAATAGCTTTCTTATAAGCTAATTTAAAGTATAGTAGGAACTCCTACTTTATAATGTAGTTAATCTAGTTGCGCATAAGCTTATTAACCTTATCTCTATACACCTTCTTTAGAGGGCTAAAACAAGCTATATTAAGAGGCTGTAGGAGGTGTAATAAGTGTAGAGGCATATATAAAGTTATAATCCTATAATCCTTATTATATTACTAGAATTCTGTAGATTTATAGCTCTTATAACTATTAATAATTAGTAAATAGTAGGTACTTATAGTGTATGTCTTTATATGCCTGTTAAAGTGCTTTAACTAGTTAAAACTAAGCTTGTTAGTAGTCTAGCTATTCTTAGAGATAGCAATAGTCTAATCTTAGGGCAGGATGTTATCCTTATACTAGTTAGACTAGTAGTAGCAGGCTTTAAAGATAATGTAGGGCAGAATAGGCTATCTAGTAGCATTAATGCCCTAGATAACTGTTACCCACTCTTAGTTGCCTAGCTAGACTTGCTTTGCTTGTCCTAGCTTCCCTACATCTATAATAACTTTCCTACTACTTATTTAGCCTATTATAAAGCCTATTTTATTAAAGTTGTATGTGTTATTATTTAAAATGCTATACTTAGCTTTAATATTAGCTATAAGGCTAAACTAGCTCTAGATTACCTTAGGATCCTTATAGAGGGCTTTCTTATAGTTATACTTGCAATTAAAGACTACTTTAAGCTCTTTCTAACGCAAAATAAATATACTAGTTTATTTTAGGCTAATAGGGGCTAGACTGTGCTCTTTTTACAGAGAATTAGCTATATTAGTTATAGCTGTAAGCTAGGGGGGCTCTTTTTATATAACTAGCTTAAGTATATATATAATAATTACCTACTTCTTATAATTAGTTAAGTTCTATAAGTTAGCTATAGTATTAACTTATAAAGGTTGTCTAGTATATTTTATGTAAAGTATAGTTTTAGAGGTACTTTAGATAGCTACAGCGTGTTGTATAGAAAGCTTTGCGTCTTTTTTAAGAGCCTAGAGTATAAGCTAAATTTAATACTTTTTTAATATATTAAATATTAGTTATTCTTAAAGTATTAATATAGAAAGTAAGGTTTAGTGTAGTCTTAGCAATAGTGCGCTGCTTACCTTAGTGCGCTGCTTGCTATACACCTACGTTAATAAGCTTATTATTATACTCTTTTAGTAGCCTATTTGCTATTTCTTATATAATATGCTTTAATAGCAGAAGCTTTTTTAAAGATTACTTAAGTATATACTTTACCTTTTTTTCCTATCTTTATAAAGCACTCTAAATTTAGCTTATAGTTTTATTAAAGGTATTATCTAGTATATTAGTCTTATAGTATTAATTAAAGTATAGTATATACTACTATAGTAAATTTTTTGTTATAAGTTTGCTTTAAACTAGAATAAGTAATAGTAAGAAATATATTACTTTTAGTATAGGTATTTTTTATATTATATTATTAAGATATTCTACTATATTATTGCGCAGGCGTGTTAGTAGTATTAGGTAGCTAACTCACTTATAAAAGATGTTAAAAATCTTCTTAAATATTACTTTAATAGCTAGTAGAAAGATATTCTTGTTAATATAGTAGATATAATTACATGCTAAGGCAAAGACTTTATTACTATATAGGCACTTTAGCAGTAAGAAGTAAGTAATATTAAGTAGTTATAACAAGTGTAATAAGTATAGGGGCATATAAACAGTAATTATCTTCTTCTCTCTGCAGAGATTCTAGAAATCTAATAAGTAGTAGCTTGTTAAGGTTGTACTTTAAGCAAAGCTTATAAGCACTATTTAATTAGTTCTTAGAGATAAATATAGTAACAGGAGGCTAAAGAGATTTAGAGTTGCAGTAAGAAGTATAGATACTATCTATCTATCTTTCTAGCAAGAGTAATAACAAGTAGTATAGAGTAGACTATCTATCTTAAAGGTTCAGTTAAGATCTAATAACTTAGATTATTACTTAAGTTAAACGCAAACTATAAGACTTATATTCCTACTATACTATATACTAAAAAGATATATAGAAAGTGTGCTAAGCTTACCTAGCTTAATACAAGCTGCGTAAGCTAAGCTTACTAAGCTTAATATAAGCTGTATAAGCTTGTTATATAAGTATCTACCTAGCTTAACTACTAAGGAGTAAGCTTACTATATAACCTATAATAAGACTATGCTATAACTATACTGTATAAGAAGCCCTTATAATTACTATGCTAAGTATATTAGTAATAGCTAGCTATTATTATTAAGTTAGTTATTATAAAGAGATTATAACACTACCTCTCTCTTTTATTAAATTTATTCTAAATCTATTAGTATATGTTATAAGTATTACCTTACTACTTCTTTAGTGCCTATAGTAGTATTATATCTTCTATAACTTAAAAGTATCTTTACTTAAGTGTTAAGATTTATTAATATAATATTATTACTCTTATTCCTTATAATTATTACTTTACTTTTAGCTTTAATTATTATATTATACCTTCTATTAATAACTATATAAAGTGTTCTAAGTTTATTTATATTTAGCGTTTATGTGTTAAATTATCTTAGAAGTTTTTAGATAGGATAGGAGCAGAATATAAGGAGAAAGTTAAGAAAGATAAGAAATTACTAACGTAGATGTACACCAAGTGGCGCAGTACACCAAGCAGCGCACTTTTGCCAAGACCACACTAAAACACTATTACTATCTAGATGCCCCCCTACTAGCCTTAATTAGTTATATTAAAAGAATGTTAGATACAGCTTGCGCTTTAAGCTATTAAACAAGACCCTAAACTCTTAGTACAACGCGCTGCAGCTATCTACAGCGCCTCTAAAACTACACTTCGCGCAAGACGCGCAGGACGACCTTCACGCATAGATACTATAGCTAACTTACTTAATCTAACTAGCGCTAAGGAGTAGGTAATTATTATGTGTATACTTAAGCTAGTTACACAAGGAGAGTCCCCTTAGCTTATAGTTATAGCTAATATAGCTAATTTTCTATAAAAAGAGCGCAGTTTAGCCCCTGTTAGCTTAAGGTAGGCTAGTAGGTTTATTTTATGTTAGGAGCAGCTTAAAACAGTCTTTAATTACAAGTACAACTATAAGTAAGCCCTCTGTAAGAATTCTGCAGTAATCTAGGGCTAGTTTAGCCTAGTAGCTAATATTAAAGCTAAGTATAGTATCCTAGACAATAACACGTATAACTTTAACAAGACAGGCTTTATAATAGGCTAGATATCTACTAGAGTTGTTGTTACAGATATAGAGAACCTAGGACAAGCAAAGTAGGTCTAGCTAGGCAACTAGGAGTAGGTAATAGTTATTAAGGGCATTAATGCTACAGGATAGGCTATTCTGCCCTATATTATCTTTAAAGCCTACTAACACCTGTCTAGCTAGTACAAAGACAACAACCTGCCCTAAGATTAGACTATTACTATTTCTAAGAACAGCTAGACTACTAATAAGCTTAGTTTTAACTAGTTAAAGCACTTTAACAGGCATATAAAGACATATACTATTAGCACCTACTATTTACTAATTATTAATAGTTATAGGAGCTATAACTCTGTAGAATTTAAGTAATACTGTAAGGATTATAAGATTATAACCCTATGCATGCCTGCGCACTTATTGCACCTCCTACAGCCACTTAATGTAGCTTGTTTTAGCCCTCTAAAGAAGGTGTATAGGGATAAGGTTAATAAGCTTATATATAACTAGATTAACTATATTATAAAGTAGGAGTTCCTGCTATGCTTTAAAGCAGCTTATAAGAAAGCTATTACCCCTAGCAACATCTAGGGAGGGTTCTAAGGGGCTAGATTAGTCCCTTTTAACCTAGAATAGGTTATATTAGCCCTTAATGTAAAGCTGCAGACTTTATTACTACTACTCACCTTAAATAATATGCCTTAGCAGTTGCAAACACTAAGTAATACCCTAGAACTTAGGTCACAATTAACGCTTGTAAAGACAAGGATTTAGAGGCATGTAGACAGCTCTCCTATATCTATAGTTAAGGCGTTTAAGAAAGTGTTAAAGGGGGCAGCAATTATTACACATAAGCTAGTTTTAGCATAATAGGAGAATACTAAGCTTTATACAGCCCTAGCAGCTGCTATAGAATATAAATTGCGCAAAAGGAAGTAAATTTAAGGGGCAGGGTCCCTACTAGTTAAGAAAGGCTAACAGTTAGTAGCTTTAGCAGAGTTTAGGGCGTGTGGTGATAGAAAGAAGAGGAAGAAGCAGGTGCGCGCTGAAGGAGGTAAACTATCCTAACGACGCTGTAGATAGTGTAGAGAGGGTAGGCACAACACACAAACGTGTAAGAATGCTGCAGAAGAGGTCTCTAAGTAATACTACAGCTTGTTGTGCCTTATGCAGCGCTAATTTGTGGTGTTTTAGGCCAGAATAGGGTGTGTTTTAGTGTGGTCTTGGCAAAAGTGCGCCGCTTGGTGTACTGCGCCACTTGGTGTACATCTACGTTAGCATAAGTAATATTATATCTATTAAAGAATAAGAAAATCCTTATTTAAGCTAAAGATAGGGCTATAAAGAAGGCTAAATGTCTATTAAATAAGTTAGATATAGAAAGTAAGAATATATAAGCTAAGAAGATTGCTTATCCTGCTATAGATGTGCAAGTTGCGTTTTCTCCAGCTATATAGTCTACTCTTAGGTATTTTAACAAGTTTATAAACTTTAGTACTAGTATGGTAGTAGCTAGTAGTCTCTAAAGTACATTTTATATTATTTTTTTTTATACTTTTATAATTTATATTCTAATAAAAGATTATTTAGTTAAAACTTAAATAAGTTTTTTATTTAAAAGTTTAGCTTCTAGTAATAATTTCTCTTTGTAGTACCATAGAAGCTACTTCTTATAGTTATTAAAGTTCTTCTATAGTTTTAACATATTTTCTAAATATATGTATCTTAACTACTTAACTAAGTACTTAGTATTTTATTCTTTTTCTTAGTATTATATCTTTTTTTAACTTCTTATTTATTATTACTATTAATTTAGTAGTAGAAGTTTTTTTAAATTAGTATTCTTAAGTTAGCTAGTTCTACTAATAACATGTAGGATATATTATAGATCCTTATATTTTTTCGTAGATTAAATGTATAGTTTATAAAGCTAGTCTGTTAGGAAATAAAGAATAGTCTAACTTTAACTTTATCTAGTTTCCTTATTAGTTAGCTAGTAGATAGATTCTTTATAAGGAAATATACTTTATTTCTCTTCTTTAGTAGAGGTGCTATTTCTCTTTTCTTATTAATATAAGAGATTACTTATAACTAAGCTTTAGTGATATTTTTAAGTAATTTCTATTATACTTCTTTTAGTGTATTTACTAAGGATATTACTAATTCTGTTTGAAAAATATTATTAAGATATTATATAAAGAGGTTTAGATATCTTTTATAGCTTTTAAAGAATGGTATATTACTAGTTATTTCTAATTTTTTATTATTATATATTATTTATGCTATAAGTTAGAATTAAGCCTAATTATTCTGCTACTAGTTGTAGTAGATGCAGAAATACATCTTTATTATCTTGTTTGCTTATTCTATTTATTAGTTTATCTGTAGATAATAGGCTATTAAGAGTCTCTTTTAAGTACCTACTTCTATAAGAAATATTATCTAGAAGTTTAAAGTAAAGAGCTTATTTTTATTACTAATAATTAATTCCAGTATACTATAGTATTAAATAATCTTGTCTAGAAACACTTATATAAGGTACTCTATACTATAGCTATATTAGAAAGTTATAAACTTATTAGCTTCTATAAATTTATTTATTACTATAAGCATTGAATTATAATTAGAGTTTATAATAGAGTTCTTAGATATAGGTAGCTATATAACAAAATCTTAATACTATTTATTTATAGTGCTATTAGTAGCTTTACTACCTACATTTTTCTATATCTTATGTGTGTACTATATTTATTCTATTAGTAAGTAATATCATTCTTAATATATTTAGTAACCTTATTCGTTATATTTAAGAACTAATAGTATTATCTAATAAGTTTTATAGTATATATAATTTCTAAGTATCTATAAAGTGTATTATTATAGTAATCTTCAATAATCTTTGTCTATAATTTATTTAGGACTTATATCAGTATATATTACTTCTTCTTAACTTTTAAAGTTAAATTAAGCTATTATTATAGTCTTAAGAATTAATCTTTGTTAATTTCTAGTATAGCAGCTTTATTAATTATTTTTTTATCTATAAGGTTATATCTTAAGTTAAAAGTGTCTACTATTATATTGTCTTCATTTAAGGTACATAATATCTAAAATTTGAATTATTTTAGTATTTCTAATTTTCTTACTTCTTATTAGTTTAGTACTTTAATAGTAGTAAAGTGTACTAGGTTCTTATAATGTATATAGATAATAAGTTCTAAATAACTTTAGGTATATACTTACTAATATTTTAAGGCTAATATAATTACTAATAGTTTTTTATTATATATATTATATTATTTTATTAATTCTAGGAACTTGTATAAGTAGTAAGTAATTAGGTGTTATTATTAATCTTTCTTTTATATAATATATACTCTTTATACTTAGTCTAAGGTTTCTATTTTATTTTATATTAGCTTAATACTCTTAGATATAATTAATATTAAAAGGTTAATATATACTAATTATAATAACTTAATTATATTATCTTATTCTTTTTCTTATCTAAAAAGTGTGTTCTTTTATATAAGCTTTATAAGTAGTAAAGCCTTTTTAAAATAATCTTTAATAAAGTATTTATTAAACTTAATAAACTTAAAAAATTATTTAATCTTTTTAACTTTTGTTAGAGTAAGCTAACTCTTTACTATATTTATTTTAGTATTGCTTATTTATACTTTATATTATTCTATAATAAACTTTAAGAATTCTACTTCTTTTTTATACTATTAGTTAAAAAATAGCAGTCAACTCTAACCTCTGAACAGGAGATCTGGTATACCTTACTGGAGGTACTCAGCCTCCGGCTGGGAGCAACTAACCTCTGGTACAGAGGTTAGAGAGTAACTAGTGCTACCTTAGAGGTATTAGTAAGAGTGTATAGATATACAGTACCCCTTATAAACTACACTGTTATAGACAGAGATAGAATTAACCACAACAGAGGTCTCTGCGAGACGTCTGGACTGCACACTTTAGTTCTAATTATCTTTAGGGAGCTTCTAATACTAGCAATTTATTTAAACTAGTTATAAGCCTAGGTTTTGCAACCCTAAAAAATAATTAAGTGTGTATGTGTTGTATACTGCAGGTACAAATAGACGCACAGTAACAGTAGTAAGTTGCTGCTTAAAGAGCAGGCAATAACTCTGTCCCCTAGATAGCAGTAAGTTGCTACTTAAGGAGTAGGCAATAACTCTATCTTACCTACTTCTGTTACTTGCAAGTTGCTGCTAAAGCAGGTAATACTAATAACGTTGCAGAGGTAGTAAGTTGTAACTAAGACAGTTAGCAATAACCCTACGCAATAACAACACACTAAGCCAGTAAGTTGCTACAGGACCTATAGGCAATAACTGCACCTGCTACAATCTAGGAAGGTACTAATTTAAATTTAGCTTATAGTTATATTAAAAGTGTTATCTAGCACGTTAGTCTTAGAGTATTAATTAAGGCATAGTATATACTACTATAGTATATCTTTTGCTATAAATCTGCTGCAAACTAATATCAGTAATAGCAAGAAATATATCGCCTTAGTATAGGTATTTTTTATGTTGCGTTGTTAAGACATTCTACTATATTATTGCGCAGGCGTGTTAGTAGTATTAGGTAGCTACCTTACTTAGGTAGCTACCTTGCTTATAAAACACGTTATATATATATAAGATTAAGGTTAAATAAGAGGATTTTATAGATGCTAAGAAAGACTTTATATCTAACCTAATATCTATAGGAAATAGTACTGCCTAAGAGGAGTACTCTACCTAGGCCTAAACTTATATAATCTCTCTAATCTTTTGTTGTCTTACTTATTTGGTAGCCTCTATTTTTTTTATATTCACTATGCTATACTAAAGAAGTTATAGTATTTAGCTCTACTTCTTTGTTAATACTAGTCTTTAAGGTTTCTTATTTTTAAAATTTTCTATTATATATTCTATTTCTATAGCTCTTTAAACTCTAATCTAAAAGCTACTCTTTAAGGTTTAGGTAAAAGATTTTTAGAACTAAATTATATTCTTAGTAGCCTACTATATTTAACTATATATAATGATTAATAGAAAGAAGGTCTATAATAACGTACCTCACAGGCGAGCCGCCCACCTGGGCGAGTCGCCCACTTTTGCCAAGACTCTTAACTATTATACCCTACTTTGGCCTGCATTAGCCTACTCTAGGCTAGTATAAGGTAAAGTAATATATAATATTACTTAGAGAGCTCTTCTACTTTATTCTTGCACGTTTACGTGTTGTGCCCTGTCTCTCTGTATATTCTATACTGTTATTAGGATAGTTTACCTCCTTTAGCGCGCACCCTCTTCTTTAGCTTCTTACTATTACTATGCGCGCTAAACTCCTTTAAAGCAGTTAACTGCTAGCCTTCCTTAACTATAAGAGTTGTTCCTGCCTAAATTTACTTTCTTTTGTGTAATTTGTGCTTTATAGCAGCTGCTAGGGCTACTTAAAGCTTAGTATATTCTTGTTTAAGTAAAGTTATCTTATATACTACACCTATTACCCTCTCTAAGAGGTGTTTAACTATGCTTATAGTAGAAGTTAGTAAGCTACTAAATTACCTCTTATACTTATCTTAAATTAGAGTTAATTACAAGCTAAATTTAAAGAGGTTCTTTATAGTTTATAACTGCTAGTAGTTATTATTAGTAAGGAGTTATAGTAATAGTATGCGTAATTTTATATTAAGGGCTAATATAACCTGTTTTAGGTTTAAAAGGACTAGTCTAGCCCCTTAAAACCCTCTTTAGATATTGCTAGGGGTAATAGCTTTATTATAGGCTGCTTTAAAGTATAGCAGAAACTCCTACTTTATAATGTAGTTAATCTAAGTGTACACTAGCTTATTAACCTAGTCTTTATATGCCCACTTTAAAGGGGCAAAATAACCTATATCAAGTAGCTATAAGAGGTATAATAAGTGTAGAGGCATGAATATAGCTATAATCTTGTTATCTTTGCAGTATTATTAGAATTCTATAGAGTTATAGCTCTTATAACTATTAATAATAAGTAAATAGTAGGTACTAACAGTGTGTGTCTTTGTGTGCTTGTTAAAGTGCTTTATCTACTTAAAACTAAGTGTATTAGTAGTCTAGCTGTTCTTAGAGATAGCAATAACCTAATCTTAGGGCACAGCATTATCCTTGTACTAGCAGCTAAGGTAGTAGTACGCTTTAAAGATGATAAAGAGCAGAATAGCCTATCCTGTAGCATTAATACCCTAGGTAACTGTTACCTACTTCTAGTTGCCTAGCTAAACCTACTTTAGTTATCCTTATATAGAGGAAGCTATAATAACTGCTCTTTAGGTTATCTAGCCTATTATAAAGCCTGTCTTGTTAAAGTTGTACGTGTTGTTGTCCTAGATACTATACTTAGCTTTAATATTAGCTACTAGGCTAAACTAGCCTTATATAACCCTAGAATTTTTATAGAAGGCTTACTTATAATTATACTTATAATTAAACTTTACTTTAAGCTCTAGTTAGTGTAAGATAAATATACTAGCCTAGTTTAAGCTAATAGGGGCTAAACTGCGCTCTTCTTGCAGAGAATTAGCTATATTAGCTACATCTAAGAGCTAAGGGGAATATCCTTATTTAACTAGCTTAAGTACGTACTTAATAATTACCTCCTCCTCTATATTAGTTAGATTCTGTAAGTTAGCTATAGTATTATTATGTAAAGGTTGTCTAGCGTGTCTATTGTGTAGAGTTATTTGTAGTGTGTTATAGATAGCTGTAGCGCGTTATACTAAGAGTTTAGGGTCTTATTTAAGAGCTTAAAGCGCAAGCTGTATCTTAGTCTTGTTTAACGCGTTTATTTAGCTCTGTTGTTAAGGTATTAGTATAGGAAGGGTAAGTTAGTGTGGTCTTGGCAAAAGTGGGCGACTTGCTGTTGAGGTCGTACTTTAAGCAAAGCTCGTAAGCACTATTCAATTGGTTCTCGGGGATGAATACGGTAACAGGAGGCCGAAGGGGTTTGGGGTTTGCAGTAAGGAGTACAGATACTATCTGTCTGTCTTGAAAGCAAGGGTAACGATGAGCAGTACAGAGTAGACTGTCTGGCTCGAAGGTTGGGTTGAGATCTAATAACTTAGATTGTTACTTAGGTTGAACACGAACTGTAAGAGTTGTGTTCCTACTTGCTATATACTGTAGGGTCTCATAAAGTCTCAGAGTCCTATAGGACTTGTTCTCATGAGACTGTGATACCAGTGAGACAAGGAGTGACTCTCATTAGTCTGTTGTCCCAGAATCCCAGATTCGGTTATGACTTGTCTCACTGAGACGCTTTACCTATTCAGGCCTAGTCGTCCCCGTGCACCTTTGTTGTCCAGGTGGGGTGCAGCCTCTAACAAGGTCGTTGTCCTGTCCTGTAATACTTTCCACCGTACATAACCGTGCCTTCCCTAGGCTCCTGTTCAGGTTCGTAACACTACCTCCCCTTCCTCCAGCTTATGTCCTTGTAAGCTAACCTCATGACATCGCGCAGCACCTTTTTTCGTCACAAGCGTGGTAACTGTATTAACTGTAACGGTAGCTTAGTGATAGTTGCCTGCAAGCGTTGCGCAAAGGAGAACTTGTTGTGCAAGTTGTTGTTGTTAAGTAAGAAGTGTGGTAACTGTGAACAGGTGGGCGCAGAGTTGTGTGTGCCCGTGGACATCCCTGTGCCTAACTTTTCTTAGATTGATAAAGAGATAGAAAAACTCTGAAAGCAAGAAGAAGAAACAGATGAAGCGCTTAAGGCGCAAGAAGCGATTGCAGAGGCGGCGCTGGCTGAGATGCGGGCGCTTCGCTTGAAAGCCCGGCGGTTGCGTAAGCAAAGGGCGTTGTTAAAACAGCGCAAACAGCAAGTGTTCAACGCAGGGGTTCAGGATGCTGCAGATATTAAGGCGCTGGAACGGCGGGCTTATCTGAACGAAGCTGTGGCTTCCGTGAATCCTGATGCTCCTGCTCTAGCGGAAGTTGTGGACTAGTCCTTCTTGTGGGACCTTGGCGAGGTGCCTTTAACTGTTAGTAATTTATGAGGTATGTTCTTGTGTTTTCTTATTTTTTATATTTTTATTGTTTAATTTCTAGTTAAAGTTTGTTTAATTAGAAGTTAAATAAGCTTTTTGCTTAAGAGTTTAATTCCTAGTAGTGTTTTTCCTTTTTAATACTGTAGAAGTCGCTCCCTGCAGTTACTAAGGTTCTCTCGTGGTTCCTACGTGTTTTCTGAACTTAGGTATCCTAACTATTTAACTAGATACTCAGTGTTTCGTCTGTTTCCTTAGTGTTGTATTATTTTTTTGACTTCCTACTTATTATTGCTGTCAGTTTGGTAGTAGAAGTCCTTTTGGATGGGCGTTCTTGGGTCTGCTAGTTCTAGTAGCGAGATGTGAAACACGTTGTGGATCTTTGCATCCTTTAGTAGCTCTAGTTAATAGTTAACTAGGCTGACTTGTTAAGAAACGAAGAATAGTCTAACTTTGACTTTATCCAGTTTTTTCGTTAGTCGCCTTATGCGTAGGTTTTTTGTGAGGAGATACACCTTATCCCCCTTCTTTAGCAGAGGTGCCATTTTTCTTTTCTGATTAACATAGGAGATTGCTCGTGCCTGAGCTTTGGCGATGTTTTCAAGCGATTTTTAGTGAACTTCTTTCAGCTTGTCTACTAAGGATATTGCTAATTCTGTTTAGATATTGCTGTTAAGGCTTTGTGTAAAGAGATTTAGATGTCTTCTATAGCTTGCAAAGAACAGCGTGTGGCTAGTTGCTTCTGATTTTTTGTTGTTGTATGCAATTTGTGCCATAGGCAAGAGTGAAACCCAATTGTCCTGCTGCTGGTTGCAGTAGATGCGGAGATACGTCTCCATTGTCTGGTTCACTCGTTCTGTCTGCCCGTCTGTCTGCGGATGATAGGCTGTTGACAGTTTCTTCTTAGTGCCTACTTCTGCGAGAAACGTCGTCCAGAAGTTCAAGGTGAAGAGTTTGTCTCTATTGCTGATGATTAATTCAGGTATGCCGTGGTGTCGAACAATCCTGTCCAGGAACACTCGTGCGAGCTGCTCTGCAGTGTAGCTGTGTTGGAAAGGCACAAACTCAGCGGCTTTTGTAAATCTATCCACTACTACAAATATTAAATTGTAGTTGTAGTTTATGACAGGGTCTTTAGATATAGGTAGCTGTGTAACAAAATCTATTGTAATGTTTGTCTATAGTGCTATTAGTAGCTCCATTGCCTGCATTTCTCCATATTTCGTGTGTGTACTGTGTTTGTTTTGTTGGCAGGTAACATAATTCTTAATGTATTTAGTGACCTTGTCTTTCATCTTTAGGAACTTGTAGTGTCGTCTAATAAGTTCTATAGTGCGCGTGATTCCTGGGTGTCCATGAAGTGTATCATTATGGTGATCTTCTATGATCTTTGCCTGTAACTCGTCCGGTACTTGCGTTGGTATGCGTTGTTCCTTCTGAACTTGCATAATTAGGTTGAGCTGTTGTAATAGTCCTAGGGATCCGTCTTTGTTGACTCCTAGAATAGCGGCTTTGTTAATTGTCTTTTCGCCTGCAAGGTCGTGTCTTCGGCTGAGGGCATCCGCTCTGCCGTTGTCTTTGCCTGGGGTATACAGTATCTTGAACTTGTACTGTCCCAGCATTTCTGACTATCTTACTTGTCGTCTGTTCAGTACCTTAGTAGTAGTAAAGTGTACCAGGTTTTTGTGATCTGTGTAGATTGTAAGTTCTAAACAACTTTCAGCGTATACTTGCCAATGTTCTAAGGCTGATACAATCGCTAATAATTCCTTGTTGTGTACGTTGTATCGTTCTTCTGGTCCTAAGAACTTGCGTGAGTAGTAGGCGATTAGGTGCCATTGTCTATCTTTTTCTTGCGTGATGCATGCTCCTAATGCCAGGTCTGAGGCATCTGTCTCTATTCGCATTGGTTTATTGCTTTCAAATGTGATTAGCGTTGGGGGGTCGATGCACGCCTGTCGCAATAACTCAAATGCGTCATCCTGTTCCTTTCCCTATCTGAAGGGCGTGTCCTTCTGCGTGAGCTTTGTGAGCAGTAAGGCCTTCTTAGAGTAATCTTTAATAAATTGTCTGTTAAAGTTAACAAACCTAAGGAATTCTTGAATTCCTTTAACCGTCGTCGGGGTAGGCTAATTCTTTACCACGTTTATTTTGGTATTGCTCATCTTCACTCTATGTCGTCCTACAACAAACCCTAGGAATTCTACTTCTTCCTTGTGCCATTCGCACTTCTCAGGTTTTAGCTGGAGATCTGCTTGCTTCAAGCATTCTAACACTTCTGTGACGTGTCGTATGTGCTCTTCTAGTGTCTTTGAGTACACCAGGATGTTGTCTAAGTACGCTACCACCGTCTCGTCGAGATGTGCCCTAAGGACGTTGTTGATCAACTCCTGGCACGTGGCTGGTGCGTTTGTTAGACCAAACAGCATGACTAGGTACTCGTAGAGTCCGTATCTTGTCCTGAATGCTGTCTTCTATTCTTTGCCTTCCTTTATGCGGATGAGGTTATACGCTCCTCTCAAATCTAACGCAGTGAAGTACTGAGCTCTTTGTAATCGATCTTGCAACTCTGTAATGTTGGGCAAGGGGTATCAATTCTTAATTGTGATATTGTTGAGCTTCCTGAAGTCGATGCAAGGCTGCAGCTTGCCATCTTTCTTAGGTACGAACATAATGGGATACCCTGCAGGTGATTCCGATCGTCTGATGAATCCCTTCTTGAGGTTCTCTTTGATGTATTCGCGCAATACAGTGAGTTCCTTTTCCGATAGTTGATATAGGGGCCCGAAAGTCGGTTGCTTTCCTTCCTGGAGCTTGATCTCGTGATCCCAGGGCTTATGCTTAGGCAGGGCTTTCGCCGTAAGCTCTTCTTCAAACATCCGTTCGTACTGTCTGTACATGTCAGGGATGGCAGGAGGTGCACTCTTCTCCTTAATCGTCACTTCGTGAGCCAGGGGCTGGTTAGTCTCTGTGCGATCGACCGCTCGTGTTTGGCGCGTCTTAGTCGAAAGGATATTGCTGATCTCTTTCTCATCTCTCGGCCGCTCTGGGGCTCGTGGAGGTTCTGACTGTGGTGTGCCGCAAGCACAGTCCCTTCGCAGTGTTAACTTGCTGCGCGTCCAATCCATCTGTGGGTTGTAACGTCGTAACCATAGCAATCCTAATATGACGTCGTGGGTGGCCGTGCCCAACACGTCTAGGGTTATTAGCTCATGGTGATCTTGTATCCTTAGAGGTCGTAGTACCACTTCGTGGGTTACTAAGGACTCTCCTGGCATCAGTTCTCCGTTGGCGACTCGTAAAGGGTATGGCTTATCCTTTCTTTGCTTGGTCATGCCTGCATAATCAATAGCAGATTGAGACACGTAATTTCCTTGTGCTCCTGAGTCCACTAGTGCTGTCATCCGTTTGCCATTTAGCACAACAGGAATCCTGATGAGGCGATTGGTCCTGATAGAATTAATAGATTAATCCCTGGCGCTTAATACTGGCACTTGTCTAAAAAAGACTTTTCTAATTCTAATTCTTCCTCTAGTTCGCTAGCTTTGTACTCTCGCAGTCCTGCAAATCCTTAATTGCGTTTTGTAGCCTGGTGTAAGCTGCAGTTAGGGTTAAGGCATTATTACTAACATGGGTTTAAGCATTCTTCGTTAATAACTAGGAACTTGAGGCCTGCGAGTTGTGGCGACACTTCCCTAGGGAAGCATTGCTTCTCCCTCTTGTCCCACAAGTGTACTTCGCAGATATTGTTGGTGCATCTAAACCACTGTTTGTTACAAGTAGGTCGTGTTGCTGGGAACTATCCTGAGTTTAACTTGTTGTGGAAGTGGATTCGGCAATTGTCAAATCGGCACGCTGTCTATGACATGCGGTTGTGACGTGGGTTACAGTAGTCCAGTTTGTAGCAAGGTGGTAACACCTTTGCTTTTGTCGTTCTTTCTTGTTTCAGGCAGTTGTTGTTGTGGTGCGCATGATGCGCCGTCCATTCGCGATCCCAGTCCATACCGGTCTTTAGTAGGTTGTGGATAGCAATAAGCGCTTGTTCGCAATTTTCTTTGGCTGCGCTGCTAGATGCAGGTGCCTGCTCATGCTTGTTTTGATAGGCCCGCAATGCTTCCTGCACACGGAGTTTGGCTTGCTCAGGTCCCAATCCTTCCAACAAGGTGAGGGTATCGTCGGAGACTGGTACGCACTTTCTGTGGTAGTGCTCTGCGTCTTTCTTTATGCGTTTATTAGATAGTTGTAGTTCCTTGTTGCACCAGTTTTCTTAATAAGGCGTAGGTGCTCTGCTTCGGACGCTTTGTTGGTCCTTATCAGGCATGATGTAATTATCTATCCTGGAATCTGTCTCTGGGTCTTCTATGAGACGTCCTATGTCTTTAGTGAGAATCTCCCATTCTTTACTGGCATCAGCGTGCAATTTATTAACGCTGGTTATCATGTTAAGCTGTTGAACTACTGTGTTCTTGCTTTAACAGTCTCGGGCGTAGTAGCCTATCTTGCCACAGCTGTAACAAGTCAGTGAAGACTTGTTCTTCCCTTTACTACCATGTTCCTTTTAATTCTATCTGCCTGTAGTTAGAGCCTTGTTAAGGTTTAACAGGTCCATAGCCTTAGGGCTGTAGTAACCACTGTTGGTTCCAGTGTGCACACGTCAAGAGGAGTTAGGCTGGTAACGTCCGCCTTGCTGTCCTTGTCAGGGTGCCTGGTTTCTCCATGAGTTGCGTGGTAGTAAGATGGCGTTTTGGAACGGTGTACGTGTTCCTCAGCCAAGCTCGCAGTTGAGTTTGTAGAGCTGATTGTCAATTTCTATAGCCTCCTTAATGAGTGCGTCTAAGGTGTTGAGCGTGGCGCCGGTGCGCATCAGTTCTTCCTTAACTTGAGGCTTGAGGCCTTGACAGAACATCGTCATAAGAGCAGTGTCGTCCCAGTCAGTGTTTGCCGCAAGATGTTAGAAGTCAGCCGCGTAATTAGCAGCGGACTGTTGTTGTTAAATATGTTAGATCTTGCGTTAAGCTACAGAGGGTTTGTTAATAACTCTGAAGATTGTACAGATCTTTTCCTTAAAATTGTCGACGTCGCGCATCCATTCGTTGACATTGTCGGGTGCTTCACTAGCAGTGTACTGCTAAAGGAATGGCTTGATCCACTTAAGGGCCTGGTCACGTAGGTGACTGGCCATCAGCGTCACACGCTGGACTTTAGGAACGTTCTGTCCTTAAAACGTAAAGAACAAGTCCTATTAAAGGAGCCATTTGTTAAGTTTGTTGCGGTCGCCCTTGTACAGGTCTGGTTTGGCAACTGAGATTGTACCTGCACTTGGCGCTGCTTCGTACACAGGTGGAGCTTTATTAGAGCTGCTTAGGGTAGTTCAGTTTCCTAAAGTAGTAGACATCTTAGGGGTGTTTAAAATGTTAAGGTTGTACTTTAAGTAAAGCTTGTAAGCACTATTTAATTAGTTCTTAGGGATGAATACAGTAACAGGAGGCTGAAGGGGTTTAGGGTTTGCAGTAAGGAGTACAGATACTATCTGTCTGTCTTAAAAGCAAGGGTAACAATGAGCAGTACAGAGTAGACTGTCTGGCTTAAAGGTTAGGTTAAGATCTAATAACTTAGATTGTTACTTAGGTTAAACACAAACTGTAAGAGTTATGTTCCTACTTGCTATATACTATAGGGTCTCATAAAGTCTTAGAGTCCCATAGGACTTGTTCTCATGAGACTGTGATACCAGTGAGACAAGGAGTGACTCTCATTGGTCTGTTGTCCCAGAATCCCAGATTCGGTTATGACTTGTCTCACTGAGACGCTTTACCTATTCAGGCCTAGTCGTCCCCGTGCACCTTTGTTGTCCAGGTGGGGTGCGGCCTCTAACAAGGTCGTCGTCCTGTCCTGTAATACTTTCCACCGTACATAACCGTGCCTTCCCCAGGCTCCTGTTCAGGTTCGTAACACTTGCCTGTAAGGTACGTTACCTCTTTGTTATTATTAATTTATATTTATACAATTATATTATTAGTATTAAGTAGTTAAGATAATTTAAACTTAGACTTGATATAGAGTAATTCTAGCTTATTTAGCTAGCTAAGTACCCATGCTTCTATAATCTAGCACTATTTATACTAATTACTCTATATTTAAGTAAACTTTTATTTACTAATTAACTAGATATTAAATATAGAAATTAACTTTTAAAAGTAGATAACTATTAGTAAAGACAAAGTGTATATATAAGCCTGTACTAAATAAGAGGAGTACTACATATACTAAAGTTCTGCTTCTTACCTCTTTATGCTAAGCTAGCTAACATACTCTAAACCTATACTCTATCTAAAGAGTACCTGCCTAAAGTTACTACTATAGCAGCCTTATTAGTAAACACTTCCTTTTTCTCTATAAAAAAATCTAGTAATAAATTCTTTATTACCAGTTTTTACAAGATAGACTACATTTTATTAGACTTTTAAGATAACTCTAATAATGCATAGTTACTTAAGAAATAACTTCTAGCTTGCTATACTAAGTATAAGGATGTATTTTACTAGACTAAAGCTAAAACTTTTTTACTACACTATTTTTATAACTTTAAAATAGTATTAGAAGGACTTCTTTTAAACTTATACTTCTTATTATATAAATAAAATCTTAATAAGCTAGAAGCTACTAAGAAGTTTGTGTAGGACTAGTTAAAGTATAAATAGATTAAGTATAGTTAGAGCCTCTTTATATTGCCTGTTCTGTGTATATTTAAGCTAAATAGCAGCCTACATATCTATGTAGATTATTAGAAGCTTAATAGCCTTACCTATAAGGATGCTTATTCTATACTTTATATAGATAAGGTGTTAGCTTGTCTTTCTAAAGCTAAAATCTTTGCTAAGTTTAACATTTAAGCAGTATTTAAAAGAATTTACAAAAACCTGTCTTCTAAAGAGTATACTATGTTTTAGACCTATTATAGTACTTATAAGTATAAAGTCTTACCCTTTATCCTATATAATAGGCTAGCAACCTATTAAAGGCATATAAATAATATACCTATTAATTAGTTAGATAATTTTTATATTACCCATCTAGATAATATTCTTATTTACTCTAAAGATATTGTAACTTATAAAAAGTATATAAGAATAGTACTAGAATAACTCTATATAGTAAGACTATAAGTAGATATTAAGAATAGTAAATTCTACATTGCCTAAACTAAATACTTAAGTTATATACTTATAAACTATAGAATTTAGGTAGACTCTTAGAAGGTACACTTACTATATAATAAGCTACATATTAACTACTATTATAGGTAAAAAGTTATTCTTAGGTTTTACTAAATTATACTACTAATTACTAACTAAAATTTTAAGAGTAGTAAAGCTATTAATTATACTATAAAGTCTAACTAACTTTTTAAGTAGATAGATACTTATTAAAAGAGCTTTAATAGCCTAAAGTAAAGCCTACTAGCTATACCTACTCTGTGTTATTTTAACCTAAAGTACTCTACTAAGGTTAAGACTAATATAACTAATAGTATAGTTATACAAGTACTATTGCAATAACATTCTAATAAGTACTAGTATCCTATGGCCTTCTATAGCTAAGTCTTATCTAGTGTAGAACTTAACTAGAAAATCTATAATAAGGAACTTTTTGCTATACTATAAGCCTTTAATAAGTAGTAAGCTAAATTAATATTACTTATAACTGTAATTTAAGTCTACTCTAACTACTAGGCAGTCAAGTATTTTATAACAACTTAAATTCTAAATATAAGATAGGCTTATTTAGCTAAAACTCTTACCTTATTTAACTTCTAAATTAAATACACTCTAGGAAAGAATGATGTAAGAGTAGATATTCTTAGCTGTTATAAGCAAGACCTTAGTAATCTTAAGTCTGTGTAGGAAGACAACTATTTATAAGTATCATTAGGTCTGTAGTAGTTAGATAACTATATTAACTTTAACCTAGCTTAGGATTACCTTATACAATCCTTAGTATTAGCTATTAGCACTCTATAGCCTAAAATATAATTAGACTAAAGCTATAATATAATATAACTATTAGACTTTTGTTAAAGAACACTAAACCCTAGCTCTAGGCTATTAGATCTATTATAAGTTACTTCTATATTATAATTAGTTATTTATTTTAGCTAACTTAAGATTATATACTTACCTTATTTAAGAAGTCTATAACTAAGTCTTAATAGAGTTGAAAAATAGCAGTCAACTCCGACCTCCGAACAGGAGATCTAGTATACCTTACTAGAGGTACTCAGCCTCCGGCTGGGAGCAACTAACCTCTGGTACGGAGGTTAGAGAGTAACTGGTGCTACCTTAGAGGTATTAGTAAGAGTGCACAGATATACAGTACCCCTTATAAACTACACTGTTATAGACAGAGATAGAATTAACTACAACAGAGGTCTCTGCAAGACGTCTAGACTGCACACTTTAGTTCTAATTATTCTTAGGGAGCTTCTAATACTAGTAATTTATTTAAACTAGTTATAAGCCTAAGTTTTGTAACCCTAAAAGATAATTAAGTGTGTATGTGTTGCGTACTGTAGGTACAAACAGACACACAGCAATAGTAGTAAGTTGCTGCTTAAAGAGCAGGCAATAACTCTGTCCCCTAGATAGCAGTAAGTTGCTACTTAAGGAGTAGGCAATAACTCTATCCTACTTACTTCTGTTACTTGCAAGTTGCTGCTAAAGCAGGTAATACTAATAACATTGCAGAGGCAGTAAGTTGCAACTAAGACAGTTAGCAATAACCCTACGCAACAACAACACACTAAGCTAGTAAGTTGCCACAGGACCTGTAGGCGATAACTGCACCTGCTACAATCTAGGAAGGTACTAATACCTACCTACTATTATAACAAGACCTTACTAGAAGTTACCCTAAATAATAATAATTTAATACTACTCTAATTTATATTAACTAGTAACTAATATAAAGGCAATTGCTACAAACATATATAATAGCTGTAGACGCAATAAGTTTACCTACAGACAAAGAGATGTCCTAGCAAAGGAAGGTTACAGTGCTCTTAAAGGAGAACTTAGATGCGTAGTTTAAGCAGATAAGAGACTAGCTAGAAGGCAAGAGTCTATTCTAGGTAATTAAGACTGCTACACCACTTAGCTCTACAGGGTCTACACCTAACCTAAAGGGGACTACTAAGGGAGTAGGGAATCTTTCCTTAGACAATCTACCTCCTAGAGGAACTAGCAGCCTCCTAACCTACAGGCAACTAGACGCTAAAGCAAGATACACTATTAGACTCTTGTTAAATAAGTTTAACCTTAAGCGTGTAGAGGATGCTAATACAGCAAGAGAGATCTAGGTAATACTTTAGAAGAAGTATAAGGCAAAGCTACTAAGTGCTAGAAGACAGTATCTTACTAAATACGTTAATTACAAGATAGACCTATCTACAATAATAGAGAGGGCCTAAGAGGAGCTTAGTAAGCTAGAGCGTAAAGTAGTTAAGTAAGATCCTTCTTTAAAGACCTTAAACAGTACAAACTAACGCCTAGCTAGGCTCCTAAGCGCACTACCTGCAGAATACAGCTTGTATTAAGCTGCACTTAATGCCTGCAGGGACATAGACATAAAAGAGGCTCTTAAGATTCTTACAGAAGCTAAACACACTATCTACCTAGAAATAGGCATGTTTGCTAAGAGACCTACTAGTGGCTACAAGCCTTAGAGGTCCTAGAGCCCTCTCTAGAAGGAGGGCTAGGATTGTTATCTATGCAAGGGGCACGGCTACTATCTTAAGAACTGTCCCTACACTAAGGCTGCAGTCTAGGCAGCCTCTAAGAAGCAGAAGGCTAACACATCTAGCTAGAGGTTAAGTAATAAAGTGGAGTCTAAGATTAGCAAGCTTAAGAAGACAATTAATAGCCTAGCTAAAGAGCTTAAGGAGGTTAAATCCTAGCAGAGGTTAAAGAAGGCCTACACTGCTAGAGCAGTAGAATTAGAGTTATCTAACAACAAAGACAAGCATTACTCTAAGGAGTGCTAGGAGAAGACAGCAACCTTCTGCAAAGAAAACGTTAGTACTACTTCTGTAGATACCTAGATATTAGACTTTAGCGCAAGCTCTTATATAACTAATAACCTTAGATTTTTTAGTAAACCCCTACAGCAAACAGGCTAAACACCTATTAAGGTTAGGGGAGGTAGACTGTACTTAACATAGAGAGAGACTATCTAAATTTAAGATAATAGTAGGAGTTAGATTAAGCTAAAGAATGTGCTTTACATACTAGAGCTAGGAGTTAATTTGTTATTTAGAAGGAAGCTCTGTAAGGCAGGGTTAACAGGACACTTTAATAATAAGAAGATGTATTACTAAGATAAGTTAGGGAATACTATTATTAAAGCTACTAAAAGGGATAGAGTGTACATCTTAGACAAGATAAAGGCAACCTACAGTAATACAGGCGAGCTAGAGGAGATTAGTACAGGCTATGCCCTTAACAATTAAGTAATTAAGGAAGAACAAGAGGAGGCTAGTAATTCTAAACTAGAGGAATAAGACAAGAACGTGGTCTAAACCTACTAGTTGTACTACTGCCGCTTTGCTTACCTTAGACTAGCTAAGATTAGAGCAATCTATAAGATAACTACTTATACTAAGCTAGTAAAGATAGCTAGGTGTAAGTGTAAGGTCTGCTAGGAAACTAAGATAGTTAAGTAGAAAGGAAAGGTTGCTAACTAAGCAGAAGCGCTACTTAAGTAAGTGTTAATTAATACTTGTAGGCTGTTTCCTGCCTTAAAAGAGGGGTATACCTAAGCCCTAGTGATTAAAGATAACTACACCTAGATGTCCTAGATAATCCTGATTAAGGACTAGAAGGACTGCCCTAGGCAGCTCTGGCTATAGAGAATTAAGGTAGAGAGGCAATTAGGACACAGACTTAAGGCAGTACATATTAACAACATAAGTAAGCTAACAAAGCACTTCTAGAACCTAGAACAGGAGCTTAGAATTAAGGTACAGATAACAGTCCCTTACACCTTAACTTAAAACAGGTTAGCTAAGAGAGAGAACTAACAGATTTAGGCAGACTCTTGCACCCTACTAAAGGATGCTAAGATGCTGCTAGAGTTCTAGGTAGATGCCTGCTAAGCTAGAGTATACATCTAGAACTGTATTAGAAGTAGACCTGTTATTAACAACTACTTAATTAGCCCCTACAAGGTATTTATAAGAAAGGTACTATCTATAGATTATATCTAAGTATAGGGATACAAGGTACACTCTTACATAGAAAGAGAGTTAATACTATAAGGCTTCTAACGTAATAAGCTAATAGACAAGTTAAGAGTAGGAGTATTTATTAGCTATGTAGGAGACACTAGTAAATAGTTTCTAATCTAGGCACCTAACTAAAGGGACATTATAAAGTTAAGTAATATAGTGTTCTATAAGGACTAACTAGGCAGGATAATTAACTTAAAGTTCTAAAGCTAGTACGCCCTTAGCACAGCACTAGACTAGAACGCTAAGGGGAGACTGTAACTAGAGAAGGAGGTTAAACTTCTAAGATTAACAAAGGATCCACCTAACCTATCTGTCTAGAGGTTAGTGGGAGCCAAGGCGGAAGTTAACGACCCTACCTAGAAGCCAACCTTAGTAGGAGCTAATGTGTTAGCTACTAATTAGACTACTAGGACAGCTAGTTAAGAAGCTCTAGGACCTGCCTAAGAGGAGGAGCTAGAATAAGGAGTACTAGCTAACTAGAAGCTAAGCTAAAAGGTAGAGGTTGTTATATTACTAAACCCCTAAAAGCAAGCTAGAGAAGAGGACCTAGCCAACTAGGAAGACGAACAAGCAGCTAAGATGCACTAAGCACTAATAGCATTGCTTACAGCATCTAGCATTAGTAGCGCATCTAGAGACAGAGTTAAAGACACCCACTAGGAGGTCCTAGGCTTATTCTAGCTGATAACTTGTGAAGCTGAGATAGCAGAGTCCGCCTTTAGTGTTATAGGCAAGGGGTCTATCCCTATCCTACAGAACTACTATAAAGCTATTATAGACAATGTCTAGGGAGAAGGCTAGAAGGAAGCAATAAAGAAGGAATTAATCGCACTTGCAACAAACTAGACCTAAGAGGTAGTAACCTCTCTAGTTAGGTTAAACCTAGTTACTAGTAAATAGGTATTTAATACTAAATTTAACACTAACAGCTTGCTAGACAAACTAAAGGCTAGGCTAGTAGCAAGAGGCTTCTTACAGAAGCTTAAAGTAGACTACTTCTACACCTTTACACTAACCCTACAACATAATACGCTTTAAGTATTTATAGCAGTATATATAATACTTAATCTAGAAATGCATACAGCAGACATAAATAATGCCTTTACTAAGTTATTCTTAAAGAAGGTAATCTATATAAAGGCTCTGCCTAGAGTAGATATACCTGCTAGGCAGTGTTTTAAGATTAACTAGAGCTTATATAGGCTAAAACAGGCAGCAAGAGACTAGAATAAGACTTATGTCCTAGAACTACAGAAGTAAGGGTTTATTTAATTAGATTTAGACCTATACCTCCTTACACACCTAGAGTAAGGAATTATTCTCCTAGTCTATGTTAATAATATTCTACTAGGCACTAAGAAGCTAGAGAATATTAGGTAGTTTATAGAGGAATTTAGTAAGGTTTTTAAGATTAAGAACCTTAGTAAAGCTAAGAAGATTTTTAGAGTAAGAGTTACCTAAGATTAGGTTAAAAAAACAATTACACTTAACTAAGGACACTATATAAGGGACATCCTAAGTAGATATTAGATAGAACAGGATAAGGTAAAGAAAGTAGACATCCTAATAAACAGCTACAACTTATTATAGCTAGCTAAACTATCTAATGCTAGGGCTAACTAACAGGCGTACTAAACTCTTATTAGGAAGCTTCTGTACTTGTTAATCCTTACAAGGCTAGATATTAGCTTTGCCCTTAGGAGGCTAAGTTAGTACCTCTCTAACCCTGCAGAGTTCTACATAATTGCTCTAAGGAAGGTGCTGAAGTACCTCTAATTAACTATAGACTACAGAATCACCTTTGGCGGAAAGGATCCTAAGAGGCTAGTGAGATACTCTAACTTGGACTTTGCCTCTAACTAAACTAATAGACTCTCTATTTTTAGCAACATATTTATGCTTAGAGGCAGGCTAATTAGTTAGGCTAGTAAGAAGTAAAAGTTAGTAGCTACCTTAACTATAGATGCAGAGTATATAGCAATGTGTAAGGCAAGTAAGCAGTCTTAGTAGCTGTTACTTGTGCTTAGGGAGATAGGAGCTCTAGAACTAATAGGCAATTACAAGTTTAAGCCTACAGTAAAGGAGAAGACTAAGTTTATAATTAGTTCCCTAGTCCTTATATAAGGAGACAACTAGGCTACCTTAGAGCTTGTCTAAGATGCTTTAATTACCCTAAGATTAAAGCACATTAATATAGCGTACTACTATTAATAAGACCTAATAAGGAAGAACTAACTAAGAGTTGAATTTGTAAGTACTGTAGAGATAGTAGCTAACAGTATAACAAAGCTACTTCTAAAGACTAGGTTTAACTAATTCTTAGAGTTGTTAAGGTTATAATTAATTAGTCTGCGTGCCTAAGTAGGAGAGTTAAAAAATAGCAGTTAACTCTAACCTCTGAACAGGAGATCTGGTATACCTTACTAGAGGTACTCAGCCTCTGGCTAGGAGCAACTAACCTCTAGTACAGAGGTTAGAGAGTAACTAGTGCTACCTTAGAGGTATTAGTAAGAGTGTACAGATATACAGTACCCCTTATAAACTACACTGTTATAGACAGAGATAGAATCAACCACAACGGAGGTCTCTGCGAGACGTCCGGACTGCACACTTTGGTTCCAATTATCCCTGGGGAGCTTTCGATACTAGCGATTTATTTAAACTCTATTTACACTTTTTAGGTTTAAGCTAGAAGTTTACTTATTTTAAGTATTCTAGTACTTCTATAATGTATTATATATGCTCTTCTAGTGTCTTTAAGTACACTAAGATATTATTTAAGTACACTACTACTGTCTTATTAAGATTTGCCTTAAAGATGTTATTAATTAACTTCTTATATATAGCTAGTGTGTTTATTAGACTAAATAGTATAACTAAGTACTTATAGAGTCTAGATTATGTGTTAAATACTGTCTTTTATTCTTTACTTTCCTTTATATAGATAAGGTTATATACTCTTCTTAAATCTAATATAGTAAAGTACTAAGCTTCTTTTAAATAATTCTGTAACTTTATAATATAAAGTAAGAGGCATTAATTTTTTACTAAAATATTATTAAGCTTCTTAAAGTTAATATAAAGTAATAGCTAACTATCTTTCTTAAGTATAAAGATAATAAGATACTCTATAGGTAAAATATTCTATAAGTAAGTTAGCTACTTAAGTTAATTAGCTACTTAACACTACTAATATGCCTGTGTAATAATATATTAGAATATCTCAATAATATCATATAAACTCCCTATACTAAGGGTTATATATCTCTTAGTATTACTAATATTAGTTTGTAGTAGATTTATACTATAATATGTTTTATAAGTAAGTTAGCTACCTAAGTAAATTAGCTACCTAATACTACTAATATGCCTGCATAATAGTGTAGCAAGATAGGCTATAGTAGTATATACTGTGCCTTAATTAACACTATAAGACTAATATGCTAGATAATATCCTTAATATAACTATAAGCTAAATTTAAAGCACCTTACAAAGCTAGAAGAGGAGGTAATTATAGAGTGTATACTTAAGTAATCTTTAAGAGGGCTTTTACTATTAAAGCTTATTATATAGGAAATAGTATATAAACTACTAAAAGAGTGTAATAATAAGCTTATTAGTAAGAACTAAGATAATAACTTTATAAAATATACCTTAGAGCTGCAAATATATCAGATACGCCTTTATAACTACTAGCAAGCTACCTATAAAGACTTAATAGTTCTTAAGCCTTAGTTTATGCATATTTAGTTAATAAAGGTTAAGAATAGTATTTTAAATAAGGATATGTATTACTTTAATTAGTTTAGCTTTCTAATAAGTAAGATCTTATTATAGCTAGTAGTAATAGGCTTAGAGAAGCCTAGAAAGTAGAAGAAACTCTAACTTAGTAATTATTAGTAGGTTACTTTAGTATAAGGTGTTAGGTTAATGAAGAAGGTAATTTTATAATTTCTTATCCTTTATAGGTAAAGTTCTTATCTCTAACTAGTTTACTAAAGACTTTTTATATAACTAAGTTAGTAATATTAGTCTAACTAGCTAGACTAATTATATTTTAATACTTACTTAGCTTAAATACTTTAATATAAATATAAAGCCTATTAGAATTTATTAGCTACTTATAATTAATAGCTATAGAGCTACCACTTAGTAAATTTCTAGGATAGCTGCAAAGAGAAGAAGATAGTTACTCTCTGTATACCTCTACACTTATTACACTTATTACACTTATTATAGCTACTGTAACGACACAGGATGCTAGAGGGCTCCGATTCAGGTCCGTTACCACTGCGAGGTGTATAGGAGCACTAGGTAAACGTTGCCAGGAGAAAGTCTCTATTCCTATAGGTCTTGTACAAAAAGATACTTAAAAACTATCTACTACAGCAACATGCCATGCTCTGCTTATATACTGGCCAGTGTCCTAGGAACTAGGGAAGTATTAGGACTTAGTAATGCCAGGATTAGGTAGATGTTAGATAGGTATTAGGCTTAGTAGGCTTGTAAGAAACATTATAGTTCTTACATTACCCCCCGCCTTAGTAGGCAGATTGTCCCTAATCTGCGGCGTAGACTGCCTTATCCTAAGTGCTGTCTGTTAGGGCTCTGTTGTACTTGTACTTTTCCTTTGTTATTCTTTTAGCATTCCTAGGTTCTAGTTTAACTTAGCTGCACCTAATATCCTAGATTTCCTTTGTCCTAGTTCAATTTATCCTGTAACCCTCCTATTACTTCTCTTCTTCCTAAGCTTTAATCCACTTTACTAAGTCTTTTAGAGGCCCTAGTTAGTTAGGATACCTTTTGTAATACGTACAGAGTTTATGTAGTACTCCCTTAAAATTCTCTACTAGATACTAAGTAGGGTCTAGATTATATCTGACCTAGCTTGTACAGTAATAGAGCTGACAGCGTACTATTTTACTACTAAGGATCTCTTGTACCTCCTATTCCTCTACACCTTAGATAGGGATTCCTACAGGCTTTAGAGCTTTTTGCCCTAGTAAAGGATTACTTAGGTCTTTACACAGCACGTCTAGAGCAAAGACATTATATATCTAGAAATCTAGAGGAAGTTTTAATTGCTATAAGTGTCCTACTTGTTCTAGGACTTTAAATAGACCTTCCTACAACTTAGATAGCTTTTAGCTTAGGTAATAGGCAGCTAAATTCTTTGTAGATAGGTAAACTTTATCCCTAACAGTCTAGTTTACAGGACTGCAATGCTTGTTCTTAGCAGCTTATATCTGTATCTAAGCCTTCTCTATATTTTCTTTAGCTACTTTCTAAGCGTTGTGCATGCAGGTAGCTAGTTCTAGAGCGTCCTTGTAGTTAAGCTTGTCTTTAGGGGATTAATCTGTATTAGATCTGTTCTAATGCTAACTCTGTTTAGGCTTGCTGCCGTACAACACTTAATATAGACTTATTCTAATAGCAGTGTGTAGTAATGTAAGCTGTGCGCAATTAATAAGCAGCAACAGTTTAGACTAGTTATCTTAATAATATAAGACAAATAGGCGTAGTCTCTAGTTAATATACTTGTTTATTATCTTAGTTTAGCTATTAGTTTCCTTATAGTAGGCTGTTAAGAGTTTAACCTTAACGCTAATAATCTAACAGAACTTAGACTAGAAACTAGACACAAATTAAGGACTATAATTAGACACAATTAACTCAGGAGTATGTCTAAACTAATAGACCTATTAGATAAACAGAGAGGCTATCCCTTGTGCTGTAGTTGTCTTGTAGCAGGGTATAGTAATAGCCTATTTAGTTAGACAATTAATAATAACTAGTATCTAATTATACCTAGCTTTATCTTTTAGAAAATCCTTAAAGTCTATACACAGGTGCTGCATAGGTTTAGCTAGGATAGGTAAAGGATGCAAATACCTGCAGAGTTAGGTTTACCTTAGATAACCCCTACAACAGGGTATGCAGTTCTGTACGTAACGTTTACAACTTGCTCCTATACCTTACTAGTGGTATTGTTGTGACAGTAACTAGTAGGTCTTCTTTGTACTAAGGTAAGCTGTTAAGACCTAGTTGTAGACCTCTTAAATAAGGCAAGTGTATAATCTTAAGTTAGCTAAAACACATAACTAATTATAATATAGAAGCAACCTGTTATAATTCTAATAGCCTAGGGCTAGGGTTTGGCGTTCTTTAACAAAGGTCTAACAGTTATGCTGCATTACAGCTTTAATAAGTTCTAACAAGTCTAATTACATCTTAGGCTGTAGGGTACTAATAGCTAATACTAAGGATTGTATAAGGTAATCCTAAGCTAGGTTAGAGTTAATACAGTTAGCTAACTGCTAGGGACCTAACAACACTTGTAATTAGTTGTCTTCCTGTGCAGACTTAAGGTTACTAAGGTCTTGCTTGCAATAGCTAAGAATATCTGCCCTTGTGTTATTCTTTCCTAGGGTGTATTTAATTTAGAAGTTAAATAAGGCAAGAGTTTTAGACTAACAGGCCTGTCTTATATTTAGGATTTTAGTTGTTATAAAATACTTAAGCACCTAGTAGTTAGAGTAGACTTATATCTAATTTAGTGTAGACATAAGCTCTGCTCTCTATTTATTAAAGGCTTAGAGGATAGTAAAGAGTTCTTTGTTGTAGATTTCCTAGTTAAGCTCTAAACCTGCTAGTACATAGCTGTAGAAGGCAGTAGGGTACTAACAACTGTCTAGATGCTTCTAGGACATAACTCTGGCTACTACCCTGTCTAATGTGTTAGTCTCTAATTTAGTTTTGTAATTAGGGTTAAAATAGCATAGTGTTAGGATAGCTAGCAAGCTCTTCTTAAGGCTCTTAAAGCTGTGCTAGCACTCTAGTGTCTATACAAAGGTGTTAGCAGGGCTCTGTAATGCAATAAGAGGTTTTACTACTTAAGAAAACTTAGGAACAAATTATTAATAGAAGCTAGTAAAGCCTAGGAACAATTTTACACTAGTTATAGTAGTAGGTAGCTACTAATCTTGTAGTGCTTATACCTTCTCTAGATTAACCTCTACGCCTTTGTTAGTAAGAACGTAGCCTAAGTACTTAGTACAGGTTACATAGAACTTGCTTTTCTTAATGTCTACTTGCAGACTAGCTTAACAGAGGCGTTTAAGAACCTTCTTGACGTGTTGTTAGTAGGTCTGCTCGTCTTTAGAGTAGATAAGGATGTTGTCTAGATAGGCAATGCAGAAATTATCTAAGTAGTTAATTAGCACGTCGTTTATGTAGCGTTAATAGGTAGCTAGACTGTTATATAATCTAAAGGGTAAGACTTTGCATTTGTACATTCTGTATTAGGTCTAAAACATAGTGTACTCCTTAGAGGCAGGGTCTATTTAGATTCTGTTAAACGCAGAGCAAATGTTAAACTTAGTAAACACTTTAGCCTTTAAGGGACAGGCTAGCAACTTGTCTATCTGTAGTATTAGATAGGAATCCTTGCGTGTAAGGTTATTTAACTTGCAGTAGTTAACATATATATACAAACTTCTATTTAGTTTCTATATATAAAAAATTAGGGAAGTAAAAGAGCTCTAACTATGCTTAATCTATCTGTGTTTTAGTTGTTCCTGCATAAACTTCTTAGTAGCTTTAAGTTCCTTAAGATTTTGTTTATACAGAGGTAAATAGAAGTTAGGTAACAGCTCCTCTAGCACAATCTTATAATTATATAGACAGTAAGGTAGAAGCGTTTTAGCTTTAGTCTAGTTAAACACATCCTAGTATTTAGTATAACAAGCTAGGAGTTGTTCCTTTAGCAGCTGCGCGTTGTTAGGGTTGTCTTAGCAGTCTGTTAGGACACAGTCTATCTTGTATAGGCTAGTAATAAAGAATTTATTTCTTAATTTTTTTATAGAAAAATAGAAAGTATTTGCTAACAGGGCTGCTATAGTAGTAACCTTAGGCAGGTGCACTTTAGATAAGGTCTAGGTTTAGGGCATGTTAGCTAGCTTAGCATAAAGGGGTTAGGAGCAGAACTTTAGCATGCGCAGCACTTCTTTTATTTAGTGTAGGGTTGTGTATAGGCTTTATCTTTGCTAATAGTTATTTACTTCCTAAAGTTAATCTTTATATTTAATATTTAGTTAATTATTTAATAAAAGTTTACTTAAATGCAGAGTTATTAGCATAGGTAGTGCTAGATTATAGGAGCGTAGGTACTTAGCTAGCTAAATAAGCTAGGATTGCTTTGTATTAAGTCTAAGTTTAAATTGTCTTAACTACTTAATACTAATAATATAATCTTATAAACCTAGATTAATAATAATAAAAGGATAGTTGTAGACCTTTCTTTTATTAATAATTATATACAGTTAAATATAGTAGGCTACTAGAGACATAATTTAGTTCTAAAAGCCTTTTACCTAAACCTTAAAGGGTAGCTTTTAGATTAGAGTCTGCAGAGCTATAAAAATAGAATACGTAATAGAAGAATTTAAAAACAAGAAACCTTAGGCACTAGTGTTAACTAAAGAGTAGAGTTAGACACTATAACCCTTGTGGCATAGCACAGTAGACATAAGGAAATAAGGGCTGCTAAACAAATAAGACAACAAAAGGTTAGAGAGATTATATTAGTTTAGGCCTAGGTAGAGTGCTCCTCCTAGGCAGTACTGTTTCCTATAGATATTAGGTTAGATATAAAGTCTTCTTTAGCATCTATAAAATCCTTATGTTTAACCTTAATCTTGCACATATGTAGTACAGTACATTCCTTTGTAAAGTGTCCTAGTTTTCTGTAGTTATAGTAAGTATCTAGAGTCTAATCCCTAGCAGGAGCAGGGGTAATTAATAGTTAACATAGTATAGTAGGGTTTTAAGTAAATATATTTAGTTAGGGTTAAACTAAGTATTCTTGTTAGTAAGTTTAGACAAGGTTCTATTTTGTATCTAGCAAGGGTCTATATACAGGCCTCTGTAGTTGCAAAAATAGGGTTTGCAACATAGTAGGGTTGTTCCTCCTCTCTATATTGTAGGCAGTAAGGTGCTCTACTATATAAGGGAAGGAGTTATTCTATTACTGCTTAAATCTAAGATTAGGTACTTAGAGAGCTAGGGTTAGCTTAGTCTACAGGTAGTAAAACTATTCTAACTTAAGTATTTGTCCCTTAATTGCTGCACTAAGGAACTTGCTTTTAAACGCAGGGAACGTTTCTAACTTATTTATTTAGAGTTTGTTAAAAGATACCTTACTCTTAGCCTACTTGTTTCCTGTAATAAAATAGGACTTTAATAAGGAAATTATCTCTTCTACTAATTAGAAGCAGTTTGTATTATCTTTAGACAAATACTAAGGTTCTAAGTACTCTTTAGCTAATCCTATAGTATAACCTTAGACAAGAGCTATACATGCACGTACACTCTAATAGTAATCTAAATTAATCTTAAGTTAGTCCTGTATTAATGCTTACTATTACTAAAAGGTAGGATTACTCCTATCTAACAGTACTTTAATGTTAGAAGTCCTTTTAGATAGCTTTTTGCAAACAGTAAAGACAGAGCTAGCCTTAGAGGGGTATCTTATGCTAGAGTGTTATGCAACTTGTACTAGTAGTGTTTTAGTAGTATATAGTAGGTAATCTGCTAGCAGGAGACTAGCTTGCAACTAAGCAAGTTCTCTTCTTAGCGCTGCTATCTCCTTAGCTAGATTAGGTTAATAAGCTACTAAATTAGAGTTGCTCTCCTAAGAAGGCAGTAATTAAGTTGCTGGTGCTAAATCTTAAGGTTGTCTTGACCTATGTTAATTTTAGGACCTTGTGGTAGGTCTAGTAGTGGTGCCTAACATTAGGTTTATATCTGTTTTAGGTAGGTTATTAGTAGTCTCTGTGTGTCTACCTTAGCATAATCTAACACAGCTTTTCTAAAGTAATCCTAGAGTAGTAAGTTGTAGGAAGATCTAAACCTAAAGGCTTTAGTTGTTAGGAGGTCTCTAGAATCCTAACTAAAGGGGTAAGCAGTACTAGGAGTAGTACAGTTAGACAGTTGTTAGTAACTGCAAGCTGCTTACAACTAAACACTAATGCGATATTCTTTAGAGGCTGTTACTAGCTAGGACAAGTTTTTAAGTATAATGTAACAACACAGGATGCTAGAGGGCTCTAATTTAGGTCTGTTACTACTGCAAGGTGTATAGGAGCACTAGGTAAACGTTGCTAGGAGAAAGTCTCTATTCCTATAGGTTTTATACAAAAAGATACTTAAAAACTATCTACTATAGCAATATGCTATGCTCTGCTTATATACTAGCTAGTGTCCTAGGAACTAGGGAAGTATCGGGACTTAGTAATGCCGGGATTGGGTGGATGTCGGATAGGTATCGGGCTTGGTAGGCTTGTAAGAAACATTGTGGTTCTTACATGCACGATGTGAATCCGTGCACGATGTGCACGGTCCCGTTATACTAAAGAATATTTAAGTAGGCTTTAGAGGTACTAGCCTAGTCTTATATAACTTAGAGGTTATGCTAATAAAGCTTAATATGCGCCTGTACACGCCTACACTACTAAGACCTAGTAATATTACTTAGAAGCTAAAGACACTACGTAATACATATAAAGTAGAGAAGTAGTTAACTCTAATTTAAAAGTAGATTTAAATCTACTAAGAGTCTTTAGTAAGTTTATTAGATAAATAGATTAAATAGTTAGTAAAGAGCACTTAGTAGATAGCCTATAATATAGTATTAGTATAAGAAAAGATACGCTGCCTTTAAAATGCTGTAAAATTGTCTATAAAGTATAAGACTTATAAGTAATATTATATACACACAGAGAAGACTCTTATAGTTAGTAAGATAGCTAACTTAATTACTAAAAAGAAGAGTAAAGCTTATAGTAAGGGTAAGATACCTATAAAGAAAGTATGTGTTAAGCAACACTACAGGTGTTGTAGTAAGATAAGGTATAATTCCTGCACATGTAAGGTAGAAATAGAGGACGTAGATAATAGCGAGGCTTCTAAATAGTATTATTGCAACCTCTAGGCTATATATAGATTACGTAGTGTTATGCAGCGTTATTGCGCAGGCGTGTTAGTAGTGTTAAGTAGCTAACTTACTTAGGTAGCCGACTTGCTTATAAAACACGTTAAGAACTATAAGCAATATTATATATACACTAAGAAGACTCTATAATAAACAAAGTAGCTAACTAGATTACTAAAAAAGAGAGTAAAGGTTATAGTAAGGGCAAGATGCCTGCAAAGAGAGTGCGTGTCAGACAACGCTGCAGGCGTTGTGTAACGGTCAAACACCTAATAGCACTGTGGTTGCAGTGCGAATCTAACGCGCCTCTGTAAATTAGTTACATGCTACCACACTATGCTGCAGGTGTCCTCCTGTCTCTATTCTGTATTTGCTCTAACTCCCTTAAGTCTAAGTATATAAGGGATTTAGATGCTGTAGTTAGAAAGGTAGCTTTTCTGTATCCTTTGTACAAGACCTATAGGTATAGAGACAATTTATCTAAGTGTTCTTAATATCCTAGCACTCCTATATACCTTGTAGCGGATTCACACTGCTTCCAGATACCGTCTCTACCAACCTGCGTCGTTACACGTTGTAGTAAAATTAGGCACAATTCCTGCACATGCAAGGTAGAAATAGAGGATATAGATAATAGCAAAGCTTTTAAATAATACTATCTAGGTCTGCAAGCAATTATTTATTAGTGTTGTGTTGTAATATAGCGTTGCGCAGGTGGTTCCCTAGCGAAAGTAGGCCGCTCGGTGGTGAAACACGTTAGCTTTAGTTACTCTGACTGTTGATGTTCCACGCGATGCCTTGACTCTCTACAGTCTCGTCACTTGTCTCCTCTCCAATCTTCACAGTAACATTGAAGCCAGTCACAACAGGACCAGCACTGGCGCCATACAAGCTAGTGACGCCAGCACTGAGCACCAAACTGCCGTTGTATGCATCGCTCGCCAGTCCCTCAGGCACTGTCGCCTGCACAGTGATGTTTTCAAGTGTGTTGCTCTTGTTGGGGCCCAGATAGGCACTCTGTGCAAAAGAGCCGAGTGCGGTGGGATATCCAGGGGCGATGGAGTAGGCCCATGCCACGCTGATGTCTGCAACACTCTGGACGTAGTTTTCCGTCAACAAGGTGAGGTTGAAGGTGCTGTTTGGCGCGAGTGTGGAGGGTGCGGAGATGCCAATGATGCGAGCCGAAGCGGCCGAGAGGGTGGTGAAGGTGGTTGCAAGATTGATGAAGCGCATGGTGATGATCGCGGGATATTGGAATTGTAGGCTTGGAATGCGAGTTTCGTGTAGATGGAGGCTGAGTTGATGAGGTTGTTGTGAGGCTTGACCTTCTCGTCGAGCGCGGTTATATATCTCAAGTACCCCCTCCCCGCACACACCAACTTCGTGTGCACTGTCAATTATAGCCACCCTGTCGTAACGGTAGCATCGGAAATTTTGTCATTTCACCGGCTGAGCTGCAGATCTCCCGAATCAGCCACAAGCATCAATGCATTAGCGAGCGTAGGGGTGTCAGAAGCAGTTGGAAGTGATGCTGATCTTGGCTCTCTACTGCTGGATTGGATAACACCCATCGCAAGGCTATTCGAATACGAGGCTGATGATGATGTTCGCTCGTGATACAATGGCGGTGTTGCGTGAGGCGATATCAAGGTACGTCATCGGGTGGGCGCACTAGTGGCCATCTTCGGGTATTTCGGAAACATGGTGGTCAAGGAGGGATGTATCACGGCGTTTTTTCATCTGTGACATGGCATTACCTACTGTGTAGTGACTCCACTGCACCAACATGACTAGGCTTGAAGCTCGGGCATGTTGAAGGTACTTGAAGCCCTTATCAAATAGGTAACGCAATAGCCATGTGGAGTGAGTGGTGCTGCAATGTTCAGCTCAACATCAATGCTTCGCGAATAAGTTGTGGATTCACCGTGTCGTTTGCAAACGTAACTTCACAGATGTGTGAGTGAGCCATGCAACAGGAAGCATAAACTAGTTGCCTCCTATTGCGAAGCCCGGCCCTCGAGGCAAAAGGTGAGTGCATTGGCAAGGTGCAGTTCCTTTGAAATGGAATATGCATGTAGCTTACGAAAATCAAAACCCCAGTGGGGGAGCTTCTCGCGCTGGAGGGCTTGTTGGCGGTCTTCTTGGTCCAGTATTGTATGTAGTTCTTCTCACAAACTGCTTCACTATGGCACAAAGTAACATGCATATGTGTGCGTTGGCTCGCGGTATTTGCGTGTGAACAGGATCTTGTTGCGGTAGGTGCTGGTTTGAAATGATTCCCATTGTTATGAAAGCGCATAACTCAAATGTCAAGGCATGAGCTTCGACCCAGGCGAGGGATAGTGTGATTCTGTCATATGCATGCTAACCAGAGTGCCACCACACAACCCTCGGGGTGGGGAGGGGGTGTGGTGTCCTTCAGCCAGACGATCAATAACACGTGCCTAGTGCTTGGGTGTGATGCTACACGTGATGGCCAAAGACGGAAAGAACAACGGGGTATGTAGGTAGCCAAGGAGTCACACTCATCGTGGAAGGTCTCCGGAAGAGTGAGCAAGTGTGAACTATGAAGGACCTTGTATTTTGTTCTTGCAAGCATACAGCTGGATCAGCAAGCTGAGCCAGCAGAAGCACGAACCGGAGTACAGCCGCATGCACCGCAGCGACGCAAGACGCGACGCGGCGGGATGCTCCCAAGGGACTCGTTGGCGTGTCCGAAGACCGAGTGGCCGACGTGCGGGTTGCATGTCTACAGGATACGTACTGTGTACACGGCCAGCACACTGCGCAGACGTCTGCACCAAGAGGCGACGCAGCGTGCGACCAGGCACGAGGGCGAGGAGGGCGAGGGAGGCGAGCGGCGACGCGCAGAAGAAATTGATATGCGGGCGCCAAGCACGGGTCGACGTCGCGCTAGCCAAGTCCCCAGCTGCGCCAGCTACACCAGCCTCGGAAATGGCGAGCTCCAAGCAACTGTAGCAACACAAACCACCCGACAAGACTCGCGCTCGCCTTCTGACGCCGGCCCCGTCGCTCTATAGCAGCACAGCGCAGCGCAGCGCGCATCCACCGCCCTCGGCCGCCGCGCCTGCCTGACAGTCTGCTCGACTCGCTCGACCCACGACCTTCACCTGACCACCCACGACCCACCCCCCACAACCGCTGCCATGACGAAGAAGCGCAAGAGATACCCGGACCTCAACCAGAAGCTCGAGCGCCCATGGTGCTACTACTGCGAGCGCGACTTTGACGACCTGAAGATTCTCATTTCGCACCAGAAAGCAAAGCACTTCAAATGCGACCGCTGCGGCCGGCGGCTGAACACGGCCGGAGGTACTGCCAACGCCCTTTCCCATGACGAGCATGGCCACGGCTAACGCGCGCAGGTCTGTCGGTGCACATGAACCAGGTCCACAAGGAGAATCTTACACATGTCGAGAACGCCATCGGCGGGCGCCAGGGCCTGGACATTGAGATCTTCGGCATGGAGGGCGTCCCCGCCGACATTGTCGACCAGCACAACCAGCACGTCACCCAGAAGCACTTCGCCGAGGAGGCTGAGCGCGCCCGTCTGACGGGCAACCCCGTGCGCGGCCTGTACGCCAACGGCCAGGCGCCCCCCAACAAGCGCAAGAAGGTCAATGAGACGCTCGACGACATTGAGGCGCGCGCAAACAAGTTCAGACACGACCGGCAGAACGGTATCCTGCCTGCCCCCGTCGAGCCTGCGCCGCCGAAATCTGTACGTTTGCGATCCTGCTCACTGCGCGGCCACCTCGCTGACTATGCTCCTTCAGACTCCCTCCGCCGCCTTTGCCAGCGCGCCCACCTACGCTCTCCAGTCCTTGCCCACCAACGGCGCCATGCCACCGCGGCCTGGCAGCATCCCCGCGCAACCCGCTGCTCTTCCACCGCGCCCCGGCTTCGGCGCACCCGCGGCCCACAACGGTGCAGATCCTGCTGCCATACACGCCTCGGTCGACGACCTGATTGGCTCTGTAGCACACGAGAGCGGCACTGCGGGCCCGGAGAAGAAGGAGGACAAGAAGAGCAAGAAGAACGCCAACTTTAGGCTCATCTTCTTCGACGAGAGTGTAAGTCCAGAGGAGAAGATGGCACGGTTACCGCGGTTCGCAGAGTTTGCGAGGGCGTAGTGCGGTGATGAATCAGAACCAGGCTTGCAGGCATTTCCGATCAATTACATGCATCTCCAGGATGCACGTGTCATGGGAGCAAGCGAGAAAATAAGCATGCATCACGAGTATCACATGCATGATGCGACGACACATGGAGTTCCCCTGGTGGTAAAGCTCATTCTAGAATGCAACGTCGTGACGCAGAAAATTGCACTTGATGCATACAGGGTCTTTCCGTACTATACAAACGCTTTGCTTGGTGGTATCATCGATGCTCTTCCGTGTTCCCTTGGCCTCAATCAATCATTGGCCCTCGTAGTCAAAGTCCCCCCCGCCGTCCTCGAGTTCCTCTCCCTCCTGCTCCTCGTCCTCGTCGTACTCTTCGCTCTGCTCGTCCTCGTCCTCGTACTCTTCGCCCAGCCCGCTCTCCCTTGCCCACTCATCACGCTCGCTGAATGCCAGGCTCTGGCCAAGGTCCAGGCCACGCGTTTTCTCCAGCAGTGCATCGTCGGGCACAGCGGACGAGCTGGTTTCGTGGTCAGAGTAGGGCATGGGCGGAATGTCATCGAGATGCTCATCCATGTCGTGGCCGTGATCGTGGTCGTCTGAGTCCGAGTGAAAGCCCGAGTGCGAGCGCGATTCCGTGTCTGGCTGCGCGAAGAGGACAGACTTGCCATGTCCGCCAGCATTTCCGCTGCCACTGCTGCGACGCACACGCTGCTGGCTAGGCAGAGTGCTCTGCTTGGACGTCTTTGTTGTCTTGGGCGGCAGCACGTCCCCATCCCACGGTGCACACGACTTGACGAGCGACCCGCACCGCAGACAAGTCCAACCCTCACCCTCCTCCGAGGCGATGCGCTGTGCGAGACAAGCAAAGCAATAGACGCACTCGCATTCGGCCATGTACGGGTTCGTAATGTCTGTTGCCGCAGACCCGACAACGCCTCCGCCGGCGGCAGATTGGGTGAGGGCGTCGGCTTCGGACGTGGAAGATGGATTCTGGTCGCGGTAGCAGATGGCGCAGGTGCGTTGTGGGAGGAAGGCGAGTTCGCCTGTGTTTTGCTCGTCGTCATCAGCGGAATCGGGGGAGTGGGAGGGCCGGCGGCCGATGAGGGATAGGAAGGAGGAGCGCAGGCGGCGCAGGGTGCGCGAGAAGATGCGGCGCCAACGGGAGATGCCGACAAGGGGCAGCAGGAAGAGCAGGAACTCAGTGAAGGCGTGCCAGACGAGCTGGCGGTTGAGATACTCGAAGGAGACCTCGCGCGAGGTGGTGTGGGAGGAGGGAGTCAGGCGAAGGCGCAGCAGGCGGTCGGTGAGGGTCCTGTAGCGGCCGTTGACGAGGAAGACGAGGAAGGAGGCGAGTGAGGCCAGGTCGTGGGCGTTGCTGAGGGCCTCGGTCAGGCGGGTGAGCTGGGCGAGGCGGGGGTTGGCAGGGCGGGTGTAGTCCTCGCTCGCGGCCACGAGGTGGTCCTCCCACTTGGTCCAGGCGTAGCGGCCGCCGACGGTGATGAGTCCGTAGGCGACCTTTTGCCAGGGCTTCGGGGGCGGCCGGGTCAGGGCAGGGGAGCGGGCGTCGGTGTAGCGCAGGCCCTGCAGGTGGGCGCCGTAGCTGGCGTTGTTGTTCCAGATGCTCAGCTTGAACAGGACGGCGCGGAGGGCCAGCAGAATCTCGGCGCGGTATGTGTCGGCCAGGTGGGAGCCCAGGTGCTTGAGGCCCTCGCCGACCTGGCCCTTGAGCAGCTCGAGCAGCTCATCGTCGAGCAGCTCGGCGTCGACCTGCCCGACACGGAACTCGGGCCGTGTGCCCTCGCGGCCCTTGACGGCGTCCCAGGCGCTGAGGCCGGCCGCGCTGAGGCGGTTGAAGGGGAAGGGCAGGCGTGCGAGTGCGTGTGGTGGCGGCGACTCGAGCTGGTGGGAGCGCGCGAGGGCAGCGCGTTGGGCGCGACGGGCAGCGATGCGTTCCTGGGCGGCGGCGAAGTCGGCAGCAGGCATTGGGGCGACGATGCAGCGAGGCAGCGAGGCAGCGAGGCAGCGAGGCAGCAAGACAATCACTGTGGCATGGCGGGCTGGTCGAGGCCGCCGCGTATATACCTACTCTACACAAGCCGTCTGGCGATGGGGTGACCGGCCAAGTCGACGACGTGCTGTACGGCGGGCCGAGGCTCAGTGGCAGGTGGCACTGCGGCAGGTCTATGCGAGCACCAGGGTCCGCCGCCTCGGGTCGACTTGCCGTTGGCGGGGCGTGACGTGCATGTGGGAGCTCTCCATGTCAAAAGTCGGAGCTCAAAACAACAATAGTCGGAGTTCATCTCCACGTTCGACTATCCAACACACACACTCACTGACAGTCCAGCCTGGGTGAGCAGGCTTCTCACGCCGAACTCATCCCCTACCTACCTCAACATGAACGCCGAGTTTGGCATCGAAGTGCCCGGTGAGGCCAATCCCCTCACCGAAGGCATCCTCTTTCACGTGCTGCGCTCCGCCTCTTCTGCCGACCCCCAACAGGTCCAGACGGGCGCGAAACAGCTGCAAGAATGGGAAAAGGCCCGCCGCTACTACCCTCTGCTCCAGACCGTCTTCCTGGACAAGTTGCTGCCGCTCGAGGTCCGCTATCTCGCCATCATCCAGCTCAAGCACGGCGTCGACAAGTACTGGCGCAAGACGGCCACCAATGCCGTCACAAAAGAGGACAAGGCTGCTATCCGCGCGCGTCTGCTCGAAAGTGCCATCAACGAAGCTGATGCTCGTCTGGCACTGCAGAACTCGCTCGTCATTGCCAAGATTGTCAGATTCGAATTTCCAAACGACTGGTACTCACGCCCTCACTCTCACTGTCCGTAGCTCTCCGCTGACTTGCTCCAGGCCAGACTTGTTCCAGCAACTCCTCCAGATCCTCCGCACCTCCACAGATCCAAACGCCTACCGCTTACAGCTTCCCCGCATTCTCCTCGTCCTCTTGTACATTGTCAAAGAGCTTTCGACCGGCCGCCTGCCACGCACCCGCCAAAGTCTACACACGGTGGCACCCGAGATCTTTGCTGTGCTGGGCACAGTCTACGTAAACAAGGTCCAGGCCTGGCAGTCCTTCTTGCGCAATGGCGGAGAGGACGAAGGTGGCGCGATGGAAAGCATCGAACACAGTCTGATCGCCATCAAGATTATCCGCAGACTACTCATTTCAGGCTATGAATTTCCAGGTAGGGACAAGGACATCCAGCAGTTCTGGGCACTAACCCGCACTCACTTCGAGCAACTCTTCCATTACGTCTCAGTACCCAACTCGCCCCTTGGCGAGAGCGTGCAGCACCTGATTGAAAAGCATCTGATACAGCTTTCCAAGTTTCATCTCAACATGGCTCTCACTCATCCTGCCAGTTTCGTAATGCTACCAAATTCGATAGCTCTCGTGCGTGACTACTGGGGACTGATCGCCAGATTGGGCGAGACGTGGGGCTCAAAGTCATTAGACGGTGCAAAGATTGGCACAGATGGTGACGCGGAAGATGATGCGCCAATTAGCGAGCGACTTGCTCTGAAAGGCTTGCTTCTCATACGCGCATGCGTGAAAATGGTGTTTTATCCTACCCAGACATTCAAATACAAGCAGCAACAAGAAAAAGACGAGCGAACCCAAGCGGTACAGGCCGTCAAGCAGGAGCTCCTCACAGATGACCTTGTGCGCGAAATGATCTCCACACTCGTCATGCGCTTCTTCGTGTTCCGCCCGAGCGACCTGCGCATGTGGGAAGAAGAGCCTGACGAGTGGGAGAAGATGGAGGAGGGCGCAGAAGACTGGGAATTCGCCATCCGTCCCTGCGCCGAGAAGCTATTCCTAGACCTCGCAAAAAATTTCAAAGATTTGATCGTCCAGCCGCTGCTCCAAGTCTTCTACACCGTTGCCAGTGAGTCTGCCATGAAAGTTGACTGGCACATACTGACAATCGTAGCGCCGGAAAACGAAGACATTCTGTTCAAAGATTCCGTCTACACTGCGATTGGCCTCGCTGCCGACATCCTGCACGATCAGCTGGATTTTGATACCTTCCTCGAAAAGACCCTGGTGGCTGAGGCTGGCAAGCAGAAGCCTGGCTTCAACATCATCCGCCGCCGCATCGCTATCGTCGTCTCGCAGTGGATTGCCATTAAGATTGCCCAAGAGAAGAAGCCGATTGTATACCAAATTTTTCAGCACCTGCTGGACACAAATGATCCTCTCAATGATCAGGTTGTTCGTGTCACTGCTGGTCGCCGCTTCAAGGACATTGCTGATGAATGGGAATTTCACGCTGATAACTTCTTGCCATACGCGCCGACGACATTGGAAAGGTTGATGGCGCTCGTGCAGGAAGTGGACCTGCCGGACACCAAGATGGCGCTGCTCAACACCATTAGCATCATAGTAGAGAGATTGGAGCATCATGTAAGTCGGCCATTCTTCGACCCCATGACAGACACTAATTTGATAGATCACACCCTACGCAAACAGCATTGTCTCTCTTCTGCCGCCCCTGTGGGAGCAGTCTGGTGATGAGCACCTCATGAAGCAGGCCATTCTCACTCTGTTGGCGCGACTGACCAATGCTATGAAAGCTGAATCGCGTACCTTCCACGTTTCGTTCCTGCCCATTATACAGAGCGCCATCGAGCCAGAGTCCGAGACTCAGGTTTACCTCCTCGAAGACGCACTCGACCTCTGGTCATCCATCGTCGCACAAACACCCTCTCTCCCCAAGTCCACACCGCAAGAACTCCTCAATCTGCTCCCCTACCTCCTCCCACTGTACTCCATGGACAACGAAACCCTGCGCAAAGCCATCGAAATAACAGAAGCCTACCTCCTCCTTGCACCGGCCGCCGTTCTTGCCGACAACTTCCGCCCGCCGCTGCTCCAAGCCCTTGCGGAACTACTCGGCAACCTCAAACCCGAAGCAAACGGAATACTCACCCACCTCGTGCAGTGTGTTATCCGCGGCGCCGAGGGTGTGGGTGGCGAAGCAGCCGTTCGCCATCTAACCCAGGACCTCATCTCGAGCGGCTTCTTCGCCAAAGTCCTTGAGGGCCTGCACGGCGCGTGGACCCACCACCAATCACATGGTCCGTACCGCGAGCTGCCGTCTCGCGCCGTCGATGGCGTCGTTGAGACGGATTACTTCACCGTTCTGGCGCGGATCGGCCTGGCTTCTCCATCTGTCCTGCTTGAGGCGCTGGACAGCGTCGGCAGTGAAGGCTTGGAGAAGCAGCTCGATTGGCTGCTGGAAGAGTGGTTTGGCCATATTGAGAATATTGGGGACGCGCCGGGGAAAAAACTCATGACCCTCGTGCTCACCCGCCTACTAGAGACCAGCCAGCCGTGGGCGCTGGGCCGACTGCAGAATTTCATGGCGCTCTGGACTGATGTACTGGGAGAGCTGCTGGATGGAATGGACGACCGAAGCGTTGAGTATGTATTTGCACACTGTCCTTTCGCCCCGTCCTGTTCCCCTTGCGCAACAACTACCGTCACATACTAACAACCCAATCCAGTGCCCTCTACTGGCCCCCTGAGCCCTACGCCCCAACAGACCCACAGTCTCCAGAAGATATGCGAAAGCGTGATCTCCTATACTCGGATCCCGTGCACGCACTGAATCTTGTCGCTTTTGTGCGTGAACACATCCAGCAAGCTGTGCAAGCCGCCGGGGGCGAGCAGCGCTTCCAGGAGGAGTGGCTGGCGAGAGTGGATGGAGATGTTTTGAAGGGCTTTGGAGAATTGGGCGTCATGTGAAGACTCGTGTGGTAGCTGAGACATGGCGGTGCCAATAAAAGTACTCAGCATAGACGTGCATAGAGGGTATGTGCTTCCTCATTGGTTTATGAGGCCTGACTGACAGTGCGTGGTCGTGCTTGCTGAAGGTAGTCGTGGTTTACGAGTAGTCATATGAAATCCTCACTTACTTCAGCAAATCTAAAAGTCGAACACCAAGAATCGTCCACTGAGGGCGTTCTTGTGTGTAGACCGAGTATTATAATCATCGGGTGAACACAGATAAAACGCGAGCGAAGAGGTTCGAGATTACATACTAGCATTCAAGTACTCCACTCATTTGCGTGGCTCGAGTCTATACACATGTATATACATATATTCAGATTCAAAGTTCAGTCTGATACCCGCCCTTCCATTCATCCAACCACTCCACCACAAAGTTTTTCAAATATTGTTGGGCGTAGATGACCTGATACGGTGGGGTCTCCGGCGTCGTCTCGTTGTCGAAAATGCCATTCTCTTCCCAGTGATGCACACCGTGGCTGATCAGATGCCAGGGCTCATCGACCGAGTCCTCCTTTGCATCTGGATACCATAGTGGCGTCGCTGGACGCCAAGGATCAGCGTTCCCGCCAATGTGCGCAAGGCGTGAGTAGCTAGTGTTGAAGCCGCCGTACTTGTTAACCTTTTCAAGATCCGGGGGCGAAGTGATGTTAAACTGAGCACCGCAGAAGAAAGTGAGGTACTCGAGGTCGAGAGTGCGGGAAATGAGCGGTTGAATGTCGGCAGGGGTGTTGCCGGTCTGGATATAACCCCATTCCGTGCAGACTTGGTAGCTCCAGCTGGTGTATCCGTAGTCTTCTAGGGAGGTGTATTGTTGCAGCGCGGTGGAGTTGAGGATTGTGAAGTACCGATCTTGTGTGTAGTTTGAGCGACGCCAGCCAGGTAGCACAGTTTGGTTGACCCAACTGATTGCGTTGAGCGTGATGTTTTGCACGAGAGTGTCGTTTCCGTAGCCAGCCGCTGAGACAAGGCTGGCGACAGTGGAGCGCAGGCTTTCGGTGGCCGGTTCGGCGCGGTCAGAGGATTGAGTGACATTGCGGCAGTAGTTGTAGAATGAGGGCGAATTAATCTCCGGGTCCCAATTAGTGCTCTGCCAGCCGTACACACCTGTCAACTGATTGGCAAAGTCACGGTTGTCGGTAATTTTACCAAGGCCAAAGACGTCCTTCAATTGCTGAATGTTGGCGGTATTGTTACCCAGCAAGTGCTTGTCAACAACATCTACTAGAGTCTGGGTGTTTTTGATGCAGTCAGGAGGGCCAAATAGTCTGATCGGCTCGAAGTACTGCCAGAAGTCGTAGATGGCAACTGTAACTCCGGAAGAGGAAATGGCACCCCAGAAGGTCTCCGGGTACGTGACGCGCAGGAAAGCAGCTTGTGCGCCAGCGTATGAGCCACCGTACACAATCCAAGGTGTGGATGGCGCAGTGAGGTCTTTCTCTTCATGGCCAGCAAACTTGACATTCCTTGCAAAATAGTCGACCTCGGCGAGTGCCTGCTCAGTGGACAGAAAACGAAGGTTCTCAGTCGTCAAATCATCGACAGGGAAACTGGTGCCATAGTAGCGGTGCTCCAAGATGACACCAAGACCCTTGGTGGCTTTGATGACTTGATGGACAATACCCTTTTGCAAGAAAGGGAGACGGCCAGCACCGTCAGTCTCGCCCCCGAGAAGCACGAACACTGGACCACCAGGCTCATAGTAAGTATCGTCGAACCAATATCTCAGGTTGAACGAGCCGTTGGAGTGCGGCTCGTAACGAGTGTCGTTGTGAAAAAAGTCAATTGGAACCGACAGGTTTCGCTCTTTGTAAAGCAACGTCAGGTCAAGTTCATCGTCGCGCTTATAAAGGCTGCGTCGCGACTTTGCGAGTTGAACCTAGATGAGATTAGCTTGCAAGCATGATACGAGCGAGCTCCAGCTGTAATCTGTTGGGGTCCCCTGAGGGGTTGAACTGAGCGACAAGCACTGTCAAGCTTCTTGGGCAATGCGCCTAATACGCCACAGCATGGGCACAGCCATTTGGGTAAACGTACTTCTGCAGCGACCTGGCCGGCTTGGACCGGTCCAACGCGAATGGCCGTGGCCTCAAGGCCGAACAAGAGCCCCGCGATGACAATCGAAAAACGCATGGTTTGAGAACACGGTCGCGAAGATGGGTGAGCAGTTGCAAGGAATATGAGCAGATATATACGACATTAGATGCGGCATGACGATTGCGACAGAATCGATAGCAGGGGTACAATCATAGCACAGGGTAAGCCATCTTATTAAAGGAAGGTGGAAGGTGCAACGAACGACGACCATGCTCGAACGAGAAGGAGCCGTTGAGATCGGCGGCCCTGAGTTGCGGGACCGTCAACCGACACACAAGCCTGAAGCTGCTGCTAGCAGAGACATGTATCGTGACGTTTGCGAGACTGTTCATGCTGGTTTAAGTGTTGGGAGAGTTTGTAATCACGCATGCGAATGATCTCAGAAAATTCGGCATTGCGGTACCTAGGACTCGTCATTTGAGGTGGTTGGTACTGTCCTACTTCGTAGCCAATCGGCTTTTGGTCGCTAGCTTAGCGTGAGAGAACATGGACGCCTCAAGATAGTTGTACCCAATGCTACAGATCTGTGATGCCATCCATGGCTGCGTTCTTGTCGGCACACGGCATGGTGTGACGCTGTGCAAATCTTATCACGAGACATGTCCACGGACCAAGCCTTGCTGTGCAAGACCTTGTCTGTTCTTGACCCGTAAACTTCTTGCTTCACTGACTAATGGGCTCGCGCTGGATTCTTGTCGTGTGTTCACGTTAGATCTGTGAACCGCGTGTGAGCTTCTCGCATGCAGCAGAGTCGAGGACGCGTTTATAACCTCGAAGCCTTTAGGCCAAGCTCTGGGTCACGGTCAGGCAAAGTTTGAAAGGATATGGTCACTGGACATAGAAGCATTCTGTCCGCCTGTTAGCGATGTTCGGAACGCCCTGCTGCGTACTTACAAGGCGAAAACAAAGACCCGACCCGTCAATGTCAAGGACAGGCCGGGGAGTTTGATTTATGTGCAATCCTTGCTGTGGTGTTTTTCCTGTATCCTGGGTTTTTGCAACTCCTACGCTCAACGTGCCTTACGAGAGAATATGCCAGACTAGGTCTGAGTGCGGGCAGTGGTGCCTTATTGGGCCTTTAATCCTCCATGTCCGATCCATCACGACCAGGACTCCTGCTCCTTGCCCGTCCTGTGCCACGGCCGCTCGCGCGCTTATCATGGTCGCGCGGACGTCCCTTGCTCGCTGGTGGAGGTCGAACAAACGCAAAGTCAACTGTGACCTTCTGCTCGAGCAGCTCCTCTCCATTGGCGCCCTTGATGGCGGCGTTTGCTTCCTCCAGGGTAGGGTATTCGATAAGAATGTAGCCCTGTCATGTGTAAGTAGGTGCTCGAGACTGCGCTCATTGGGGAGGATGCTCACCTTCACATAACCCGTCCGACGGTCAAGGTTCATGTGCAGGTTCTTGATGGTGCCAAATTCGCCAAACATATCCTGCACATCCTCTTCGGTAGCCTCCTCGTGCACGTTTGTAACAATGATGATCCACCCCTCAATTGAGCGCACAGCTGTTGCGCCAGCGACGGTGCGCGCGTCGCTGACCTTGGGCTCGGCGGAGCTGATTTCGGGTCGCTCGGCCTGCTCGACCTGGTCGACCTCCATCTCGGTGTCGGCCATGATTGCGGTTAAGTCGACTGGCAGGTGATTGCGGAAGGATGGATGGTGGGAGTGAGCTCTAAGTTGTCCAAAGGTGGGTCGTGGTGGGCGAGATGACGGTCAAGCTTTCCGCCAAAATGCGGCTCGCGCCAAGGATCCGACGCGCTGCCACGCCCGCGGTGTCACCCGCTCAATGGTTCTCCACGTCCCAAGCCCTCGACAACGCCGACGAACGCGGTTCTTTCTGTCGTCAGACGGTCTGATGTGCGCCAACATGTTGGAGGTTGCCTTGATTTGTCACATTCAAGCGACCAGCTTTCACCCTGCTTTCCTACAAATACTTCCAGAGCATGACATATTCTCAACGTTCTGAAGTAGAGCCACACTAATCTACCCCACCCGACGTCACTCTGTCGTTCATCGATCTGTAGTGTGCTTCCAAAGTGTCATCTGCTTTAACTTGCGGCAATCATGCTCGAGTTTCTGGATAAGCTGGTTTCTTACCAAGATCCTACCCTTCCCGCCTTCTCCAACCTTGTCTACCTCTTCGTCCTGGTTTTGCTATCTGCATCATTAATAGCGTACCGTACACGACAGCTCGAGACTGGGACGGCATACTGACATCATGTCGGAATTCACATCAGTCAGTTTGTTGGCATGAAAAACAGCGTGCCGATTGGGCTGATGATTGCAGATCGCTATGATTGGGTGTGGAAGTATGGGTGGAGGCATGGCATTGCTCTTCGCTGAAGACGGGGTTTTCGTCAATCTCTCCGACCCGTCTGAGGAGGCTATGGACGCGGTGATTAGAAAAGCTGAAGAGGCTGGGTATAACGGAGAAATCAAGAAGCACACGAGTACATAATCTTGTGCCAACCCTTTCCACAAATCTTCTACTGACATATAGAGAAGACTACGATTCACTTTGCGAGTCACTTTCAAAACCACGCCTGCTAGTATTGTCTCTTCCTCATGGTGGTGTGGGCGATAAAGTCCTCGACGGACTGATGCCCAAGCTCTTAAAGGGAGACATCGTCCTCGACTGCGGTAACGAGCACTTCTCCAACACTGAACGCCGTCAAAGCAAGTGCAAAGACACAGGAATACGCTACATTGGTTGTGGTGTAAGTGGCGGCTATCAGGCAGCCCGCGCTGGCCCATCAATGTGCCCAAGCGGCGACAAATCTGCACTTAAGGAGGTCTTGCCACTTCTTCAGAAGGTCGCTGCAAAGGACAAAGAAGGCAAGCCATGCGTGGGTGTCATTGGAAAAGGCGGTTCTGGTCACTATGTCAAAATGGTGCACAACGGCATTGAACATGGCATGATGAGCGCGATTTGCGAAGCCTGGGCCATCATGCGGAAGATGGGACTAGGTTATGAGGAGATTGGAGACATATTGCAAGAGTGGAACATGTCGGGCGAATTGGTAATTTTTACGAGTTTGACCGTCATCGCTATTCTAACAAGAAATACAGCAAGGCACGTTCCTCATTTCGATAGGTGCGGATCTCTCTCATGAACGCGACTCAGGGAGCAACTCTGGTGCAAGCTCGCAGCATCACCCACTTGTCATCTCACAAGTCCTTGATAAGGTTGTCCAAGATATAACTGGTGAAGAAGGGACGGGTATTTGGTCCAACACCGAAGCCATCGAGCAGCATGTACCAGCATTCACACTGAACGTTGCTCATGCACTCCGTCTGGCATCAGCCTACCGAGGCGACCGTGAACGCACCAACAAAGCATTCGATGGTGGCTTCCCACCGCAAGAGATCAATGACATCAAAGACAAGAAGGAATTCATCGAAGATATTCGTAGAGCCACATACGCAGCTTGCTTAGCGAGTTACATCCAGGGGTTGAATCTCATCGCACGTGCTAATGACGCGCATCAGTGGGCAATCGACTATTCGCAGGTCTGGCAGATCTGGCGTGCTGGTTGTATCATTCAGGCGGACTACATCTCTGATAACATCCTCGCTCCCGTGCTCAAGAACAACCCTTCATCAGAGGACATGAACCTCAATTTTTCCCCTGTCGTTGCCAGGGATATCAAGAACGTTCTTCCCTCACTGCGACGCGTTGTCGCGAAGTCGGTCGAGACAGACCAAGTCGCGCCCGCGCTGAGCGCCAGCCTGGAATACTTCAAAATTTCAACTGGTACAGACCTGCCGACCAGCTTCTATGAGGCAGAGTTGGATTATTTTGGCAGCCATATGTTCGATAAGAAGGGCGATCGGGACGTCAATGTCAAAAAGCCGATGGAAGGCAAGCACCACTTTGAGTGGAAGCCCGTAAAGAGCCAGCAGGAGACTTACGGCAAGCCCGCTCGTGTATGACTGGCCTCCAGGATGGCGAAGTCGTGATGCGATACGAGGCCGGGGAGGTCGCAAATAAATTGAGATCGCAATCGTTAAGAGCATTCTGCCCCTTTCATCTCAAGTTTTCTCAGGTGCTATATCTCGAGTTGGACTACCGCCTTTGCAGCAGACTAGGACTGCGCTCTACATGTCCTTTTGACTGCTTTGTAGCTTTGCACCTTCCTTTCCAAGTGACTGCAGATGTCGGGTGTCTACCACCCAAGGAGATATGGCAATAAGGTGGGTGATCATCGACTTCGGTTTACCCTTTCCTCTTGTCAAGGTCACGACACCAAAGCCTGGCAAATATTCGAGATACCAGATCTGCGTACTCGTATGAGTGCTGTTGATCATGAAATCTATGAATGTGGATTTGATCGGTACCGATTTTCGAAGGTCTGCTATTCTGACTCCGTTTGCTATTTGTGTGTGAACAACAATCATGAGGATCTTTAGGATTCCGTGTTCGGCCTTCGTTATATTATTCTCACAGTGTACTTCGATCGACCTTATCGACCATGAACTCTACCGTCAACGCTGTCAAATTGAGCAACTCAGTGCTCAGACACCAGATAGGCGTTATTCGTCCTGAAATCCATGACCAAGGGGGGCAAGATTCCGATTGCTACATGATGCTACTGTTTGGCACTGGCCGTTGTGGCTTTCTTATCGCGAAACAACCAACGAGTCCAAATAGTCTCGTCGTCGACATGATTGAGTGATCAATTGGTCGAGCATTTATGACTATACTATAAATTTCAAGAATAATAAGGAATGTACCATATCTAGATAAACGCCAGGGGCTGGTATCCAAATATAACGCCGTACTCTACTTTCCCAGACGTCTTGACCGAGTAAAACTTACACTTCTCTCGTATGTAGCTGTAATCCCTCCAGGAAGGCTTATTTGATCATGACATCAAAGCATGTGCTCCACCTCGGCTTACCCCCGTACTCCCAGACCCATACCATCATATGCCTCCCTTTCTCCATATCTTTTGGGAGATTCAGGGTCATCCAGTTACCCTTGTCTAGCATACCCTCGATGGGATCCTTGACACTCTTATCCTCAGGCCAGATGAAAGCCTCCTCCGCAAATCCGTTCTCTTGCAGCTTGTTGTTCTTGGTAAATTCATCGATATCCTTGATTTCCGCCTCCTTCTTACCCTTCCAGTACACGACCACCTTTCCAGGGTCTCCGCCGTCGACATTCGAACCGCGAGAGTGGCCATTGCCGCCATACATGAGCTTGATTGAGCCGCCCGGCTTGGCGGTTGCCATGCCGGCCTTCTCGTCTTCGAAGTAGGTGGGTGTGCGTTGAGATGGGTGGCATGCGTTAGTGTCGCCCTGAAAGGACTTCGCCGCGATGTCCCATAGGTAGTTGCTTGACTCGTCGATCCAGTTGCCTGGATTGTGCTTTGCGCGCGGCCAGCCGTGACAGAAGACTGCCAACCCAGGGGCGAAGGTGTCGACGAAAAGATCACCAGGCTTATGGTACTCAGTTGCGTTGCCTTTCATCCATTCGAGGATGAGTTTGTTGTCTTGGTCTGTGCATCCGAGCCAGGAGTGGGCGGATGCTGTGGCTGTGAGGCCAAGGATGAATGGGAGCGAGCGGACCATTTTCTTATTCTGCGTTTCTTGTTGTTGCTGTATTGCGAATTTGTTGAGACAAGGAAGTGGAGCGAGTTTGTTCTGTTTCGATGATAGTTACAATTGTGCTTCGTTTTATGTTCATCTCGCTATCAGGTCGTCTGTGAAGGCTGAGGATGGCGGTCGGACTTCGTGGTTCGGAGTTGCAGGCGCACAGCGCTGTGCTGCCTGAAGGCCGCACATGGACGACTGTCAAACAGCACGATTACTCTACAATTCCATTCATGTTGTACACGGAATCAAAAATCTTTTGTGATTGTTGCCCAGGTCATGGCCGTAAGCCCATCGTGTGTTCGGGAATCACGCTGAGAAAAGGCGGTAGAATTCCCGCACCCAGTCTATTGTCATGGTGGTGAGGTCGCATACACCTCTATAGTTTCTCATAGACTTTCAGTCCTTCTTTATGTTATGCAAAGCACCAACTTCGTGCGTACGCTTACCATGGCAGAAGCCGGTTGTGCATTTGCATCTTCTTCCGGCCCCCTATCACCAAGGATCGACTTCCACTATTCCGAGATCACCAGCAGAGAGCAAGGCAATGCCCGAAGCATTACTCTGACTGATATTTTATTTTTATTTTCAGAGTCTTCTTGTCGCAGGTATTCAGTTGAGTGCCACTGTGTTTTGAGAGTTGGCTGGTGTAAGGGTAAGCTCACAGGTCGAAGTCCGTTGCCAGATCTGGTCACCGAAGGAACACGTGGGGCCAGACACTGTCCCGCTACGCGCCGATGAACCCAAAGGCCAATGGCGAGTTGATCTACAAGAGATACATTATTTGTCTCAGTTGTGATGATGCGAACTTTGGTGCTACGATAGAATGTTCGTAAGGGAGACGCCAGCCTCAAAGCAGATCTGATCGTCGGCTAAGATCATCCTAAGACGTCAATGAGGCTGGGCGGGAAGCTTTGATCAACATGGAGATGTTCATTGCAGTATAGGGGCGACGAATTGCTCAAGTGTTACCAGAAAAAGAATTGTTATGTAACATTGTGTGCTTTCTCCCCTTCCGGCACCAGTGCCACCGTATAATCTCGTGGGAATGACGGCCTTTCATCGTAAGCTTCTCAGGCCCAGACAGCACTTGATTGTGCTACAAACTCTCTCTTGTTCCAACCTCCCATTGAAGAAATTTTACATTCGCTTGGTAAAATTCGCTGTCGTAATACCTTCCTCCTATAGCATAGTCAAGCAACAGTCTTGTGAAACTATCGTCTTGCCGTCTTAAGAAACGACAAAACTGTTCATCCTCTCTTCCGAGGATATACTGAACGAAGCTTGCGTTCATGACGAAGCTAGATCCATGTGCAATGTCTTCGACATCTTTGATGGATGGGCTGACAATGAAACCTAGAATCGGCGAAAGAGACTTGGCTTTCGAGGGCTCCGAGACTGAGGCGAGGTAGACAAATCTGAGGGGATTGTCAATCTTCGTGGATCGCAGCGATGCTTCAATTTGGCGTTCACGATCCTGGCTCAGGCGAATGTCGCTCAGAACCAGAATGGTTCTCCGTTCCACTCTTTCGCGATCGACTCGGTAGACTGTTTGCTCTGCTTGCGGACCATCCCGCTCCAATGTGTTTTGCTCCACGGAACTGATGTCAATCTTGATGGCAGGGTTCGCGTTTGTCGAGACTAGGTGTCGGTTGAGATAAGCGACAAAGTGGGTTCGTAAGCTGTGGGTAGCCGTAGGGATGTAGTCGGATATCACGGCAACGGCCACATCGTCTGTTGCGCTCTGATTGCTTGTCGGTGTTGTCGTTGTTTGCTGCGCAGCCTTAGTCCCAGAGCCGTGGGCAATGAAAGCCTTAGCGCAGTCCGTGCCGAAACGGTGCGCTAGCCTATCGTCCCCGAAGACGTAGCGTTGGTAATCCTTGATATTGAAGGGAAAGGTCACTTCGTCGTCCCCTGTAATGTGGTGCAGGGCGAAGACATTGTCACCCATCGAGCTGTGAAAGCTACGCTCATGCGTGAAGACGAAACCAGATTGGGAGCCATGGGTAATTTGAGGTCGGTTTGAAAAGCGCTTGGCAGCGTCTACCGTGTAGCGGATGCAACTGCAATCGCTTTACACAGCCCCGTCACGTGAGCGCTATGCCCTGAATATGTGTGCAGATCCAGGGTAGAAAATGCCGCAAGACACGCAATTTCTGGGCCTTTCCACGGATCGTTCCTGAAAGTGTGGTAGCGGTAGGACTACAAGCACCCATGGCCCTGCCGATCACAACTCCTCTGCTCGGGATTTGGATTCGGGTGCGTTTATAACCTCTCAGTATCTCGTTGCGATGCAGTCTCACGCGCCTCCACGGGACATGGAGCCTCTCTGGAGTCCAGTTATGTTGCCACTGAAACGGTGCGCGAATCAAGGAACGGTGACGTTGGTGCTGAAAGGACTTGGTGTGTTCCGCTAAGTACCAAAAAGCTCCGAACCTAGCCTTCCACATGTGAAATGCCCGCCGCCAGCGGAAATCTTGCTTGATCTTGCACGCAGGAATGGATCGTCGTTGACCAGCGCGGTTTGCCCAAACATTGAGTCGCGTGAGGCTATCGAGCTGACATGTGGATGATATACAGCTCATCCAAGTAGCAAAATGAACTATGCATCATCGCTTTCTATGTAGTGTATGTGGTCGGCGAAGCAAGCGAGCGACCTCGCGCCAAGCTCAGTCTCGGAAAGCTTGCTAGAAGCGCCGCTAAATGACAGTCCCTGTCACGCTGACCTCATAATTGAATTTGGCTCTTAAGCCATGCTTCAATCGCAACTTGGGCCTCGCCCTTCTTTGCTCCAGGAATCATGGTTTCGACCATAGGCGCCACGTGCGACTCCTTCGCTGACTCGGCAAAGATGACCCGGCTTGGATCGCCACCTCCATCTGACCAGCCAGTCTGCATGTGCTTCACAAGCTCACGGATGGGGTCGAGAAAAACTTCATGCCCACCGCACCAAATAAAAACACCACTGACATTGTTGTGCAAATCGCGCCACCACGAGGAGGGGTTGAGGCACGGTTCGGTCCAAGCGTCACCGGAGGTTGTCCCTGGATCTGCCTCAGGATCAAAGGCGCTCGCCCTGTCCAGAAACATGGCACTCCACTTGCGTATCGCCACAGGTCCGAGCATATCCAGAGTTGCGTTGGTATGGAAGCTGGGATAGTCTGTACGGAAACTAACCCACGGACTGAGAAGTAGAGCCCCTCCAAGGGGCTGCGTGAGCTTCAAAGCGAACACATCGGGCTGGGGATGTAGTATGTGTGAAAGCACGGCGAGAGCCAGGTTACCTCCTGCAGAGTCACCAGCGAGAAAGATCTTGGATGGGGAGCGTGCCGTTTCATAGACAAGATGTCTGAGCACGACGGTTGCCTCCCTCAATTGTGTAGGAAACACAGCTTCTGGAACCAGTGTGTATGCCAGCAACAAGACTGAAACTGAGGCCTTGTTTTGATTGCTGTTTAGATCTCTCACAATTCCGGCGAGGTGACGGAAGTTACCCTCGTTTGCCGGCTGAGTGTACCCACCACCATGGAAATAGAGAATGACAGCTTCTGCATCTGGATTTCCGATCCAGTGCGCAACAGCCTTTCCATCCTTGGTGTCAATCTGCAATGTTCTGGGCACCATGCCGCGAGGCTTGCAGTATGATTGAACATATTTGTCGCTTGTTGACTTGTTCAAGTACCTCATATCCGCGATGGTAAGGCGATCCATCATGCAGCGGATCGCAGCAAACAGGGCATCTTTGTATACAGTTGGTGCTCGTGGGCGACGAAAGGGGTACGTGACAAGTCGACAGATAGCTGCAGAAGCTAATTACCTGTTAGTATGTAACCAGCCTTTACATGTACAGACCCACTGACAGGCGTTCACAATCAGCCACATAATACGCAGATGGCTCGGCGAGCCATATGCAGCCTTCAGCGCCATCTTAGTATTCTAATAGTACAGATAAGGATTACTGACGATGGTCGCAATGTGTGGTGCAGGTAACTCTTATGAAAGTGTTTGGGTTGGCGAGAGAGCGACAGTGAGTTACCGAGCCACCGCGAGGCAGGTTTAGCCGGGCCAACATCCCCAACAGATGCACATGACAGACAACTTCATCTTCGTCGCGACGACGACATTTCCATGTCAAATTCGTGGCAAGGCTGAGTGCCAAGCACATAGTTGATTCTCAAATCACCATATCTCCAAGAGGCACAAGTCGTAACCAGAGCGACAATCTTGGGAAAAGTATACCGGGCCAATTGAGGGGCGTAATATACAAAGTATGGTATAATCTAAGGTAGATATTCTTTCCAGCAGTGAGGAACAGCGCATGGCATCTGCAGCAAGATAGACCTGGTATCATAGTATAGTAGCGAACGTATGCGACAACAACACCATCTAAACCCTATCGTTAACCAAAACGGACGGCCGTGAAGAAACAAGTACAGGTAGAAAAGTGACAAAATTCCGCTATGCGATGCGATAGAGCCCTCCAAAATAGAGGCGCCGAACAGACAACAATGGATTGATCCCTCTACGCGTGCGACGTTGCAGCGCCTTTTCTGCTTCTGGTCTTGCTCAAAGCGACTGCTGCTCAAAATGAGTGCTGACCCACACGCCACTTGCCGTCCGCGATGGTTTCGAATTTGACTCTGCGGCCGCGTTGGCGTACCATGTGCTCACCGCCTGCATCAAGCCATCGAGCCAGGTTCTTGCATTGGCTGACATCAAAGACCTCGAGGTCTCTGCAGCCTTCCACTACAGCCTCGACCCCTGTACCTGTCACACGAACACAACCGCGTACCGAGAGATTGCGGAGCTCGAGTAGGTGGAGTGATATGCAGCGAAGAGATGTGTCGGAGACAGCCGAGCCGCAGAAAGCAAGATTGAGGTGCGTGAGATTTGGTAGACCGAGGGCAAGGACTTCTGTTGCAGTGTCCGAGAGGGCACAACAAAATGACTGGGCATTGGTTAGTCACGGACTCGTTGTTGGACGGGGAGGGCGACTCACAAGATCCAACTCCCTCAGCCCCTTGGCGGCATTTGTCAGGTAAACAATCGCGTTGTCAGTTAGATAGGTACAATCAGCTAGGCAGAGCTTCTGCAACCGGGGGAACGGGTACACGCTCCAGTGCTGGAAGCCGACGTCCGTGATGGTTGTACATCGAGTGAGGTCGATAGCTTCGATCCGATTCGCCGCGTGAACGGCAATGTGTGCCATTGAGCGATCTGTGATGTGCTTGCAGTAGCTGAGCGTAAGACGTCGCAGCTTTGGACAGCCCACCACGGTACCAGGGGCTAGAGGTGCGGGTCCTGACTGGCCGTTGGCTCCGCCCTTGCCCTTCTGGCGACTATTTTGAGCTTGTTGCTGTGCGTGTGCCATGGCCATCTGGGGTGGATGATCCGGTACGACCCAGCCAATGACGCGTGCAAGAAGGTTGTCACCCACTTTCCTGCAATTGCTGAGGTCGACCTCCTCGAGTCCTTTGGCTTTCTGTACCATCTCAAGTACTGCTGGCCCGGTGATATCCCAGACACTTTTCATGCGCCAAACTCTTACACCAGGCGCGCAGATCCTTGCCAATTCGCCAAAACCCTCGTCTGTTACGTGGAAGCAATTGCTCATGTTGATGTTCTTGGGTCGCGTGCCGACAAATGGGCAGATGATGTCAACTAATGTTCGATCCGTGACTCTACGGTTATATTTTGCAAGATCAAGATCGTGAAGAATATCCGGCGAAGTTGAGATGAGCTTGTGCCAATGCGACGAAATCTGCCGCAATTGCATGAGTTCGTACAGATCAAAGTTTTGGAAGATGTGAACCAGCACAGAATCAGGGAGAAAGCCTCTGCTGAAGCGACTTGGTTTCCTTATCATGCGCGGGCGCTTGAAATCAAAGGCAGGCTCGGGAGGTGTCGACGCATGCTTCGGAATGGGCGACGGCAAGAGGGGAGTGCCTAATGGCGGTGTGCCCAGGGGTGAGCCAATAGGTGATGGATCTTTCGAGAAGCTGGTCTTGGTGGGACTGGAGGGTGAGTCGGGTGGCGGAGGGGCAAGTGAACCCCGTCTCGATCTAGAGCGGACATTGTCTAGGTCAGTGTTAAGAAACGGGTCTGGATCAAAAGGCTCCATCATTTTCTCATCTCTGCGTGGTGGAGTGACTGGTAGATCGGCATCGGGAAGGTCGCTGAACGTCACTGTTGGCACACTCTCTTTTCTTCTTGGAGTCCGTGGGCGCTTGGTGTCTGCAATAGCCAGCTCGTCAATCTTGGGAGTGCTCTCCGAGTCCGACATGTGCACATCATTATCTTTTGCAGCTTCAAGCCGTTCTTTGGCCACCAGCTCGACCTGTCGACGGACATCTGGCGTGCACTTGTCCCACAACTGGGTGAGTGTATCTCCGCTGATCATCAGACACTCGACCGATGAAACTGACCGTACAGTAGCGGTACGGCGTGGTGCCAGAGAAAGACTAACGACCTCACCAAAGTACTGCCCTCCTCGCAACCGGGCTTTGACCTCGTACAAGTTGTGCTCGCCAGCGGCTATTGACCTGCGTCTGCCCTGATCGAGGGCTGTGTGTCCGTTGGGCTGAGCGGGCTTGACATTGACGATTTCCACCTCGCCTTTGACGATGAAATAGACGTCGCGGCCCGATGTTCCCTGTTTGATGATGTCGTAGAAGGGAGGGAAAGAACAAGGCTGCGCACGCATTCCGAGGAAGTGGAGAATGTCGTCGGGAAGCTCGGAGAAAAGCGGCAGCTCTTTCAGAAGCGAGCGCACATGTACGTCTATACTGCCAAAGGCGCTGTTGGCCGCGGCTTCGGTCAAGCCAGGACTGGGTGACTTTCTCTTCTTGTAGGCGTTGACGGCTTCTCCGTCACGCAAAGTGCCGCTCTCGGCCATGACTACATCGCCGTCCTCGCGATCTCGCTTTCCTGTAATCTGACGGACAGGAGCACTGGGCCGTTTGCTGCTGGCTCCCATTTCCTTCTTCTTGCGCTCCAAGATGGCCAGACGCTCCTTGGCCTCGTCCATGATGGCTCGCTGGACCTCTGGGAACTTGGGCAGCTCCTTCATGAGGTCCTCCTTATTCAGACGCACGACCAGCGAGCGCATGTTGGCAATGATGGTGGCGGTGCGTGGGATATCCATGAGGATTCCAATCTCGCCAAAGAAGGCGCCGGGCTTCAGTTCGGCGTAGGTGCTCTCCTGATCACGCGAAGTGACCCTCATGGCGCCGCGGACCAGCCAGTACATGGCTTTGCCCGTCTCGCCCTCGGTCAGGACGGTGTCGTGTGCCTGGTACAGGGCAGGCTTGAGGTGCATGCCAATGGCGGCGAGGAAGGTGTCTGGGGCGGCCTGGAAGAGGGGGAAGGAGCGCAGGCGGTCGAGCAGGTCAAGAGGCAGGCCATGGATGGTGCTGGCGGTGAGCGGTGACGGGCGTATTGGGCGGGCAGGATTGGAATCGCTGTCGAAGGCGCGCACCATGGCGAACGAGTCTGGCACAGCGACGCCGCCCTGGCCTCGCACCGGGCCGCCAGGCCTGTAGCGGCGCATGGTGGTGCAGAGGAGGCTGCTGCTGGCTGGAAGCGACGCGTGCGTGGCGAGCGAACGGCGGTGTGTCTGCGAAGCAAGCGGGGCGTGGACGGCGGTGTGTGGAGGCAGGAGCTCGGTGGCAGCTGGGCAGGTGCGGTGCAGTGGTGCAGCAGACCTCAGCTCATCGTGTGCGCGGGAGGGGGCGGGCAGGTAGAGGGAAGGAGGAAGGGAAGCAGCAGGTGGTGCTCGACTGCGAGAGTGCTGCGAGCCACCAAGTTGCGGCGCGTCTGCCCGGTGTGGTAGCTTGCTAGGTATGTACGTGCGAGGTGGGGCGCCGCGGCGGCACCACCCAGCAAACTGCAGAATAAGCACTGCGCTGCTGGCAACGGCAATGGCAGTGGTGATGGCAATGACAGTCACGTGCCTGGCAATGCGGCGCAGCGGACAGAGTGGCCTCTCTCGTCGAGCAAGTGTCGCCGTGACGCTGCTCGGAGCAATGGTGACGGTGGTGATGGTCGCGGGAGGCACAGGCACTTGACGAGGCACCGAAGGTACTGGCACGCTGGGTAGATCGCCGTCCCAAACACTAAACACTGGTCCATGCACCAACGCGAAGCCATTTGTACCTTGTACCCTCTGCCTCTTATCAGCGCCCTGCACCTCCCCTGCGCAAGACACTGGCCGGATGGGTCTTGTCTGCGAGCCGACGTTTCACTCCGCTACGTCACTGCGAGCCGCCATGCAGCCGTGTTAGACGTCCGGGGCTCCAGGTTGTTTCGCCTGCACGCTGGGGCTAGCTATCAACTGCCACTCGCACGAGCCTGCGGGCCGCTAGCGTTCACCCTGGCTTTAACATTCATCTTCTATTACAGAAACGGGCCGGGCGTCATGTCCCTTGTCCACATGTCGACAACAGCCTGCTGGTGAATCCGTGATCCAAGAACTCGTTGCTTGCTGTCCATGACCTGCTCCAAAATCACAACGTTCATTACATCACAACCACTACACACTTCATCGCCAGTCTCTATCATCATACCTCCGTCGGCCGTCGTACCCATCGTTCCTGTAGCCTTGCTCCTCTCTTCTACGCTCTCTGCCATCGCCATACCGGTTCTCCCACTTCTCGTCGCACTCTTCTCTTCGCGCTCTTCGCCTGTCGACTTGCTCTGAGACTTCTCTGGCACCCAGGCCGCCAATGACTGCTCCAGCAATCGTCGCCGCCGTATCGTACTTCCGGCCCTTCTGCGCCTGGCTGCCAATGAGACCTCCAATCAGCCCTCCAGCAACAGTGGCAGCGATGCGGTGTTGTTTGTCTCTTGACCGCGACCGCGACCGTGAACGTGAGCGCGCACGGCGGTCGCTCCCACGCTCCCATCCAGATCGCGGCGGCGACCATGATGACCGCCGGCGCTGAGGCTGGGGACGGCGATTGTCATACATGGGCTGCTGGTACTGCTGGTCAATGTTAGCAATGGCCCGCTGATTGCGTGCACACCTCGCTTACCTGGACTTCGTACCCTCGCGCGTTGTTGTACGCATCACTCCCACGCATCACGACAGCGCCAGCATCAGGGCCACGATAGTACAGCGTTTCATCAGACACATATCGTGCATCCCTGTCTCGTCGGCCGGTGTAGTCACCATCTTGGTACTCGCGTTCCTGCCGGCGATCGGAAAAGTACATCTCAGCCTCAGATCTTCTGTGAGGCTGTCCTTGTCGAGAGTCGCGATGAGCGCGCGTAGAATCGCCCACACGTGCGTTCCGGTCCTCGTGTTGCTTGTCGTTGCGGTGACGCCAGTGCCAACTGGGTGGATGCTTGCCAATCGTATCGAATATCTTGTCGTGGTACTTGTCCACAGCCTTATCGACACCCTCAAACCCTAGTTCCTAACAGGCGCAAGCAACGGATCAGCAAAACATAGGAATGCTACACCCAAGATCTGCGTACCACGAGCTCTTCATATCCGCCCATGTTGCAGTCCGTCGAGTACTTAAGCAATCTTAGACGCCGAACGTTCCGTACGGTCCTGCCTCCGTTGCGGTTATACGGATGCAGACTCGGCTGCTACTGCATACCATACATAGTAGGTCTTAATGCTGCCACCTTGAACCCTGTTCTGCCATGACGTAGCTGGTCTTAGCGGGAACGAGCCACTTGGCTGCGGTCACTGCGCGTTGATCATCAAAACCTGGAACACCACAAGCCGACCAAAACCTTTCCACTCAGCGTCGTGCTTCCAAGGCTGGCGGCCCTCATGACTATGGTCTTCTCTGTTGAGATGACGATGCAGTGGTATCCAAGCAACATTCAGGCCCACTGGGACAGAATGTCTCTAGGCGATGCATCAATTATCGACTGGATTTGACACAGCATCAGTACCAGAATGCTGTTCTTTTCGACAAAAAGACAGCATGGTGGTCTTCAGCCTTCCTGATACCCTCAAGTAGGTTCCTATAAATCGTACTCGTTATCTAGAGATGTCTGATCTTTTGAAACATTCCCTACTATGATTGCAGGACGTTCAACTCGCTCGATCAGCTGCTATAGCCACTTCTTTTCTCTCATCTACGTCTACTTCGTAAATTACAGCGAGCATTTCGAACTTTCCTTATGAATGCGTGCAGCGATATCGATGCTATATAATGTCCCCTTTCGAGCACAGCAATTTTCATTGCTGCTTTCCCTGTTCCAATGACCCCCTTTCGACCACCCAAGGAACTCACCTGTCGGCACCACATCCTCACCAAGACCCTGACCACAACATCACCATGGACTCTCTTTGGCGTCCCGCTGTGACTTCTTCCCTCCCATCTCCTTACCATTTCCCGCCGTTCTATCATTCGAGGAGGCATCAACATAAAGTCCAACGGATATATCCCAATTCAAGGGCTTACTTTCATACTGTGCCTACATCACCACAAACTATCTCTTCCCCATTTACAACATTTCTAAAACCCCATTATGGCTTCTCTGCCACCCATTTCCGCCTCAGCGATGACAACTCTAAACGCTCCGGCCAAAGCAGCAGTGCGCGCGCTCGCGAAACCTGCTTCCACCGACGCAATGACCATGGCCGTGATACGCGATGACCTCGACCAGCTACGCGTCGAGGTGGAAGAACTAGTATCTGGTCTGGAGTCTGACAGTCCGCATGTGGCAAGCACAACTGGCCCAGGTATGAAGCTGGTAGATGTACGCGCCGCGATCGCCGTGCTGGGTGGCGGTGCTGTTGTGTCTGCAGCATCATCGGCGTCGTCATTTTCTTCCTCGTCCTCAGCGTCGACTTCACCCATGCACACACCGGATGCATACGCGACATCAGTCCACGCGTCCAGACCTGCCGTTCCATCGGACCTGAAAGGAACTAACCACATCTGTCCAAACTGTACTTCCCTCTACAGCAAAGTCGAAGCTATCGCCCTCCGCGCTCTGGTCCTCGTACAGGCCAAAACTCATGTAGCAAGCACGCTACGCAAAGCCCAGCATTACTCGAAGATCCAAGAAAGAGAGCTGAGGCGCGTAAAGAAGGAACGAGATGGCGCAGTAGCGAACGGTTATGCGTCACTAGAAATGCTGAGGGAGGCATGGTGGGAAATTGCTGTGCTGAGGGCAAACGCGGACGCCATCGTCAACAAAGACAAGAGAGAAAGGTTAAAAGAAGATCACAAGGTTTGGGAAAGCGTGGAGATGAGCGCAAATGAGGGTGAGCACACTCCTGTGCAGCAACAATATCGCCTCCACTGCAACCACGACCGCGATCAAGAAGGGGACTTGCATCGCGGAACCGAACACGTCGTCTCCAGTTTATATTCTCAGTCTCATTCCTATCCAGACCCGACGGGATTCAATATCGAAAACCTCCTCAGCTTGCTCCACCACCTCTCAGCAGAAAACAAACGCCTCGTGAATGTGGAAGCAGATTGTCAGGCTTTGTTAGAAGAGCGACAGGTGTTACCGTGCGGAGAACAGCGGGGAGGGGAGGACGACGAGAACAGAGAAGGGGGAGGGCAGTATCACGGTGATGCATGGACTTTGGACAGATTACACGAGCTAGAAAGGCGGAACGCATATTTGGAGCACAGGCTGCGGCTAGGCGAAGAGGAACGATCAAGGATGGGCTCGACCACAAATCTGTATGCTGACAGCGAGACAAGACAAGAAAATGAGGCAAGTATAAGGAGCCCCCAAGTACGAGTTCGGGGAAGGGGGTGGAATTTGAATCTGAGCTTGAGGGGCCAGAGAAAGAAGGAGGACGTGGAAGAGGGGTTTTGAGCACGAGAGCCGTCTGTTGTGTTGACAATGCCTTAAGGATCGAAAAACTATCCGTACTGTGTGTGCTATGCTTGAATGCTTGAACACCATAGTAACGTGTTGGCTCGCTGCACCATCATCTGTGAAAGACCTTTGCCCTTCTCATCGTTCTGAATATGGCACTACTCGAGTTTTTATCCATATCTCTCACCACTGAGGGCGCGACCTGTTCGCCAACAGCCATCCATCTGCCTCGTGAGGAAATGTACAGGGCACGATGGGACAATGACCTAGGACATGCCTCAGGCTGCACCGCCACCTTGCACACATCTCGTCACTCTCGGTGCAGCTACGGCAGCGCGCCTTGTTATCGCAGGAGATGTTCTTGGCATAGCACTCGGAGCAGCCCATGACGTTGGGGGAGAATTTGGTATTCTTCTCGGGTTTAACGAGGTGCGCGGCGCCGCGAAGAGAATGGGTACCAGAGGCGCGTGCGAGACGGGCTAACGCGTCTTCCAGCCGTTTCTCCTGTTGCTTGGACTTGTTACGTAGGCGATCGCAGGTGCTAGTCTTCTCAGATAGCTGACCTTGAAGGTCGTCGACTTGGTCAAGCTTGTCCTGAAGGGACTCGATTTTGTCTTCGAGATTTCCCACCTTGATCTGCTCGGCAGTGTATTTCTCCTTGATAGACTGGAGCTGCTTTTCGCGCTGACTGAGCTGATTGAGTCGATTTTGGGCAAGGTTCTTGTATTCGCCGTCATCAGTCGCCTGGTTGAGCTCCTCCTGAAGTTCTTCGATTTTTTGCGAGAGTGTTTGGATCTTACGATCTTTGACATCACTGTTCTTCAAAGCAGCCTGTAGAAAGTCACGCTCGGCAGCGACTTCTGAATAATCTTTGCTCAGACTCTCAGCTGTCTCTAAACGCTCATGTGCTCCGTCGAGGTCGAGCTGCAGCTGCTTGATCTGGATCTCTTTATCAGAAAGAGCACGGGCCATGGTAGCTTTCTGGGTCCTGTTGGCCTCATTTTGGTAGTGCAACTTGCCGATCTGAGCTTCCATTTCAAATTTGTATTCGTCAACTGGTCCTGCGATCTTCTGTTTTCCGAGGCGTGCGAGCTTGGTTTCAAGAGCACGCTTTTCTTCTTTGAGGGCATCCATGTCTTTGCCCATGGCTTCCCAGACATGCATTGCAATGCGTACGGCCGGTTCTTCAAGGATCGTAAGCTTGTTCGACGGAGTGGGCGAAAGAGGGGCGATGGGGCCGATGTGTGCAGGATGCACCATGGGAAGCTGGAGGGCGGGCAGCAGTAAGTCGACAGCGTTGTTGTGTTGTTGCGCGGTCACGTCTTCGTTGCTGTCGTCATCATTTTTCTCACTGCCGACCGATGCATTCTCAAGCTCTTGCAGCATCGACTCGAGGCGGCGCATGTCTTGCTGGCTATACGAGGTGATGGGTGTAGCATTGGCCGCAGGAAGTGTGCAAGCTTGTTCTTGCAGGAAGGCGGCGACTGAACCATCAGATCGATACGACTGAGCCGTTGGTGAGAGCATGCTGCTGTCACTGCCTACGCGGCTGGCGAACTGCATTGCTGGAATTTGTCAGTGCAGGATCATCGTTGGCTGTGCGAAAAGCCCACCTCCGGTACTTGCCGAGAGCGAAGACTTCAGCGAAGGAGGCATCGTTGGTGTGTACGGTTTCTTCGCCCTCATAAGGACTGTCAGGTCGGAGAAGCTGTCATGATATTCAGGTGCGCGCCGACCAGAAGCCATATGCATACTGCTGGGGGTAGGAACGGAAGACCCAGAGCTCTGAGCAGGGTCTTCAGCCAGGCTGATGAGCTCCTCAGCGTCTGCGAATCAGTGAAGAGCCTCTCAATGCTTAGAACCCTACGCACGTACATGATGGCATCGTGTCGATTGAATAGAGAGCGACAAGCGCTGCCGGGAGGACGTCTTGTGTGAGACGGCAGGTGGAAGGCGAAGAGCAGGTCCGGGGTTTGGCCATACTCTTGTGGGGAAGCTAAGAGTGGCAGTTGCAGTGAAGGTGCGACCATCTCGACGCGGAAGACATTGTGAGAAGCGGATTATAGTGAGGGCTCAAAGGCAAATGTAAAGATAGTCTTACTTACTACGAACACCTATGCTTTTCGCTCACTGGAGTGAGATCTCTATCATATCTGTTCATGGCAGCGTGGGCCAACTCTAGCAAATGCTATTGCGGTGGCTGTGGACAATCTCTACGCCATTTTCCCTCGTTTACCTGCCAAATTTCTGCATCTCCAGCATTCTTAACGGAGGATATACCAGCCCAGCCCAGCCAAAGCCAACGTAATTACCCATGTCTGCACCGTAGGTACCGACCAGGAGCGCAATAGGCCCGTAGTACCAGACCTGGGCCATGCAGAGAATGGCGCCCACCCAACCAACAACAAAGGCTACAAAGGCTGCCACACCCAACGGCAGCTTCTTTTGCTGATTCCACACATCCCAGTTCCAGCCCGTCTTGCGGCGGAAGAGAAGGTGTTCTTCCAGCACGATGGCAATCCAGATAGACACCCAGTACCCCATCAGGGCAAGGAAGTTGGTGAAGATCTCGGCAAGGTGAGCGCGACCAGCCAGCGCGCAAACGGTGTAAATGATGACTCCGACCGTGTTCCAGATCACGCGTGGCACGGCACCAGCCCAGCGACCGAGGATTTGGGCATCGATACCTGACGAATATGTGGGGACGATCAGGTTGGCGACCAGACCGAGCGCAACCACAACACCGCAGAAAGAGCCAAATGCGCCAAGTGGACGGTAGGCTTCTACTATCAGCGCGCCTTGCGAGATGCCATATGCAGCTTCCCAGTCTGCGTTGGCCAACATACCGCAGGCCAGACCGATGCCGAGCACGAATGCGAAGGTGAAGCTGCAAAGAAGGCCAAAGAGCGTCATGCCAAAGATCTTCAGAGAAGAGGCATGCTCGGGGTAGTAGACAAAGTAATCTGCTGCTCCGCCACCATAAGTGATTGCCGCAGCGAGTGTCAGGCCAAAGAAGCTGATCCGGTTGCCGATGATCGTGTCTGGATTCTCATCGCCATGAGACTCAGCAGACACGTTGAACTGCGGGCCTGCAACGCCGGCAAGGATGCAAAGAACGACAAGCTGCGGTAGCCATGCCCAGCGCTCGTAGTAGTGGAAGATTTGGTATCCGAAAGTCGTTATAGCCCACGAGATGATGGCAACGATAATGATACCGACCACGACGGACATTGTATTGCCAGAGACAGCAGACAGAATCTGCCCCGCCACAACGCAGTCAATCATGCCATACCCAAGTAACACAATGATGTTCAGCACGACCACGATTTTGGAGGGCCACCAGCCCATGCTGTACCGCGAGAAGATCATGGTTCTGTTCCCACTCTTCGGGCCGAAAGTAGCAATGTAGGCGACCACCAGGGATCCTACAAGTGCGCCAAACACGCTCAACAGCGCACTATCGACGAACCCCAGCGCGAATATCGCAGGACCTAGCATGCCCAGCGTGATATTGTTGGCTGCCAAATTCACCGAGAACCACATGATCGCGACCTGCGAGTACCCGAGCGCACGAAGATCTTGACGCTCGTCAGGCTCCACGCGCTGGATACCGCGCGCCTCAAGATTGTATGCTACCAATTGTTGCTCAAAGCTCTTCCACGCGCGCTGCAGCTTGCTTGTCGTAGTGCGTGGTGCCTCCTCAACTGGCAGTCCATTGTGCAAATTCGGCGCAAGCACTGCATGTTTCTCGTTCTCGATTGCACCAATTGCGGCACTATGATCACGGTGGTCCGTCATGTCGAGCCTACGCAAGTCAGTAGTAGTCTCACGCTGGAGGCGTGCAAAGCATGGAGTCCTTTCGCAGGCGTTAACCTGATCAAGTTCAGACCGTATTTCTCAGATCGACACCTCACCGTCCTCTCTTCCCTGGGGTTTAGAGAGATTGGAAGGTAAGGGCGAACACCGGTTCTCATGCGTTGCGAGTAAATACCTTGATCAGGCGGGGGGCTGCGGGGTGGCTCCATGTTGGCTGTGAGTGCCGTACGTGTTGAGTTGCGTGCGTTGTTGGTGACTGGAAGGTGGGGTCTTCGAGTGCTTCAGGAATGATCGAGCTTGCGATGAACAAATGACCATCTAACAGTGATTAAAAAAGTCAACGACGAGAATGGAACCAACCAGCTGAAGAAAAGTTATCCTGCTCAACAGACACGGGACGAACCCCGATCCCGGTCGGTGCACTGCCGTTAGTCTCGCTTGCTCCGACTCTCTCGACTGGCCAGTTGCAGACCACCAACAGCCACTTCATGTTGGCAAGACGTGATAAGACAGAACACATCCGAGCCTCGACTCAGGTAAAGTTTTGTACAAAATCGTTTGGCGGAGTCGACACATGACGTCTCCAAGATACTGTTGGCCGGAGCTTTTGTGTACCGTCACACACACACCGACTCTGTATTGAAGCAACCTCACATACTCGCTCACTTGCAGCAAAACTACAATCTAGTACCCATTTTGCATTACATCCAAACAAGCACAGCGGTATGCACCGAACAGACGCTCAAACTAAAACATTACGAATTGCTAATAAGTAGCATAAGCCTTCAGCGGTGGCTCAGTAAGCCTTTTCTCCGGGAACGCAAGCAACAACAAACCTGCGACTGGAATCAATCCGCTCGTCGCCAGCACGTCATCCAAATCCAGTCCGGACGCCGCATAGTCAGCACAAACCTGCTGCCGATTGATGCGGCTCACCTGTCCTGTAGTTCCCGGATGCTGTAGCGCGTCAACAATCAGCGCGTATGTGAGCGGGTTGAAGAGCACGCCCGCGTGCCCGTAGAAACTCCCTCCTGGCTGCAACGCGCAAATGCTCTGGACCTCGTTGTTCGAGGCCGGAGCATTGGGGCCGCCAGATGGTAGAAATGCAGACGCAGCCTGGCCTTGTTGAGGTTCTACGATCTCATCGAAGAACCCTGAGTAGAATGTCGTGGTCGGCACAAACGCTTTATCCCCTCCATTCTTCCTTAGTTGGCTGACAAAGTCGCTTGTGCGTTCTTGCTGAATTACACTTGGCGGACATGGAACCGCTCCAAGATCGCTGTTCGCGCTCAAACAGAGCGCGTTTGCCAGTACCGTTCCATGGAAGTCTGGTGACACGGGCAGGAAATCCTGCACGATATTGCGTGTACTGGGCCAGTATTTGAGCACCCACTGCGTATCCAGTCCGCCCTGGGACCATGAGACCACCGCGATTTTGCGCGGCTGCGCCACCGTACCTGCCACGGCGCTGATGTAGTTTATCGCGTATGCAACATACTCACTGTTGTTTTGCGTGTCGCCCAGCATCGCACCGGGGACGTTGACCCACGCTGGGTCCGCAAAGGATTTTCCTGTGAGCAGCTTACGGATGTTGGACGCGAAGTTTGTCCCCCCGTAGGACCCAGTCCCGGGGACGAACAGCACAGGCGTCTTCTTGCCATACGTGAAGCCCGGAGGGATGTAGATCGCGGCGCGCAGCTGCGCCTCCGGGACCGTATAGCTGGCGTCACTCGTCCCCGCCTTGCGAGGATATAGGCTAGCTACTGCGCGGTTGTTGTTGTTAATGCTATTCTCGCCCACAGGAAGCGCGCCTTGCAGCGCAGTGTCGAGTGTGCTGTCTAGCACCGGCCCCAATCCGTTCACTACCTGCGTCGCGATGCCCGCGTAGATGTCCGTCCGCGTAGGAGATACCCAGACCGATGCCTGGCCTGCCAGCACTTGTGAGATGGCAGTTGGTTTGGCAGTAGGCTGGAGCCTGACGAGCGCGGAGCTGAGTGCAGTTGGATCGCCAGCTGCTACGGCGCTGTCGACATCTTTCAGTATTCCGGCGACGAGCCCGAGGACACCACCCACGAGGGGGAGGACTTGGCGCTCCTTGATGGTTGCCGTGGCTCGCTCATCGATCTTAGACGCGGGTGTGGTGACCGGGATTGAAGCAGCGACGGGTGTTGCTGCAGGAGCAGCGAGCGAGACTGGGAGGTAGAGCAGGCTGAGCGCTGCCAGTTGTATATAAAGACGCATATCTCCGACAGCTCTCCTCAAGGTCAGGCGATGACAGATAAGCGAAACCACTTGACCAGAACCTGTGGTCCCTTCCTCCTAGTTACACATTATAACATGAACGGCGCTCAAGATATCGGCAAGTTTAACCCGTATACCCATGACGCACATTGGTACTCTATCTCCGTAGTGACCGGCATAGCATCGCCAATACAATCCCGCCTTGTAGTCTCTCTATCTAGCGTATACAGATCTACAAGATGATGTAGATCTGTCTTGCACACGCTCTTCTTTCGGCTTAGTGCGACGGGAGCGCATCTGGCTGTCCGAGTTTGCTACAACTAAGTCAGCTAGTGCATCGCCTCCTGAGGGACCGATTGGTGTTAGATCCACAGTAGCGGGCGCTTTAAATCAAATCTACATCAAGGCGCCGCTGACATGACTGCTCGCCGACCCCGACTTGCTGTGGAGCCACGCAGGGCTGCCGTGTGCGAGCACTAATGAATAGGTGCCGGACTTGTGATTTAGGATATCGTCACCGGAACGTATCCTTGCGGGTTATGGGCACTGATGACAATCTGGAGTCCGCGGTGTAGATTCTCCACTGGAGCTAACATGAGATGCTCAGTCCATTCGCCATTGCTGGCGGAGCTGATGGAGCAGAGTCGGGGGACTTCACTGCTTGACTCAATGGGCGATGACGGCGTGAATGTTGATCACCAAACGTTGGCGTTTTCGTTGCTGAAGAGACTACAGGCAGTCGTTGTTCTTGATACTAATTATTGTTATTATTGTAGTTGTAATGCTCTCTCGCTGCTGCATCAGTGGCATACTCAAAAAGCGTCTCGATTCCATATTCGATCGCACGTCATGCCTCCAAGCCTCTTACATGTTTAGCTCCCTCGCAAGCCTCTTTCTCCTTCCTCGATAGAAGCGCTCCAGCATCTTTCGTCGTTCTGCTTGCGTGCTGCTCTCTACTAGCAGTGCAAATTCAACAGGGTCGTCAAACCCCATGCTCTCTGCCATGGCGCAAAACTGCCTTCTTCGAATCCTCTCATCAGGACGGTAGCGGTAGCTGATCTTGAATTCTCCCTTCTCTGAGCTACCCATCTCTCTCAGTTCATCATCATTGACTTCTAGATCATCCTCTTCTTCGAAGGCTAGAGGGTGCGGATGCGTGTTCGACTGTTGCTGGCTCTGGCCCTGACTTTGGGTTGCCTGGAATACGCGCATCTTGGAAAGATCAATGTCGTTACGTAGCTCCATTGCTTGCTGACCCAACCGCGCCTCGACTTCGCTGCGGCCAATTACTTCTGAATTTTCGTGCGTATATTGCACGCCTGCCTTCGCAAGAATCGCATTGATCGGGTCAGCCCCGAGTTTCTTCTGATACTTCTTATGACCGCGCGATTTAGCTGCACCGTCGGCAGTGGTGGTAACAGTCAGGGATTCAGCGAGCTTCTTGATGCTTGCGAAGTTATCATCTTCGATCCCGAGATTCCTGTTGGAAAGAATATCTTCACCATCATCGGATGAGTATTGCGTCTCATCGAACTGGAAGTCTACGGCTTGAACGCCCGCACGGGATTCGGCTACGTTGGTCTTGTGCATGATGTCCCTGAGCAGTACGCTGTCCTCTTGGAAAGTGAAGAGATTCTCGAGGCCAAAAAGCTCGCCCTTTTTGCTCGCTTGGTCCATCACACCTTTGAAATAACGGCGTTCTTCAGATGCATTGTATCCAATGTTGGCCTGTTGCTGTTTATAGATCTGGCGTGCATACACAATCTCTTCTATTGTGCCGCTCGATACCAGACGGAAGACTTCAACATCCCGCGTCTGACCAATGCGGTATGCGCGGTCTTGCGCTTGCAGATCGTACGCTGGATTCCAATTTGGGTCTACCACGACCACCTTATTTGCAGACGTGATGTTAAGTCCCACACCACCTGCCTTCGTGCTGATCAAGAATACAAACTGCTCTGGATCGGCATTGAAGTCAGCCACGACTTTAGATCGCTCTTCGTATTTCATGCTGCCGTCAAGGTACGAAAGGTTGTACTTGGTTCCATCAACGTCGAATAGCCCACGCAGTAGTCGTAAGAGCCGAACTGAGTGGGAGAAGATGAGGACCTTGTCCCCGTTGGCATGCCAGAAATCCAGTAAACGACGAAGAATTTTCCATTTGCCACAAAACTCCCGCTGAGACTGTTTGAGGATGGCATCTCTGTTTTGCCAAAGCTCTTGAAACGTATCGGGGCATGCTATCTCTAAATTTTGCAAGTCTTTGGCTTGCTTATCTTTGGTGTCTGTTGAAGAAGGGACAATAAGGGCGATGTGGTTGGCGAGTTTCTGCAGGGTGACCATGCACGGAAACATGAACTTGGCCCACTTCTCGTCGATGCCGGGGATGTCTGTATAACAGCACCAGCCTCGAGATTTTCCAGATTGACAGTCGCATGGTTCTTTGGCAGTACGGATGTACTCGCATTTGTCACTCTCGAGGAATGTTCTGTATGCATCAGCCTGAGTATCGGTGAGCTGACAGAAAACGACCCGATCACTCTTTCTGGGGAGCTGATCGGCGATGAGGGTCTTCATTCGTCGGAGAAAAACACTGGGAAGAATGTTGTGAACAAGCTCCTGGGCTCTGCTACGCGAATCAGCTAACTGTGCGTTGGTTGCGTCATGTGCCTGTCCCATTTTCAAGGGAATGCTTATTGTCTGCTTCCACTCCTGTGCAGATCCGTATGCGCCCGGCCGTGCCCAATTCAAAAGGTTCCAGAGCTCTTCGTATTTGTTCTGAATGGCAGTGCCGGTGAGGCCGATGCGGCACAGTGCGTTGATCTTGTTCATCGCGATTGTGATTTCTGATGACTTGCTCTTTATGATATGGCACTCATCTGCAATGACACAGTCCCAGTCAATAGTGTTGACTTCGCTCTCATTCAGTCGATAAGTGTCGTAGGTCGTGATCATAATCTCCATCATTCCCTTTTTCGCTGCGCCAAGTACACCTTTGCGGTCTGCGATATTGCCATGGTACCTGTATACCTCCCACCAGCCCCACTTTGAGAGTTCATCTTCCCAATTCTGCATCAATGTACCCGGGCAGACAATTAGCACTCGAGGGTACCATTGCTCTGCACCATATCGGCGGATCTTGCGCATGCACTTCGCGTCTCGTTTTGTCGCTGTCTTGCCGAAAGCCGCTGTGAGAAATGCAATGACTTGGATGGTCTTTCCCAATCCCATATCGTCGCCTAGTATAGCGCCAGTCTGCTTGACAAACCGTCCATGTAGAAACCCAGCCCCCTCAACCTGGTAGTCGCGCAACCACTGTGCAATTGGCGCCGGTATGACACCTCCGGTCTCACGCAATATGATCCTCTTCCTCTTTCGCTGTGGCTTGATGACTTTGTCAAGCTGCGGTTTTTCGTCCGTCTCCGAGTCTGAAAAGTCAATATTCTCGAAACTGGGTGGGTACCGCAGGCCTGCTCCATGGAGTTTTTTAAGATGTTTTTGACGTGAAATAACATACTCAGAAATGGGTTCATCAAGGTACGTTGCGTCGCCTGCATCGTCTGCATCTGTACTGAAAGCTACCTCACGAGCGCCATGCGGCTTTGACTTGGGAAGAGGCTTTCGACCCACGATACTGGTGGCAGCAGTAGCTTTCGACTTTTTCTGTTGACGAATACGCACTGTTTCTGCGGCAATGCGTTTTCGTTTCAAGATCTTTCGGTTCTTGAAGTTCTCATAGGCGGCGCGTGTATCTTCTTCTGACCACTCAGACTCGATTTCAGGCTCGTCATTGTCCGTTTCCGACCCGGAAGTTTGTGGCTTATGTGCCTTGATTATGGGATAACTGGCTTCATCCTCAGAACCCTCACTGTTATGTCGAGCTTCCCCTTGCGTTTGCGTCTGTGTCTGTGTTAGAGCTGAAGGAGGTCAGCAATGTAGCCTTTGTCAGCAGACTAGCATGACGTAGTACCCTCAATGTACTGCGAAAGATCGAGTCCTTTACGAGATGACTCGACGATATCGAAACCATCGTCACTTTCCCCATCGCTGACAGAACCGCTTTCAGCAAAAGACTGTAGAGCTCGGTGATAGTCCTTGCTGGCTTTGGTACGGGGGTAGGACATGGTGGCAATTGAAAGACACGTACATCTTCGACAAGATGTTCTTATTAAGGCCCTGAATTCTCACTATGCTACAACATAGTTGAAGGACATAGGTTGTTGGCGTATCGCAGTTGACGACAGTGCTCGAAGACGCGTGACGCGCAATCACATGACATGGAAAGTGGGGCAAGGCGGTCCTCGAGCTAACAGATCCCTGTTCGAGCTTCGGATGCAATCCAAAATATCCAACCTAGCGTCATCAATTCATGTTCTAAAACCAAACACCAATTGCCTGCCATAGTTACTGGCGCTCGCCCATAGAGCCTGTCCTCGATTCTACAAATAGAGGGGGAACACCACATAATCTACCATCGCACCTACCACCACAATGCCTCTCGACACTTCCACCTACTCTCTTGCGCTTCTCCGCCTAGACGGCCGGCGGTGGAACGAGCTGCGCCGAATCCACGCACAAATCAGCACACAAGCCGCCGCTGACGGATCGTCGTACCTGGAAATGGGCAACACAAAAATCCTTTGCAGCGTGACAGGCCCGCACGAAGGGCGCAACAGCGGCCAGCGTGGCGGCGCAAACAACAGCGCGAAAATCGAGGTCGAAATCACCAGCGCGCCTTTCAGCGGCGTGGATAGGCGGCGCAATGCGCGCGGCGATAAGCGCACGGCGGAGATGGAGCACTGTCTGCGCGAGGCATTCGGGGGCGTTGTGCTGGGTCATCTGTTTCCGCATAGTACAATCAGTATTGTGCTGCATATTGTGAGCCAGGATGGAAGTTTGCTCGCTGCATGCATCAATGCGGCAACATTGGCGCTGGTCGATGCTGGCATTCCCATGACGGACTACTTGGTTGCGTGCTCGGCGGCGAGCAGCGCGAGTGCGAACGCGGCGGATAATGCGAGTGCTGATGACCCGTTGCTGGATTTGAACACACTTGAGGAGCAGGAGTTGCCATTCTTGACCGTTGGCTGTTTGGGCGAGAGCGACAAGGTGGCTGTATGTCTGATGGAGACGAGAGTCAGGATGGAGAGGCTGGAGGGCATGCTGGCTGTGGGAATTGAGGGATGCAAGAGGATGAGGGGGATATTAGACGGAGTTGTCAAGGGATATGGGAAGCGGTTTGGATGAGCGAGGCACGGGCGTAAGATAAGAGCGACTTCTAGGCTGCCGGCTACTCTATCCCGTTCCTGCTAAGCATGAGACATGTACTACATTGTCTGCTAGCGACTTGGTCCTATGGACTCGTTTGCACGTCGCTAGCTGCTCAACATGATAGGAACTGTGAGAGCGGGTCAGCGTGATATCCTAAGGCTCAAGTGCCAACAACATGGCGAACAGAACCCAGACGGCGATGAGAGCAACTGGGTGCTTCAAACAATTGGACTTCGAATGGCCACTCGGAAAAATCGATCACCGTTCTCCCGCTCGCCCCTAGCTTCCCCGATTCTAGCCCTCCGAGCGTGAGATTTCTTTCATCCTCCAGTCCAATGCGAAACGTTGTCCTATTGATACCTCAAACACCACTCATCTTCGCATCTCCCTCCTCATCATCATTTTTCGTGCGATCCAGTCCAGCAGTACCTCCAAGCACTGCATGCCTCAACTGCACTAGAGCGTCTATATGTCCGCCCATAGCCGGAAGCATCGGTCTTTGCTGCCCCTGCATGTGGCCTGGTACTGCCTGGTGACTAACCAAACCACCATACCCTTCAGATACGGATGACGAGCTCAAAGGCGCTGCATGATAGCCCTGCTGCTGCGCAGTGCCAACGTGGTAACGACTCCTCACCTGCTCAAGCGTCGGCAGCCCACTTCCTTTGCTCGTGCTATCCTTGGTAGGGGAAGTAGCCGTATGCCACCTTCTCTCTACCCGAAGTCCAGTTCGCAAAGTGTACGTAGGGGTTATGCTCGCATTACTGATCGCCACTCTATCGCTGTGGACCATCCCCTTCGCCTCGGTATGAGGCGGCACACCATACAAGGGCGCGGTTGGACTCGATACAATTTCCTTGGCCTTCCCTACAAAGCTGTGCGGCTGCAGCGAGATAGTTTGATGCCGCTGAATGATGCGTTCAGCGAGATCGTCGCGCTCCTGCGCTGTTATAACTGTCGCAAGCTCGCGTGCACGCTGTGTGGCGGCTGAGGACCAGTCTGTGCTACTGTGGTGAGGGAAATATGGCCCGTGTAGAACAGGCTGAACGTGACCAGAAGGACCGTTTCGCGATGTAGAGGTATTGTATGAGGAAGTAAATTTCTTCTGCGGAGGAGGGACATGCGAGTGTGGGGAGCCGACGCGCATGGGGTCGTGCGGATCATGAAATGGACGGCGTTGAGGTGCCTGTTGTGGGGCTGCCTGTGCTTGAGGTGTTGCGTACTGCGTGAAAGTAGGCTGATTGGACGTGCTCTGCGCAGGCTTGTGTGAAATTGCAGTCTGAGGATATGGATACTGCTGTTGCGGAAGCCGTTGTGTCTTTGGCAAGATTTGTCTTCCTGCACGCTGCTGTATTGTGCGCGGCGCTGTGGGTAGATGCTGCTGTTGCTTCTGCTGAGAAGATCCAGATACAAACGGGTTATTCTCATATGCCCTTCCAGTGGCGTCATAATAAGGACTGTTGTTGTATGCTGGTAACATTCGCTGTTGGGTCTGCTGTTGTTGTCTGCGCAAATTGTACTCCTCGAACTCGCAGTTTCGTCGGCGATAGTAACCGTCTTCGCCCACGGTGAGCTGTGTTGGGATGTTGGCTGCTGCAAATGTACCTTGTTGTGCGTACACAAGTCGAGGATCGATCACGTCTTCAGATGGGGCCACCTTTGCGTGCAAAGCAGACGATTGTGTTGATAAGACAGATTCTAGCACACAGTCAGGCCGGAGAATGCTTACTTCTGCGCAAAATACTCACCTTGGCTGACGTTTTCTGGCTCGGGCATCAGTTCTCTGATCCTTTGCTGTTCGTAGGCCACCCAGGCAGCACTTGCAACATCTGGCCTTTCTAGAAGCTCGTAGGGACCTTTAAGCTGTGCTCGCCGAATCAAGTACTTCGCAAGAGGCTCGAGATTATCAACCACCATTTCAAGGTCGGGTGCTAGGTTCTTGTGCCTGTGCATTATGGCCATGAAGACACGTTCAAATATCAGGTCGTCTCCATCGCTAGGATGGTCTGATTTCTTCAGGCAGAAGTCTATAGACCGTTGGACCTGTGCTGAGATATCTGCAGGGTATGGGAGCGTGGACGCGAAAGCGTAAAGAAGAAATGGTACAAGAGTTTGCCTGATCCAGTGATGCGTTATTGCATGCTTGTGTACAGCCATCGCGGCGTCTTGCCTGTTGGCGGTTGATGACGGGCTGAGCCAGGTTGTTATTGTCGTGGCGATGGTCCAACAACTGAAAACGTGGACCGCGAAGGCGTGAGGGTGAAAGAATAGCAAGATTTTTCCGACTCTCACGGTGAAGTCGGAATGCAGATAAAATCAAATTCAGTTGAGAAGTAGCGTGGAGGCCGGACCTACCAGCAAACCTGAGGATTAAAAGTACGAATAATGCAGTGATTTCACACAGAGGCTGTGCAGCCTTTGGAAGGAATCTTGAAAAACACCAATGAGCTCTCAGAAGTATGAGCAATTTCAGCACGCAGAGGTCACCCAAAACAACTGAAGTCCTATGGAGAATATGTGATCATCAATAACAAATGGAAAACTACTCTAGTCACCTAGCTTGTGCGATACCTCTCTCGATATCCGGAGACGCCCAGTCATGGCTCTGCTTCTGCAGCGACTCTTGCGAGGTCTTCTGGCTCGGCCCTTCCGCCTCCTCAAGCACAGTCACTTTCGTAGTCTTCATGATTCCGGCACCTTTGCCCTCCTCATCCTCTAGAATCGCACGCTCACTCTCGGAGTCGCTGTCAAGTGCAGACTCTCCGGGATGCATGCTCTTGTGCGTACTTCTGTGCGACCGCTTGTTTTGTTCGTATGTGTCAAGTCTGATATGGTTACCATTCGTTGAGCGTCCGTATCCATATTGGGAATTTGGCGTTTTGGAAGGTGTGAGCGTGGATGGGAGGATCTTTTGGAATAGACTGTCGAATGCCTTGCGTAGTGGGGGCAGAGATGCGATCAGAATTCCGATGGAGAGCTCGGCTGAACTCCAGATTCCAAGATTGACACCTGTCCAAGTTGGGTCTGTCGTCTAAGGACGCGTTAGCGGATTGATAGGAAGGCAGAGATGACACACGTACCTGTGTGATTGCCTTCAGCTCGATCGTTTTGAAGATTGAGCAGATAGTAGCACTGTGTAGTGTTAATAGTCCTGTCTCATATATGAAGGGAAGAAGCTACTCACGGGATACTCAACAAGAAGACTAAGCGGATGCCCCATTGTGTCTTACGCGACAACTGCACTTGTGACAGATATATGAGAGGAGCCGCCATGTATATCACGTCGGTGAGGATATTGCAGATACCCTGCGTGTACGACAGCCACAATGTGCCTTTGGCCCAGCATTTCCTAGGCTGGTAGCCATAGTTCCAGTTTGCTTCCAGCGGAGCGCATCCAAACAGCGTCAATACCGGTGCGAGGAAATTGAACGCCGTGACCAGTGCAATAGAAAACCACACGATAGCCTGATATATCTTGGAAAAGTTGAGGACCAAGAGCCACGCGCAGATAGACCACTTCAGGACTGCTACACCAATGATGTTGACGATTTGTGCGATCCAGAGAAAGTACGAGTATCGCATGATATCGATGGACGGGTCAAATATGTGCCGCCCCAGGCCAGCATCGACGACCACTTGATTGACAGCAGTCGCGCTGATATTGAGTAGCTAAATCGCGGCCCTGTTAGATTCTCCGTCGATCTGAAGTGGGTACAGAACCTACAGTGGCGATGATCAACAGGTAATCGCATATCATGAACTTGCGCCCGTTCATCAATCCATAGACAACCCTCCAAACAAGGAAAGCTGTGCTGATGATCATAAGAGTCCATGCTGGGACGAGGATCTTGATCCTCTCATTGGGCCAGTCCTGCTGAGCTGCGCTCGTGGGATCCATTAGTATCGACGGGGCCCTCTCTAGAAGCAACGAAAAAAAAGGTCAGCCGTGAACGGCAGTGGGCAGCGTCGATATGTAGGCAATTGGATCCAACTATCACAATCTGTAGGATTAAGCGTGGCCACACGTGGGAAATGCAGGACCGACGATTTGGGTACAGCTCACGGACATGACTGCAGATCTGAACGCAGGAACACGGCTTCCAGACCACATTTCAGGGACATTCCTCGCCACAGGGGCGTTGATCCATGTGCCGAACTGTTCGTGGTCTGACCTGGCTTGGAGCGAGGGTCTGCAAGGGCCTCTTGCGCCGATTGGAGAAGATATGGTGAAGAGTGGGGAGGGATGCCCTGAAACCATGTGGAGTCATCATGCATTTGATTCTGGAGTGGCGGAGCATATCCGATACTTGTTGACGTCCATTTGATGTTACAGATACAGACAAGGTCCTGAGTATATCATCTTTATCGACGACAGCTTCGAAAGCTTCTACGTTGTGTGGGGAGAACAGCAGCTCAAGAGTGACAGAACTCTATAGAGTGGAAAGCGGTGCCACCCTTTGAGCTTGAGTCGCGGACCAGGGCTAGCGAGTCGAACGTGATTGCCTGAGGTTTCAACTGCAAAATTCCCTTTACTGGGTCTGAGAGACCAACCTTACCTACTTAAGTGAGCTGGCCCGCTGTTGAACTTCTCTACTAGAGGTGATGCTCACGCTATCGCTGAAGATCGCCTCGGGCTTGTACATACCTAGTACTGTGTACGGCCATGGGGCGTGGGGGGATATGTACGTACGTACAAGACCTCGTTGCAATTTGCCCTCCGTCACATGCATTCTCGTAGCTGGGAGAACGCCTAAGCAATTGTTAGAAACAAGCTCATCAGAAATCGCCATTGGAAGGTTGATCAAATCCCGGCACTTCCGAGGTCCGCGGACTACCTACGGAAGTTGTCTGCTACCGGTTCTAGGTACTCGTAGGTACTGTATGCTATCGATGCCAGGAACCTGGCGCAAGAAACAAGTGAAGGCGTGCGACTGGGCCGCATGGACGCCTCTGCCATGGTTGCCGCCCACGTGCATCCCGAGAGCCAAGACCTTCACTGATCACGGATCGCATGGCCGGGGGGCTAGCCCGAAATGTATCAAAATTGCTGAGAGCAGAGCTCTGATTGGTGAAGAGAGAGATGGGTCCAATGATAGCTACACAGCTATGCCGTTCCTGCAGCTACTAGGCACTGACCTCGATTCGCTCTGCATGCTATGAGGCTCATCATCCTTCTGACATCAGTACCTAGTGCAAACGGTCCGATTGTTTGGTAACTTTCCGACGCATGGATGCGGTGTAGCATCTGGGGAAAACGGTAACAACGACGTTAATTTGAATATCAGAAAGATTATCTCCAACCAGCTCTTCCGTAGACATAAGGAGGACATATCTTCCAAGCGCAGGATTCCGCGCAGTCCGAAGCTCTGCTACAATCAGACCTGCAGCCGAGCTGGTGAGACCGGGAGCACGAAACCGAGCCGTGGTGGGGCTGACTTGAGTCGTGGAGCTCCGTCTCAAAATGTGGGTCGTTCACATCAGGAACTTCGATACCTGGGAAATTTCACGGCCGCAGATTTCTCACTCGATCGGACGTGCAGCGGATTCTGCAGGATGGATTGGAAGGTATTTCCAGCCGGCTTGTCCCCAGCGCCTAGGTGACGATTGCGCAACATTAATAGTGATCCTGGCTATAGCAAAAAGAGTTTGAGCATGGGTTTCTGTCAGGTCCGGCTTCTAGAAGCGCTAGGCTGTGGGGCAATTTTCCGGTGACATTCAAGCCTTTTGCAAAGTGGGCCAACGTTTGCACTCGTGGTTACTGTCCTGCACAATCTCTCTGGCATCGCATGATACCTACTGCGCCTGGCTTCGGGTAACGCGCCGCGCCGTTCTGACAGCCATGTTCGACTGTGTGGCGGACCCTAGAATGCATTGACCCGCCTGTTGATGTGCAATTTCGATGGAGACGTTTTTGGCCTGAGAAGCATGGGTTTCTGGGTCTCTAGCCCAGAGAAGAGTTGCGAGCCGCCACTGTTTGCTCCCAGGTATTGAATTCGCTCGCCCTCCGCTTTGCTGTGGGACTGCCTTATCGATGAAAGGGGCATTCGGAATAGAGCGAACTGCCGACCAGTCCCACGTGGCGCTGGAGCCTTCGACCAATGTCAACGCTCGACTCGACCATATAAGAACTTTATACGCGCAGCTTCTTGTAGCCTCATCCACCAGAATCCGGACCACATTCGCTGTATTATTAATTATTCCTGGATTTCAAGATGCCGGTCTTCTCTCGTCTGGCTGTGGCTGTCCAGCTTCTCAGCATCATCGTCACTCCGGCTCTTGCTGCTGCAACCTCAAAGGACTACGACTATGTCATTGTTGGTGGAGGTGTCACAGGTCTGGTTGTCGCCAACCGTCTGACTGAAGACAAGCGCGGTAGGTTATCATTTCCAACCGTACTCTATATAGCTGCTCATACGAAATCATAGTGTCTGTCTTGGTCATTGAGAGTGGTGATTCGGTCGACAGCCCGGGCAACATGATCCCGTACAAGGCCAACGACCTTACCAGTGCTAACGGCTTGATGTGGGATGGCCTAACATCTCTTCCCGAGCCTGCTTTGGGCAACGGGACATACAATGTCTTGGTTGCAAAGGTTCTCGGTGGCGGTTCGGTCGTGAATGGGATGGTTTACGATCGCGGCTCCGCTGCTGACTACGATGCCTGGGAGGCTTTGGGCAACAAGGGCTGGGGCTGGTCAGGCATGGAGCCTTACTTCAAGAAGGGAACCACTTTCCAGGCCCCATCTGCTGATGTTGCTGCGGCTTTCAACATTACCTGGGATCCTGAGACGTACGGCAACGGTCCCCTGGCTGTCAGTATCACTGACACCCAGTACCCTGATATCAAGGATTACTGGGCAGCATGGAAGGCTACTGGTGTTCACGTTCCCGAGGATGGCAACAATGGTGAGGCCTACGGTCCTTCCTGGTACGCCAACACCATGGACAAGAAGACCGGTCGCCGGGCGCACGCACGCTACGCGTACATTGACCCGATTGCTCAGCGTACCAACCTGAAGATTCTGACCAAGACCACTGCTCAGAAGGTCATCTTCAGCAAGAACCTGACAGCCACCGGTGTCGAGATCACAGACGCCACAGGCAAGACCTCTGTGGTCAAAGCCAAGAAGGAGGTTGTTCTTGCCGCTGGTGCTATTCAGACCCCGAAGCTGCTGCAGCTCAGTGGAGTGGGTCCCAGGTCAGTCCTGGAGGCTGCTGGCGTCAAGGTGCAAGTCGAGCTTGATGCTGTTGGCAGCAATTTCCAGGATCACCCATACGCCACTGTAATCTTCAACACTACATCGGTCCACAAGCCTAGCCCTAACTCTCTCATGACTGATCCTGCGTTCAACGCCTCGGCATGGGCTCAGTATGAGGCCAACAAGACTGGCCCATACACGGTCGCTCGTGGTAATGCGCTCGCCTTCATCTCTCTCCCAGACATGACTACAGACGTCAAGTCCGTTGTCGCCAGTCTGAACAGCCAGCAGGATGCTTCCTACCTCCCCAGCTTCTACAAAGGCAACAAGAAGTTGCTGAAGGGATTTGCTGCGCAGAAGAAGGTCATTGCAGGTCTATTCCAGCGCAAGGACGCCGCTGTTGCCGAGTTCCCCGTTCCTGCTGATGGCTCCTACGGTCTCGTCGGCGTCGAGAAGCCCCTATCCCGCGGCTTCGTTCACATCAACGCCAAAAATCCCACTGGATCTCCCGACATCATCCACAACGCCTTTGTCAACCCCATCGACAGGAGCGTCATGGCTATTGGGCTGCGCTTCTTCCGCACCGTCTGGGCCCGTCCTGAGCTCAAGGAGTACAAGATCAGCGAGATGGTTCCCGGTGCTCAGTACACCTCTGATGAGGACATTTACTCTGCTCTCCTTGCTCAGGCTTCTCTCTCGCCCACCCTCGCTCATCCTTCCGGTTCGTGTCCCATGATGCCTGAGAACGCTGGTGGCTGCGTCAGTGACACCCTTCTCGTCTACGGCACCAAGAGACTCTCTGTCGTCGACGCATCCATCATCCCCATCATCCCTTCATGCCACTTGCAAGCTACCGCCTACGGTATCGGCGAGAAGGCTGCCGCTGTCATCAAGAGCAGACAGTAGGCATCGCTTCCGTCTTCTTCCTGTATATAATTCTACAATTGAACCATAACTCAACCCACACCTCGCCCTCCCACCTTTTGATGCTCGCCCGTGAATCAACCCTGCCACGTGATGCGCTGGGACCGCGTCTACCAGTGGGGCAGCTCTCCTGAGTCGGGAGTAGTCTGCAGAGTCCATCGGTGGCATGCCACCGAGCCGCGCGATCGTTTGAGTCGCGAGCGCAATGACCGGAAGCGAGGGATCGACATACCCTGGTATTGTATTGTATTGTATTGTATTGCTTCCCCACCGATGAGACGACACATAAACGCAGACGAACGTCGGATCGGGATGTTCTGTGCCCTGGAGAGCCTGGACGCGACCTGATACCTGGTCCTGGGCAAGAACGTGGCCATCTTGCGCCTGTCTCGATCCGGAATATTGCCTTATACCAGACACTGCACTGCACTGACTTCTCTCAGCATGCGGCGTTGGTCTCTACTTGGTGTGCTGTATTCTGGAATAGCAGTTCTACCCATCCTTCTTCCAACCATGCGAGTCGCTAGCCAACGGCCGATGCAACAGCAAGCGCTCATCTGGGCAATACGCGTAGCCAACGCACCTCACACTTGACCAGCCCAGCGCTCAACGAGAGTAATGCGTACCTAGGAACCAGCATCACCACCGACGACATAACAAAGGTTGTGTAGTCCAACAGTCCAACACTCTCCAAAATACCTCAACATGTCTGTTCCCAAATCATCTGCGTTGAAAACATATTGCACGATAGCATTCATACATACATACATACATACATACATACATACACACATCTTACCCCCTAACTTGTTAACCCCTCAAGGTACTGCCGGGGCACAGCATAACCAGGGTCGTACACAGTAGATACTAGCCAGGCACAAACACCGCAGTCCGCCAAAGTAAGAGACGAATTTCCTCACTCAATTCTGGCGCGCGAATATGCTGTGTTGTTTACTGTGCCGTCTCTCACAGGTGAGTGGGTGCCATGCAAACACTACCGGTACAGTGCCCGTGCGCGTGACGCCCGGATTCGCGTGACGCCCGCTCCGAGCCTGCACTGCACCTGCAAAAATGAGGTTGTAGAGCCACATATAATAGTAATTAATATAAGATTATTTAGTAAAGTAATCTATAGGCTTATATAATAATATTCTGTTATACAAATTAATTATATAGAGTAGCTGTGCAGCTACTGCAGGTAGTGTAAGTGCAAGCAGGCAGAAGAGGCGTTGCAGGCTTTAAACAACTACGCATACCTACACTATAACATATAGGCTTCTGTTTAACTATAAAAGCTTTTAAAGTGTTATAATTACCTCTTTAGGACAATTGTAAAGCTTTTTAAGTATTATAAGCTTACTTCTAATACTCTCTTTCTGCTTTATATTCTGCTACTTCTTCTGTCTTTCTAGCTTTAACCTAGTCTCTCTCTTCTTTCTCTCTTGCTTATTACTTACGCTTCTTCTAAGCTATCTCCTCCTTATATAGCTTGTTAGCATACCTTAGTTTAGCTATCTCTACTTTTCTAAGTTCTTCTGCTTCTTCTTATTGTTATTTTGCCTGCTCTTATTTATATACTTTTTATACTTAGTAAGGTAAGTAGAAAGTAGCCTTTCTATAGTAATCTTTAAAGTTAAGAGGTTTACTCTTTTTCTTATGCTTCTTCTAAGTCTTAAAAATATCTTTAAGGCCTAATATCTTATAGTAGAGTAGTTAGTTTTAAACTAAGATATAGTAGAGCTAGTAGTAGAGTTTCTTTATCTTCTTACTACTCTTATCTCTTACTACCTTTTAAAGTAGAGTCTCTATTTTAAGCTAATTCTTACTAGAATAGACTAAAGAAGTACTATTACTACTATTAAAGGCCTGTAGAGAAGGTTTAATAAAGCAGTAGAGTATAATATTAGGCTAGAGGGGTACTATACTAGTTGCCTTAAACAACTTAAGTATTAACCCCTAAGTAAAAGTATTAACCTAGGCCTTCTAGAATAAGTAGAAGAAGTTACCTTTCTTAATCTAAGAAAGTCTCTAGCTATTATAAAGGTATATTATAAGCTCTTTTAAGTATATAGTTAAGAAAGGCTTAAATATTACTATATTAAGCAGCTATAGTATATAGGTTAAGTAAGAAAGAAAGATAGCTAGAAGTATCTTATTCTAATTATAGTACTTAATAAAGTCTATTATTATATATAAGCTATAGCTATTAAGAATAAGTAAGCACTACTTTCTCTAAGCTTTAGTCTAAGTAAAGCAATTAAATACCTGTTTAAGCTAGGCAACCCCTATATTATTATTTGTCTAGCTAGAAGGTAATAAGGAAATAAACACAGAGTATACCCCTAAGTCTATCTCTTCTACTTAGCTTAATTAGAGAGTGCTGTTAGCTAACTTATAGATAATACCTAAGAGTAATACTAATCTATTACTATATATACACGCTAACACTATAACTTAGGTATAATTACTATCTTATAGTAATACCTTAACCTTTCTCTTCTTCTATATCTGCCTACTAAATATATATTTAGTCCTAGTAGTTACTCTTATTATAAAGCCTTTCTTATCTATATTATATATATACTTAGAATTAACCTTATACTAAGTAATTTTAAGTTATAATAGGTTAAAGTAGAGCTTATACTTGTTATAGAAATTAGTATTATAGTAATTAGTGTCTATCCTAGTAAAATACTAAGAGATAAGATAGATAGAATAGGTGTTAATAAAGTAAGTAACTTAGCTCTTGCTTATAGGTTCTAGAGCTATAAATAATATAAAATTCCTAATTATCTCTCTTATAAGGGGTATATGTTAACTAGTAAGCTAATCTATATGTACTATAAGCTTAGCTTCTTATTATAGAGTAAGCTTCTGCTAGTTAAGGTTCTTAATCTCTAGAGCTGCCTAAATGTAAGAGTACAGCCGCTGTGGACTTGTATGTAGGTAGAAACCAGATAGATTGATAGCCGTCAGCTCTAGGACAGAGCTGTCCTTAATCTTATGTCTGTCCTAGAGTAGAGTTTTAACAATAAGTCTAAGGCAGACTTTCTTAACTCTAACGCTAGACTTTAGCTAATCTATTAACTATGTCTTAAGGCACAGGCTGCTAAGATGCTAACCTTAGGTCTAACCTATTACAGTACCCCCCTACTTGCGTCTTATTTATTTACACTCCCTCTATCTAAATAACTATCCTTACTATATTCTTTTTTACTTAATATTCTACTTTACTTATTAACCTAACTTAGTTATGTCTTTATTACTATAGTTACTAGTACTTACTAAAGTACCCCCTGTAATAAGGGTAAGCGTCCTGCGCCTATCTCTAAGGAGGAGGAGGAGGAGGATAACAGCATAACAAACTAGGTAAGTCTCCTATCCTCCTGCTTAATTTTATAAGGGCTTACTAACTACACATACTAACTCTAAGTAGCCCTCTTCTTTACCTGTTGTGCCTTACAAGCGCTCCTGTTAGGCTAATACTGTTACTAAGATAACTAATAAGAAGCTTAAGGAAGTCTTTAGCACTAATTATGCCTAAGTTATATCTATAGTTAGCAGTAGTGCCCTTCCTAAAGGTGCTGTTAACTAGAATAACCCTAGTATCTGCACCTTATGCCTGCTTAACAAGCTTAAGTACAGTTTTGCTAAGGGAACCTTGTGCAAGCCTTGTTAGAATAAGCATATTTATTGCTGCAAGGTGTATACTATTATTCTTTTTTTTTTTTTTTTTTTACTCTAACTTGCTATTACTAACTTCTATGTGGCCCTCCTGTAGTACTTAGCCTACAGCCTGCAAGATTGCTACTATAGCAGCCCTTCCTATAGACAGTGCCTAGTGCTAAATTCTTTATAAGACTTAGTTAGGCAAAATCTGTGCTAACTTTAAGCGCTATACTAACATTACTATTTAGAGGGACCTTCTATCTTAGCCTAGTAATATAGAGTCTGCTTCTAGTTATAATATTAAGTAGTCTAACTATAAGAAAGAGTTAAAGGATAAGGCTACTAACCTTTTAGAGTCTACTGTTCTTATATATAAGTTAGTTAGTGTTACTTATAATTAACTACACAAGACTCTTAAGAACTAGATATAGCTTAAGTTTATTATAAGTCTTTTTTCTTTTTTTTGCTTATAAGCTACTTATAATAACTAACTAATTTATAGTTTAGTAGTATATTAGTGTTTACTACTTACTTTAACTAGCTTAATAATAGCCTCTATGCTAAGTTCTAACTTAATAGTTTTAATACTAAGTGTAATTATAAGTTTATTAATAAACTTATAGCTAAGATTTATAATTAGGAATTAGGTTATTATACTTCTTTACCTAGGCCTAGTAGTTCTTAGGGTAACTAATCTGTTTATTTATTTTATTATCTTAGCGTTAAGGTCCTAAGTATACCTTACTCTTTAGAGCTTCTTACTTATTTTCTTCTTTTTAGTGTATAGTATTTAGTAAAAGCTATTAGGCTTATAAACTTTAATTTAATCTTCTCTTTTTATTATCTACTTACTTCTTCTTATAACTGTCTCCCTATACCCCCTTTATTATTCCTAATCTAGAGTCTTATCTCTCTCTTCTTCTTTTAGATTAGGTATAGTGTATATATGCACACTTATAGCGCATGTAGCACACTAAAGTTAGGGTTAAAGTTAGCTAGTAAGTTCCTAGCTAGGTCTTAATATAGCATTATTAATGCTAACTATTAGTCTAGGGCCTTTAGTTATTAATAATTATAGCTTAGCTCCTAGGTCCTAGCTGTATAACTAGCCTACGCTACTAAGTATTCCTTATCTTACCCCTTAGGGCCTACTACTTGCTCTGCGCATATTTGTTTAACTTGTTATTTTTTAGTAGATATCTTATTATTATTTATAACTAATAAAGGGGGTTATTAATTATTATTACTAAGTTATTCTAGTAGGGAGTTTTATAAGTAAAGGCAGAGTCTATCTATATAGAACACTAAGTGTATCTTTCCTAGTATATTTAACTTAATATTATAAAAGGAGACTACCTTAGTTACTATAAACTTCCTGTTCTTCTAATCTAACTTTTAGTATCTCTAGTTATTAGAGAAGTAGTTTCTTAACTTTAACTAAACCTTGTCTTCTACTTAGACCTATAGGGACACCTTGTAATAGCAATTAGTATACTATTCTTATTTCTGCTAGAATTCTGCTATCTTTAATTAGATAAACTAGAAGGTTTCTTTAAACTTCTTAACTAAGGCTGTTGTAGCTTTTGTAGAGTCTTATGCGCTCTAATTAATAGAGTTAGCTACTTCTTTAGTGTTAATCTGCAGGAAGTCTATATTATACCTGTGCTAGAGGATGAACAGGCTTATGCTAATAGAGGCAGCAACTTGCCCCTAGATAGAGATCTAGGCTACTAGTACTAGCTCTGCCTAGTCTTGTTAGTCCTACCCTACAAACGCCCTTAGCTATACTTCTATAACAGAATTTATTTATTTAGTAGCCCTATTAGTCTGTAGGTAGTAGGCTATTAATATCTACTAGGAGATCCTTAGTAGCTTACATATAGTTGCCTAAAATTTGCCTATAAACTAGGTTCTACAATTAGTTACTATAGCATCTAGCAGCTAGTAATAGGTAATAACCTTGTTAATAAAAGCACAGGCTACTATTTCTACTATAATATCTAGTAGGAGGATAAGTACTACATCCTTTAATAATTAGTCTGTAACTACTATTAGGTTCTAGTTGCCCCTACTCTTAGGTAGGTTAGTAATAAAGTCTATAGACAGTTCCTTCTATATCTGCTCTAGTAGTAGCAACAGCTTTAGGAGGCCCTGCTTTAGTTCTTTCTATAGTTTAGTTCTTCTGTATATATTATAGTTCTCTACATATCTTTAGATTAATAAAGCTATATTAGGCTAGAAGTATGTTCTAGCAATAATAGCGTAGGTATTCTTGTATCTAGGGTGTCCTGCTATAGTAGAACAGTGCAACTTGTTAATAATCTGTCCTCTTAGCTCTTCTCCTTCTAGGACCTACTTCCTTCCTTAGTATAGGAGTTGCCCTTGCTTATCTAGTGTATATTCTAATAATAACACTTTAACTCTAAGGTAGGGGGGGAATTTCTAGGCCTTATTCCTTAAGGCTTACCTAGCTAATTAGTAGGTCTTATTAGTTACTAGGGCTCTTTCCTAGTCCTATTCTAGCTTCTTAATTTTATTATAAGGGGTAGTGCGTCCTTTATTTAGTAGTTCTTAGGTAACTTAGCTCCTAGTACTAACCTAGTAGGACTTTATTGCTAGGGCTTTAGTAATAAGCTAACAGTCTAAGGCAAAGGGGACATTAGCTCCTACCTCTCCTTCTTCTAGCTTAGGTTATTCTATATAAGTAAATAGTTTTAGTAAGTAGAAATACTAAGTGTAGTGCCTCTTGTTATTATTACCTATAACTGTATACTCTTCCTAGCAGAAGAGTGTGTTAGCTCTACTATTAACTTTCCTTAGTTAGTAAATAAATGTTAGATTATACTAGCTAAAGAGGCTTAATTATTATATGTGTTGTTTAGACAAAAACCTAGTCTTATAGAAGTACTTTAGGTTCTTGTAGTCTATAATAACTGTAAACCTTCTAACCTGCCTTAACTCTATAGACTATTTAGTAATACACTTAATTATAGTAAGTATCTCCTTATTATAAATTATATAGTTTACCTCTGCTGTATTATTCTTTACAGAAAAGTACGCAGTAGCACATAGCACACTATCTTTCCTGTATTATAATAAGACTCCTCCTATAGCCTATCTAGATGTGTCACACTCTAGGACTATATCTAGTTCTAGATTAAATTTAGTAAGTGCAGGTTCTTTTATAAAGGCAGCCTTTAAGTCCTAGAATACTTTATCTTAGGCTAGCCCCTACTTAAAGTCTACCTTTTTCCTTATTAAGCTTATTAAAGGCCCTACTATTACTAAAAAGTTATAGATAAACTGTTTATAGAAGTTAGTAAACCCTAGAAAGCTACAAACACCCTTAACTGTCTTTAGAGGTTCCTAGTCCTAAATTGTAGCAACCTTAGCTAAGTCTATTTATATCCCTTTCCCTACTTCTAATATAAAGCTTAGGTACTTAGTTATAGTTACACAAAACTTACTTTTCCTTATATCTAAGTAGAGGCTAGCCTTGCCTAGCTTTCTTACAATAGACAGGACCCTAGCCTTATAGTCTTCCTTTAACCTATTAGAATATATTAGCACATTATCTGTATAAGCAGAGCAGCATTTATCTAGGTCTTCCCTTAAGACCTAGTTAATATACTGCTAGAATGTGCTTAGTGCGTTAGCTAGTCTAAACAGCGTTACTAGCTATTTATATAACCTAAACCTTGTCTAGAAGGCTATCTTCTATTTATTACTTTCTGCTATATAAATCTTATAGAAAGCTTATACTATATTAACCTTAGTAAACTATTTAGCCTAGGATATCTGTAATAACATTTTATAGATAAGAGGGAGAGGGTACCTATCCTTCTTTATAATAGCATTAAGGGCTTAGTAGTCTATATAGAACTATAACCTGCTGCTAGGTTTCTTAGCAAATAGTACTAGTGCTGCTACACTTAGCTTATTAACCCTAATAGACCCTTTATCTAGGTAGTTTATAAGCTTCTAATAGAGAACTAGCAGCTCCTCCCTAGATATATTATACAACAGCCCTTATAGTATAGTGCTAGGCTTCCTATCTTCTTCTATAAGTTTAATATAATAGTTAATATTAGCACTTCTATGTAGTGCTAACTTATTAGCTTTATCTTTAGAGAAGGTCTTATACTCCCCTTATAGGAACTTAGGTAACAGTGTTTATAGGTTTACTATTTCCTTCTTTTACAACACCTTCTAGATATCTACTATTAAGGCTGTAAATAAGTAGACTTTAGGGTCTTTTCTTGCTTTCTCTTATAACATATTATACAGTCTTGCGTTAATAGGTCTAGGAGTCCTATTAGAACAGTAACCTTCCCTACTTTATACTTGTGTTTTTGTAGAGTAAATAAAGAGCAACTTCTTCTTTAGTGCTATTATTACACTATATTAATCTATTTATAGATAGCTAAGGATTAAGTTATACTTATTTTCTTCTTTTAGGACATATGCCTATAACATCTCCTTACAGCTATTAATATCTATTTTTATAGCCTCCTCTATCTAAGTTGTCTTTCTACTAACTCTAATAATCTATCTTTAATTAACTTTAGTATACTATAGACCCTTCTACTATATAAACTTCTTAATACTATATATTAGGTAACTAGTATCTATTAGTGTGTGAGCTATAGTAGTATTATCTATTAAAGTGTGCAACAATATTAAGTTCCTGTCTAGCTATTTTAACTAGAACTGTTTAAAATTATGTCTTCTAAGGGTCTACTTTGTCTACTCCTGTCTATATCTCTAGGCAGGAGTAGCTAGTTTTCTAAGTTGCTAGACTTATTTCCTTCTTTAGTAAGTATTTTACCTATAGTAACTACCTTTACTAATATCTATATAGGCCTTTTTACAGGTGCTAGTTTGCACCTCCCTATATAGTGTCTGTCTGCTCTGTATTAGATATAGAAGTTATTAGCCTGCCTTTGCTTTTGTTCTTCTTTAGATTCCTATTTTGCCTTTTTTTTATCTTTACCTCTATTCCTAAAGGTGTAGGCTTAGGTAGGTTTCTAGTCTATTTTATTATTATTACTACTCTTATAATGTAACAGATGGGCGCCCTGCCCTCGACATCTATACTACGAGACGTCTCTGCCTATACCAAAAAGGTAAGCACAAGAATTCTAAAGCTAGAATTCTTAGCGTAGTATAATATATATAGTACTAGAGTAAGCCTTGCTCCTCTAGCTACATGTAACTAGGTTGTTACATATAAGTGTAGGGAAACTATATACTGCTTTAGCAGATATAGGCTCTCCTTATATTAACATCTACCTTTAGTACTTAGGTTATAAGTTCTTAGAGTAACTATTTATCTAGTATATTAACTAACACTATTTTGTCTTACAAGTTACTCTAAATTACTATTTAGTACCTTATCTTTAGATTCCTTATATTATTTTCTTTTATAGTATTATATACTAACTAAATAAATTCTGTATTAAATACTTTAAGTAACCTAGTTCTTCTTATTAAAATAGTTTATAACTTTATTTAAGATTATTCTTTAAATTAAGAGTTTTAATACTAGTTATCTAGAAACTTCTAGAAGTCTATTATAGAGCTAAATAGGTTTTAATTCTTCTATAACAACCCTACCTAGGCTGCTAACCCTTCTAGTTAGTTAAAGATATATGCTACTCTGCAGCTAGAGTTACTTCCTAACTACCTTAGGTAGTCTACTATTTATACCTTAAATATTTAGTATAACTTCTAATTACTATTAAACTTACTTATATTAAGTAGCTTTATATTCTAAGTAGGGTTCTCTGTTATAACTAGTGTAATAGGCCCTATAGGAGGGGTAGCTACTATAGTTATCTACTTACTTAGAATAGCTTACACTTATTATTATACTAAGGCCTAAATATAGGCTTGTAACATTATAGCCTAGCCCTTATTATTGCCCTAGCCTATCTAGTCCCTATTAGTAATTAGGGTTATAGTCTTATCTAGGAGGTCCTTCTATTATAAATAAGTTTCTAGTATTACTAGTGCTTCTTTAAGTACTTATTCTATAACATTATTAGGCATAGAGGACGCTGCCTAATATTGCATACTACTCTGTACGTCTAACCTAGTGTTATTACTTAAGCATAGTTCTACCCTATACTCTATTAGACGCCCTATAGTATTATTAAGGTCCTTTAATAATATTAGTATTTTATAACTTTATCTAATATAGTTAATAATTAATCTAATTATAAGAGTATAGCTGCTGTAGACTTATATATAGATAGAAACTAGATAGATTAATAGCTGTTAGCTCTAGGACAGAGCTGTCCTTAATCTTATGTCTGTCCTAGAGTAGAGTTTTAATAATAAGTCTAAGGCAGACTTTCTTAACTCTAACGCTAGACTTTAGCTAATCTGTTAACTGTGTCTTAAGGCACAGGCTGCTGAGATGCCAACCTCAGGTCTAACCCATTACACTAAACACCTCTGTGTCTCTGTGCTAACGTTAAGCAATTAATACTAAACTAATTAGCAATCTTTTAATATACAAGTTATTCTTCTAGTTTTAGTAATTTAATTGCTATAAGCGTGTTATTAATAGGTGCTATAGTTGTTAAGTTATAACGCGTTGAAGATAGATGCTAGTTTTGGTGATCGGGCGTCACGCGAATCCGGGCGTCACGCGCACGGGCACTGTAGCGAGAGGTTTGGCTCCGACCCCACACCACACTACATTGCGGAAGAGAGAGCCTGGCTGCCTCGCCATGGAACCTCTCTACACGGGGGATGTCGTGCGTTGGAGTGTTCAGTCGTTTTGGGGTAAGGGTGAGTGAGTTAGTAGGTAGTTGTGTAGTAGGTGAGTGAGTAGATGTATAGTAGGTATCTAGCAAACACCCAACAACAAACCAACAACGCATTAATCAATAGCCCATCCAATATAACAACGCACCAGAAACTGCAACACGCATTGACCCACAGACATGGCATAGTATCAAACAAGAACGATACGTACCGCTATCAAGTCTCAGGTTGGAAGGCGCCACCACCAGCACCAGCACTCTGCACTTCAAGCAACACCCCCAACCTCTCCCTCATCCTCGACCTCACCCTCTCCTCCTCCACAAAATCCTCACGATCAACCGCCTCCTCCAACGCTTCAAAGTCTCCATCCTGCACCCACGTCGCCTCCCCCTCATCCCACTCCCACGGCTCGCCTCCATACCGATTCAGACAGTAGTCTTCATTCACGGGGACACATGTCTCGCCTCCAGGCTGCAAGGCGGCGCTGCGACACTGCACCATTGTGCGGCCGAACGGGGCGTCGTTCCAGGCCTGCGGGAAGGGGGGGCTCCAGTCGCCGACGCGGAAGGTGGCGGATTGCACGGGAGAGTGTTGTGCGCGGAGGAATTCGAACATGGACATGGCGGAAGCGGTGTCGAGGGAAGGCGACTCGCATGCGGTGGGGCCGTAGAGGTATGGGAGTGCGCGGTACGAGGCTGCGCAGTTGGCGTGGGAGGCGCCGAGGAAGCGTTTTAGTGCTGCGGGAGGGGATTGCAGGCGGAAGTAGAGGTCGAGTGTTTTTAGGGAGGGGAGGCGGGAGATCTGGGTTAGGTGTGCGAGGGGCCAGGTGCCGTTGGGGTGGCGGGGGAGGTTGATGCTGAGGTGTTCGAGGGAGGGGGCGAGGAGGGGGAGGAGGGTGGTGTTAGTGTGGGAGGGCCAGAGGGGGCAGGCTAGCTCGTCGCAGCGGTATTCGAGGCGTTTTAGGGAGGCGCCTTGGTGGGCAAGGATGGTGGGGAGATGAGAGGGGTGGGTTGGGCCGATCCAGTGGAGCGTTTCGAGGGTGTGGTTGCGAAGGTTTGTGATGAAGGGGAGGGAGTCGATGTGCAGGGTTTTGAGCGAGGTGAGGTGTTGAGGCAACTTCTGGATGGCATCGAGCATGGACGTGCGCTTTGTGTTGATGCTGAGTTCTTCCAGTTGGCTCCAGTCCATGGCGTCGAGCCACATGTCCAGATTGGTTCTGGGCCGTCCACCCTGTTCTTCCCACTGCTTCTCCAATTTGTCATTATTCGACTTTACCCAATCACTCACTTGGAACCACGGAGATTCTTCGTCCCAAGGATGGTGCTTGCCCACCGGCCCCATACAGTACCCCATCTCAACCGCCTCTCCCTTGGGGACCGCGTCCAGACCCCCGAAAGCATAACCGTCCAGCTTCAAACTCCTCAAAGGCGGATACGTTTCTCCCTCCACAAATGGAAAATCCAAGCGGTCCCAATCGCCCCCTAAACAGTCCGGGTACTCGAGCCACACATCTAGCGTATCAACCGCAGGACACTGGGTGAGCGCGGAGTGGGCTAGCGTCATGTTGGGAAACTTGCAGTACTGTGCCTCTGGGTTGCGGAGACAAAAAGAGTTGCGGTGAGGTCTTACAGCCATTGCAGTCGGACAGGGCGATGAGGCATTCCATGGGGGGCCAGAGAACTCATTGACGCCGCGGACAAGGAAAAGGAGACGCGTGAGGATTTCGTTGATCATTACGGAGGCATTAAAATAGGCTGTAAGACGGTGCTGGTATCGAGAAGACTGATCTGTGGTTTCTGGCGAGGCATGAACGTAGGTAATATGGAGAACAATGAGGCAACCGTGGCTATTAGGAGATGGTGTGACTCTTGCCCGTCCTTGAGGCCTTCGAATGCTGGAGCCTAGCACTGGGAGAAAATTTGCAGAGTTCCTGTCCGTGCTTGCATTTAGCCGGACCACCAAAATCGTATTCTGAGGAAAGCATTTTGTGTTGTTGATGTTGTAGCTGTGGGGCGCAGTTGTGGGCAACAGGGTGCTAACTGAGCTCGATCTGTTCTTGGAACGCACAAGTCTTCTTGCCTTGTCCTTGATTACCTCTTTATATGTCCTTTCGGGCATGACTGGAGATGTCTCACTTGGAGAGAATTTGATCTGAATTTATCTTGTCTTGTCGGGGCATGCTCTCAAGCATGTGTTAGTCAGTAATGTGCACCAGAAAATAGAATCGTAGGCACCAGCAGGCCAGGACAAACATGTCTACAGCTCTAGTAAGGAAGATTGGTCGAGAATGCCATGCAATCATCAGGGTAGCGCAGTACTGTCAAAAGTCAGTGGACTAAGACATTAAGACAGGTGCAAACTCGAGGCTCATCATGTTCCCTAGTTTGAGGCAGTTTGAGAATATCGAAAGTGTTGTCGGGCGCGCCGCATTGTGTCAGGGGCGATATTGCCAGCGATGGATTCCTATCATGTGAGCCGTCTGGGGCTCTTGCGTGCGTACAAAAGACCGAGACGCTGTCTTTTTTTTTTTTTTTTTTTTTTTTTTTTTTTTACAAAACCTCTTAGTTCTATAATTCTTTCTACTCCTTGTCGAAACGGACGGCCGGCTGCTCCTTGATCCAGCTCAAGTCGACCTTGTGCCCAAGTAGTTCGCGGATATTTGATACGCCGTACTTCATCATCGTGGGGCGCTCAAGCGACAAACCAAAGCCGTAGACGCGCATATCTTTGGGAAGTCCCATAGGTTCCAGCATCTCAGGCCTGAACATGCCGGAGTTGCCGATTTCGATCCACCTCTTCAAACCCTTGTGGTAGCCAAAGATCTCCATACTTGGCTGTTTGTATGTCATTTCGATGCTCACTTTGAATGATGATGGGAACTTACCTCTGTGTACGGGTTGTAGGCGGGCTTGAAACGCAGGTTCTCAAGACCCATGTTGGCGAAGAAGTCGCCGAGGAAGCGCTGGAGACCTTTACAAAATCAGCCTGAGACGACAAAGGAGTGAAAATGGAAGCTATAACGCACCGCCTAGTGTTAGACCAAAGTCGGCAATGACGCCCTCGATCTGGTGGAATTCTGCCAAATGTGTAGCATCGACGGTCTCGTTACGGAAGACACGATCGATAGAGAAGTAGCGTGCAGGTCTTGGGTCTTCTGCCAGTCGGTGAAGTGCCCATGTGGACACAGCCGTAGTGTGAGTGCGGAGGACAAGGCGCAACGTCTCCTCGTCCTTGAACTTGTAACGATCTGTCTTTTGCGTTAGCCTCTGAAAGCTCATTGTAGATGTCATAGTTCAACGTACAGCCTATTGAGCCGAAAGCACCATCTTCGTGGACCTTCTTGACGTCATTCCAATACTTTTCGAAATCCCTAGGCTTCTTATCACGGCTGTCGCCTGTGGAGAACAACCGTTGTGAGCTTGCCTCCATCTGCTCCATCTGCTTTTCGCTGTGGGGATCGGCGCGCGGCTTGTCGGCGGTAGATGGGTCGGAGACGAAGAAAGTGTCTTGCATATCACGAGCAGGGTGCTGCTGTGGCACGAAGAGAGCGTCAAAGTTCCAGAAACCGGAGTCGACGAAGCTGGATCATAATCAGTTGACGCACGTATGGCTGTTCCTGTCATTCTTACTGGCCGGTAGGCATTTCGACGAAGCCCTGTGAGAAGAAGATGTTCCTGAACTCTTGTCTGACCTTCATGAGAGGGTGCAGTGCGCCGGCGTCCTGTTGTGCTCCAAGCGCAGCGAAGTTGTAAGGCTTGAAGTTGGCAGTCTCCCATGCGCCGCTGGCGAGAAGGTCTGCTGTCAAGTCTGTGTGCTCTACGGGCATCTCCTTTGCGTACTTGGGGCCCTTTGTGACGGTGTATGTGATGACCTTTGTGACGGTGACGAGCTTCTTCTTCTTCAGGTCGTTGAGCTGCTTGGGATCGGATACGGTCTGTGACTGTTGGATGTCCTTCAAGAGCTTCTGCATACTATCCTCTGGTTCTTCTGTGGCCACCAAGACGAGATCGGTGCCATCCTTTTTGATCCACTTGTTCTTGAAGGCATTGCCCTGTCCTACGCTCGCAGACTCCTTGCCGACAATGCTCTGTAACCAGTGAATCAGCGCAAGTGCAATATACCCCATTCCAGCATGGTACTCACAGGCAATTCCTTTATGGCGATCTTGCCCGCCTCTTTGACAGCTTTCCAGACCTTAAACTCGTGGCTTCCGGATGCTACGATTCCCTCGGATTCTGGGGTGAGAATGACCTGCTCCTTGTCGTTGGTCTTGTACTCGACCATGGATCGGCTGGCGAGTCTGTCGAGAGCTGCCTTGATATCGCGCTGTGGTACGGCGGGGAAGTCTTCATTGCTCTGGAGCGTGTCTTTTGTGTCGAGGAGGTCGAGCACGTCTTGTGTCAGGTTGCGGCCTTGGGATTCGAGCGGGACAGGTACGGGGCCGCGTGTTGCAGTCATTTTGGCGAGTATCTGGATCGTGTGTCGTGCGCGGGGAGCTTCCATCAACTTTACGTGGGGTCGCGCTATGAGTCGAATGTGGAAAGCACGCGGCGGAAATTTGGAAGGTCCGAGCGGACCTGCGTGCGATGCCATTGGCTGTGCTGTTGTTGAGAGCAGCAGCTACTTTGTCCTCGACGTCCTACATATGTACTATAGGTAGGTATGCATACACAGTACAATTACAATACTTATTTTCTTGGTGTGCATTTGATTTTGGACTTGCTGTAGGGGCGAAGTGAATGGAGCTGCAGCTCACCAGGGACTGTCTGGAGCGCATGGTGCAGTGCATGCGGATCATCTGGCTCATGCTTACTGACACTGTGTACCTAGCTTGTTACAAGTCATAATAGGTATTCAGTGTTGTATGAGTTCACTATATACATGGAAAGTTTACTGTTCATGTATGCAGGATTGACGGCTGTATGATGATGAGCAGGTGCACGTGACGAAGAGCTAGTGTGAAGCAGAGTCGACATGACTGTCTGAGGGTTGACGTATGCCAGGGTACGAGGGTGCAGAATTGATGAGCGGTCACGCCAACCTGAGCGAGGACCCACGGCATCACGCATCAAGATGCAAGACGGATGTGCAGACCGACGATTATGCCGCAGCGGGATCAACGTTTTGAAGAGAGGATGAGAAGCGATAAAATTAGCGATGGAGGTATGGCGGGCGGCGTGGATTGGCCAGACTCGACCAGGGCTGGCAGCAAGCCGCGTAAGCCCGAGTTTGGGCCAACCAGCGGAGGGGAGGCCAGCCAAGCGGCCAGGGGCGAAATTGACACCAGGGGCACCAAGGCTGTGATCATCACGCTCAGACTCGCTCACGATGGCACGGAGGGCACTACAGCGGGCAGGCGGTGGAGCAGAGGCAGAGAGGTCGACGTCAGCTTGCGTGGTCATGAGGAGGTAGTTAGTAGGTAGGTAGCAGGTAGCAGGTGGTAGTGCACAGCAGCAACGACAACAGCAGCGTCGAGTTGTTGAGAGACGACGGGAGCGCGGGGCTGTATCTGTATCGATACGGGTGGCGGAGGCTACCTACTGTGTACTCGCTGGGTGTGTTGGGGGCAGGGCCGGGCAGGGCAGGGCATGGCATGGCTGAGAACAGCCTGTTTGCAGAGTCCAGTACAGCCATGGTAGCGTCGTGCTTCTCGGCTGCAGCGCCAGCACCAGGCCGGCGATGCTTCTGCTCAGCTCTTCCATAGCCATACCTAGGCAATACACAGTAGTGATTATTACAGGTGCAGTCCAGAAGCAGCGCGGCCCTTGAGGCTTGTGCCTGTGCTGGTGGGTCGCTGGAATTCCTTGGGGCCGTGGGACCGTGGGACCGAGAGTGCTGCACTGCTCAGCGGCCAGCCTGCTCCTAGCGGCCTATCCGGGCTAAGCTGTCTGGGGCGCCCAAAACCGACCCCTTAGCTCTCCGTCTTTTGTCTTCGCCGTTGCCGTCCACGCCGTCTTCTTGCTCCCAGCGCTGCTCGCCTCCTCTCCCACCACACCCGTCCCCCAGGACAGCACGCTCGTTTCCTGCCGCGCAGTCAATTTCGACGCACCACCACCCGCAGACACTTGCAGCCCACCCGCAGACCACCCGCCCCTGCCCTGGGCACTGCCTTGGCCGCACATGCGATAAGCGCACTCGCCCCTCGACCTCGACCTCGACCTCGACCTGACTGCCCGTCCGCCCACCCACGCCCACAATGGCCTCGCGCTTCAACCCCGGCAAGCTGTTCATCCGGACGCGCTTCAACTACGAGAAGCTGCCCGGCGCCGACAGCCAGAATGCCTCGCCACTGCCGCTCTTCAGCACAAAGTCATGGGGCTCCCGCTCCCGCCAGGCCTCGTGGGTCAACAAGGTCCAGCGCCCACGCTTCTCCATCGCCCGTCTCCTGGCTCTGCTCGTCACCCTCGTCGTCGTCGCCTCCATGGTCGGCGGCGGCTACAGGCGGCACCGCTTGAACCGCGAGCACGGCGGCGCCGAGAAGAAACAGTACCACTGGGAGCACTACCCACGGTAAGCACCGCCTTGCACACTCACGACCCTCACAGCAGCACAGCTAATTCGTCCAGATTGACCGGCTTCTGGAACGGCGTCCGCACCCTCGTCCCCTACGGCGACTGGGTCTCGGAGCAGGACTACGTCAAGTACTCGCAGAGCCCCAACCCAGAGGACAACATCAAGCCCAAGTGGCCACACATGTCCAAGGACAGCAAGGAGCCACCCATGGACCCCGTCCCCTTCAACCCCTACCCCTACGAGTCGGAGGCCTACCTCAAGGACCACGACAAGGTCGAGACCTGCTACCTCGACGCCGACGAAAAGGTCGATCTCCCCGACATCTACGCCTACCCCGGTATCCCCCAGAATGCCACCGCTCCCTTCTTTGGCTCGTACGAGGAGCTTGGCATGAACGACAAGGTTTGCTTCGAGCGATTCGGACGCCTTGGCCCCTACGGCTACTCGTACTCGCGCGACGAGGGCGGCCTCGACATGTCGGGCAAGTCTGAAAAGGCCGGCTCCGACAAGATCTGGAGCTGGGAGAAGAAGGTCGACTACCGCAAGGTCAAGTGGGCCGACGCCCAGAAGCGCTGCTACGAAAAGAACAAGCACCGCTTCGAGAAGAACGAGACGGCCGCAGAGAGTGCCGCCCCTGCAAAGAAGAAGGTGCCTCGCCACGCCTACATTCTCCGCACCTGGACCGGCTACAAGTACAGCGACTACCAGATCCTCAGCCTCCGTGCCATGATCAACGAGCTTGCTCTCAAGTCTGGCGGCGAGTACGATGTCCACTTCCTGATCCACGTCAAGGACGACAGCATTCCAATCTGGTCTTCTGAGGAGATTTACCAAAAGGTCATCGAGGACAACCTGCCCAAGGAGTTCTGGGGCATGGCTACTCTCTGGTCCGGCGCTCAAATGGCCATGTACTACCCCGAGCCCTTCCCCAACAACGTCTACAACCACGCCAAGGTGCCTGTCCACTCTGTCTACCGCAGCGCCCACTTTGCTCTGCAGTGGTTCTCCCAGGCTCGTCCCGAGTACGACTTCTACTGGAACTGGGAGATGGATCTCCGTCTCACCGGCCACTACTACGAGTTCAACACCAAGATTGGTGAGTTTGCCAAGAGGCAGCCACGCAAGGGTCTGTGGGAGCGCTCTTCTCGCTACTACATCCCCGAGCTTCACGGCTCCTGGAAGAACTTCACCGAGATGGTCGAGGAGGAGCTCTACAACAGCGACGAGAAGCCCGTCTGGGGTCCTCCCAAGTTTGAAAACACCGGCATGCTTCCTAGCCCCCCTGAGACGGAGCCCCCGACGTCCTACCTGCAGGACAACTACGAGTGGGGTGTTGGTGAGGAGGCCGACATCATCACCTTCAACCCCATCTTCGACCCTGCAAAGACCAACTGGGTCTTCCGCGACGACGTTACTGGTTACGACCTCGAGCTTCCCGAGCCACCACGACGATGCGCCATCATTACTGTTGCACGACTGTCGAAGCGTCTCTTGGACCTGATGCATCGCGAGACGTATCTGATGAAGCACGTCATGTTCCCCGAAATGTGGCCGCCAACGGTCGCCTTCCACCACGGACTCAAGGCTGTGTACGCCAACCACCCCGTCTACTTTGACCGCAACTGGCCTCTCGAGTCTCTCGACGGCACATACAACAAGCCCCCGAAGCCGACTGACAGTGTCTTTGGCTGGGGCGAGCACAACCAGCTGGGCAACAGCTTCTACTACAACGCCGGCTTTTCCTCCGAGTGGTGGAGGAGATGGCTCGGCTCCCGCGAGAACGACAAGGGCGGCCCAGCTGCCGAGGAGGCTGGCACCGGCCGTCTCTGCATGCGTCCGGCACTATTTCACCCAGTCAAGTACGAAAAGGGCTCCGAATGATATCTACGCTTCTCCCCGTTATCCGTTTAATCTGCGTTGTTTGTTTTTCTTCAGCGCGGCTGCGCTTGCGATAGACCTCTGCGACATCTCAGCGCTGCCACAACCTTCGACATGCGCTTTCATTGGGCGGCGTTTACGGCGTTTTCGCGACGATCGACATGTGTCTTCCGGCTCTGTACATTATTTCCGGCCGACTGTCGTTTCTCGACGTATACCTTTTTTTCTTTTTTTTTTTCTTTTTCCCCTTCACCGCGCGCATATCTCGCTCTATACATCAAAAGTCGGAGAAGGATGTAATTTGCCACATGTGGCGTTTTCGCTCCTTGCGACCGGGGAATCTTTTTGATTGGATTGACACGGGCTGTTTATTTTGGATCGATTGCGATGTTTTTTTTTTTTTTTTTTTTTTTTGGATTGAATTGCGAATTGTTTTGCAAGGCACGAAACGGGAGGCGGGAGGCGGAAAGCTGAAGCCCAAAGACTGAAGATTGAACACCGAGAAACGAGAATTGAGGATTGAGGATCCCCAGAGCTGGCTGGGCTGGCGTACGCTTGATACGTGTAGATGATGGGACCGCTTCCAACTGCATCGCAACGCCGCTGGTCGAGATGGGATGGTTGTAGACTATGAATCAATGGACATAATCACTGTTATTACTTTTCTCTCTCTCTCTCTCTCTCTCTCTCTCTCTCTCTCTCTCCATGCATTCAGTCCTGGAGTGGACCCTGCACTACATCACCTCTATTACCTCCATTACCATCATGACCACCATTACCATGATGACCACCATGATTACCATCTACCAGTATTACCACCCACCCTCTCATCTACAGCACCATACCACCACCCCCTAGCACACATCCACACCCTTTCCCACCCCACCTTCCCCTTCCCCTTCCCCATCCCCTTCTCCTTATCCCGCCGCCTCAACTGCTCCCAATACTCCCCTCCGACACCATCTCCGACACCAACACCAACCTCCAACCCCGTGCCGTCTTCTCTGTAGCCCAGCCCCGGCTCCGGCCCCGACTCAGGTTCCGGCGGGGTGATGCGCGGTTGTGCGCCAGGCCGTAGCACGACTCTGAGCGCGTTTTCCGTCTCACTCCCACTCTGCCTCTCTCGCGCTCCGGTCCGTGGCTCCTGCTCGTCACGACTATACAGACTGTACGGTTCGCCACGGCTGGAGAAACTGAAGCAGTCGTAAGGACTACTCGCTGCTATTCCCACCCCCACGCGCCTGCCCCCCTCCTGCACGAGGACGGCGCGCGTATACACGGGGTTATTGCATCCGGCTGCACAGGGGTGGGTGCATGTCGTGGATGGGTCGAGGTCGGGGTGCGGCCAGGTTAATCTCCACCGCTGGCCCGTCTGGAACGAGACGCCGCGGTTTGTGGCCGTAGCGGCGAGGAGGTAGCGAAACCAGGGGGGTGTGAGCGTGGATGTGGGTGTGGGTGTGGGTGTGTTGGGGTCGTGGCGTGCAGAATCTGTCTCTGTGTCTGTGTCTGTGTCTGTGTCTGTGTTGTTGACACCTATAGACGTGTCTCCAGATGAGGACAAAACCACCGAACCATAACACTCCCCCCCTCTCGGAAACACCCCCCACGCGCCTCCACACCTCCCGCACCATACGCCATGAGGCGGGACAGCGACGACGTGAAAGTCCGCCAGCGAGGGGAAAAGCAGTAGCGCGTTACTCAGCAAAGCCACCGTATCAGCGGCAGACGAGACGGCGAGGGAACAGATAGCCGCTATTTGGGTTGTGGAGAGGTGGGAAATAGCGCGTTTGAGGCCTAGATAGGTGGGTGGTAGGCTCGGGGCTAGGCGGAAGGTGTGCGTGTTGAAGGCGAGGAGCGAGGCTTCGGTGTAGATGCTGCGGCAGGTTTGGAGGAGGGCGAGGGGGTGGGGTGGATGAGTTTGTGGCGTGGTGGTGGTAGACTGCTGGGCGGCGAAGACGAGGGTGTAGATTTTGTTTCTGAGCTCTGGGGGGAGGCGGGCGAGGAGGGGGCTTTGGGGTTGGGGGTTCGCTGGGGGAGGTGGTGGTGCTGGTGATTGTGAGACTGGGGCGGGTGGAGAGGCGAAAGTGAGGATTTGAGAGCGCTTGAAGAGCATGGTTGCGTGGGGTTGATTCTTCATGTCTGCAATGCCGTCTGTGCTAGTTATGCCATGTTGGTGCCTGGAGAGGTGTCGAGTTTACACCTGTCTTCTGGAGTTGCTTGTTGCCTGGTGGCTGATGAACGTGTTGGACAGGTGTCGGTTGAGCGTTGTTAGGGAGCATAATCACCTCATTCATGACGGTTTTCAGCAGCATCCGTAGTACCTCAAATGCCTTCAGTCAAACCACGTCTACGAGGGAGCACGTTGAGCCGCGCGCCTATCGCGGCTAAGAGAGGGCGAGACCCACTGTGAACCCCTCCAGTGCGTCACTGTCCTCGGATTAACAATAACCACTCGATGCATCGCCCGTGATTGCTGCAAGCCCTCCCCACGCATACACGTCCGCAAACACATGCAGTGAAGACACAAATCAAGGCGCCGGCTGCTGAGTAATCCACCCAATCCACCATGCGGCTTCTCAAGTCGCAGATTGAGCAGAAGACGGGCGCTGGCTTCGCGACGCTGCTGCCAGAGGAGCCAGAGGACATGGTGCGCGGCCTCGAACAAGAAGACCTCAACACGCGACTGACTGCAGGCAGTGGCACGCCTTCAATCTCATCCAAGAACATGACCGCATCCGCGCAAAAGCTGTGCGCCGCGTGTCCAAGACATCCGACGCCGGCTCGACCTCCTCCCAGCGCATCGCCATGGACCTCACCATCCAGGTCACCAGCACCGACTTCGACATTGGCTCCGGGCAGCTGCACGTCTCGGGCAAGGTCGCCGTCGAGAACGAGCATGTCAAGCTGGGCCAGCACCACACGCTCGACCTCGAGCTCAATCGCAAGTTCACGCTGGAAAAGGCCGACGGCTGGGACAGCGTCGCCCTCGAGATGCTGAAGGAGGCATGTGAGACGGAGCGCCGTGCTGAGCTGTGGGCTGTCGTCCTCGGCGAGGGCACTGCCAACATCTGCATGATTACCGAGCACCAGACCATCCTGCGCCAGCGGATTGAAGTCGGCGTCCCGCGCAAGCGCAAGGGCGGCGTCGACGGCCACTCCAAGGGCATGGACAAGTTCTTCGCCACCACGCTGTCCACTCTGCTGCGGCAGATCGACCTCCCCGCCGCGACGGCATCCTCCTCATCCACCAAGACACTACCCCTCCTCCTCGCCAGCCCCGGCTTCGTCGCCTCCGCCTTCCTCGCCTACATCAAAGCAGAAGCCATCCGCACCACCAACAAACCCCTCCTCACCCTCCTCCCCAACATTGTCGTCGCCCACTCCTCCTCAGCACACATCCACTCACTCAACGACATCCTCTCCTCACCCGCCATAACCGCCAAGCTCTCCGACACAAAATACGCCCGCGAAACAGCCCTCATGGACAAATTCCTCACCCTACTGCGCCTCGACGACGGCCGCGCCTGGTACGGCCCACGCGAAGTCGAGCGCGCTGTCGACAAAGGCGCCGTCGGCCGCGGCGGCGGCGTCCTACTCATCAACAACAGTCTGTTTCGCGCCCAGAACGTGCGCCAGCGCCGCAGATGGGTTGCCCTCGTCGACCGCGTCAGAGATGTCGAGGGCGGCGAGGTCCGTGTCTTGAGCTCGCTGCATGAGAGCGGCAAGCGGCTTGATGGCTTGGGCGGCGTTGCGGCTATACTGACGTATCCGCTGCTTGACCTCGACGAGGAGGGGGATGAGGGTGAGGTGGGCGGTGTGGAGGAGGAGCAGGGCGAGATGGTTATTTAGTAGAGATACCCTAGCGAATGGACAATTGCAGATATACACTAGCAAATACACACTACACTAGCAGAGACACCCCTGTTATGATCACATTCTCATCATCGTGTTGTAGTGTATCGTAGTGTATCGCAGTGTAGACTGTGTTAGTGTAGTGTACCCCATCGCCTTAAACCTCTCCATACTACATAGTACATCTTATCATATCCTGCTCCATCATACTTACAGCACCATCACAAACTGTAAGTCTGTAAACCAACTATATTCATCTATCTATTCATACACAAAATCTATATACCAAGAGGATGGAAATAATCTCTTGATTATCAAGCTTCTTCTAAGCCTAAGTCTACTAGCTAAGTCTAGCTCTACCAACTCTACCAACTCTGTGTAGTAACTTTGTAATAAACTAATAAAAAACACTAGAATAAAAAAATATGTACTTGCTACTTGCTACTTACTACTAGCTACTAGCTACTAGCTACTGTGTAATGTGAATAAAAAGAGAAGAGAAGGGGAGAGAAGAGAAGAGAAGAGAAGAAAGGGAAGGGGTATATATATATATATATATATATACATGCTATCCATGTATATTTATATAAATACTGTAGTCTAGTTTTTACATACATCTTCACTTCCCTCACTTCTTGTCTTCCTGGTATGGTACGGTATAATATGGTACGATGTGGTACGACACGACACGACACAACACAACACAACACGTGCTAAAGAAGAAGAAGAAGAAGAAGAAGAAGAAGAAAAAGACATTACATTACATTACATAATCGCACATGCCATCTTCCTTTTCCCCTTGTCCTTCTCCTTGTCCTTCCCTTTCTCCTTGTCCCTATCTCTATCCCTATCTCCACCCCCACCCTGCTGCCTCAACCCACATCCCCCAGCACCAACAACAACACCCTCACTACTCGCTCCTATACCCCCATCCAAACCATCACTACCACCTCGAAACCCCGCGCTCGCAACCCGATACCCCTCGGTTCGCGGCGGTGCGCTCGTCGGTCCCGAGTACCGTCCTGCTGGTGACACGTGGTGTGGGTGCGACTGCGATTGGGGCGGTACAAGACGCGGTAAGGGTGGGGGTAAGGAGGAAGGAGAGAGTGGGTGCAGAAGCGGGACGGATCTCCTGTCGTGCGCGGGGTGGTGTGTGGGAGGTGATTGGCGGGGTACGGGTGTGCTGGTTGGGTTTAATGGGGGGTTTGGCGGGAGTGGGCGGTCTGCTGCTGTTGTTGTTGCGGTGGGAAGCGGCCGGCGCTGGACGGAAGATGGTTGGGGGAATGGAGAGGCGAGTGGGACGGAGCCGCGGCGGAGGAGTGACGGGTCGGTGGGCGGCGCGGGGCGGGTGTCGAGTGAGGTTTCGACTGCGCGGCGGGAGAAGAGGGAGGGACGGCGGGCGGGAGTTGCGGCGGGGGGTTGTGACGGCACGGGTTGAAAGTGTGATGAGGGCGCAGGCTGGCTGTGTGGTAAAGAGGCAGGTTGGGCTGTTGGATGCTGCTGCTGAGATGCAGAGGGGCGGCGTGGTATATAGTCCAAGGAGTGCGGACTAGGGTACGTAGTTGGATGTCTGAGGGAGGGGCGGCGCAGCGAGAGATCCGTAGCAGAGAGCGACTGGCCTCCACCATGGTACGGTCCTGAGGGCGAGAGCTGAGAAGGGTTGACCGTGGCGGACATGGCGGGCAGCGCTGGCACGGGCGGTATGCTTGAGCGCGAGCCTGTGCCGCGACTGGAGCGGCGGCCGCCTGTTGGTGGTGCATTGGGATGGCTGAGACTGACGCTTTCGGATTCTTCGGCTTTGGCTGTGTATGCGGGCGGTGGCGGGACCCAGTTATCTGCATCACTTTCATGAGGTATCTCTCGCTGGCCTGAGCCATCGGCGCGACGGTACTCCAAGGGGCGGAAGGGGAGGGCACGCAGGTGTCGGCGGTTTGCGGGCGAGACAGCAGCCACTGTGGCGGCTCTTGCGAGCGACATGTGCGATCTCGGTTGCTGGTTGTCGTATGGCATCTCAAACGCAGCCTGCGCTTCTTCGGCTGTCAGCTCCTCCTCGTCAGCCATTGGCGGTGATCTCGCTGTAGTACGGGAGCGCTGAACAGACGAGGGACCTCCTCTCGAACTGCGTCGTGGGCCGGCCGCTTGATCTTGTGCCCTGCGTTGTGCCAGGGTCCTCGTCCTCATGAGCTCGACCTCCTGGTTGAAGTCCAGCGAGCCTTCGGGCAGCATCTCACCAGGACACAGTGGATCGAGGTCGTACTCTGTTTTGGAAGTGACGGGCACAGGACTTCCAGGAGGAACGGTTTTGTCAAAGTCAAGAACGATGATGACTCCTCTCGAGCCTAGGGGTATGTCTGGTGTATTGCTCTCAGCAGGGGCTATGCTCGAATTGCCGACAGCAATCAGGCGCTGGGTGTTGCTGCCAATCTTGACCCATCGCAGCACGCAAATCTCCTGGTAAGCAGCGTCACCAAGCTTGGGTATGGGAATGCAGAAACAAGGCTGGATGGGCGCTTGGGCTTTGGCCTTCTCGCTTGGCTTGTGCTCCCAGCCAGGGACTTGGTAGATCCAGATGTTGGTGGTGCCACGCATTCGCAACGCAACGGCGGCCAGATCAGCATTGGGTGAGACGGCAGGCATGGCGTCGTCGACAAACTCGGAGCGGGTCCACCGCTGGTGGTCAGGCAGGAACATCTTCCTCTGGGTGAAGCGCTGGCAGGCAATGTCGTATATCCCCCACGAGTCCTCCTCTGCGTTGAAAGCAAAGAGCTCGTTGAAGGTACCCGTGTCGGCGTCGGGCAGAAGGGTAGCCTGACGAGCGATTCTTGCCGTTTCGGGAAATAGGACAGACCCCGTCCACACCGTCTCTGGGGCCTGGGGAATGGGCGCGCCTTCTTCATCGAGCGGGCCGTCGTACAATCCCGGAAGGACGAAGAGAGCAGAGCTGTCCGACTTGCGCGCATACCCAGTGATGAGGAGTGTGCGGCCGTCGTCTGAAAACTCCAGAGCGTCTCCTGCTGGGCCAGACAGGGTCCGTCTGGCGGTGGCAGGGGCGTCAGGATACACGGCCACAACCTCGATGCCGAACCTGTTGCCTGTGATCAGGATGCGCGCATCAGGCGAGAGCACAAGAGAGGTGGCTTCGTGGACGAGCTGGACGGTGCGTCGCATCTTGATGTGGCCGCCCTGCTCGCCATGGATCTCATACAGATCGACCTGCGAGGGACGTGACAAGACGGCGAGCAGGAAGCCGTCTTCTGTGATGTCCATGGCGACAGGCTTGCGCTTGACCTGCAGGGTGCGGGCAAACAGCCTGGGCAGGTGCAGCGTCTGGATGAGCCAGATGTGGGAGGCCGAGTAGACGGCGACATATCTGCCCTTGCGCGACACGCTGAAGTCGAAGCTGTCGGGCAGCGCCGAGGACGATGCCGAGTTGGAGACGAGCTCCAGCAGCGTGAGGCTGGGGTGGGCGTGCGCTGCGGTGGCCGTGGCCGTGGCCGTGGGTGTGGCCGTGGGTGTGGCCGTGGGGCTGCTGGCGGCGGTGGGGCGGCCGTCTGGGTCTGTCATGTTGGACGTCATGGCTGTCGAGTAGCCCGACTGGCTCATGGCCGACGAGGCTGTGGTTTCGTAGCCCACCGACGACGCTGCAGCTCGAGTGTCGACGATATCCACACTCGAATGCGAGCTCACAGTCGCGCCATGGCTGCTGGCGAAGCTGACTTCTTTTCCCTTGACACCCGCCGAGCTGCCCTCTTGCTGGTGCGTCTGGTCCCGTGACGCGCTCCTCCCGACCATCTTATGCCGGCGGGCAGTCGTGCGCCGGTGCTACTGTATGGTATCAATCGTGCGTCGGTGGTCAGACGTGTCGTCGGGCGCAGTCGAGCAGGCACAAGGGCTGGCAGGGCGCCATGAAGCATGCCTGAGGGCGGCGTTCAGCGGCAGGGTGAAGAGCGGGGGAACATGGCCAGAAGAACCTCAACACGATACGAGATGAGGCTGTCAGCGAGCTCCAGTGTGGACACGACGCTGCGGGTTTGACGTGCTGGATCGCCCGCGTCCCACCACAATACCTCCCTACCTAGTCACCTAGTCCCGCCACGGCGTGCATCCCCACGCCTAACCGTCGCTATTAATAGCACACATAATCACACACTCAATCCTCGTATCGCAAAGAGTCTCGTTCAATTCCCGCATGGCCCGCGTGTAATGAGCCCTCGAGGCTTCCAAATTGCTTCTTGTGGTGCCGACACATTCTTCCATGCGTCGTTCCTCCATCCGCTCTGATGCTGTGTGTTGCTCCCCTGCCTGTTTGTGACCAAGCCGCGTGAAGCCAAGGCGAGGGACGCACAACACCTATCAATAGGCACTGCGCTGACGCTGCAAGCCCATCCCATTGCCTGTGCAGTGTAGGCATACTACGCAGTACTGTGTACATACATGGTATGCTGCTCGCAATCTCCACAACGCCTTGCCCAAACGCAAGGCTGCACTAGCCTCCAGCTCCGAAATGCTGTGCGCAAGCTGCCGAGGCACGTGTCCAAGGCCCCAACGTTCATTGCGCACTAGCCTCAAGGAGACACCTCTACATGAAGAATTGTCTTCGCCCTCGGGTCAGAGCCGAAGGAGTGGGCATGAGTGGGCGAGGTGGTGTCGAAGCTCTATTGTTCGTCGCCTTCATGCCCTCGCTGATGCCATGTTTGCATGTGCAGCCCCTTTCTCAAGTAGTATTTGGTGCTGCCGTACCATCTCCTCCGGACATCGAAACTCAATGTGAAAGGGGACGTGCGACAGCGTCTCCTGGACTGGCAGAATGCCGCTATTCCACTTCGACAACCGACACTCTGCATACCGCGTGAAGTACGGTATAGGGTTGACTGACTGGAAATCGGCTGCCACCTTGGCCTTGTTGTTGACCGCCTCTTGTACCCTCCTGGCATGATCGCGCCTATGGTCAACCAGTCTCCGCGGCGTCGCATTCCACGCCTCGATGGCCTGATCGCGGATGTAGTGTCGCGTGCTGGCTGAGGCGTGAGGTAGAGTCCACCATTGCTTCCAGAAAAGCACCGGTCCTTCGGCCAAAACATACCACGCCAACCAGGAACTTCCCTTGCGAAAGAGCCTCTGCCCGTCGATTCCACTGCCCCAATCAAACACCCATGGCTTGTGCTCTTCGCCAACGTTCGAGATAGACGTTCGAAACGCAGAAGACAGGAGCATGAACATGAGCTTGTAGTCCTGCGCATTCTGTGTTGATGTCGATTCCATAAATGCCAGTCGTCGCTCAAGGATCAAGTCTTCCATTTGCCGACTGAACGCCTCCCTACGTGAAGGACATATCTGGAATTTAAAAGTATCCACCGCGCTCGACTCGTGCACTTTCCTCGATATCTTGTGCAGCTGATCCAAGACACGCCAGCCGTTCGCAATGCGGGCTCGCAGCACGTCGCCTTCAGCATCCTCAGCCGGGATCCCATAGCGCTGCTGCATAGAGTCATGTGCCATACGATGCCGGTCCACGAGAATCGCTGCAAGTTGTTGTGGAACAAGGTCGTCGAGCCATTGAACTGAATAACGCAACGGTCTGCGCAGCAAGAGGTTGTGGCTGTGCGTAAAGGTAGCTCGCGCAGCCGCGGGCGCTATCGTGTTGATGTATTCTAGAATGAGGCTTCTACATCTTCTATCGGTCAATTGCAACGCACGAAGATCGTCGATGGTGCATTCCGAGTAGACAAGAACGAGAATGTCGTCTGGCAAGTCGGTGAATCGGACGCCGTCTCCGGTGCGTTTGGCTGCTGTCTTTCGACTGCGCATCATCAAGGAAAACATCGTCAGCGATTGAAGGTAACGTTGTAGGAGACTACAATACAACTCGAGGAGCATAGCTGTCGACCGAGCAAAACGACCCGTAGCCTAGATCGTTACGGCGCAACTGATTCATTCAAAGGACCGAGGCGAAATTACTCCAGGCATGGATCATGCTCCTGCTCGGCGGCTGAAGCGGATGGTGATCATTCCGCCTACTCTTTCTGGAGAATGTCTGATCCCAAAGCAGCAGACGAGATCGAAAATGTGCCAGATACAAGGTCGTGAAACGCACGCGGCACGTGACGCCAGGATGATGAAGAGGGTTCCTAGATGGTGATCACTGATTAGAGGGCGCAAGTTCCGTCCAGGTGAACCAGCAATGGCGAGTTGGTTCATTGGATATGTTCGTGTAGTGTCAATCTTGCGACAGGATTACAGTGCAATAATGCGATCTGTCTGGGGTTGCTCGTCTATTCGCGACATATCGTGTGTTGTGAGGGCAATGGAGCCTCAGCCGGCAAGGAGCCGTCCGCCCAACAGCTGCGGGGACGCTGCCGTCTCCAACAGCATTCATCACCTGCCCCTGCACCTCACGTCGACACTCACATCAAGCACTTTGCCATGTCGAGATACCAGCGCTTAATATAACTACATCACGATAACAATGCACGATTCAAAGAGCCATCATCGCAGGTGTTGATGAAGAATTCCAGGATGAAATCAATAAGACGCAGATCACCGCCACCTTCTCTTCGCCAGGCGCCCAGGATTGCTTTATTGTCCGAAGATCTTCTGATCTACAACAGATCTGTCGTCGTAGGAATCCTCACCCCTTTAAGTAGAATCCTCTGTTCCGCTCTACTCGGCAAGAAGATTGGTGTCTTTAAAGACAGGCGGCTTCTCCTCCGTCCCTTGTAACACCTTGCTTCCCACGACCGGGTATGGTTGCTTTGTTCGTTTTGATGAAATGAGACCTCAGCTCTCGCGTCGTGCGCCCATCAGATGGCGCGCCAAAAGGCTTGGCTGCTCTCTAGGGACGCCACATGCAGATGTGCCTGGGTCGTTGCGGCACGAACCAGCCGCTAACTACTGTTTAGGCATGCCTATACTCGAACTCTGTGAAGGCTGAGGACATGGTTTTAGGCCAGGCGACCCGCTGCAGTTATACCTAGCCATATCTAGCTAGATACTGCATCAGCAACATGAAGAGGCTCGGTACCACCAGCTTGCTGTTGGCCAGCGGTGTATGTGCTGGCTGTGTCTGGCATAACGCATTCGCCCCCACCTGAACCACGAGAGGCTGGACTCACGCCCAAGCTGCGGGCTGTGTGGCTTTGAGGTGGGCATCTGTCGTGCAAGTCAATCTTTCTTCTCTTAACCTAGAGTCTACGCCCGCTTGTTGCGACAGTTCAGCCTGCTCCAACTTCGTGCTCGAACAGCAAAGCTGATTACAGCAATGTTTCAACGTCTGGCATCGATTGCATTCGCTGCCTCAGCCTTGTCACCTCTTGTGACTGCTAAACCAGCCGACCCGACAATCACCACTGCTGCTGTACTACCAAGGCAAAATGCCGCCGACTTTGTTGGATTTCTTAAAGTCAACAACACTTCTTGTAAGTTCTCCGATCCGTGTCCTCCATCTTGACTAACCACACCATCAGGGTCCAGCGTGAAATGTAAGCTTTTTGTCAAGTCTGCGTTTCCTTGACTGACGCCATTAGGCGATCCTGGCCTTTTTTGGTACCAAAGTGGAGAATACGCCCAATGCTGTCCAACAACCCTTACCCATTGCTACGCGGCCACAGCTTGCGCCCAAGGATCACAGGTCTACGATTATCCTGACGTCTCAAGCAGGAGAACCATTGCTTGTACTGACAACTACAACAACCCTGCGCTCTCGATATGCAACACAATCTACATCTTTGAGAATACCCAGGACTCCAATCCGAGGACAAATATCAACTGCGGAGATACTAGCGCTAATTGGTCGTATTATCGCGATCTTCCAGCGTCCGCAACGGAAACTGAACCTACCTCGACGGGAGACAAGAATACTCCCAGTGAGTTATACGCATCGTAACTTGCCTAGAATACGGACTAACAAACTGAAGCGAACTCATCCCCCGCAAACAACTCCAATCAGACCACCGAACCAACATCAAGGTCAAAGGTATGGCTCGCCGGCGCAGTCGCCGGTCCTGTAGTAGGCCTCGCTCTGATCGGATTGGGAATCTGGCTCTGCCTGCGCCGCAAGAAGAAGGCCAACCGAATGTCCCAGCACGGGACTGCATCCATGGCTCCCATCGATCCTTCGCAGCCTCCCGTCGGCGTTGGAGGCTACACCGACGCGAAGCCTCAGTTTCACCCTGCACAGCCAACATACTACAATCAGCCCGGGCATCCCGAACCATACGGCCAGCAAGCGTACCCGCAGCAAGGGAGCTTCTCACCGCCGCAGATGTCTCCTGCCCCGCACTACGACTTCCAGTCTGCGTATAATGCGAATGCGAACGCAAACGCAAACGCACCCCCAGCACCGTACGCAAACGATGTCAAGTTTGAGTCCGCTGGTGGAGCTGCGGAGCTTGGTGGTGATAGTGCTAGGGTCGTTTCAGCCTCTCCCAGTGTGCCGGCGTCACCGCGACCAGATGCGGTTCCTACTGCTAACGTTGCTGAGCTGAGTGGAACGGACGCAGTACCTGGCCACAACAGGAAGCCATAGCGGACAACACACTGACCAGCGCAGCACAAGTGGTGACCGCCTAGTCTCTCTTCCAAACGGGAAGTCATGTTCTATGGTTGACTGGCCTCATGAATGCACGTTCATTCTGATTTGGAATTATTACGTTGATCGTGTGGAACAGACAAGTTGTATATATTCAATTGTTGATGACAACAGTTTATACCTAAGTAATCTCATAATTACTACGACGGATATCCACCTTTGAGGAAATCGCCGATTCGGCGTTCCATCCATCGCGTGTCCTCTTCATGTGCACCCCCACCAGCAATATGCCCCCAGATACTGGGCAAAACCGCCAGCTGACCCCCTTTCAAGTACTGCACCTCCCTCTCACTAGCACTAGGACGGAAATACTGATCCGTCTCACACGGTATCAGCAGCACCCTAGCATCAATATGCTTCAGCGCCTTGACCAAATCACCGTCCAACCCCTGACCACACCGCGAGATGTCACCGCGCTGCCACATGCCCAACATAGCCAACAAATCCTCTGTAGTCCACCCTTCATACCCCTTGAACGTCGCATTCTCATCCCACGCCTCCAACGACTCAAACCCCATCTCCGTATACAGCTCCTGATCAAACCACTCCGCGCTCGTCAGCCACGCCGAATACGCCTTCCCAAACGCCCTGGTCCCCGCCTGCGCATCCCTCGCACTCAACAGTGCCGCCTTGGGACCCTCCAAGAACTGGAAGTTATGCCGTGATGTCCTAGCCGACGAACAAACCACGATAGCATTCTTCACAAACGAGCGGTGCATCGCAAGCCAATGATACGTCACCTGTCCTCCCATGGAGAAACCCAGCATGACATCTACCTGGCTGATCTTCAACTCCTGGGTGAGCAGCGCGTGCTGCGCCGTTACGCAGTCCATGTAGTCGAGGGTCGCGGGGAAGTCGGCTGTGTTTGATGGCGAGCTGGATTCGCCGTTGCCTAGCAGCGCTAGTACAATCACCTTGTAGTCTCTGAGTGCGTGGTCGGCGTGGTTTAGCGTGCTGGATATGCGGCCCCGGAAGCAGGTGTGTACGACGGCGATTTTTTCCTGGCGCGGGTTGAGGATCTGGTATGCGATGCGTAGTTTGGGGAGGGTATCGCCGTTGTGGAATGTGAAGTTGGGGATGTCGTAGTGTTGGATTGGTGGTGGGCCTTGGGAGGACATATTGGGGGGGTTATGGAAGACGGTTTGTTTTTTGGTGTTGTAGGTGCGATTGGATGCTCCTGGTGTGTTGCTATGTGCTTCATGGAGAGGAGGTTGTAGGGACTAAACGATGACGTAACAGTGTGCTGTTGAAGATCCGATGACGGTGCGACTCTACCTTCACATCACCAGCATATCATAGACTGCATCTTAATTCTTAGCGTATCCATATATATAGATTCATCTCTGATTCTCCCCACAGCTATACTTGCACTCCCGACTCCCACAGCAATTCTCTCGCCTCCAGCTGCATCGACCCGCTCCACACGAGCAGCTCAGTGATCAAACACCAGCCCACCAACCATCCAACCGTGTACACCCCGCCATGCATTTCCTATGCTACGGACGTCTCGCACTGGGTGTAGCCCTACCCGCACTAGCCATCTATCTCACGCCGAGAGACGGAAATTCAACGAACCCGCCCAAGAGCCCTCAGAAAATGCATTCAACCTTATAAAGCACTGCAGCACGCCAGACTCCCAACCAAAGGCATCATTGCAAGTATTGTGTTGCTGCAACGGCGAAGGGGTGGAATGTTGAAGGAGCATCGAGTTTGGAGGCTGGAGTTCTCGTTAAACCTCGGTCCGCTCTGTGCGCCCCACGCTGCGAAGCACACTTCGCGAATTTCGACCCAATGCCCGCTGAACCCAACGCGGGAGTTGGTTGGAAAGATACATACGCTCAGGCCCTCCCTGTTGTCGTTGATTTGTCTGTGGGATCGTGATTGCTGCCGACTTTTTATCTTTGTCAGAGCCGTCACGGTCGATGGACCACTCCCTGATCATTGACAATGGCGACGCAGTGTGGATACCTATTCAACCTACTTCTTCAAAGCTCCATCACGGAAGTACAATGGATGCGTTCAACCACAAGCTCTCAAACTGAAAAAAGCCATTATGGATCATACCTTGCGTCCAACTTTCATCAAATGAGCAGTACGGGCTTGTGGTTTAGTGGTATAATACTCCCTTAGCATCTCCCAGGTTATTTAACCTGGGAAAATCATGGGAGTGGTCCTGGGTTCGATTCCCAGCAAGTCCATTTCTTTTTACTCTTGAATAGTCTTTTTTGTTGCTCATGGAGGTCAGAGGGTGGTGGTGTGGGAGCATTTGGTGTGGTGGAGGCGCAACGGCGCTAGCGTCAGTCACAGGGCGGAAAGTCGTCCAGTAATCTATCCTAGCATTAGACAAGCTCAGTCTCTGCAAGTTTGCTTGTTTTTTTTTTTTTAAATTGCTGAGGGGTGGGGTTGACGATGTTGTGCTCGTCTGTTTGAGCGCATCTTATTTGGTCACGTGAAAGCCAAATGGTGAGCAACCCTGTCAATAACAGCCACGAGGGAAACATCATCAATGGCTATATCTCCTGATCCCTGTCTGTTTTCTTGATCCGATGTTCCTTTTGCATAGGCAGCTGTTCTGGTGGAAATTACTCGCTGACGTTTCGCTCTTGTGCCGGGGCAATTCATGACGGCGGCCCGTTAGATATGAGAGGTCCTCGATGCCATCTGCGCGGCTCTCGGCTGTCCACGGATGCTCTGATATATCCATGCCAGAGGTCCTTGGCTCGTTATTCTTCGACAGAGTCTAGGCTGTTCCCCAAGGTCGACAGGTCGGAGAAATAAATTCGGAACGCCGCACATGGATCCCCCAGTATGCATCGGACCTGCATGTCCGTCGCCATCAAGACAATCTTCTCAAGATACTGTCGTGTTTCATACTTTCCACACCACCACTTCTCTCACGACTCTAGCAACACAAAGCCTATATGCACTCGCAGATATTGTCCCAGGTCGGATACCGCAAATTCGATCGATCCCGCCATCATCTGACCGCTCAAGATATTCACAAGGGCTTCTGCGGCCCGAATATTATGATCTAGGTACTGCGCTGTTTGCTGGCTTTCGGACAAAAGTATCGTGAGTTCTTGACCCACCCGAGGTTGACAACACATGCACGAGCCCTGCGCAGAAGATCGGTTTGTGCGAATAGCTCCGATGGCCTAATCCGGGCGTGGCTGGACCTCACGTCGGTCAAATCTGAGGTTCATTTGGGTACCTATATCAAAAGTTCTCTTGGGGGCTTTCAGACGGTCTACCTCAATCCGAGGTCCATCTGGCTGTTGTCATTCTCGGCCAAAACAGTTTCCTACAGAGATGACGTCAAAGTTTATAGCAAGTAGCACTACGACCGGCTCTGGAACTAGTGTTATGGTACACGTTTCTGTTGCTAACGGCTCCGCATTTTCTTCCCCAGAAAACAAGATATTGTTGTCGGGCGTGTATCAGCTTACGGCAGTATATCCATTAGAGTAGTGGTTTTGGGGAGAATCGGCATATTGACGCCCGAACGCGAAGTCACACTCAACTTTTTTGCGGGGTGATCGCCCAAAACAAATCGGTCAGATGCCGAACATGGGGAAAGCGGGAAATATACATTTACAATCTAAAGTAGTCTTGGAGAACTTGGCAGCGCGGGAGCAAGCATTACAGTAGCGCACCAATGAAACCGGCACATGTCCTCTTGCCGAACGGCTTTCTCCGGATTCGGAATTAAGGGCTCTTTACTGTTTCACACCCTACTCAACTCCTGCTTGGTTTGTTTGGCCTGAGGAACACAAGACTCTTGGTAATGCAGCCGGACACCTGTTTCCATATGGGACCAAGGCCACTAGGCAAGCTGTCACGCTACGTTCCCGCACGTCTACAGTGCTTGACCTCTTGGGAAACATCCCTAATAGATCAATGCAAAACATGGCCAAGATCATCCGCCAACCGGAGGAGCGGGACGGAGCTCAATGTACCGTTCTTGTGATTGTTTCTGGAAGCTCCTTTTCAGTCCAGTATAAGTAGCAGCATCCTGCTGTCCTCAAGGGCCATCAAGTTCGACCGCATCATCGCAGCAATGGTTCACTTCTCCCTCCTCGCTTCAGCGCTAGCGCTCGTTTCTGCTGTCTCTGCTCAGTGCGGGTCAGGCACACCTGCCGCTCGCGTCACTGGCTCTGGCTCCTCCTTCACAGCGACCCGGGGCTCTACCACCGTCTACACGGGCTCTGACTACCGTGTGGCTATCCAGACCGCCATTGATTCTATCAGTGCCGGTCAGCGTGTCGCAGTTATTGCCTCTGGCTCCATCGGTGCCAACACCATTACACTCACTGCTGGCAAGATCTTCGAGGGTTGTGGTACCATCAACGTCGGGAACCGATCCGGTCGAGGTGCTATCGAGATCACCGACCAGAACGATGTTCAGATCCCCTTCCTTACAATGACCGGTAACCCATACTTCGGTCTCCGTATCTCTGGAGCCAATGGTCTTGTTCTCGGCAGCATCACCATGAACCTCAGCGGTGGAATGGGCATCCGCTTCGACCGCGACCGCGCTGCCCAGAAGAATGTCAGGATGGGTGACATCCGTGTCACAGGCGCTGGCAGGTAAGCAAATCGAGGCAATGGACCATTGCATATGAGCTAACACAATACAACAGCCACGCCGTCGAGACCTGGAACATCGACGGCCTTCAGATCAACTCTGTCGTTGCCCGCAACGTTGGCGAGGCTGGCCTGCTGCTCCAGAACTCCATCAACGTCAACGTTGGCCTCGTAGACGGTGACAATGTCGGTGCTGGGACCGGCTACGGCACTCTTCGCTTCGCCAACCGTAATGGACGCAAAGCCGACGGAAGCTACGGCACCAACGTTTTCATCGACCGCGTCAAGTCGCGCGCTGGCGGTCGCGGCGTCTTCTGCGTCAGTGAATCAGGTGGCGCGACCATCACCACCGTCGATCTCGCCAACAACGGTAACAACGCTATCCTGATCGAGAACTGCTACAACCTTGCCATCCGCGGCGGGACCGTCAACGGCGGTGGTGAAGTGCGTATTGCTGCTCGCTCTGAGTTCGCCAACACTCGCGATATTTCCATCACCCTTAGGGTTGATGGTACAACGGTTCGCGAGTCTCCCTGTGCCGATAACAGCACCTGGTCTCTGACCGGTAACGGCGCGAGGAACATCTGCTAGATGCGCGGAATAAGCTGATGCAGTTGCCAGGTGCAGGCTGGATTTCTATGTAAATACTTTACTGTCATTTCTTGACTCTGAACATATGACATTTTTTTCATCAATGCTGCTTTCAAAGTCTTAATCATGACTGTGTTGTTGATTGTGATTTTAGGAAACCTTGGACTGGGTGGCTGGCCTTTGTTGTTATTGACATGGCCTCTCGTGTTGACGGTCAGGTGGGTCTCGATCACCCCTTTATGCAGTGCGGCTTGATGTTTCTAAAAAAAAAATAAGAAAATCAACGGGTTCCTTTATTCAACGCTGGCATTTACATGATTCTGGGGTAAGGAACGCCTTACTTGACTTACCCTCAGTTCACGAAGACCTCGCCAGGGCTGGGTAGAGGTGGGTGGGTTTATGGTTCATTTAGGAACTTTAGGAAGTACTGCCGTTCAAAGGTAAACCTATTCTTGTTGCTAGTCGCAGGTAGTATTAGCAGCTAATCTTGCATAGGCTTACATCGCGATAGAAACAGTAATTGTATCCGAGTCGGGATGCGAGCCGTAGTTGACGTCAAGCTTCCCCTCACAACCTTGAGCTACAATATAAGATGACTAGCAGCACTTATCTTCCGGGTACTATTCTCGCTCAAGCTCAGAACTTGCATGAATCTGAACGATAGTCAACCACATCCAGATCCACCAACACTCCCAACACACCATGACATCCATCTCCAAGCCTCAAGTCCTCACTTACACCCTACCTCCCACAAAACTCATCCCCAACTCCCCACACGTCCTAATCCACTACCCGGGCCTCCTCACCTCCATCGTGAAAAACAGATCCTTTAGCACAACCCAAATCTTCGACCTCTTCGCCACCAACGGCTGGCAAAGCCAATGGATCGCGCGCTACGGCCCAAACCAAAACTCCCACTACCACTCCGGCGCCCACGAATGCATGGCCGTCATCTCCGGCGGGCGGGCGCAGATCCGGTTCGGGGTCGCAGACAGCGCAGAGGACCGGGCGGGGCTGGGGAGCGCGGGCCAGGACGTCAATGCTGAGGGGAGGGAGGAGGGCGGTATCCTGCTTGATGCCGAGGTGGGCGATGTTTTCGTCGTGCCGGCCGGTGTCGCGCATAAGACGCATAACCCGGTGCCGCTGACGGATGGAATTGTGTTTCATCAGCCGCCGGATAAGAGGGATAAGAAGGGGTGTAGGGAGTTTTTTGCGGGTGTGCCGATCGAGGGGGAGTTTATGATGATGGGGGCGTATCCCAGGGGGAATGAGTGGGATTTTGCGGTTGGAGGGGAGCATGAGGGGAGGTTTGGGGAGGTTTGGGGGGTTGAGTTGCCGGAAAGGGATCCTGTGCTTGGTGTTAATCGGGACGGGTTGGTTGGGCTGTGGAGTAAGAAGGATAAGCCTAGGTTGTAGGCGATGGTATTGAAGCTTTCAAGAACAAGCCGGCCCGTGTTTGTGTACAGGGCGCCTGAATGCATTTCGTTACACCGTCAAAAATTCTATCCATCTACAGGGAGCTCTTGACGCCTGGTGTCTCCTTGATCCTAAACACGTACTTCACACCGCTCGCCTTTCCATCTTTCAGATTCTCCAGCCCCTTCTGAACACCCTCGAGTCCGCCGGGAATGACCTCGTAGGGGTGCGGCTTGAAGAAGCCCTCCGCAAGACCCCTCGCAAAGTACCTGAACATGAGGTATGCATAGTCCTTGTCATCCTTATGACTAGCACCAACGTTGGTCGTCGTCAACTTGACGCTCTCGGGCACACCCTCATACGTCTTGCCTGGCAAGACTGTCGTCAAGTGTCCGGTCGGCTCAAGCACCTGCACAATGTTCGTGTAGCTGCCGTGTTCAGATGTAGCATCGAAGGCATACCAAAGCTTCTGGCCCTTCAGCGCATCCTTGATGCCCTGGACAACAGCCTCATGGCCATTGCGGTAGTCGACAATAGTGTCGCCCTTACTGCGGTCAATGAGGCCTTGGACAAACTTCTCGCCGCGCCCGGCGACTGCGATGATCGGGTGGATGTTCGCCAGCACGGCGAGCTTGATGGCGTATGCGCCGACGGCTGCAGCGCCACCATAGACGACGAGTGGGGTGGGCTCTGTGGCAGGTGTCCAGGGGTCGGGGAGACCGAGGCGTTGGTGCATGCCCAGCGCTGCTGTCATGGCTGCGAGGGGGATTGTTGCGGCGTCTACATACTGTCAGTTGTGCGTACAAGATGGATATAGCCTGCAAAACACACCCTCAAAGCTCAAGTTCTTTGGCAGATGAAAAGTAGAATGCTGCCATCCAACTGCGTACTCTGCGAAACTGCCACCGGGTGTCATCATCTCGTGAAAGCTGGCTACTCGGTCGCCCTTCTTGAACTCCCACACGTTGGAGCCAACACTATGCACGATTCCCGCGATGTCGTCACCGCTGTTGGCATTGTAATCCGGGACCCAGTCAGGAATCTTCCAGTCCTTGGGATTACTGCCTGAGACCACGACCTGGATGATGACCTGATCGGGTTGCGGCTCAGGAATGGGCACTTCGTGGATCACGGTCTTGAGGCCTTTGGAGATGATTGCTTCCTTCATGTTTGGCATCGTTGCGGGTGCTTTGTTTCTGATCGACGGCAAGGCGTCGTTCTGGCACAGTTCCTATATACACATGGTTCGAATTGCACATCTCTGCTGGCAAGACGTCACGCAACGCCTTGCTTGGTAATGACGAATGTGGGGTAGATGCGCAAGTGGACTGCCGATGGCAATTGCGAGTTGTCGACTCGATCGGAGCGTGTTAGCCTTGCCGAAGCCCGCCGAAGGTGTCCGGGACGGAAAGCGGACGCAGGAACAGCCGCTTACGACCAACTGTCATTCTACAGTAAGGTTTGACTGCGGGCCATGTGTATCGCGAATTCTTGTGTAGTGGTACCTCGACAGTCGTAGATTGGCGGACTTCTCTCGGGGTTGGAGGCTCGCGCAATTGTGCTCAGTCCTTACACAACAAGAAATCGACAAGCAGGAGAAACAGAAGAACTCAAGCACGCAAAGAAGAGCGACATATAGAGAGATTGAGATGAAATGAAGAATAGATAAAAGATAAGATGACAAAGAGACTCGTGTTCAGATCTGGGGGAAGCCAGGCCGCACAAGACATAGGTAGCCCAGCAACCCACCAAGCATTGCTAGAGCTGCCTGAGTTTCGTGTACAAAGTACGCCAGAACCTTTCAAGCCCGAGTGAAAACACCATCAAAATCGTGCATGTACAGATCTTCAGACATGAGAAAAGAGAACAGAAAAGAGAAGAAACATCACATCTCCCAGCAATCCTTACCCGAGCTTCCTTCTCGCACGCACGTGCACCCACCCCCAAAAGATCCCCCATCCAACTGCTGAACAACCCACACAAAATCTCCTCCCCCAGACAGAGCCTCCGCGTTAACCTTCCTCTTCACCCTGCGACAGCGGAGGGCTGGAGATCCACACCCATCTCCCATCTCGCATGCTTATCTCCACCCAATCACACCGCCGCATCTGGCCCTCCTTGCGCCAAAAACGGCAGGCCATTCCGGCGTCCCGCCCACCCACACACAGCGCTATACCGCGCTGAGCTTCACTCTCACCATCGGACTGGATGGCGACAACTCCGCGGACGAGGAGCTGGTACTCCGTGTGCTTTTATCTCGTGTTGTCGCGGGGGGGCGGCGAGGCGAGGCGTAGCTACGTGGTTTAAAAGGGAGGTTGTTGGCCGTTTCTCGCGTGCGTCGAGGAGGGCATTGTGGGGGCATTTGTTTGTGCGGTGTGTGTGTGTGTGCGTGCGCCAGAGAGCGAAGTCGGCTCTCGCGGCCGCGGTGAACGGGTCGTTTGTCCAGCGGGAAAGTCGCGGGTGGCCATGGCGAAGAAAGGTAGAAAAAAAAAGACGAAAGGGGAGAGCAAATGTACATAAAGGGCGTGCGCACGGGGGTTGTAGGGCGTAGGCGTTGTGCGAAAGGTATAGTACTGTATTTTCTTTTTTCCTTCTCTCTTGTTCTTCTGCTTCTGCTTCTGCTTTAGGAGAAGAAGACCAATAAAAATTTGTAGGAAGAAAGCTACCTCCAAAGGCTGCTCGAAAGAGGTAAGGCAGACGGTGAGTCTCGCATCTGGCTATCACTTCACGTCGACTCGACAGCAAAAACGGTCCTTGGAATCTGTTCTTTCCTTTCCTCGCGGACGCTGCCATTTCTATTCTCTCCGGCTCTTCTTTTTTTCCTTCTTCTTCATTCAAGTCAGTTCTCACTACATTTCACCTCTTCAGAAAAGTAGTTGTCAGTGGTCATTTCTTTGGATTTCTTTTACTCCCTTATCTATGTCACAACACACCCATAACCATCAGCGCCTGGCCCCTTCCACCACCCGCAGACCCTCGCGGAGAATGGGACATCCACATCCACATCCACATCCATATCGACACCAGCAAAGCCAATGCCAAACCACTCTCTTCGTCCCCGGCATCTCTCTCTCCGTGGCAAGGAACAGACACAACACCACTCGTCGACAACCAACTAGAGTCCCGCGAGCCGCAGACGCAGAAAGGATGGAATGAACGCTTGGCTTCTGTATTGTGGTGGGAGAAAGACAGTCTTTCTTTATTTCTGACTCTTCGACTCTCCACCTCCCCAACTCGCCGCCGGTCTCTATGATGGCGGCAACAACAGACCATCACATCAAACTCGTCAACATCACCTCACACCGCATCACATCACATCCCATCGCCTCACCCCATTACATTGCATTGAACTGCATCACATTACATCACATTACATCACATCGCCATGCCTCGAAAGAAGAAGAAGAAGAAAAATGAAAAAGAGAAAAAAGCAAAACAGGAACAAGACAAAATAAAAGAAAAGAAAACTGAGACTGTTCTGATTCATGATATTGGAATGATATTCGTATTGGTATCGTAATGCATTCATAGCACGTGCGAACTCGTCAAGTAGGGAAAATAAAAGGAGAACACTTATAACGACGACGATGGCGATGGCGATGGCGATGATGGGGACAGGACAGGACACGAGACGATGGGACACGAGACAATGGGACTGTATCGTTCCAACGCAGCCCAACCGGCCGTATCGCAGAGCAGAGCATCGCATCCCAACCCCAGCGGCATCGCCTCGCCTCGCCTCGCCTCGCCATCCGTCCACCACACCTCCCTCAAACCGAATTAGAATTATCAGCACACGTCCACGCCGCCGTCCCACCATCCTTCTGATAACTATCCACAATCCCCACAATACTCCCATACGTTCCACCAATCAACAAAAATGTACCCGAAACAATGACAAACGCGCTCCAAGCCACCATTGCCTTCCAGCGCCAGTCGCGGTTAGAGCGGTTCCAGTTGTCGTACAGCCACATGCAGCCCATGGGCTGGAAGCACATGAGGGTGCCGAGCAGGGCGCCGATGAGCGAGACGAGGCCGCCGAAGACGGGGATTGCGGAGGCGATGATGTAGGCGGTTAGGGAGACGGCGGCCGTGAGGCTGAACCACACGATCCAGTGTTTGGGGGTGTTGTGGTTGAGGTGCTTGGTGCCGCGGAGGGTGCGGATGAAGAAGTATTTGGCGGTGATCTGGGGGGTGGGTTAGGATGTGTGTGTGTGTGTGTTTGTGAGGTTTGTGAGGGAGAGGGAGAGAGGGAGAGGGAGTGTGTGAATGAGGGATTTAACACAACACAAGAGCAAAACTTACATGAGTAACCAGCACCACGGAAGCGAGCAACCCCGGCAACGCTAACCCGTAGCAAATCTTCTTCATCAGGACACCAGCCGAGCCCAGCGCAGGAGAAGCAACAAACGAGCCGCAGTAGTAGTACACGACAACACCAATGGCAATGTACAAGGTAGTCATGACGAACTGGCATAGCGACAGGGCCTTGAAGTACTCCTTGTGGTCCTTCATCTCGGAGACAATGTTGAAGTACGCGGGGGTGCCTGCGTAGGCAAACACAATGCTGGAGAGGGCTGCTGCTGCATCGGCAAAGGAGGGGCTTTGGAACAGCTCAAAGTCTGATTCCCAGGGCCCGAATTGCGGTGCGGCTGATGGGCGGTCCTGGATGCCGACTGATACGGTGAGGGTGATGACTGGATGCGGGTTAGTATGGATGATGTTGTGTGGGGTTTCGAGGTTGGGGTCAGGGTCAGGACAGTGCGGAGGGGGGAACCGTACTAGCAGAGAGGATACCGGCGAGACCAACCCACGCGATCCATGAGATCTTGCTCAGGGTCTGGATGGATGCAAGCAGGAAGCCGACCACGCACGCCACGGCCACGAAGATGGCGGTGCAAGCACCGTGCATCGACAGCGAGTTGAGCGCAATGGAGATACCAAGCATACCGGAGCCAGCAACGCACGTCCAGACTGTGTGCTAAAGTCAGCTAACTATTCTGCAGGAAACACACGGGGAGGAAGGTGGGGGGGGGGGGGAACAAGGTATGGAGAAACCATGTTTCCATAAGGTAATGACCCACATAAAGCGAACCCCAAACCAAGGACCTCACGTCCCGCACGGCCAAAGATCTTCTGCCCCACGTCCTCGATACCGTACGTCTCCGGATGCCGCACCTTGAAGGTGCCGACCATGTAGCCAGACCAGAGGGTGATGAGGCCAATGACCAGCAGGGCGATGACACCGGGGATGAGGCCGAGGGTGTCAAACGCCGCGGGGATGGACAGCACACCAAGACCAATCTGAGTCTTCATCATGATAATCGACGACGAGATCCAGCTAACCTGCACCCCAACGCTATTAGTAACAGTAACTCACCTCCATCTGGGGTAAATCTGTAGAAGGGGACAAGACATACATTGCGGTAGTTGGGCCCGCCCTCGACGACCTCACCAAAGACGGCATCAGTCTGGCCTTGGATATTTGTCGATTCACCCTTGAGATCCGAGCCATTCTCCACGTCGTCGACGCTCTTTTCGCTTTTGAAGATGCCCATCTTGTTCTCGATTCCTGTTGCAAAAGTCTGGGGTAATCAAGGTAAGGGAATGGAGAAGCAGTTCAACGAAGACCAAAAGTCGCGCTTTAAGCAGAATTCATCGGCCCGACCGACATCGGCTCAGGCACAGACCAAAACCCACGATGTGGAGGTCGTCGTGCACTTCCCCAGAGAGACGGTGGTGGGTCAGGCTTGGAAAGACCAATGTTCCAATGAGCCTGGAGCCGCGTTGGCCCGAAGTTGCTTGGTCTGGAGCCGCATTGAGCCGCAAAAATTTACCAATGGCAGGTTTCACGAAGTTTTGCCGCACTAGGCCGGAACTAGACAATCGCCTTCATGTTTTACGTCGCGGGCGTCACCAGCCCGCCGACTGCTTGTTGAATGTGTTCGAGAGCGTGTTTTCAGTGTGCAGCCGCGACGTGTGGCGTCGACAAGCCTGCTTGCCGTGCTCACACCACTCGCAGGATCACATAGATAAGCATGAACCGCTGGGACCAAGCAATTTGGACAAGGAAATAGACGCTTATCTTTTGTGGATTTTGCCTGTGGGACAGGTACCCATACGCTGATAGCTGAGATAGCCAGCCAAAAGAAATACGTCATTTCCTTTGTAGGGCTTTGCACAGGGGGCCAAGATGGTCAAACAAATGCGATCGTTGCAAGAGTGGTAATATTGTGATGTACAAGCACGCCAAGGCGCGTGTAGGTGAAATTACAGCTGATCGTGCGGCTCTTAGACGCCGGAAGGTGGTATCCAAAAAAAAAAAAAAAAAAAAAAAAAAAATTCCAAAATGCTCCAACAGTATTGAAACGCGTTAGATACGCTCAAATATTCGTAAGATCGTGCGCTATGCTGCGATGCCGTAACTCGTTACATGGTATAGTATAACAATGGTGCTGGGAAGGGGAGGGAATGCAAAACATGGGGAATAAGGCCCGAGCTTGGGTAACCTCGCATCGAGGGCGGAGGAGTTTGGAGAAGACGGTAATGGGCTCCGTTGAATGTAGCTTCGAGAAGCATGACCTGACCCAGGTCTGTGGTTGAGCCCCAGGGGAGAGGGCTGCTGGCCTTACAGGTGCATGACACCATGGGTAGCGCGGGCGCAGCCTCAGTGGGGACTCATCGGACCATTCGGCTCGACGTAGTAGCGTGATCCGATGCTCTTGCGAATCTTGTCTCTTCGTTTTTCTGCTGTGCGCTCCTTGAGGCGGTCTCTGATTCCACTGACTCCAATGTACTGAACTTGATAGCCTTTGAGGCCAGGTATGGCCTTGCCTTTGCGCCAAGATTGGCGTCTAGATGGTCCGTCGAACGAGGCAGAGGAGCGGAGGCTGGATCTTGACCCGCTCTTGCGGACTCCACTATTCTGGGGTCGAAGCGGCTGTGTAGGCGACTGGATCAGGATCCTGGGCGACGATGAGTGTTGCAACGTCCTGGGATTGGATAGAAAGTGTAGTGGTAACGTAACGTGGTGGCGCCGTCGGTTAGTGCCGTGCCTTTCGACTCCTAGTGAGTTACCAATCAGGAAGCCTGGTTGAAATCCATTTGTCAACCTTCTGCGCAGCGTGCTCCTCCGCCTGGGGTACGGTTCCGGTTCGGGGTCTTCAATGTCACTCGTGTCACCCCCCGACGGCAGGACGTCTTCCTCATCATCCGACTCACTGTCCTCGAAACCATCCCAAAAGCCACGTGGCCTCCAGAAGGGATGAAGGGTGCCATCCCCATCCGTCACCGTGGGGACTTCTGGGTTGCGGTGAGAGGATTGAGACCGTGCATGCGACTCGCTGTAGTGACGACCGCGGCTGCTGGAGGAGCGGGACAGCAATGGTGAGATGAGGTTGTCGGAGTACCGGCGCGCGCGCTGAACAAGCGAGAGGCGACGTTGCGGATGCGAGTCTGAATGCTTGGGTGGGCCAGGCGGGCCGATATCGAGTGGGCGCTCGAACTCCTCTGCGGGGGTCGGCGGTATGAACATGATCTTGGGGGGTTCCGGCGCAGACCGAGGATTCTTCAGAGGAGAGTCGACACCGCCAGGCTGAGGCAAGTCGATCTGCATGGGCGGCGTGGACGGCTCGACGTTGAGAGTCGGTTGAGTCGGTGCTGGGGATGACATTGCAGGGCCTTCAATGGCATCCACGAATGGCGGAGTGGGCGAACGCGTCACTTCCTTACGCAGGTCGACATGATCTTGCGAGTCGAAATAGGTTCCGTCTGTGAGTTGTTTTGGCTCAGGCATCATCGAGTTCACACGGGAAGGCTGCTGCACAACAAGAAGAGAGTCGTTATTGTGGGGGTAGATGCTGACGGCTGTGGCTTCGCTGACCTCAAGAGTATCAGAGAACTGCGAGAAGGGTGTTGACTGCGAGTAGAGGTGTCGAGCATTGGCGTGCTCCTCGGTCCGCCCGGTCGACCTATCGAAGCTGATGCGATGGGTGTCATCGGAGGTTCTCCTTGGCCAGTCGTAAGCAGAACGGAAGTCTGGAGAGGTCCGGTCCAAACTCTGACGCAAGTAGGCGTCCTGCATTGGTGAAGTGCGATCCTGGCTGTGGGAGCTGCGACGTCGCTCTTCCGACCGCCCTCTCGACGAGCGAGAGCCTCTACGCACAGGCGGTGACACTTGACTAGGCGATGGTACAGAGTGTCTGGGGTCGGGCGAAGCCGGTGTCTGATTGAGCGGAGGAGTGGACATGACCTCATCCCCAGCCTCGCGCTCCGCGACGAGTAAACGGACACGATCAAGAAGCGCAGGCGGCGGCGCCTTGTCGTCACTGTCATCGACATAGACACTGAGCTTGCGCTCGGCAGACTCGAGGACGTCTGTCAGTGGGTTGTGCGGCAGCGGTTTGTCAAGATTGCCAGGGCGACTGGAGTCTGAGACGACTCGCCGATGTGCAGTGTGTGCAGCAGCCGGAGCCGCGTATGCAAGCTGTGGCGTCATGAGAGGTGAGCGACTGACAGGCCTGGTGTTGTGCTGTGGACTCTGGGGAAGAGACAGCTCCACAAACGCTCTGTTTCTACTGGGTGCAGCTGCTTGCCTGGCGGCCTCGGGTGCTGAGGATATGCGCATGCGGGGACCGTTTTTCGGGTGTCTCTGAGAGTCTGATTTGGTGAGAGTGTCGGTGTGAGGACTCTCTTCAGGATTTCTTTGCGAGTCGGATTTGGCGAGAACGTCAGTGTGAAGACGCTTTTCCGGCTGTCTCTGCGAGTTGGCTTTGGAAAGAATATCATCATGAGGCTGTCTCTGCGAGTTTGATCTGCTGAGGATATCAGCTGCAGGCTGCAGAATCTTCCGGACAGACTCCTGGTGTGCAAGCGTGTAGGCCGAGCTGTCAATGGTGCGGCTGCTGCGGACCGAGAATGGAGAGGAATTGCGAGGAGCGGTGCTTATGGTGCTGAGCGCGCCCAGCGTCTCCGAATCGGTGCTGAAGCGCTTGTTCCTGTCTGCGAGATTGGCCTTTTTGTGGACCAATCTGTGCAATGGTACGTCTTCGAATAGCATGGAGTTGGGGTTGGAGTGTGAGGCAGACGCATGGCTGCGTGGAGAACCAGAGTCTCTCCGTAGAGAAATGTTCTTGCTAGAGTGGCGAAGTGTTCGCTGGCGCTGTGGCGGGGTGGTGATGACGACGGCTGCGACGACTGTCGAGGCGATAGAGGCGGTGGACATGCGTTTGCTCTTGGCATCGTGGTGCACTTGCTCAGGAACAGGGTGAGCCTCGGTGGGCCAGCCGATGGACTGTGCAAAGTTGTCTATTGAAGGACTGCGAGGACTGTTGCTGCTCGCTTTTACACGTTGACGCAAACCAGAGCTGTGTCGGGACCTCGCGCTTGAGGCGGGCGACGCTGCGTCGGCGGGGGTGTCCTCTGCAGCACCGACAGTAACGTCGATGACGACTGGAGGTTCGTTATTAGACGAGTCAGGCTTGCGCCTCCGCCGGACGGTCACGTTCCTCATCAGATCAGTGTTCCACTCTCGATCTGGCAGTTTGTCCACAACAAGAAAGTCGGCTTCATCCTGCGCGCCTGCCATGGTATTGTCGTGGTCGAGCGCAGACTGTTCCAAGGCAGGCGTTGGGTAGAACAGGCGCGGCTTCTCGGTTGGGGTGGCATCATTGTCATCGATCTCAAAAGCCAGGCCCAGTCCTCGGTGCTCCTGGACGGTGCTTAGGCGATCGGCGAGGGGTGTTGGTGAGCGGCTGTTGCTGGTCTCGGACGACAGGTCCTCCTTGGCGGTCGTGAAGGACTCGGCCCTGGACGAGGGGTATGCGAAGAGCGGCGGGCGGTCAATGGTCAAGGCCGGGTTGTGCGATTTGGTGGTGGTGGTGGTGGTGGTGGTGGTGCTCGAGGCGGCGGTGCGCGGGGGGCTTGGGTCGGGAGTAGGCGGGCTGCGCGCGTTGACGGGGGTGCTGAGGGCCGACTTTTGCGAGGCAACAGAGGCGACCATGCTGTTGCGGTTTGGGGGTGGATCAAAGGAGGTGGCGGCGGCGGTGCCGTGGCGGGTGATGGAGGGCGGTGTGGGCGGCAGGCCGTTGGAGTCGACGGTGGTCAGGAGGCCTGGCGAGGCGAGCGGAGTCGACTGCTGGCTGGAGGCGAGCGAGTCTGTGTCATTGTCTGAGGGCGCGTCGGTGGCCGGCAGCTGGAGGGGAACGGCGGCAGGCAGGTACTGGCGGTAGCTGTCGCTGCGGCGCGAGTCGTGGGGACGTCGAGGGCGCTTTGGGGCGTGGGCGAGCGAGTCCTCGAGCAGGGCGTATGCGTTGGGGGACAGCGCTGACATGGCGGGTCGTGACTGAGCGCTCGACAGTTGCTTGAGCTCGACAGTTTCTTGAGCTCTCAACAGCTCTCGACAGTTTCTGGACAACTCTCGACACGGCGTCCAGCGCTACGAGGCAGCCATCTCGGTGCGATGCCAGGAAATGCAAATGCCTCGAGGACTCGGCGTGGAGCTGCAGCTGCAGGTGGTGACGCAAGCAGGCGCCAAGCTAGGCGTTCGCGGGCCTCGCAGGCGTCGTCGCACGGCGCAGCGTTGGATGGCGGCGGATGGCGTCGCCGTCTGGGTTGCTGTATCGCAGTGCAGTCGCAGTCGCAGTCGCAGTCGCAGTCGCAGCAGTCGTGACGAGTCGCGCAAGACTCTGCTGCGCCGTGGCCGGTGAGACAGGTGGGCAGCAGGCAGGCGAGGAGGCTGGGAGTCTGGCAGTCTGGCGTCTGGCAACTCTGGGACGCAGCGCCGGCCTGGCCTGCATGCGCCTGCTCGCTCGGCGCATTGGCTTTGGGCGCTGGAATTGGTGGCACTGATGCTGTGCGCGAATGCAGACGCCAGTCTTCCTGCTCGGCTACAGCTGCACACTGCACTGCTCTGCTCTGCTCTGCTCTGCTCTGCTCTGCTCTGCTCTGCTCTGCGCTGCATTGTACTGACGGCACTGGCTGTACTGCTCTGTAGCGGCTGTACAGTCTGTACTGCAGCGGCCACTGCGACAACAAAGCTGCCGCTCTGATGGGGCGTCTGTCGTGTCAAGGCGGCCTACCCGTCGACCTAGGCTGCTTTGGATGTCGACTCCGGGGGTGCATCCAGCTGGCTGCCCCCCACAGCGCCGCACCTGCGCGATAAGCACCCATTGAATGGTCATGATTGACTGGCCATGGTCGACTTGTCTTTGTTGACTGGTCAAGTGTCGTCGTGCAGCACAGACATGTGTCCAAGCACCTTTATTACCTACTGCGTACTGTGGTGTCCTGTAGCTACTCTACTGTGCTACTGTGTAGGCATTGTATGTGCTGGTAGCGTGCCGAGCTCCACTTGGGCGGAAAAGGCTCCGAAAGCCAGCTCCCAGCGATGCACATTCCTGAGAGGCGAGAGTGAGACTCGAGAGTCTCCTGAAGATCCCAACTTGCAGTCCTGCACCTTGCACACACGTACCAGCAACCAGATGACGACGCGCCTCGGTGTTACCGCGACAACGGCGGCCATGACAATTCACCGACTCTGAAACAAGCGCAGCTCATGACGCTTGCAAATCCCCTGTGTACATACGAGCTCGGCCACACCGACGGCCCTCTCAGACTGATATTAGGTAAGCAGCCCTGCTAGGTAGGCAGGCTGCTTGCTGGCATTTCGGCCCCTCTCGTGTAATCGTAATGCGAAACACCCTGTGTGCTTGATACGAGCCAGCATCGTGACACGTGCATGCTCAGGCACAAGTAGTGAGCACCAAGCACTAGGTAGTAGGTATGTATGTACTATGTATGTAAGCACCAAGCACCAAGCACCAGGCACCAGGCACCAGGCACCAGGCACCATGCACGAGCAGCTGTGTAGGCGACAGATATCATGTATAAGAGGATGCAGGCACAAATGGAGATGAGTGTGTGGATGGAATTTGGAGAGACGCAGACTCCTCAACAGGCTAGCCCCGTGCGGCCGTCATCAGCCAGCCGAGCGAACTACTGTGTAAGCCCAAGCACCCGTGTGCCTGCACTGTGGAGTGAGTGACAAAGGCGCGGGCGCTGGGCCGCGTTGGGCTGCGTTGAAGACGATGATAATGGTGATGGTGATGACGGGCTGCGACATCAAAGGCAGCATCAAGCATCAAGCATCACAGCAAAGCATCACAGCAAAGCATCAAAGCATCAAAGCATCAAATGGTGCAGGCTCAAGGTGCAGGCACCCCTGCTCGGCGGCGGCTCAGCGAGGGACCACTTGACACTGGTACCGCTGTGAGGCTGCGGCTTGCGGGGAACAGGACCCTTTAATCAGGCCGAGTAATCATAGTCGCAGCCTTCCGCAGGGTCTGGCGGCGTGACTGCAAAAGGTTCCGAGGATCAGCAGCGACGGCCGAGCTCTGATGAGGGTTGAGCTTGAGCCTGGAGGGCTGTGATTGTCGTGTTGTGATTGTGGTGCTGCCGTAACGGCGCCGTCGTGACACAAGGTCGTGTGGGGTCGATCGTGTGCTGTTGTAACTGTAGTGTAGAAAGACGGCAGCACCCTGCCCAGATAGTCTGCACTGTGTACTGTGTACTGCACCACTACTGCCGCCTGCGTACATACACTGTGCACACGACGACTAGCCAGACCCTGGCAGCGACACAGCTCCAAACTCGCATTGGCAGAATTGGAGGGCCCCCGTTTCGCCTTCTCCCAGTGCCCACCCACGCGCCCTGGGCCGATTGCCAGCACCACCGCCGGCCCTAGCAACCAACGGTCAACCCACGCTGCCCGCCGCCGCCGCCAGCTCCGTTGACCGCCAGGCACGCGACCGCCTCTAACGCCCTCACACCATGGACGCCCGCCTCGACGACGCCCGCGACGCCGGCAACAAGCTGCTCAGCAAGGGCAGCCGCTGGCGCACAAAGTACTTTGCCAAGGACGACGCTGCGCCTGACGACCACCAGCCCAAGACGAAGCGCGCCGACACGTTCAAGCTCAACGACGACGTCAACGACTTCCTCAAGCCCTCGACCGACAAGGCTCAAGCAACACAGCAGGCCGCCGCCGCCGCCTTTCTCGCCACAAAGCCGCGTATCGACGTTGCCCGCGCCCCTCGCTGGCCGGGCGCCCAGCAGGTCCTCAGCGCCGCCGCTGCCCACGACAAGAGCCCTGGCCCTGGTGGCCTGCGCTCCGGCACCCGCAAGAGAGGGCTGACGGTCAACTTTGCTCGCACCCAGCCCGACGTCATTGGCCATGGCGGCGACGAGTGCGAGGAGCCCTCGCTCGAGGTCTCGCGCCGCAAGAAGGCAAGCAGCCTGTCACACGCCGACCGCCCACAGACGCAGACACAGACGCAGACACCATTACAACCACAAACACAGCCCCAACCCCAACCCCAACCCCAACCCCAGCGCATCCAGGACGATGCCATCCATACCGCCCCTGCCGCCCGCCCCAGGCCCCTCTCGCGCACCGCCACCGGCTTCGACCTCGCCCAGAACGACCCCCCCGCCGCCCGCAGGCCCAGCAAGGACTCGGCCTACTCGGCCTTCTCGCAGTCGCAGGACTCGGACAACAACGCCTCGCCCGTCTTGGAGAAAAAGGCCCCCGTCCTGCCACCCATGCGCGAGGAAGACGTCGACTTCCGCCCAAAAGCCCTCACCCGAACCCAGACTGGCTTCACCGACGTAGGCGGCGACTCCGACGACGACGACGACGACTCGCTTGAGCACGTCTCCTCCGCCCCGCAGCTGCCCCGCCTGCCTGAGCTGCGCTCCGTCGAGCGCGAGGACGATTCGCCCCTCGAGGCGAGAGCCTTGCTGGCCGAGCGCTTCCTGCAGAGCGAGCCAGACGACCCCAATTCCTTCTCTGCCAAAGTCAAACACAAGATGAGGGCCGAGGAGGGCCGAGCACTGCACGAGGCACAGCAGCGATCCGCACAAGGAAAGCGCGGCTCCGATGCGAGTTCGTTGCAGTCAGACCCTTGGCAGGTCGGCACGCCCCCAACCACCCTCAACACCTTCATGGGCGGCAGGACACCCCCTTCAGCTCCAGCAGCCCAGCTGTCCTACCAGTCGCCCCCACAACCCTCCCAGCAGTCGCCTCCAGGTGGTCTCGATGCAGAAGATCCGTACCGATCAAGAGCACGCGGGCCGTCACCAGCGCGGCGACCCATGCCTCCAGGCACCTTTCCCCTCGACACTGATCCACACCACCCACCCTCGTCTGTCTCCACCCACCAGAGCCGCCCTTCAGAAACGCGTTCGTCGCCTGGGAGGTCCGAAGCCTTTTCCGCCACGACCGCCTCCTCTGTCCCGCAATCTTCAGCACCAGCCTCGGCCAAGACTCCCCAATCAGCTGCCGACGAGCTCCATCTCGACACACCCTCGGTCTTGCAACCTGCCAAACCGCCCGCGCACTCACAACCACCGCCCCCTCAGCAGCCTAGGACACAAGGCTCCATTTCCCAACCCGCCGAATCGGCTTTCACCATACGGCCAAGGCAGGATATCAGTATGAAGTTGGCAGGTTCTCTCGCTCGCTCCGACACGAGAATGCTCGGCGACGCCGCATTCAAAGACTTTGTCGAGCGCGTCACCCACATGAATGGCATTTTTGCACTGACGTCGCAGCTCGTTGGCAACATCCACGATCATTCACCGTCCAAGTGGGCCCGTGTTGCCACTTGGTGGTTCTTAAAAGGCCGTGCTGGCATGGAGAACCTCATCAGGAGTCGGCCCAAGACGGCAGAGCCGCAGCCCGAACGCCTCACCCAACCACACGTAGATCTGGCCAAAGCGTTGTGGGTTTGTGCTGAAGTCCTTCCGGGACACCCTGCGCTGAGCTCCTACGCGAGCCAGCCTGAAGATGCCAAGGTTGATGCGGCCAGACAAGCTGGCGATGTTGCAGCTACTGAGGCTTTCGAGACCAAAAATGCCATTTTTCATTACATGAAACTTTTGACTGGCTCCATGAAGAAACACCAAAGCATGCCGCCAACAGCCGCCCTGATTCAGGGCCAGAACCAGAACATTTGGGAAGACTACCCCAAGTTTGACCCAATCGCTGCAAGCGTGCTTTCTGGCGCAAAATACCAGCACTCCCGCAGCGCCTCACACCCGCAGTCGTTGAGCCTGTCCAAATACCTGCCCCTGACTGACACCAAGAACGAGTTCTGCTACTTTAGGATGTTCGCCACCGGAACCATGTCCACCGACGATGCCAACACCGACAGAAAGCGCATGTCTGTCGCAATCACTGTGCTGCGTGCTAAAGAAGAGTACTCGACTAGGCTGGCCATCTGTAGCCAGAACGAAGACGTGAATCTTGTTGTGGGCTTGAACTCGGCTACCGGACCAACGTGGAAGGACATTAGCTGGAAGAAGCAATCACGGCAGCTGTGTTTGCAGTTGCACCACGGCTTCATCCTCAACCTCGAGCTGAACGAAGGGGACTGGCGGAGTCTGTGGGCCATTGTGGACCACACCAACCGAGTGGAATCGAGCATGAGGGAGCGACCCAACGAGCGCTTCTCTTGCAAGCTCTACCTACGAGAAGCGAGCTACAAGGATCCCGCCAACCCCGCAGCTTTCCCGCCCGAACGCGTCCACGGCTGCAAACTCATGGTTTTTGAAAAGTTTGACCGCAGCAGCGAGGGCACAGGAAAGCGCAGGCTGCACCGAGGGTACAGGGTGGTGCTGGTCACAGCGCAGAAGAACAAGCAGTTGAGCTTCGTGGAGCACGAATTGGGCACGAAGCAAGAGCCCATGAACTTTGAGTATGTCACCGAGACCGACCAGTCTCCGGCAATGCGGCTGCACTTCCGCGAAGGTGCTGCAGAGCAGAGGCCTCGACTGTGTACCGTACACCTCGTCTTTCAGGAGGCCAACGATCGAAACCACCTTTTTGGCACTTTTACATCGATGAATATTGCGCCCGGGGAGATGACATTCGCTCAAGTGCCGCTCAAATCCTTCACCATTGAGAGCGCAGACCAAGCAGATGCGTTTAGCGCTGCCGGCAGCCGCGCGCTCGAGAAGCTACAGTGGCAGGAAGCCAAGACGGTAAATCAAGATCCTGAAGCTGCTGGTTTGGAAGCCGCGCCCACAGTCATGAGCGAGAGTCTGAGGATCGTCTGCCGACACAGCGCAGGCATCATTGCAGATCGCATGAATTTGGGTGAGCACTACTCAATCATCCGTAGATGGCTTCAATCCTAACGACAGCAGGTCCCGGCGAGATTCTAGTTCGCCTCCCAACTGATGGCTCCACAGTCCTGACTCTCCTCCGCAACCCTCAGCAGGACATGGCGGTTGCAGTCGACAGCAGCCGCACAGACAAAGACGTCCCTGACGCGCTTGCCGACCTGCTGCGCACCCTCACCAATGCTTCCACCATCCGACGACTGGCGTTCAATTCCTTCAAAGACCTGCATGCATTCCAGCTCGCCGTCACCGGGTTTGAGGTGAAATTCGACGGGTACGTCTGAATTCTTGCCATTCCAGAATCTCACTAACACCCTCAGAATTGCAAGCACCTTCTCCATCTCGCGCCGCCGCATGGTGGTGCCAATCTACAAGCAATGGACTGCCTCGACGATACGCCTGCAAATCGTGCACCAAGACAATGTCATCCAACTCCTCGCATTCTTCGAAGAGTTCTCCCACGCCGACGCCATGAATTTCCGACTGTCCAGCATGGACACGTTCGAGAAGAAGGACAGCGGCGGCAAATACGGCGTGAAGCTGGTGGATGCCAAGTTCGCCCTGCCTGTTGACCAGCGCCGCGGCGAGGGCAAGATGCAGAAAGCCGAGGGGAGGCTGACAGGGTGGGTGGGCGTGAAGAGGCGATTCGTGTGCCTTGATGAGATTGAGTATCCCGGCGAGCACGACGATATTCTGATCATGTTTGACAGCGCCGAGGGTGAGTTTTCTTCCATACCTACCAACTGTTTACATGATCACGCACTGACTGCCATGACAGCCCGCGACCTCTTCGCCGACGCCCTGCCCGCAGCAACCATGGAGCGCAAATTCACCGTCCGCCGCAAAATATAGCCCCCTATTCTCCGTCTACGCTACTGTCTTGTCCAATCACGACTAGATTTTCTCCTGCATAGCCATGCGAACACCCTTTTTCCCATCTTCTCTCCTATTGTCCAGCATTTTCTTCGCACACAAGCATCACCGCGTCGTCTCATCATCTCATCACCATCATCATCATCATCATCATCATCATCATCATCCCGGATCCGCGACGCTTCCACGACTCTCGGAGAAAGGAAACAGCGCGCGCACGATACCACTAGGCGTTTTTTTTTCTTCAGGCGTGTTTTCTTTCTTTTTTGTTCCATTTACAATTTACATTTTGTTGTCTTGGGCTTTGTTTTATTTTCTCTTCTTTTCGTTTTTTTTTTTGGTGCATCTCTCTCTCTCTCTCTCTCTCTCTCTCTCTTTCTTTCTCTTTCTCTTTCCCCCTTAGACCTTCTACATCCACCTCTTTCTGCTGCCTTGCTTGTTTTGGGGCTCATGTTTGGATTGGGTTGGGGCTGGGGAGGAGGAGGAGGAGGGGTGGGGTGGGGTGGGGAAGGGCAGGGGTGAGGATGTACTTTCGCTCTTCTTTCGCTTTTCTTTCCTTTTCTTTCCTTTTCCTTCTCTCTTTCTTATCTCTCTTACTTCTCTTACTTCTCTTACTTTTCTTGCTTTCTTACATCCTGTCTGTCGGTATAGTCGTGTTATGGGTTCGGGTTCGGGCTGTGTTGCGCTGAGTACTAGTCGCGCTATCAAGTCGTGTTGCGCTATTCGCCCGCGCTGTCATCAAGTTATACTGCTCTAGCCCCAAGGAAATCAAGAGCATTATTTTCCTGCCTGCCTGTCTGGTTCGGGCGTGTCGTCTTGTCTCTTATCTATTGTTTGAATGCTAGATGCTGTGTGCTGCATACTGCATGCCATTCATCCATTCATCCATCTACCCCAAGGCCGGAACAGGACAGTATGGGGAGTTGAATTTGGTAGTTGAGTGTGTTTAAACCAAGGCGGAAAGCGAAAGCGAAAGATGCGGGGATGGGGGAACTATCCAAAGGCAGAGACGGGAGCAGCAGCAGTAGCAGTAGCAGTAGCAGCAGCGGGGGCCAGAGATAGAGACAGAGCTAGCAGCAGAGACAGATACAGATCTAGATATAGATACAGTCTACAGAGGCGGTCTGGTCCACGGAGATGAACAGGCCGAGCGAAGGGAGCCAGAAGGGGGAAAGAAGGCGGGTAGGCGGAGAAGTAAGAAAAGTAAAAGAGACATGAGAAGAATAGAGAAAGAAATGAATTACTTACTTTCTCTTTGCTTGGAATATATGCTATATGCTTTTTAATCCCTTAGCCCTATTCCCCCTCTTATTCCTCACCCTTCCTTCCCCCTCTCCTTCCCCCTGCTTTCTACTCCCCCTCTCCCTCCACCACCCCCATCCCCCATCCCTCCCATTCACCACCCACCCCCTACGCAAAAACATGCAACGGGTACTCCTTCAAATAGAACCCCGGGTCATTAAACCTTAGTCCGCGATCGAGGGCGAAAATCGCAGCCATGTCTTCCTGCGCGAGGTCGAAGTCCAGCACATCGAGGTTCTGCGCGAGGCGGGAGGGGTTGTTGGATTTGGGAATTACGGCGATGGATCTGTGGGGTTGGTTAGTTAGGGGGTGGGTATTTTTGTGGCTTTTTTTGGAGGGGGGGTTGGGGTTGGGGTTGTCTTTGTCAGTTCTTTTCTGGGGAGGTGGGAGGTGGGATGGTAGGGGCAAGGAAGGGATGGAAGAAGGTAAGTGTAAGATATGTCATGCATGTATATATAACAAGCAAAACCCACCTCTGCGTTGCAAACCTCAGCAAAACCTGCGATGTCGTCTTGCCATGCTTGTCCGCAATCTTCTTAATCACATCCGACTCAAACAGCGACGGCAGGCCCACGGCGCGCTCGCGGAACGCAGGCGGCAGCTCGAGAAACGACTGTGGTCCAAACGACGAGTAAGCCGTCACGACCACACCGTGCGACTGCGCGAGCTGCACCAGCCCGGGCTGCGTCAGGTACGGATGGTGTTCTATTTGCAGCGAGGAGAGCGGGTGGCGGGCGTAGGTGAAGAGGTCGTATAGCGATTGGGCCTGGAAGTTTGACACGCCGATGGAGCGCGCGATGCCCTGGTCGACGGCTGCCTCGAGCGACTCCCACGTCTCGCGGTTGGAGACTTTGGCCGGTTTGACGGTTTTTCCTGGACGATGTATTAGGTTTGAGCCGACTGGAAGAACGGGTCGTTGCAGTACGTACCGTCTGCGAGCCACCACCCGGGGTAGCGCTTCTCACTGGGATCGACGTATTCCAGCGCAGACGGGAAGTGAATCAAGAGGAGGTCAATGTATCCCAGGCCCCACGATTCATTCTGCGCCTTGATCATGGGCAGGGCGTGTTCTTTTGCATGGTAGTTGTTCCACAGCTTGGTGGTGATGAAGATGTCCTCGCGCTTGACGAGACCTTCGCTGATTGCGCGCCTGATGCCTTCACCAGCTTCCTTTTCGTTTTGATAGTCGTACGCGCCATCGAAGAGCCTGTAGCCGCATTTGATAGCGTTGTAGACTGTGTCGGCGCAGGTTTCCTTGGGCACTTTCCACAGCCCGAATCCTACAAGAGGCATTTGGTGCCCGGAGGCGAGCTTTACACTGTCTTTTGACATGGTGGTGTAATGTAGAGGTGGATGAAGACACGCAACGAGGTCTTATTGCTGGTCTTGTTTATATCCGTGTTCTCATTCCAACAACAACCAAAGTCTTGAGTTTTCGCAAGCATACCTAGATCGTACATGAAGTATGGTGTCCCAATGAGGGAATTATAGCCTTTCCGAAGTAGTGCCTAGCCCCCACCTTTGCGGGGAGCGCGTCAAGCGTGCAGGCACAACTCCGGCAGCGGCGGGTGCGTAGATTTACCGAGGATAGAACGCTGATAAACACTCTGCAGCATCTACAGCTCAACAGGCGAGCAATAACGCACCGAAAGCCGATGGAAAGCTCAGCATCGGCTCCTGCCGAAGGTGCCGATAGCCCTGCCACCGTGCGTCCGAAGAGATCCCGGACGGGGTGCATGACCTGTCGAAACCGTCGTCGGAAATGTGAGTGCGCGCCACTGTTGCATGTCGAGAACGACTGACATTTGCGAGGCGATGAGGGAAAGCCGACTTGTCAAAATTGCATCTCAAAAAGCTTTGAGTGTCGGTATGCGGCTGCGTTCCAGATTCTTGGGAAGCATAATTTTACGCCAGAAGTTAAGAGTGCAAAGTGGTTTCTGCCGATCAACGCAAATGTAAGGGTAAGTATTGTCCCTCTCGGCATAGACTGGTATATGTGAATATAACATCGAGTTGTGCTCAATTGGTGCGGTCGACTTGCTATCGTATCTCCGATCATTTCCGCGTTTTACCTTGTAGCCTGTCAGGACATGCTTGTCGGTCACTAACTCACGCAGTTTGCTGGAGACGAAGGCAAAGAGCCAGTCCGAGACTCTCCAAATCAGCAAGAAACCCCTAGTACAAGCCTGCAAGATGATGGCTCCGCGCAGATACAAGTCGTCGTTAGGCCACAAAGACAAGGCAGCAAAGATCCGACCAACGCCAACAACCAGAGCTATCGGGGCCAGACACCATCGCCAAACAGCTATGAGTTTGCATTACACGGGTTGTTGGCGCTTGGTTCGACTTCAGTTGCCGTCCAGGCAGCAGATGTTCCCCCGGCTCCAAGTGTTAGAGGAGACCAGGCAATCTCGATGTACGACTTTGCCACGAACTCCAAGACTGATCCTGCTTCAGATAGTGCGCGGTTTCTGAAACGACCAGAATTTCATCGACAAGAGACCGGCCAGTCTTCCGCGCTGGGCTTCGATTCAAGTCATGGCACACCAGGTCCGTCGCCTGGAGTAGCGAACTTCGACATGTCGACAAGCCTGAACAGATCTCACGTCGCCATCTCGGATACATTGGTGTCCTCGGAAGAGAAATCCGTTCAGACTGCGTTGGTGGATAGTAGCATGGAGCTTCTGCAGTTCTATAGGTACAGCATTGCACCGTGGCTAGATATCTGCGACAGCGACCAGCATTTCGGGGTGACATTGTTGACGGAGTCGAACTTTTCACCCTCTTTATATGGCCGCGTCTTGCAGCTGGCTCTATCTAGTTCGAGCACGTCGTGGGTCTCAAGGGATCAGGCTGTGAGGGAAAGCATATCAAACGCACTATCCGACAGAAGTGCTACATCAGACGCAGGTGGCGGATTGGTTGCGAGTGTGCTAGGTTTTCTTGCTGACATGGTTCCCAATCTTGCCGCGGCTTGGCTTAGGGGAGACGGATTAGAGGATCAAAGGTATCTTCTGGAAACCTTCTTGCACCAATCTAGCTCCTCTCGTCTAACAACGTGTGGATACTGGTTGCTTGTCAGATTAGGTAAGCGGCGCTGAATTTGCATGTCCTCGTTACTAAGACTCAAGGAGCACTGAGCCGCGCATTGATGGCATGCAACAACCGGATTCCCCTTCCCTTCCCAATGGCAGCGTCTGCAGTGGCCAGAACCGACGATCCAATCGCGCAATGCGCATATGATATCATCGCCTTATGCGTGGATACGTCCATGTTTGCCCAGGGCGATGACGATCGGTGGCTTCAACAACGATATGGGCTGAATCGAGTCGAAGTATGGAAGAAGTTGGTCCAGGACTTTGCTCACTGGTACATGCATCGATCGCAGGCTTTTCAACCCATCATAGAGCTCTACCCAAGAGACGGCGTGCTGACCGATGACGACTATCCGACAATCGTATTCACTAGTGGTGCTGCGTTACTGGCGAATCAGCTATATCATACCGGTATGCTTCTACTGCTGCAAAATAGGCCTCGATTCGCGGACAAGCCAAGTCAAAACTCGCCCTCGATGTCGACGCTATGGCACGCGCACCGGATCTGTGGCATTGCGATCCAAAATGACAGGCCAGGCTGGTGGGATCCTTGCCTCGTAGCATCTCTTATAGTGGCAGGTCGCACCGCTACTCATGCCAGCCAACACAATGCGATAGTGCGTACACTTCAGTCTGTACAGAGATTGACCGGATGGATAATAGAACCATACGTTGAGCAATTGAGGACAGAATGGCAGCTAGCGGATGAGTGGCCAGCAGGTCCAGCTCAGTTCTCAACATAATAGCGCGAGATGGATATCTTGAGCATCGTCAACACAAGATATGTCTTGCTTGAAAGACCTCAAGCCTCGCCGCGGATCTTATAGCCCCACGTGCTCTCCAAATCGCGGATGCGCCAGGTTGCGGTCCACCCAGTGAGAACCTCAATGTGTCGAATGGTCTTGACGACCAGGGCCTGCTCAGAAGAGTGGCTCAGAAGACGGCCAGCAATCCATAGCGGCTGGATGGCATTATTTAGACAGCCTTCGTGGGGGTTTGCCAGACTGATTCCGCATATGCGTTTTGCGTGCCACATGACGGAGGTCGTAGACGTTTGCGGGATTGATGTCTTGAGCTTCGGATTGCTGTTGAGCAACAACACGCAGGCAGTGTGGTATAACTGGTTAGAAGATATCGCAGCATAATGTGCAAAGAAGATGTGCGGAAACGGTGCTGTAACCTTAGTTTGCACCGGTTGCATCTCTGGCGGGCGATGCAACGACCAGCTCGCAAGCTGGTTCCACAGTCGAAACGAGCGATCTTCAAATTGTCCAGCATCGCAGCCGTTCTCGGCACCCAATTCGGTGTACTTATTACGGTCGGAGATGAGCTCGCACGTCTTAGCGCAGAGGTACACAGCATGGTTGGCGTACATGTCTGGACTTTTTGAGTCCCGAAAGAGTGTTTCAGCGTCTTGATCAGTAGCACCGCTTGGAAGCCATTCCGAAGGTTTGAGCAATGTACTTTCTGTACCATCAGAAATGAGGGCGCCACACACATCTGCTGTAGTCAGCGTTGCGTTGGTGAGAGGGCAGCGGGTGGTACATACCCATTCGGGCGTAGCACCAGAAAACAGCTTGAAGGACGTCGCCGCTGAAGCCATTCACACCAAAGGCTTCGAATATAGCAGCACAACCTTCCAGGTGGTGACGCCAGTCTTGAGCGCTAGCGGAAAACATCTCAAGACAACACAAGATCACACAGGCTGCGATCACGTGGACATCTCGAGCTTGTAACAGGGGTGTCAGGAGCCGTATGGCTTCCTGATAAAGCTCTAAACTGTCAAATGATGACTGAATCTTATCCTTGCGCTCAAGCTGGCGAGCTCCAATGGCGAGAATGGCGTAGAGAAGAGGTGGCGATTCCTTGGCGAGAGCGGGTAATTGAGTTCCAAAGGCTCGCTGGCAATCAAACATGTCAAGCTGTAGGCTAGTTAGCTAAAAAGAGTGTTCCTTGGTCCGTGGTAAGACCTTGAGGTTGCGTTCTTGTTCCGTTGCGTCGCGCGGTATCAAGCTTGATCCGAGTGAAAAAAATTGGGAACGAGCTCACCCATGGGGCTACCTGTGACATGTAATTCTTCATGTACTGAATGCGCCTTCCATTGGCAAGAACAGTCTTCAAATTCATTGTCCCGCTTGTGTCGTCACCCTCTACGGGTGTGCCTGCTCTGGTTGGTGCGACTGATCTTGCAGTATCGAACATGAGCGAACGCAGTGCTTCTTGAGAGGCCAGATAGTCCGGGTCATGCGCGAACTCATCGAAGGGCCAACTCGATGCAGTGGCCGGGGATAGGAATGGATCTATGTTCTCAAACCCATACCCGGCACCAGCGTGCGTCTCATCTGCCGAAAAGAACGAATCGCCGGTGCCGTCTTTATGGGCGTCCGTAGATGCACTATCATCGACTCGGCGCCGTTTGTTCGTGGGCTCACAAGACATAGTGCTTGGGTCGTTGATGCATTGATGTTGTCTAGGCTTTCGAATGTGGAGTAGATGAGAAGGAGAGTGCAGGGGTAGCTTCCCGGTGAAAGATCGGCGTCGGGCGGCACTACCTACGCTACGGTAGCCAGAATGCTTTGCCGAGACCCGCATCAGTCTTGCATCTCACGCATACCTTCGGTTTGGTATAGTTTTATTTCATTAACTATTTAACGCTAAAGAGCAATGCATGTTACAAAGGTAGAATGACACATCCTGCTCACAAGTCGACGAACTCGCCACGCAAGAGCGGATCATCGCGCACCTGCTGCAAGTAGCTTTCAACCTTCTTCACCAGCGCCGGAGTATCAAAGCCGAAGTATTTGTACGCCGCTTTACCTGGAAGACTGTGTCCAAAGCGCTTGACGCAGGCTGCTGCATCGGCATACCTCTCCCACCCGTTCGGTGCAAACGGCTCGATAACGACAGCTGGAATGCCTTCGTGCCTGCGAAGTGTATTCCGCTTGTACTGCGTGGGCTGAGCATCAAACAGACGCTGACAAGGGAAGCTGACGACTCGAGCCTTGATGTTCTTCTCCTTAAGGGCCTTTGCCGTGTCTACTGCATGGCACAGCTCAGCGCCAACGCCGATCAATGTCACATCGGCATCTTCCACCTCCTCGATCACGTAACCACCCTTAGCCACCAGGTCGCGCCTTGTCTGCGGCAATTGTGGGAGGGTATGTCTCGAAGTTGAGATGATTGTCGGTGTGTTCTTGGCTTCGATCGCTGTGATCCATGCTCCAGCTGTCTCTTCGCTGTCCGCAGGACGAATGTATAGGAGGTTCGGCATCGCACGGTAGAGGTTGGCAAGTTCAATAGGCTGGTGAGTTGGACCATCCTCACCCATACCAATGGAGTCGTGTGTGGCTGCATGAATCACCTGCAGATGTTGTAATGCTCCCATGCGAACTGCTGGTGCCGCATACAGGTAAAACATAAAGAAGGATGATGTGGTGGGGATAAATGTGTTGGGTGCAAAGGCTGCCAGTCCGTTGGAAATGGCACACATGGCATGCTCACGCACACCATAGTGGATATATCGACCACTGTAATTTCCTGTGATTCCACAAGTCGTCTTCAGATCGGGCTATTTGGCATTAGCAAACGCTGCTAGATTCAAAAAGAGGAAGACTCACGTGTTGGAAATCGACCTTGTCTTTCCAGATCATATTAACTGATGGAGACAAATCAGCTGTGCCGACCATGAAGTTCTTGATCTTTTGGGCAAGGGGATTGAACACCAGGCCCGAAGATTTCCTTGTGGCTGTGGGCTGATCAGGGAATGAGCGGGGAATCAGGTCCTTCCAGTTCTCGGGAAGACGACCTTCAATTCGATTGCGGAACTCAGCACCAAGTTCTGGATACGCCGCCTCATATGCTTGTACCTTTTTCTCCCATGACTGAACAAGCTCCTCGCCTCTTGGTGGGATGTCTGCAAAGAAGCCACGGACGATTTCGCTGATGACGAAATGTTCCTCAGGGTTGAAGCTATACAGTTTCTTCATATTGGCGACATCAGCCGCTCCAAAGGCAGCTCCGTGCGCTACGGCGTCACCAGCAACAGCGCTTCCGAGACCAATAACGGTGCGTACGTTGATGAAAGTTGGCTTTTCGCTGGAAGCGCGGGCCTTGTTGAGCGCATTCACAATACCCTCGATGTCGAAGCAGCCATCCTCGATGTCGATCACATCCCAGCCGCATGCGCGCATCTTGGCATTGACGTCCTCAGTGTTTGTAAGATCAACGCTGCCATCACAGGTGATCTGATTGTTATCGTAAATGATTGTGAGGTTGTTCAGCTTGAGGTGACCAGCGAAGGAGATGGCCTCCAGCGCTACGCCTTCCTGTAGGCAAGCGTCGCCAATCATGCACCATGTGTGGTTGGAGACAACATCAAACTCTGGTTTATTGTATGTCGCCTGTAGATTCTTGGTGGCCATGGCTAGACCCACAGCATTGGCCACACCCTGACCAAGAGGCCCAGTCGTCACCTCAATGCCCTCGTGTTCGATCTCTGGATGGCCGGGACACAGCGCGTCGACGCGGTCCGAATGGTAGGACTTCAACTGATCCAGAGTCATGGCCTTGTAGCCTGTGAGGTGCAGAAACGAGTATTGAAATAGGCATGTGTGGCCTAGTATGGTCAGTACAATCCATACAGCATTGTTTGTCAATAGGTGTCTTACCGTTCGACAAGACAAATCGATCGCGGTTGAAGTAAGTCGGCGTGTGAGGCGCATAGCGCATGACATATTTCCACAGTGCAACGCCTATCGCAGCCATACCGATCGCGCCTCTGTCTTGGGTCAGTCCTCGTCGGTTCACAGATGCCATCATATTTACCCTGGGTGTCCGCCATTGAATTGTTGGCACAGATCTGCGATCAGCAACCTGAAGCTCTTCAGGACATGATCCTGCTCATCTGAAAGCTTGCGAACAGCTGCCGCCTCAATATTTTCTTCTTTCTTCAGTCCCTCCACGACATTCTGACCGTATTTTGTGGCCCCGTTATCTTGTGTGGTGTCTGTTGCAAGATGCATGATTGCAAAGCTGGTGTTTGGTTTGAGAGATCTGAGAAACACAATGACGGCGCAACAGTATTTCAAGTCGCCTCACAACCACACGTAACCACACTCAGAATATCATTCTAGAACAAATGCGGCGGTTTTCCCAAAAGGGGAATCCGGGACAGTTCAAATTGAGGGGCGTGACAAGACTCGGACTCCCACAAGCTCCTATTGGTTGGCTCTTGGAGCGGACTACTAATTCAGGCAACCAGAGGCACTACATGCTCAATTAGGAAGGATTAGCCCTTCGAAGCCAATGAACCCCACCAATGCCTAAGCCCGCATCGGCTATACAACCGCCACATGAGCCTTCCATGCGCGAGTGTGGTCTTTCTCGCTCGCCAAACATGCCGTCTCCACTGACATCCACTACCGTGGGAGAGCTCCTCCTTCATATACTTCGCTGCAGTAAGCTCAAGCCTGCTCAGTAGACATCATGGCGCCAGTAATCTTCGATTCTCCTTCGAGCGATGTCATCTCCGCTAAGCCTACGTCACAGACTACAAACGGAACATCTGGGAAGAAAACATTGTCTACACCATTGCCAAACCCGTCACTGCAAGTGACAGCGGATCATAATCTGAAGCAGGAAGATGCGCCCGTGTATGCCCCAGGTCATGGAGAAGTCCTGCTGCATATCAAGGCTACAGGTGTTTGCGGGTATGTAGCCTGCTTCAGACATTAGTGTTTTCAACGCTGATTTTTGCAGGTCCGATATTCATTTCTGGCGCACGGGGCGGATAGGGTCATTGGTTGTTGAAGGTGATTGCATCCTCGGGCACGAGGCTGCTGGAATTGTCTTACAATGCGGCGAAGGCGTTAAGAATCTCAAACCAGGTATGTCCAGTCCCTAGTAAAGCTTGACAATGGGGGCTAAAGAAATTGTTACAGGTGATCGTGTAGCCGTAGAGCCTGGTGTTCCATGTGGCGAGTGCTTCCTTTGCCTGGACGGACGCTACAATCTCTGCGAAGACGTTCAGTTTGCAGGCGTCTACCCTTACCACGGCACAATTCAGCGATATAAGACACATCCGGCGAAGTGGTGTCATAAGTTACCAGACAATGTAAGCTATGCAGAGGGCGCATTGCTAGAGCCACTTTCAGTTGTCATGCATGGTATTAAGGTGGCCGGGTTATCGCTCGGTCGCGGCGCTGTCGTGTGTGGAGCTGGTCCTATCGGACTCATCGCGCTTGCAGCGGCAAGAGCAAGTGGCGCGCATCCAATAGTCATCACAGACCTCGAACCGAAGAGACTGGCCTTTGCAAAGAAGTTTGTTCCATCCGCTTTGACCTACCAAGTCAACCGGGATCTTGACGCAGAGGGGAACTCGAAAGAAATCAGGAAGCTGTTCAACTTTGAACACGCCGGAGAGTACGGCGCACCGGAGGTGGTTCTTGAGTGCACTGGCGTGGAAAGCAGTGTCGTCACGGCAGCCTACACAGCCCGAAGAGGTGGGACAGTCATGGTGATTGGTGTTGGCAGGGAGATTATGAACAATCTGCCTTTCATGCACCTTTCGCTCGCAGAGGTAGGCAGTATCTTCTCATGTTGGCGACGATGCAGGGCTAATGATGGCGCAGATTGACCTCAAGTTCATCAACCGTTACCGCGACACATGGCCTGCGGGCTTACAGTGTCTCGCTGGAGGCATCCTCGACCTCAAACCACTAGTCAGCCACACATATCCCCTCGAGAAGGCGTTGGATGCTTTGCACACATGTGGCGATCTGAGCAATGGAAGCATCAAGGTGCAAATTATTGACGAAGTCGACAACGTATTGTAGTCCGCACCCGAAAGGACTGTAGCGTCTCAAGATGGAAATTTCAACGATATAGCCTGAGGTACTCTCAGTCTTCACATGCAGCTACTTTTGTGCCCATGTCTACCAGATTCTACTCTCACACATGCACTCCTTGTGAGAAGTGCCAGCCGCGTATTCGTATCCGACCGCCACGGACATGCAGATAACGTTTGTATGTTACACAAAATAATGAAAAAACTGAAAACCTGTCACCTCGAATCTAGGTAGCTTATGGGGAGTTCTTTTCCTGGATGCAGTGGCACTGAAATCAAACCATGGGTGGAGTATGATACTTAAAGGCGAGGATGACCTGGGATTAGTGAAGCGGCCCCCGAATTGCAACCTGCTTTTGTACTAGTCTTTGTTTGAGGCTCTGCCTCAAATTCTGTGAAGATGTGTGGTAGGGGGCCACGGGCGTTAAGTGCCGAGGTCAAGTGTGGAGGCGTTGAAGTAATATTCCTCTGCAGACACGCATGAGCCGGGTGTTTTGCTGTGATTTCGTCATTAAGCAAGTGCTCATGTTTTGATTCACCTAAAACATTCCCAGATCTCGTCATATTTCTCAAGTGAAGCTGAAGATACTTGTAGACGAGTTTGACGCAGCAGCTGAAGCTACGGAAACACCTCCGTGCTTGAAACCCGTAGCCTGACTTCAGCCAGCGACACAACGAGACCAGCTGTCCCATCTTCAAGCGTCAATAACATCAACCATAATCCCACGATGCCTCTCATTTCCCAAAGTAGGATGACAGTGACTCGAGAATAGCGGCAAATCCACGGCACTCGACACTGGCAGAACTTCGGTTGCGTGCGTAGCGTTGATTAAATGCACTACTGTAGTGGCAGCGAATCGGCTGCTTTTCGGCGGTGGTAATTGCTCTGAAAGGAGGTTGGGTCAGCCAAGGGCTGGCGGCGGTAACGCGTCGGCTGTGGGGAAGATCCTGCTTTCGCAGGGTGGCAGAGGCGATATGCTCTAGGTAGAGCCATCGCAATACTCGGGGTGACCATCTGGCGTGACGTGTGAACATATCTGGGGAAGAAGGCATGAACTTTCTCCAGATATAAAGTTGTCATCCCCACGCTTCCCCAACCCCACAATCCGCCGATCACTCTTCGAACCACAGTTCCGGGTCACCTACTGGGCCTTTCATTTGGTCTTTCCCGTTTCTTCATCCGTCGTAGAGCCTCTATCGCAGTCCTTGGATATGGCGATCACCGTAGACGACAAACCTCACAATGTTGAAGTCAACGAACACGCCCCAGTAGAGCCGACATTTGTCGAGACGAGTCAGCTCGGCCACCTTGCCAACCAAGAAGATCATGAAGTCGGCAAACTTGCGTCATTCCGTAAATATCCCTGGGCTTGCTTCTGGAGCGTGTATGCTGTTTGGGTCGTCCTCCTTGTCAGCTTCGAGAATCAAGCAGCTGGTGTGGTCATCGGAATTCCGCAATTCCGTGAAGATTTCGGCAATGCCTTCACAGCTGCGGATGGGACAGTGAGCTATGTCATCGACGCGCGGTGGCAGTCCGCTTTTCAGGGTGCACCCGTGGCCTCGTAAGTCGATTCTGCTAGGTTCTATTTACAATGATGTTAATTCAGTACAGGGCCATTGTCGGAGCCCTTGGATGCGGTCAGCTCGCAGACTGGCTCGGCCGCCGCATGGTTGTAATTCTCTGCCTTGTTGTAACGTTCGGTGCTATCACTATGGAATTTGTCGCCACGACGCCCGAGCTGTTCTTCGGAGGCAAGTTCCTCAACGGTTTCGTTGTGGGTGCTCTGGCGTCCGTAACCGTTACTTATGTAAGTGCCCAACGTCATTGTATATTCCAAATGGTCTAACAAACTCAGATCGGCGAGGTGGCTCCTTTTGCACTTAGGGGAATGCTTACCTGCCTGACCGCGCTCGCCTACACATTAGGCCCGCTCACAGTCGCTCTGATCATCAACACGACAGGCGTATACCCAAATCGTTGGGCGTACCGTGCCGTCTTTTGCGCACAATTCGGCTTTGCAGCTATTGCCGCAATTATGGTGCCGTTCATGCCCGAGTCTCCGACCTGGCTGGTGTCCAAAAATCGTCAGGAGGCAGCCTTGAAAGCTCTTGCTGGACTTGGCTATAGAGGAGAGGCCGGCGAGAAGCGACTTGCCAGCATCAACAATACTCTGGAGCAGGCCAGAAAGGAGACCGAGGGCGTCACATATATGGAATGTTTCCGGAAATCGAATTTGCGACGAACGATCATCTCCATCATGCCGCTTTCCATCCAAGCCCTCTCCGGCGTCGCTTTCGCTGCCTCGTATTTTGCGTACTATACACAACTGGCGGGCTTCTCTACTGAGATGTCCTTCAAACTCCAGATTGTTCAGCAGATTCTCTCGCTCATTGGCAATGTAATGTCCTGGTACCTTGTCGATCGGATCGGACGTCGCAATCTTACCTTCTGGGGACTTGTCATACTTACCGTCATCCTATTCGTCATGGCTGGGTGCGCTGTTGCTGGCACAGTGCCCGCGCTCAAGGGCGCAATCAGCATGATCTTGTTGTACTGCTGGTGGTACAATGTGACGATTGGAGCCACCGCGTACACAATTCTCTGCGAGACGAGTACCTCCCGGCTTCGTGTCAAGACCATCGCCATCGGTCTTGCTCTACAGAACGCGCTCCAGACTATGTGGTCTTTTGTGCTTCCTTACCTTTTTAACCCGGATCAACTGAATCTTGGAGGCCGTCTAGGTTTCATCTTTGGCGGTCTGTCCTTCCTCTGCCTGGTGTATCTCTGGTTCTACCAACCCGAAACTGCTGGTCGCACGTACGAGGAGTTAGACGAAATGTTCATGAAGAACGTTTCGGCCAGGAAATTCCAGGCATATCAGACCGATGCACAGGCGTTGGGTCAGGCTGTGAAGGAGAAGGAGGGCTTATAGAGCTCCGAGTTTATGAACGCTATGTTGATGACTTCACACTTCTTCCAAAAACTAGTAAAGATTTAGCGCGACTTTGAACTATCGCATCCAATTAATAAGTTCTTTAGTAGAATCTGAGGGCGCCAGTTCTCCAGGGCAAGCAATGGACGAATTCACGTCACAGCACGTGACCGGATGACTTCACCTTGAACACGTGACCAAGCTGCTCGGACTTCGCTCGCCTGAACCTCTAAGAAGCCCTTCCATACCGCGAAGGATCACAGATGCCTAGAATTTCTAGTTTGACTGACTTCCCTGCGAGCTATCTTTGCAGGCTGCATCCAGATGACCAGCACACAAACTACAGCGTTGGAAGTTCGCAATACACTTCCACACCTTTCTGAGACTGGTACGCACGAATGACGCGGCCAAATCCAGTCAACTAAATGGCAAGAGTGTGTCTTTGATATCAGGATACTTGTGCGCTCATCTCTTGGCCAATCCAACTTGGCATCCTACTATGCGCCTGTAGTAGACACGCAGCACATTTGAGCCCAAGGCTAAGGCAGCGGAGAGAACTCGGAGTAGCATGAGGCCCAGCATCGTGTGAATGATACTGTGACACCAGTTTCTAGCGCAGCCAACAGAGACGCTGTCGCCTAAGGGAAAAGATCCTTCGGAATGGGAGAACAACAGCAAATATAGGAGAAGATCAACGTCACCAAGCCCTGACAAATGGATACTGGGGTCAGGCGAAGGCCGATTGTAACTCATGCCCTGTGAGCAGACGGTTGAGTGGCGGCGAGCAAGCTTGCATCTTCGGCTCTCGGCTACCCATTTAGATACTAGTTCAGCCGTTAGCTTCTTGGGCTGCGGGCCTCACCACTCCGTCGCCTGCAACACCCGTGTTGTCTTTGACGCGATTCATGTAAGGTCTTCTAGAGTCCCAGCGACGCCCGATATGACACCACAGCATGCAAGCCACTTGGTTGCAATTCTTGGTGATTGGATCCGGGGCACTAGGCATGTCTCCGAACTCCAAAGCTGAGCAACTAACGTTACTGGTGCCGTTGTCGGCATCAAGCGATATTATCTCGGTACTCGATGCGACGAGAGCTTATGCTAGGGCTCCAACCGGAACATTTCCAAATCGCTGTTACGTCAAGCGCGGATCTTTTTACTGACCTGATGTCTCCAACCCCAGGCAGTGTTGTTGAGTAGGTATGCGTGGCGCCATCACCATCCTACTACTCAGCGCGGTCGAGTCTGCATGCCAGAATCCACAGTGACTTCTCAAAGCCAGTCGCCATGTCTCGCTAGATATTCTGCATCTTACATACTTGAAATTATCTTTCGAACCCTGAATATGCACGTCCATCAATAGTCTGGGGATTAATGCCCCACCTCCACATTCTCCGCCCACTCTTGTGCCCACTTGGAGCGTATGCGAGCGTCTAAGCAGACCGAAGCTTGGCTTTTGTGTGGCTCGGAGGTTGTTATAAGTCCACCCATCTGCTGCCCGCGGCCGCGGCTGCATCCTCTCCGCGATCTTCGAACTCCTTACTACAACCAAAGCGTGTTTGTTGCACACGAAGGAGACACAGTGGTCAACACCTGACTTGTCAATATGCCCAACAAAAGTCGACAAAGTGGATCCTCAAGTACCGAGGTATTAAAAGAGGAGACCACATTCGACCTGGACTCCATGCCATTTATCAAGGAAGAACAGACCTCGTCAGACGAGTCGAGAACCAAACGGAAGTCGAACGCACGGCGCCACAGGGCATCAGTAGCATGTACATCCTGTCGCGACCGACGCATACGCGTATATCCGCCCCATCTGCGTCCATCTCCGCTCGCTGACTCATGGACAGTGCGTTGTGCCTGCTGGTAAGAAAGCATGTGTACAGTGCGATCGCTCAACCACTCCCTGCATCATCAAAGATGATGATGAAAGACGGAAGTATGTTGCCGATGCCGGTTCTGAGATCGTTACTAAATCCCTCCAGACCCATATCACGTGCCTATGTCTACTCCCTTGTCGAAAGAGTTAGTCTGCTTGAACAGATGCTTCAGGATCAAGGTTTGACGGTGCCGCCTGCCAATTACCCGCCGGAAACACGACATCGATCTCGCCGAAGCAAGAACACCTCCGCCGCCTACAACACATCCTCGTTCTCATCCACACCCCAGGAAAGTTCTGTCTCAGAGGATCACGTAACGTCCCCGTCGCATTACTCAATAGATCAAAGTCAGTGTGAGAAGCAGACTTCGAATACAAAAAAGAGATCATCCATATCAGTCGCTGCCGACAATGACAGTCATCTCAGCAACAAGAGAACAAGACACGACAGCCTCATCGCACCGGCTGACGTGAAGGTGGAATCGCCGATGAACTGTCTTGTTGATTCGGTCACACATTATGACAGAGCATTCGAATTTGAGCAGGTCACAACAACGGCTGCAACCAGTCAACCTTCTTTCTGGCCAATGACTTATGATCACACTGGCGGGCTTACCGCGCTGACAACATCGACACATGATGCACACAGAGGATACCCCGCTTTTACCGGATGGCATGAGAATTCCTTTGGGATTGAGCCTTACAACGATCACGCATCGGCCGCACAACATGGAGAACTGAATGATGCGTATCGAATCGAGATCGGCCATCCATCGATGGGAGTGACCATTAATCTAGATTTTATGTCCCTGGGTGCAAGCAATTGAGGTATACCGGCAGTGTCATCAGTGACGACTGAATCTTACCCATTGAACACACGTTGTTCTTTGAAGCACACCCAAAGCCTTAATGTCAACCTGCCTATCGCTCCTTCACCCTCAATACGATGACCGAATTTACAACCTTGGTCCACGGATGCGCCTCAACTAGCAACTCCAGGCCGACCTTTTCCAGATCCTCACCAAGTTCAAGGATCTATTCGTTATTAGCACAGGTTCCACAGTCCGGGGTCGTCACTTACCGGATACAGCACTCCGCGTAACCCCTTTGCACTCCTCGCTACCACCAAAGCACCTGGCCTCGACTTCCTCACAAGTTCTTTCATTATTGCCAGCTTGGACGACGTGTCCATGCCCACCAATGCTGCCAGGAACACGACATCAAAGTTGTCCCACTTTGTTGTCTCTTCGAATACCCCCTCATCGCTGACATCCGTACACGAGAAGCTCATCCGGTCCTCATATCCCAGTCTAGCACTCAATTCCCGGCTGGTAGAGAGAGCTACTTGGTCACGATCGACGTTATGCACGTGCACGGAAGGATAGATGTCGAGCATACAGAGGGATGTGAGCGGTAGCGGTCCAGAACCCACGAAGGCGATATTTTGTGGTGACGATGGAGCGGGTAAGAAAGCAGATAGAGTGGCGCATTCAATGCGGGAGAGGTCGAGATAATTCTGGTAGTAGGGAAAGGTGCCGAGGAGTGTTCGTGTCTGCACTGGAGTTGCTGGAGGCTGTTAGTGATCTTACTTACGAAGTAGCGTCTGCAGAGTGCGGGTTCTTGCGCTAAAGATACCTCTTAATTCCAATGATTCCTCGACGATCTTTTGCGCCCAAAACTGCTCTAGTTCTCCTTCGGCTTCGGCGCAAAGCGGTCGTAGTTGCTCGCATAGCGCGTGTACGCCATCTGTCTGGAAAAAGTAGGTGACAAAGTCTTGGTCGTACGGTTCCACGCATAAGCTGACGAGCCGGGTGAGCAATGCGTTGACTCTGTCTCCTGGTGCAAGGTTTGGAAGCTCAGTCAGGGCATGGTAGATAACGCGGATTTCCGATAGCAGTGTCTGGCTTGAGCTTGCTGCTACAGTCGGTGTTCGAGGCGGCGTCTCCAGTGTTGAATTTGTACTCGTGGGCTCATTGCGTTTCGCTCTTTCGCTCCCGAGAACGTTACCCATCATATATTCCATGAAATGTCTTTTAGTAGGAAATGAGGTTGTGAAAGAAGGCTGGAAACGTAAGTTGAAGATAACTCGAGCTTTAGTAAAACCCCCCACCTTGCCCTTTGCAAGATTTTTATGAACGCGCAGATGTGGGGTCTGTCACTTACCAGAACAGTGAGGCTTCTAGCCTGCCGTCGCATTCCACATTAGTAGATGGCTTGCAGCCTATGGTAGTAGAATAGGTACCTGCAGCCTATGAGTACCGTGGTGGACCCCCACGTAAACCGCTGCTGAGCAAATCAAGCAGACAAACAGGAAGGTGGAATTTGATTCTTTCTTCAGTAGTGAAAAGCACCTGATACGGCACTCGGGCCCTACGGTCGGGTGTAGCCTAGTCTATCCATATTGGAATGTGGTAGCGTTACCACCGATCGTCACAGGTAAGACAGGCGCTTGTAGCGGCTCGACCTGGACTGCCACGTTCTACCGTGTAAAAGAAAACAACTCAAGACAGTTACTGACTGTCACGTCGGTAGACGAGCTTTCCACCAACCCACGTCTCTCTCACTGTGATAGTCCGCAGATCTTCTTCGTCCAGTCCTTCCAATGGTTGGTCAAGTACAATCCAGTCTGCCCACGCGCCCTCTTTGATGACGCCAGCGCTACTTTCCAGAAACGCGCCGTATGCGGGGTTGACAGTAAAGCCCCTCAATGCCTCGTCGACAGTGATGGTCTCTTCAGGATACCAGCCGTCTTTACTACCACTAGGGTCGAGGCCCGTTCGCGGACTACGCCGTGTCGTTGCCGCATAGATGCCTTCGAATGTACTGGCTGGCTCAACTGGGAAGTCGCTACCAAGAACCGGGCCGAGAGGTAGGAGCGATCTCATCCTGTAAGCTTCTTCTGCCGTTCTTTGCTCGCCAAGTCTCGACTGCGCATAACCCATGTCCGATGTGGCGTGCGTGGGCTGAATGGAGGGGATGATACCGAGCTCGAACATGCGGCGCTGATCATCTGGATGGATGATCTGCGCGTGTTCGATACGAAAGCGGAATCTGTCCTGCTGGCACTGCTTAAGGTCTGTGATATCAGAACATTGCAGCTTCAGAGTGATTTCGAATGCGTCAATGGCAAGTCGATTTGCGAGATCTCCGATTGCGTGAATGTTAACTTGATATCCTTCAGAAGCCCAATTCTGAGTCAGTGAGGATAAAACGCTCGCGTTTACCAATAAAGAACCGGCTGATGTCTCTTTGTCGCTGTAAGGATCAATCATAGCGCTGCCCCAGCTCCCGAGAGCTCCATCTTGGTCGAGTCAGCTTGTACTCTTGAGATAAAGAGACGCGATAATTACGTACCACCAAAAAGCTTCACGCTGCGAACCTGAAACTTCCCGTTTGGCATGTTGACCTTCTTGACGTCGCTTGGGCAAAAGGTATTGCGGACATCGCATTCGATCATTGCATTGACTCGGACAGTCCAGTCTGCATCGTCTGAAAGTTGCTGGTAGAGTCTCAGGTCCTCGGGAACGACACCAGCGTCGTGCATACCAACAACGCCGAACTTATTGAGCTCGGTCATGCCATCCTTGATGAACTTTGCTTTGCGGTCTTTGCCCGGTTTGGGATAATGTTCTAGAACAAGGTCCATGGCGTTGTCGCAGAATACTCCCTTTGCTACGATCTCTCCACCAGCCAGCACTTCAGGCATCGGTGAAGGAAGGAGGTCGAGTACCTTCTCCGAGACCCATATACAGTGGACTAAGAGGATTAGAACACTGCTGCGGAAGGTTTCTGGGATCGACTTACCATCGACACGATCAAGCATGACATACTGGTCCTTGAAAGCTTCGCTAATCTCGAGATCGGACTTGGAATGAGTTAGCTAATCTGGGCTACTCAGCAGAGCTTGTAACCGACCGTGTTTGGCCACTCGCCATGGAAGTTGGCCTGGTCCCAACCAACACCACGGATCCAATGCTGACTCGTACCCTCCTCAGGATGATCTGCCTTATACTTCACCAGTCGCTCATGCACTTCGGCCATAGAACTAGAACCAAAGAGGTTCACAGAGTTCAGAAGTTCGCCATACTGAATCAGGTGGCCGTGACCGTCCCAAAAGCCGGGGTACGCATATCCTGTACGCGCCCCCTTGACAGCATCAAAGGCTGCGTCCTGCTTGATAAGGTCATCCTTGAAAACTCTTGTAAATCTTCCGTTCGAAACACTGAAGCATTCGGCATCTCCAATGCCGGATGAGAGCGTCGTGATTGAAGAGTAACAGTGGGTCTCCTCAAAGAGACTGCGGAATATTTTGAAGCCGGTGTAATCGTGCAGTGAGGACGGCAGTAGAGTCTGGAGTCCGATTTGATAGATGATGGCGCCCAGTAAAATGGGCAATGTCACCCAGAACAGGATTGTATGAGCCGGCATGGTCGCTTGCCCACCCAAGATGAGCAATTGAGATGGCGATGTAATGGACTTTGTGGAATTTCGCTATCGGTGGGACTTCCGCCTCGAGCCAATCAGACGACGGCAAGCACCAGGGCCATTTCCAGCCATCGTCGAATTGTACCCGTGTACCACCCTCCGCCTCCCCGCGAAACGTGTTTGAGGCTCCAGGCCAGGGCTATCAATCATTGAGCGAACGCATGTTCGTCGTGATAGCGCCGTGGAGTTTGCTCACAAGACTTGAAGCTAGCGTGTCGTGTCAGCACACTCGACTAGGTAGCATTAGGTTGCTGCTGCTGCACTGGCCAGCTTGCAGCCGCGCACAGTGTACCTCATGCAAGTGCACGTCCTGCGCAGAATTCACGCCGGTATCAAATAGTTCCATAGACTTCGTTGGACATGCGAGATGTACGTCGATGTGTACACAGCTTCACACCTCTTGAGAAAAGCACGCCATGTCCAAACAGAAATAGCGGTGAGCCGTGAGCGAACGTCACTTACCGGCGTGCGGAACGCTGCCAGCTCCCCGAATCTTTACTGAGCGCCCCACAACACGCCTTGGCTTCAATAGGCATTGGACACGAGGGCAGAATCCCATTCGAGCGAGGCTGGGCAACCTGCGGAGCTAAGCGGGCGGGCCGGGGCTCAGATTTCAGAGTGTCAACTTCGATTCCCGCTGTCGTTCAGCTTTCAATCTCGAATTGCGCTCGACGGAAGAGGGTGTCGCATTAGCATATGGCTACGCGGGAGCTTGATGAGCTTCGCAAGCAGTTAGAGACGCTTCAGCGCTCTCACGACACACTACTAAAAAGCTTGTCCGCTTCGAACGGTAGCTTTGGACCACCCGACGTTCCACGGTTACGACGGAACGCGACCCAGCGAGGAGATGCCGTCTTCGCCGACACATCCACGCTTTCTGACGACAGCAGCGACGATGAGGACGATTATTTTGTGCAATCCGAGCTGCCATCCCAGTCCTTTGACCATGAACACCTGCGCCAGCATCTGAAGACCCACAATTGGGATGAACATGGCAGAGAGATCCTGGCATCACTGGTGTCTAATCCTGCAAGGCTGTCGAAGCAGCCTCATTTGTTCCATCAAGGACCTGGACCTGCGGAAGATCGCTCCCATTACAGCCATTTTCAGTGTGTGACATCGGCCAGATTGTAGGGCCTTGTTGATAATGGAGCTGTGTTAATCATTTACAGGGTCTACAACGTTGGACAAGATGGACTCCCAGAACTTGTCGAAGTTAGTTCAGCGGACAACACAATGTCGAAGGCGAATGAGATTTGGCATTCGATCAAGGTATGTGAAAGATTACTACGGGTAGAGAAGTTTGCTCACGCCTGCAGGACGTGGGAAAGAACAGCGAAAAGCCGATCTCAGGTCGAATCACGTACGTATTTGCCTTTGTGCTTATAATATAAAACTAACATTTGCTAGTGTTGCACGAGAGCCTTCACCGGTCCTGTTCGGTGCACTGCACCTGACTCTGCACAATGCTTTTGATATGGATGAAATATTTGGGCACCTGGTACGCACAGAGGCCTCTTCAGCCCACATGTTTCGTGCTTTCACGAACGATCCACGTCACCAACGCACCTTTTTCTTCACGTTTGAATACTACACGATTATTGGAGACGACTGCAAACCCATGCAGTGGCAGAGGGCTGACCGGGAGACCAACTCCTCTGACCCCAACAGCCACATCCCCTTGAGCCGGTGTGGTGCTGTCGTGGCCTTGGCCTTGTTCGATGAGAGCCCCCGGAGGGTTCGGAACAGGTCAAGGCACTCAAAGACCAACTATGGGTTCGTGCATGATCCATGGTCGCCGTGGCAAGTGCTCCAGCTTGAATGCTTTCCCGATTGGAAGTCGACGCCCATCAATGGGAATCCGTACACATTCGAGGCTGGACATCGATACCTGAATGGGCCTGAAGCATTTCTCCATGCACTGCTCACCGAGTATCGAGATGCACGAAAGCGCTACGATGAGATTTACAGACAGATCACTGAACTTGTCACGCCACCTCTTGGATTTTTATTCGATGAGGAAGCCCGCAGGCATCGACTTTTCGAAGACAAGAACTTTACATGGACGCGCCGCTACTTCTATGCGCATCAAGCGCTGGGTAACGTTAATGACAGTATCAAGACCATGGTTGATGCCTTCGAGGACACCTTTACAGAGGATGTCTGGGAGGGCGAAAGCAAAACACTCTGGCCATTGTACGACGAATCGCCTCGCAATGAGCACTGGAAGCGCAGGCTGCGACTGTTGAGACTGCAATTCGAGCGTGAGATGAAAGAGCTCCGCATCCTGCAACGCGAAAACAATGAAAGACGCCATGAGATAGAGACTCTACAAGAGCAGCTTTTCTCTGGCACCAGCATCCAAGAGTCTCGAAAGTCGGTCGAATTGGCTGACGTAACGGTTCACCAAGGCTACAATATCAAAGTTTTGACCATTGTCAACCTGTTCTTCATGGTAGGTCATGAAACTTCGACACGCACGTGCCATGGCATCTGACGTATCACAGCCACTGACCTTCGTCACCTCGATCTTCGGCATGACCAACATGCCCGCTGAACCCGCACCGTACTGGCCGTTCGCCATAACACTAGCTGCGATTTGCGTACCCTTCTTTAGCATTATTGGGTTCCTGTCGACTAACTACGGTTACCACATGTGGGCCACTAAGACCCGGCAGTTCTGGCGCTGGCTACGTCCGAAACGAAAAATTGAAGAAGAAGCAGAAGCTGAGTACATGGGACCACCCAGAAAGAACCGAAGCATGTCTACCGAGGAAGGCATGCGGATGAGGATCAGGGACAGAGAGCTGCCTCCTCGGCGGAGCATGCATAGACCTCTACCAAGCCACCCTAATATCCAAGCCATGGTAGCACGGATGGGCGAGGGACGACAAAGTGGTTTGACGAAAATGGGAACCTTGACCGAAGTAGAAAGCAACGAGGAAAGCAGCGGGAGGACAACGAGAGAAACATTCGTCAACATACAGGAGCCTTGACGAGCTACGACACACGATTTCCATGCGACAGATGAGATACGACGATTACGGCCAATTGGATGATTACCGGACGATTTGACGGCTGTAACATACATAGACTATGACATGATGATTTACTGCTTGACTTGTTGCCCAACAACAGTACAATGAAGTCACACTTACCATGATCATGCTCACTGCAGTAGCCGTAAGTCAATTCAGTCACATTGGCTGTATTGCGACCTTGGTGATATGACTCTAACCCCGCAATTGTCATTGTTTGTTGTAAGTGCCGCAGCCCTGCAGTCAGCACTTGTACTTCAAGGGCCACCAATGATGGCAACAAGCCAATGGCAAGCATTGATAAGCTCTGACCGACCAGCCCTTCCGCCCTTTCTTGAGCAGCTGTAGAGCTCTTCCTCACGGCTACCACTTACACTACATCTAACAATGCAATCTTGCATTGATACGATGGCCTTCCAGAACAGGCAAGACACTCATCGTGAAAGACTGTCCTATAAAGCGCAACCAGTTGCACAGGTAAACTACCTCTGAGACGCAACTTCATTCCAGATCACGCATTCAGCGACCACATATGCGTACATCATGTTTGCAGCAAATACTAAACCCTACAGCCTCCCCGCTGACGCAACATGGTTCATCACCGGTTGTTCAAGCGGTATTGGTAAGGCACTCGCACAGCACGTCGCAAGCAAGCCTTCACACCGTTTGATCGCAACAGCGCGCAACCCAACTGATCTGTCTTATCTTCCCGACAACAACCGCAACATTTTGAAAGTTGCACTTGACGTCACGTCTCCCAACGCCATCATCTGCGGCTTCAAAACCGCTGTCGAGCAATTCGGCACCATCGATGTGCTAGTCAACAGCGCCGGCTACGCGCTCTCAGGCGACACCGAAGCCGCCACGGAATCCGAGTACCACGACATCATGGAGACGAATTTCTTCGGCACTGTGAGGACCACGCTTGCTGCTCTGCCTCACATGCGCGAAAGCGGCCGAGGCGGGCTGGTTATAAACATCTCCTCTGTGGCTGGTGTATGCTCGTTCCCCGGTCACGGGTTCTATCATGCATCGAAGCACGCTGTGGAGGGCTGGACGGAGTCTGTCGCCAAGGAGGTCAGCCAGGAGTGGGGGATCTCGTTTTGCATTGTTGAGCCTGCGGCTGTTAAGACCAATTTTGAGGGCCACAGCAAGAAGAACATTGCGCCACATCCTGCGTATGCGGATCCGAAGATGCCGGCGAGGATGCTGCAGAGGTATGTTGATGCAGGGTTGAAGCAGGGTGTGGGTATGGAGCCTGAAGACGTAGCGAAGGTGCTGTATGAAGTTGCGAGTAGAGGCGAGAAGGTGCCTCTGCATCTGCCGTTGAGTAGAAATGCTTTTGGATTGATCAAAGGAGCCTTTGAGGAGAATTTACGGGCATTGGAGGCCGTGAAGGAGGTCAGTGGGAGCTTGAGCTGATTGGCTATGCGTTCTGCTCAAGAACTTTCAAGCAATGTAATACTTTTACTGTCAATATTAATCATCTTCGATTCTTTTCTTCTCCCGATTATCGCTGTACTCGGTCGAACTCATTGCCCACACCATGGAATACACAGTATTCCTAGTACCAAGAGGGAGGTTTGCACTGTTACTTCGGAGGGCCTGGATCAATTCGGCCTCCAACCTATCACTTTTTTACGCGCTGCCTCTTCAGGCGCCTCTCTACTGCTATTTGAATCATGGTGGCGTGGCTTGCTGCAAGGCGTGTAGCAGTCTATGCAAATAAGCGCATAAGGTCCTCTGTCTTCCCGAATCAAATGCACAGTGTTGTTAGTGCAGGAGGCCAAAGTGGCGAACATACTACTGTACATTTCGACAACTATCGCCATCGCGCTGTTTTGAATTTTGCGCCATCGCTCCCAATAATCTCTTTCAGTGTCAGTGAAATTGTAGTTGACAGAAATTGTAGCCGAGCAAGAGAAAGAAATGAAAACAAATTTGAACCATGCTTTCCAGGGTTTTTAGGCGCTGCCGTGTCAAGCTATTTAGTAGGCTGATTCAGCAGCGGGGTTGCTCAAAAGACAGCTGCTATCTACGCAAGGCGATAATGAAATCGCGAAGACATAACCCCTGTTCTGTCGCAACAACGCACACATGCTGCAAGTCTGCCCCGGACGAAGTGAAGCACTGTACACATCATTGATCGCAGTGTTAATCCGAGAGCGAGCCGGGTGCCGGATGACCAAGGCAAATTGCGGACGGGAACTCGGTGTTCCATCTTGACGTCGTTTGTCAGCCGTCTTCTAATCTGCGCGAGAGCCAGACAAGTCAAGTTAGGATGGCTTTGTGCAGCGAAGGCTTGCACTTGACCGACCCCACCGCAAATGTCGCGAGCATCGACTGGAAACGCGCGAAACTAGAGTTTAGTATCGTAAGCAACAGTCAATAGGAAGGCTTTAACACAGTGTATAAAGCGTCCCGGGTCGCCTTCGTTGGGAAGCTATCAAGATTCGCAGCAACCTGTGCACCCCTCCACGATTAATCCTACCATCCACTCCAATTGTGAACACTTATATCTGTAAAGAGACCGTCGACATTGAATATCATGTCTAAGCTCATAACTGTTTTTGGTGCCACCGGCAACCAAGGTGGCTCGGTCATCAAGCATATCCTCGCCGATTCGACCCTTTCCCAAACCTTCAAGATTCGCGGCATCACTCGCGATGTATCCAAGCCAGCGGCCCAAGCACTGGCTAGTAAGGGTGTCGAGCTGAAAAGCGTAAGCGTTTCCAATCTCTAGACAAGACCTGGGCTAACAGTGCTCAGGCCGACCTGAGCGACAAAGCCTCCGTCACCGCGGCTCTCCAAGGCTCCGACACTGTCTTCCTAGTGACCAACTATTGGGAAAGCGCCAAATACGAGGTTGAATTCAACCAGGGAAAGAACGTCGCGGATGCTGCCAAGGAACTCGGGGTACAGCATTTGGTCTTCTCCTCATTGCTGCACGTCGGCAAGGTCACGAATGGCCGCCTCAAGCATGTTCCTCACTTCGAGGCCAAGGCGGACATCGAAGAGTACATCAAGGAGATCGGCGTGCCTGCTTCATTCTACCTGCCTGGGTACTTCATGAGCAACTTGAATCAGAGCGTGCAGAAGGGCCAGGATGGCTCTTTGTCTTTTGCATTCCCAGTTGGCAAGGATGCAAAGTTTCCGCTCATTGACATCGTGGAGGATACAGGTAAGCTGTCTATTGCGCAATAGCTTATAAAAACAATGGCTCAGTCACTGACCATCATCTTTTAGGCAAATTCGTCAAAGGCATTCTGAAGAACCGTGATGCCACTCTTGGCAAACACATTCTCGGCGCTGAGAATTATTATACCCCAGAGCAAATCCGGTCTGGATTGGAAGCAGCTACAGGGAAGAAGGTGCACTACGCTCAGGCGACAGGCGAACAGTATAAGGGTTTCCTTCCAGAATTCATCGCAGAAGAGATGCTAGAGAATCATCTATTCATTGAGGATCCCGGATACTATAATGGCGCCAACCTCAAGGAGAGCCACGACATTGTGGACGAGAAGTTAGTTAGCTTTGAGGACTTTGTGAAGAAGACTGGTAGTTTTTGATTAAACGAGGCAAATAAGTATCTGAACCCTGCGGCATTAATCGGACTTTACTTTAAGACCAGTCTCTCTCGATTACATCAGTGATGCTCTGCGAATTGACTAGTATAAATGGCTTTAATTGATGCATATGAAGTAAAGAAAATGATGAAAAAGAAAGAAACAAAACGCCCTCTATTGTACAGTATATCCTCACCGGGTGTGTATCTTAGCCTAACGCCAATGCAACGCCTACGTCCCATGCGAAAATGCAGTCACTTTCATCTCCCTGCCGCAGAAGCTCATATCGCACCGCCAGCGCCGCCCGACCCCATACTGACGCCACCTGCACCATCGGTACTGGCATCTTTGCCAGCCTTCCTTCTCATGCTCTTGCTCCTGTGTGTGTAGTAGTTCGTTGGCTCTTTCATTTCCTCTTTGTCTTTCTTCTCCTGTGATGATTGTAGCTTGCCGCCCTTGGGTGCGAGTTTACTGGATTTTGAACCCATTTTGTGATGCGTGTATGGTTTTCTGGGGCTGCTACGGAGACGACTGCGTGTGACGGGGCCGTTGTGGATCCGTGAAAGTGATGAGGTAGGTATACGGGAACCTGACGCAGACGGGGATGGGCCGGATGGCAGATGTTCGCTGTGCGAGAGAATAATAACCCTGTGTGAGATTAGCAGGGATAAACATGGGCTGACGCTTAAGTAGAATAGTGTCGCGTGCTCTTTTCTCAGAGGATAATTCGACAAGCTGAGATGACTTACGGTGGTGCAGGGTGTGGTTCGGGCGCGGGTTTGGGTTTAAGGTTAGAGGAGGTTGGATCAAGGTTGCTTTGAACAAGACTATTCTGTGTGTGCGAGCGACTTCTGTCAATTTGTTAGGGAAGGATTCAAGGTTGAAGCAAAGCTACACGAACCGTGCCAATGACGTAGGCTGATGTGGCACGCCAAGAGGGTCTTGTTCCTGAGGCTGAGATCTACCGGCGCAGCTATTTTCGGACAAGATGATTACCCTATTGGCTGATAATTAGCGGATGCAACTCCGAGTGGGGCCTCAAAGAAGCCATGCTAGAAATAACAGCGTACTAATGTTATTTTGCGCAAGCGTTCATTCGTCCCGCGTCGTTGATGGAAAACTTACGGAGGTGCTGCTGGAGGCTCCGGGGCAGGGCCTCCGCCGCGCTTGTTATTCCAACGGCGACTTCTGACCATTTTGTGTGTCGGTGTCGTCGTGACAAAGCAGGAATGCTGATAGTGGCTGATGATCGACAGACAGAGATGCGGTGCGTTTCCAAAGACTTGGGCGATAGTAACGAGATCGAACATCGACGGCATGGAAGCTGCGTGGTACCTGGTGTGCTTGAATTGAGGGGGTCGTTAGACTATTGGTAGACTCTGTTAAAGGCAGCGACTTGAGTGCAACTGAATGGATGCCACCTCTGATCTTGAGCTCTATGACCCGTTGCTCAAAGTCGGACTGTGAACCTTATATGGCACAGTGATCGTTCTGGTCCAGGCAGCAAGCAGAACAGTGCACATAACTTCCCGCGATATCCATCTCATCAAAGGTCCATGGCCCCCAAGATCCCTCTACTCATCATCGCGGACCGTCACTCTCTGATCTTGATTCACCGTCTCCACAAGCCACGCTTGAGGCTCGTCCAGATCATGGGAGGCCTTGCATTTTGCCATTTGCGAGACACGGTCGCCATATCTGTGATGTTTGCATTACCGGTTCGGGCCATGTCAGGTACTCCATGGAATGAGGCTTGTCTCAAGTCGGGGGCCGGTAAGGGCAGGTTTGGGCCCATATTTGGCACCGTAACATGAATTGGAGACAAGTGAAGTCCGCTGCCTAAGAGCAGACCTGTTAGGCAACCCGCGAGTTCAGAATCTGCATAATATTATTCTGGCCGATGGACCGCGATAGTTTGGCGATGGTTCGCAGCGAGGCTGTGCAGCGGACAAAAGCTTCGCCGTTATTCGCGATCCGGGCTGGTGGCACGCCTGAGTTGCTGGGCGTGTGGCATCTCATGTTGCCACCAAGTGGTGCCGGGAGGATATGGGTAAGCCACGAAATTATCCTTCTGGAGGTGTGCAGTGTTGTAAGATCGCGTTGACGTTGGTGGCTCGGAGTGGACGGGTAGGCTACGCCGCCGTTGGGCCCACACGATCCTTCCTTCGCTTCGGCCGCGGCGCAACAACGTGCTGACTTGATTCTTATCCCAAAAAGGCGAGGCAGACTTTTTTCATGTGCAATCACATGACGTGGCAGCCTTACTCACCAGCCTTGAATCGGTGGTTGCGCAGCAGATATGTGACTAGATATGGATGACAGCAACGAAATTTCGTCCTGAGCTATTTGATCCTATGGTCATAAATATGTCAATGCCATTGTAGTCAAACGACGGTTTTATCGCGGCGGCTCTCCATCTGCTTGACGATAACCTGTAGGTAATACTCGGCGCGCAATAATGCTTCATGTTCACATGGAAAGAGACTTTGTGTTTTGAAAATTGCTCAATTCATTAACACACTACCAAGTGGCAATTACCCAGATTTTTTGTACTGTACTCTGACCCGATGGAAGGACTTCCTGCATAGCCTTCATGCCGGTCAAAGGAAAATAGGACGCTAGTCATCAATAACAATCACTTCACGCTCCCGTCTCTTCTTTGGCAGCTGTCTCTAACGGCTACCTCTTCTCTCGTCGTGGGGTGGGGGGCCTGGAACCATGACTTTAAAAGGCATCTCTCTGCCCATGTTCACCGGTGCGTAGGGACTGTAGTGCTGCGGTGGTGCAGGTGCCAAGGGTGGGGGACCGCTGCGGCCGCTGCTCCTCGGACGGGAGCCAGAGGGGCTTTGCGCGCCATAGGGACTTGGATATGTGGGCAACTGCTGTGGAGCGGGAGCCAGCGCACGTGGTCCAAGATGTGAGTGCAGTGATGGCGAGCCTGAATAGCTGGGAAAGTTTCCAGATGGTAGGGCGGCGAGTGGAGAGTATTGCAACAGCATGGGATGATGCAGGGGCGCAGATACGTAGGATAGGTGTGGGGAAGGTGCTGTCAGCGGTGGCAAAGGCCCATGCAGCGGGTACGGCTCAGACAGGTAATGGTGATCCTGCTGATGGACAGGAGAAGGTCGGTGAGCTTCTGGAGGGGTTGATACTGGAGTCACTGCCGCACTCGGCCCACCAGCTGGACGCCCACCCCGTCGCCCACTTGAAGAGTTCGATCTCGACGTCGGTGGCTTTGGTGGTTTGCCTTCTCTCTCGTCCTGCTCCTTCTTACGAGCCTTACGTTCGGCCCACCATATTGTCATCGACTGGCTGCGTTTCTCGCTCTTAACGCGCGGCTTCCGTCTTGAACTTGATGACGGTGTCGCATCCTCGCTTTGATTATTGGCGTATTGGCTCAGCGGAGCAGTGAGCATGTACGTGTCTGGCGTGCTCGACTCGCTTAGATGTATAAGGGTGCCGTCTTGTGCAACGGCTGGTTGCGGCGTAGCTTGGAAGACCGTCTCAGCAGAGTTCGGTGCTGGCAAGGAAGGTGCATCTGAGAAAGGTTGCGGATCAATGGAAAACTGACCTTGACCTGCGCTCAAAGACTGCAGCGCCAGAGGCGGCGCATTCGGGCCATGCGCTGATGGCACAGGCGTATTGGGATCGGCGACTTTCTTGCGTGGACCCTTCTTGATACCAAAATCGCTGCGCCGCCCTGTATTCTTGCTACCCGGCGGCCGGCCTCGTTTGGTGTTGGTGTCTGTGTATTCTTCAACGTCCATAGCGGATGAGCCCTCGTCACCAGATGTCGTCGCTACGGAACCTTCCCGCACACTTTCGCGCACGAGACGCTGGTGGAGGGCAGAAGCTGCTGCTGTCCTAGCACGCTTCACCGGTCTGCTCTCCGGCTCCGGGGTCTCAGATGCAGGCATGGCAAATCTGCTAACACCCTTCTTGCGGGCGCCGCCCCATCCATTATGCTTCTTGGGAGTAGTAGCTCCTGTCACTACATCAGTACCGTCAAATTTGCGAGGTGGCTTCCGTTGCCGCCTTGTTGGGCGACCTTCATTGTCCTCCTCTTCCTCCTCGCTTGGAGCGGCAGAGTCCAGCATATCACGCGCACGGCGAGTTCGGAGCTCTCGCCCACCACTCTTCTCGGCACCAGGACGCTGTGCCCATGGATCCTGGCATCCGGGTGCCTTTTTCGAGTCAAAGGTATAACCGTAGAGATCGGCTTCTTTGATGTCTTCGAACAACTGTGATGCCGCAGGTATTCGACCGCTATTGCACGCCTTCTTCGGTGGGTGCATGTGAGGTGCAGTCTTGTGGATGTCAGTACTGTTCTGCGCAGTATCAAACATAACTTACACGTGCGTCAAGCTCAAGATACTCATCCTGCCAACACTTGAGAATATATTGCGCATTCTCAGCTAAGGCATACAAATTTTCAGTGCTCCTTTGAGCCACTGGAAACTTGTTGAGAGCCGCAATGATCTTGTTAACGTCGGACATCGCCTTATATCTCCTTTGTAAGAGGTAATCAGCCATGTCCTCACAGTCAGCTAGAGGCTGCGGAGAACAGTCGTCAGCCCAAGGACCAGGGAGATCATCTTTTGAGAGAATGTCGTCTTCAGGTTTCAGCGGTTTGAGAGCTTCTGTGGATGTTGGGGCCGATTCCAACTGCGTTTGAGAAGCAGATTTGCTCTTCACGGAGATTTTAGGGGGTTTGATCTTGCTCGCACTCCTTGTAGATTTTGCAGCAGGTTCTGCAATCAATGAAGGGGTATAAGTGCCATCGATTATAGCGTTGAGCAATCCCTTTGGGGGGGATCCTTGCGGAGTAGTGGTGGAAGGCGGCGACCCAGCCGGCGTCATCGATTCCAGATGTGCATTGCCGATAGACTCATCCTCAAGATCACTATCGACATCGACCTCCAATTCTAATCTGTTTGGCGTTCCGGAAGCGGTTGTCATTTGCTCGTCTTCGTCAAGTAATGGTGATGCCAAGCCCTCTCCGTTTGGCGTCGTCTGATTGGACAAATCATCATCAACCTCTGTGAGCGGGAAGATGGGAGCTGCGCTGCGCGATGGACGAGAACGAGTAGGTGAAATTGCTCGAGCCAACCCTCCCCGCCCTCGGCCAGCTCTTCCTCTGCCACGGCCACCTCTTGCGCGGCCGCCACGAGAGCCACGCCCACCGCGGCCTCGTCCCCGAAGTGCATTTTGCGATGCGCTTAGTGCACCATCAGCTGATTCCTCGCTGTCTTCTTCACTTTCCTCTGTTTCAGAGATGGAATCTTCATCAGATGTGGTCGACTCTTGCAAAGCACCTTCAAGACTCTTGCGCTGCTTTGGTAATTTACCGTGATGCTTCTTGAGACCTGTGAAGAATTCGCGTGACAGGCCGAATACCATCAAAAACGGACGCTCGTATGAAGCATAGACCTCTGGCGCAGCGTCGGTAAAAGATGGCTGACTTGAGATGTTGGATGCAGATCGCGTAGTCTTTCTTGTGACAGTGGGACTCAGCTTGTGTGGACTTTGTTTTGGTGCAACGGCTTCTGTGGTCTCTGGTCTGGCTGCAGATGGTGCTCCTCGGGTTGACCGAGTGCGCGAAGCCGCATCATCTTGAACAGAATTGCGTCGCTGTGAGGAACGAGCCGGGAGAGTCCGTGGTGCTGGCATCTGACTCAATGTTTAAGGAAAATCGAGTGCGCAAGTGCTGCACTCGTATGAGGGTTTGACTGAAGGTCTGCATGTACACTCCTTGGGGAGGCGTAGTGCAGATCCAAGCCTGTCAGGGAGGCGGAAAACCTGCAGGACGAAAAGATGAATCAAGCTCCGCGCAAAGACAACGAAGCCGTGTAAATGTGTGAAGTTGATCGATACAGAGATTCAAGCAAGGGACATGATCCAAAGCTAGCAGTCAGGGTCGTGATGTGTGATGATCTTTGTCTGAGGCGGTCGTGGCTGCTTCTTCCGTTCAGCCTTGGCTAGAATGTTTCTGGCCAATGGCAGGCCCGCACCAAAGCGGCAGCCATCTGCAGCATCCAAACAACAGTGCGAACGCGCATGACATGCTATTGTCTAGGCTATCATTCTGTCACAGTCGCCTTCACCTCCACATTCCATTGCTACACTGCCGTGTTTCGCTCTTCGTTGCTATTGTCTGACTGTTCGTGACCCAAAATGCCGCCAAAAACGGTTGAGGAGGAGCTTGCTGAGCTGGAGCTGCTTGGTGCAGAGGCATCAGCAGTCCCGCCACCAAAGAAGGGATCCAAAGCTCCGCGACAGAAGCTGCCGCAAGAGGATGATGCACTCAAGGGTCTCGAAGAACTTGAGGATCTCGGCAAGCTCCAGCGTCCAGAGGGACTGCGCCCTACAAGTCGTCCCAACACCCCCAAGCTGTCTTCATCGTCCACCACCTCGAGCAACCGGCGAGGCGCTGATGTTGCAACTCCGTCCTCCACCGGCTCGGCGTGCACCAGTGAGGATCGAGCAGCACCGCCGAGGAAGTCTGGAGAGAGCACACGGTCATTCCACCAGAGCTTTACACCTACTCAAGAAGAGCCAGCCGCTGCGGCGCCCACGCCCAAGGCAGAAACACCGGCATCGTCAGGCGGTTCTTGGTGGGGCGGAGGATGGGGTGGCATCTTGAACACTGCGACCGAAGCAGCGAACGCTGCAAAGAAGCAGGCAGAGGCGGCCTACCAAGAGCTCCAGAAGAACCAGGAAGCACAACGATGGGCCGAGCAAGTCCGCGGGAATGTTGGCGCGCTTCGCGGCATGGGTAAGGCAAATGAAGCTGCATTAGGACGGTGATAGACTGACTGGTCGCAGGCGGAGAGTTGAGCAAGCACGCACTGCCCACTTTTACCAATATCCTCCACACCCTCGCACCACCGATAGCCCAGCATGAACGGCTACAGATCCACATTACTCATGACCTCATTGGCTATCCTTCGCTCGAATCCATCGTCCACCAGACCTTCTCCACTGTCATGGCTCAGGTCGAGGGCGGTGACCTGCTGGTCATTCAACGTGGTTCAGAATTGAAACAGCGTGGCTCACTCGACGGATACAGGGGCGGTGGAGCTGGTTGGAACGATGGCCCGTGGTGGCGTCACCCAGACAAACGAGATTTGAGCATAGTCAAAGGTCTTGTCGAGGGCACGAAGCTCACGCGAGTGAGTGCTGAGTCTTATGCGGACGAATTTTTCGCAGCTAGAGGAGGTGTCGAGGCGGCTGCAAAGCAAGCCACAGAAGTTCTCAGCGAGACGAACCCTGTACGAAGTAGCGATGTTTTTATCGCTATCCAAGCCATCAGCTATCCAGCACCTACAGAGCTGTTCAGTACCTCAGCACCGACAGACACGACCGAGCACGACACAAAGGAAGCAAAAGGAGACGAAGATTTAGTTGTCTTTGCTGTGTACTTGCACGACCCGATCCACGGAATCACCTTCAACACGATCAGCCAGTCGTTCCCTGCAAAGTGGGCAGACTGGCTAGACGCTCCCGCAAATTTCGAAGCTGCAGGCGAAGAACAGCACGTTCCGCAAGAGATCAGGGAGATTATCGAAAGCGGAGGTGTGGATCCCCGCGAGTGGGTATCTGAGTGGATGGAGGAGACGATCAGTCTCAGTGTTGGCGTAGTCGCGCAGCGTTATGTTGCGCGTCGCATGGGGGTTGGAGAGGGCGATCTTGGGAAAGGTAAAGCACGTGAGGCGAACCTAGAAGATGGTGCTGGCGAGGCTGCACGAGCGGGGATCATCTAAAGCACATGGATTTGATTGCATGTTTGCAGGGCATGACATGACTATCGACGTTCCAGCGGACGCAATAGCCGCCCGGTACTACGGACTCTTTGCTTCACCCAACCTTCTCGTCCTGCACTGGCACGTTGCAGAACAAACTGCACTTGCTCTCCATAATGTGGTGTTGGCATGCGCCAGCCATTCAACGTGAACCGCCTCTGATCGTGCGTCATCTCTCGCGGCCAGGTCTGTGGCGACTTGCAGAGGCTTTTGGGCAGACCTCTGCGTCGCTAGACACCGTCTCCAGAACAGGCTTTGTTTCTCGTGCTCGACATGCTCTCTGCTGAAGGTCTGGAGATCCGTAGCTCATTTGCCTTTGGCGCCCTCCTTCTTGTCCTTCTTTCCTCCTCGCAATATCTCCAGATGGCCTGCTTTCTCCGCAAGAAACTTCTCGGTCGTGCCAACGAGGCCGGCGGCATTCTTCTTCTTGATCTTATTCTGCTGGATCAAACTGGCCTTCTTCGGCTTGATCACCTTCTGCCCGGGCCTGGGGCCGCTCTTGGAGGGTCTGCAGAGATAGTCAGCAAGGTGAAATTTGCAGACGGTGACGTGTACGAACTTCCTCGCTGCCGCAGCAGGCTTGGCCTTCTTTACTGCGCCCTGTGCCATCTTTTCGAGCGTCGAGTCAAGCCGGGTATGTGTAGGGTTCGCTGGTGCATGCGATCGTGCTGGCCGTCCTGCAAATTGTTCGGCGCGGAAAGTTGAAGACTTGGCACGTGCTGGCGCAATGCGGGGATTTAGCCGCGCATTCCACTGCCGGCACCAAGGCCGTTGCGTACGAAGTCCTCCCTCCACCGTTGACATTGTCGTCTCCGGGGTCAGGAAATCACATGTTGACATACGATTTGATATCAACTCCACACCTCCCGGAATATGCTCAACACGCCTTATGCCTTATGGTGCCGATGTCCAGTCGCGGCCTCTTTGACGGATTCCTCCGCTTGTTTTCATCATTGATTTCCGTGCTATACCAGGATGAGCGCGGGACAATCTTCCCACGACGTACGTAGGTATTGGGTAGCCATGCCCTTGCCCCACACGCCATGAAGCTGGGGAAGCCATGATTTATCCTCGAATATAGCCGGTCGCCCTGATTCACGCTACTTCGGTCCTTCTGGTGCTGTGTTTTCCTGGATGCTGGGTGTGCATGCGCGATCAGCATGGGCTATAGAGCCGTTTGTACCTGCGGGTCCTTGTAAACCTGGCTAATGTGTTCTGCATCGAACCTTCGCATGCATAAAGAGGCAATCGGCCCCGGCGAATGGTCCAGCAGCCCGATCAATTGCACTTCGCCGGCGCCATGGAGCTCTCACCACGCCGACTGTTGAGCCTCACGCTCTCAGTGTGTCTTCTTGCTCCGGCTACTGCTGTTGAAAGCTTTCGAAAGCCTACCGTTGACTTTACTGCCGGCAATGGAAGCTTCGCCCTTGCCACTGGTTCTTCACCCGCCAACATTCACGTTGACGCAGCAGATTGGCCCGGTGTTCTCCGAGCAGCCTACGATCTTGCGATTGACTTTGGTCGAGTAACAAAGGTGAATGGCACCCTGACAACTACCGGAACAGCCACTGCAAATGCCTCAATGATCTTTAATGTCACTGGTATCAGTGATGACTGGAGCACTGGACCAAGTGCAAGCAGCATTGGTGGCACCGCCATCATTGTGGGCACGATCGGCAACTCGAGCTTGATTGACGATTTGGTAGCCAACGGGAAACTTGATGTTAGCGAAATCGAAGGACAGTGGGAAGCATACGTCAGTGCACTTGTGCAGAGTCCCTTCAATGGGACCGATCAAGCGCTGGTCATTGCTGGTAAGCTTATAAATCCTTCTTCGAAACAGACAAATTGACACAGAACAGGCAGCGATCGCCGTGGTGCAATCTATGGAATCTACGATGTCTCCGAACAGATTGGCGTTTCGCCGTGGCATTGGTTTGCCGACGTGCCGGCCAAAAGTCATACCGAAGTCTACGCTCTCGATACCATCAAGGTGCAAAAGACGCCCTCTGTCAAGTACCGTGGTTTCTTCATCAACGACGAGGCACCTGCATTAACAGGATGGGCGAACGTCAAGTACCCCAGGTCTGGCAACAATAGTCCTTTCGGAGCCGAGTTCTACTCTCATGTCTTTGAGCTGCTGCTCAGGTCGAAGGCAAACTATCTGTGGCCAGCGATGTGGAATGGCATGTTCAACGTCGATGATCCACGTAACCAGCCTCTTGCAGACGAGTATGCGATTGTCATGGGCACTTCGCACACAGAACCCATGGTGCGTGCCACCGCTGAGTGGAGCAAGGTCGCAAAGGGCAGTGAGTCTGGCTGGCAGTGGGCGACAAATAACGCCACACTATACGACTACTTTTATGAAGGTGCTGAGCGAGCCGCGCCGTACGAAAATGTAGTCACTGTAGGAATGAGAGGTATGAGCAAGACCAGCTGTTCCCAACCAGTTTCAAAGGTCACATGCTGATCAACGAACACAGGTTACCATGACACTGCGATGTCCGCCGATGTGCAAACGAGCGTGCTTGAGGCTGTCGTAGAGGCACAACAGGATATCCTCAACAAAATCCACGGTAATGCTTCGGAAGTACCCCAGATGTGGTGCTTGTATAAAGAGGTTCAAGACTATTTTGAGGCTGGCATGCGGGTCCCCGACTATGTCACCCTTCTATGGACTGAAGACAACTTCCAGAACATCCGCAGACTGCCGATTGGAGACGAAAAGAAGCGCTCCGGTGGTGCCGGAGTTTACTACCACTTCGACTACGTTGGCGACTCACGTAACTACAAGTGGATAGACACGATTCAGTTGCAGAAAACATATGAGCAGATGCGATTAGCCAAGGACCGCGAGGCCGACAGGATTTGGATCGTCAACGTGGGTGACATCAAGCCCAGCGAAATCGCCATCAGTCACTGGTTCGATATTGCTTACGACATTGACGCCTATGATGAGACATCGGTGCCACAGTGGACCACTGATTTTGCTGCACGCAACTTCGGTGAAGAGCATGCTCAGGAAATTTCGGACATTCTGGACGAATATGGCTTCCTCGCAAACATGCGCAAGTTTGAGTGGGTTGAGCCATCTTCGTATAGCATCCACAACTACGAGGAGGCCGACCGCATCCTTGCACAATGGGAGGACATTGGTCGAAAGGCCCAGGCTATCTACGATGCTCTCCCTGCAGAGCTGCAGCCTGCTTTCTACGAGATTGTTCTTCATCGTGTACTTGCTGGTGGCAATTTCGTAGATGTTCAGATCTCCGGAGCCAGGAACATTGTCTATAGCGGTATGGGAAGGAACAGCGCCAACAGGTGGATGCAACGAACCATCGATGGTATGAAGAAGGACCACAACCTTACACAACGCTACAATGAGTTGTTCAACGGAAAGTGGAACCATATGATGGACCAGACTCATCTGGGATACCAAGGGTACTGGCAACAACCCATGCGCCAGTCTACGCCATATCTGCGCTGGGTGCAGACTTGGGAGAGGAGCCTTGCCGGCGACCTCGGTGTCGCTGTTGAAGGGAGTAACGCTACCGTCCCCGGTGATGACCAATGGCACAGTAATGGTGGTGGTTCTCTGGACCTTCCCGACATTACGCCTTTTACTCCCAAGCGCTGGTTGGAAATCACCTCGGTTGGTACGCAAACCTTCAACTGGAACATTTCTGCCGAACCCTTTATCAAGCTCTCTCAGACCTCTGGCACGATGGATCCAGAGGGTGAGGATGTCCGCGTCTACGTGGAGGTTGACTTCTCCAAGGTCCCCGATAATTTCGGCAAGAAAAGTACCTTGAACATCTCTTCCAGCACCGACTATGGCACACAGTTCAATGCGCCGCAAGTCATCGTACAGGTAAACAAAACGAGCATTCCTTCCAACTTCAGCTCCGGCTTTGTCGAATCTGCAGGCCAGTTGGCTTTCGAGGCAGAGCACTACACTCGTCTGACACCCAAGGGCAACCTGGCGCTCACTACCCTACCCAAGTATGGTCGCACGCTATCAGCCATCAAGCTGAATGATTCGCTGGCCGAAGGTCTTACGTCTGCAACTGCACCTGCAATCGAGTACGACTTCCTCACTTTCACGCCCACCACCGCGGCTAAGGGTCTCAATGTCACCCTGATTTTGTCTCCCAGCCTCAACATTGACCCCAAGAAACCTCTTGCCTATATCACACAGATTGATGATAAGCCTGAGCAGCGCCGCCAGTACGTTATCGACCAACCCCAACCCAATTTCCCTGTTGGATGGGGCACAGCAGTCGCGCGAAACGCGTGGTACAACACCACGAACTTTGGGGAGGTGGCACCAGGAAAGCACACACTGAAAGTCTGGCTCGTGGAGGCCAACGTCATCCTGCAGAAGGTGGTACTGGACTTGGGAGGTGTGGTCTACAGTCACAACGGACCGCCAGAGAGCTACAGAGTTGGTGGAAACTCCACAGCTGGTCACTAAGGCTTGCAGCGATGACTAGACTATAATGAATAGCATTGATTTCTTCAAGATATTCGAATAATGTGTGGTTTCACCAAAGAAGAACTCGATTTTTTCTTGTCTTGATGCATGCACGGTCATTTACAACCGACACAGTCTTGATCCGTCAGTCAATCACAGACTCGCCGGCTTTACAACCTTTGATGTTACCCAGCTATGCATACAACAAGAAAAAATTCCTTCCCAAATACTACAGCCAATCTCAACAACAAGACTTCATCATGGCCTTCTTTTTACCTCTTTCTACAAAAGTGGCCCTTATCACTGCCGCCTCTGAATGGATGGAAGCAGCGACCGCGCGCTCAAGTTTGTGTCCCTTGGCGTCAAAGTCGTCATTAACCGCTCTTCCAATCCCAAGCCGCCAGCTGGTGAGATTGTCATACAAATAGGTTTAGTGACGTCGTCGCTATCAAAGCCAACGAGGCGAATGTAGAGCGGATCTAGCGCTGGTGGAGGAGCCAATCGCGCAGGGCGCACGGATCAAGGAGTGTCGAGAAAGCAGAGTTTCAGAATACAATGAACCTCAATTTCAAGGGCTTTTACTTCTTAGCTCAGGTGCACATACTCCGACAGGAGCTTTGAGTCATTTAGCTGATACTGTAGCAGAAAACACACCCACACATGCCTTGAGCTGCTGCTCACCTCGTTCTCTTGTCCAACTCTCTCTGCACTTGACTGACATCACACCCTACTGTCTCGTTTAAATGACGTCAAAGGGCGCCATCGAGTAGAAGATGCGCATCCTGGCCACGTACCTCGCTGCGAAGGGCATTGCTATGGGCTGTATCGCTTCTGGGCCTAATGCGACGACTCTATTCTTCTAGAACAGAAGCAAGGAGATGGTCGACCGTTTCTTGTCCACTAACCCTTCCAATCGTATTGGTACGCCCGAGGAGATGGCAAAGGCGATCACGTAATTCGCGGGTGCTGGTGGAAGTTAAGTGGTGAATGGACAGGGTTTAAGAGTGAATGGAGGGATGACCATCAGTACCTAGGTACTGGAATCGTATTGCCTGAATACATGCTCTTCATATTTTAGCTGCTTTGCTTTTTCCAAGACCCACTGGCTTGACTTACTATTGTGTGGTGCGGTTTTTGTAATAACTGACTGAGATAACGGCCCAGCACTGGTCGCACAACAAGCAACGTAAAGACGACTGGCAAGGTTTGACATGCGCAAGAAGATGTCTCAGTATCAGCTATTCCTTCATATGCCGTCGCTTGATCTCGCCCAGAATCTGCCTGCGCTTCAACCAGAATAATCCCGGAGGCTGTGCTGACGACCACGAGCCAAGGTATGCCTTTGAGCGCCAGTTAATAAGGCCATGGCAACCACACGAGGTTTAAGCTTCTGAAGGATTGCGGCAGTATCGACCAGTTTCTGGCAAGCTCAGAATCGGACATATGCCATTTGCACGGGATTCAAATTACATGCCTCCCAAATGGAGAGCGAATTTTCGATGAAGTCTACAAAGCTCTGTAAGTCTACAAAGCCAGCGAAGCCGAAAGATTTCATTTAGTGCAGTGGCCGAGCATTGACCAAGAGTATGTTTTCTCAGGGATCCTGTCGGACATGCTGAGTTCGTTCTATTCGCACCAGTCCTTGACAATATATATAACGGTCACTCACTCCGCCGCCAATAAGGTAGCCGAGCCAGTGCTGTTTATCAGTCTGGATTCACGGCTAGATTGAGAGGTCCAGAGATACCTTTCACGTCTGGGTTGGGATACATTCGATTGTTCATCTCGTTTGTCTCTCCACAGTACATTGTGCTTGACAGGTTCACAAAACAGGGCTCAAATTCTGAGCGTGTCTGGATATGTTCGTCAGACCGGGCCTAAGCATGTGAGTTCTATTCTGAACACATTAGAGAGACCATGCCCTGCCAAGGTTGGGTACGAGTCTTTCCATGAGTAGTGATTGACAAGGAGACATACTGCACTGAAGATATGGATCTTAATATTCTACAATGACAATGACAAAAATCAATTCACAGTACCACAAAGGTATATCATGAGTCAAGAAATGCGTATAAGATGGTCGTACTAGCAGTAGTAAATTTCATCGCGCAGGTTGGCTAGCAGGTCGTGTGGATAGATGCAAAATTACACCCCCCCCTCCCCACTACATGGAAAGTGTAGATATCTGCCACAGCTTCGTCAAAAAATGCGGTCTGCACATTGCCTGAGCCGTACTAGCTTTCTTCATCAACGCTTTGGCCTCCCTCGTAATCTCACCGTATCCCAATACGAATAATCCAGTGTCGCCATATAGTTGAAATTTTGACAGTTCTATATTGAAAGACACCTGGAATGATTGCAGTGAACGTACGGCAGCTTTGAGTCCCCTCAAAAGTTGATCAGCAAGCGTCTGCCAGATCATGGCAAGGACGTGTCTTACGGGAATGGCACGGCCATTCGGCAAGTTTCAGCTCGAGGAAACCGCATTGGCAAGATTCCACGCTCTTTTGATTTGATCAGCGATACCAACGTTCGCTGTGCGTTAAAGACGCTATCAAAAACATCGCGGACTCAAGACCATTTCAGGCTTGAATGTGCATGACATTGTTCCGTCACCACGTGGCCCTGCCGGCTCGGGCGTGGTGCCAGTCGACAGGGGGGACTTTAGCTGGATGAAAATTCTTCCTGCGATTGGCATTACCTACGGCGGTGTTCGGGAGAAGGATTTAGGGACTTAACTCGGCTAAGTGATTCGAGACGTGTCTGTGCTGAGAGAGAAAACCCCCGAGCCTCGAGCTCGGTGAACTTTGCAAGCAAGTCCCAAGGATGTCATGGTATGAACAGTTCAGGTCCTAGCTTTTCAGTATCATCGTGATCCTGCGGTCTCTCTCGCTGCAATATCATCACCAAGAAAGCACAAAACGATGGCCACGATTGATTTGAGTTCGTTCGATGACTGGGTAGCAGTTGATTTTGCGAATCTAGCGCCCTGGCGCGTATGACTGTCAAAGTGCTCGCCCGTCACGACTCTCCTCTCGCTTCGTGTGACGGTGCAGGATGCCCAGTTGTACAACAAATCAGGCCTTCGAGTGTTCACTTGCAGACTGAACGTGAGACCATCAGCACAGCCAGCTGGGATGGTCCTTTGAGGCGAACGCTGCATTTTCTCGGACAGAAGAAGAAGGGAGGTTTTGCTGTGTCAAAATTCTCGTCGTCCCACTACCCTATTTGAAAGGCATCGCTAACGGTAATGCAGCTCGGAGCTTTCAACGGTGCCTTGTGGGACGGTTTTACACGCCATTTTGTGATAAGGCTGTCGTGACATCATTCTGCTTTTTATCTATTGTATTGCTCCGTATCTTGTCTCCTAGCATTCCGTGTCTTTGATCTGTCTTTGGTCTTTGCGCGTTCTACTTGAGGCTGAAGTAGGAGAGCTCGCCGCGCTTTCCGCCCCGCCATGAGATATCTCCGCTGCTCGGCGCACATCGGAGCGATTTGCAACTTCTCTTGCGACGGTGCAACCCCTGACAAGAGGTAGGCTTGCCGCAGCGAAGCACCTCAACAGCTCACCACAACTTTCTTTTCGGTAGACCAGGCGCCGGCTGCTGCAAAAGGTCATGGGACCTTGTCTTTTAGATGATCTTTCCTACAATCGTAGCATCTTATCACTCCCAAGCTTTTCCTGCCGATAACAGCACTTAAGCCAGCAACTGACATGCCTTTTTCAGCCTTAAGGCCGCCGCGGCATTGCTTGGCAATGCTTGGAAGTCCGGCAATCCTCCTTAGGCTGTCGCGATGCAAGTACGTTAAGCACGCGATCGAATGAATACGATTATCCCCACGGTTGCGGTGCCTCCCGTCACCAATCATTCCTTCGCGCACCCAGTCAGAGCGCTGGGATTAGCTTCCAACTGCCGTGTCAGAGTCGCCATGGCGTACTGCCATACAACCTTGTTAGATGAATGGTACTGGAGGAGATTGTGACCTGCCTGAGGAAGAGAAGCGCATTGTGTAGTCCGGTCCTGGAATGACCGTCAATGCGACTTTAACGACCAAGACAGCAGGTCGAAGACGAAGGACCCGTTTGGCGTCATTGTGGATGGATAGTTCCATTGTTGTTGCGTCCGGCTATGCACCTCCTTGGGAAGGTCACCGTCTAGGGCCTCTATTCGAGCTCGACAAGGTTCGGGTTGTCGCGATGAGTGGTCTCTTTCTGGCGTCGAGATGCTGTTCCTTCAGCAGCGACAACGAGTACAAGAAGGCTTTGGAAACCACCCTCAAATGGCATCGATTCGCAGCTGATCACTCCGATTCCATCGTTCCAAGTCCTACCCAGCCGTCAACATGCAGCTCAAGACCATCGTCCTTTCTTTGCTCGCCTCTTCGGCTGCCGCGAAGCGCAGCTGCGGTACCCCCAATGCTACCGCTGAGGAGATCCAGATCGCTCAGAACTTCCAGATTCTGGAGTCTGAGGCTGGTTTCGCCGAGTCGAGCCTTGCTGCTGCCGCCACCATTGAGATCAAGGTCTACTGGCACGTCACTGCCACTGCCCAGACTGTTGCTGGCGGCTACATCACCCAGGCTACTCTCACCAAGCAGCTTCAGGTCCTGAACGATGCCTATGCCCCTCACGGCATCTCGTTCACCCAGGCTGGCGTGGACTGGACTATCAACTCCAACTACGCCAACGACAGGGCCGAGCTGGCCATGAAGAAGGCTCTCCGCAAGGGTGCTTACCGTGATCTGAACGTCTACTTCGTTCCCGGCACCCCGTACCTCGGATACGCCTACTTCCCTAAGGCCGTTGCAGCCGGCTCCAACGACTTCACTCTTGATGGTGTCGTCATCCGCTCCTCCACCGTCCCCGGCGGCTCTGAGAAGCCCTACGATCTTGGCCACACCGCCACCCACGAGGTCGGCCACTGGCTCGGTCTGTACCACACTTTCCAGGGCGGCTGCACTGGCAACGGCGACTTCGTCTCCGACACCCCTGCTGAGGCGAAGGAGGCCTTCGGTTGCCAGACAACCCGTGACAGCTGCCCCAATGCGCCTGGCCTTGACCCCGTCACCAACTACATGGACTACTCCGACGAGTAAGTGTTCTCTTATCTTTTTAATGTTGATGCATTGCTAACTCTCTTCCCAGCTCTTGCTTCACTGGCTTCACTGCCGGTCAGGAGACCCGTATTTACAGCTACTGGAACTCTTTCCGTGCCGGCAAATAAGCGCTTTGTAGCTGCTGTTTGTTGACGCGTACCGAAGGCTTCCTGCATCTGTAGGGCGTTGTTGTGTTGTAGCATGTTGCATAGCGTAGCGTAGTATGGTCTTCGTCTGAGTAAATGAAAAGAATTCAAACGAACACACAATCTGGACGTGATTAACTATGTGTTCACATTCGACGTTACTGTCTTTGAACGCCCATTTAGCAAAAAGGGATCGATCAGTTCGGTGAGGATGACCCCGCCCTATATAAGACCGCAGCCAGTCCGCCCGCCAACCCCGCGGGCACCCTGATGGCCGATAACACCATTCCGATCCAAGACCTCTACTTTTCAAAATAATACGCTGTAACTCGCCCTACACTAGGTATTCTACCCTGCACCCTGCTGACGCTGCGGCCCACTAAGCATACACGGCAGCACCAAGGTCTTATGCGGGAGATCATGCACTGCGGACGAGTTATAAGTGCTTGGCCACGCCTTGCTGACTGCCTAGAAAGGTAGGCGCGCAGCAAGCGAGGTAGTTTGTAATGGCCATGGCAGTGTGTTATCTCTTGGTCTTGTGCTGAATAGATGGCGATAGCACGGAGAGAGGAGAGAGTGGTGCGGTCTCGGTCCGCAGCCGCTCGGCTTGGGGGCGAAATGCCGTTTTCGTGCCACACGTGGGGCTGCTTGGTCTACATGGGAAGGCGGGGATTGTATACTGTACATGTTGGTGGAGATAAGGTAAATATTACAGGGGCAGAGAAGGGTTTTGATAGGGCGACTATTGGCGCAAGTGGTTGTATACGATATGCTTGACGAGCGGTGATTATCTTAGATTGGGTGCGATGTACTTTTTGAGCGGCAATTTGTTGCGTACGTGTAGAGGAGGCTTGTGACAGCTCTGAGATACTCATGATCTGTATCATGAGTGGTTCTTTGGAGTAATCCTATCTCACTTGTCGTGCTTTTGAGCATACATGACTGCCCCTTAATGATAAATGGACTACATAGGCGTACTTTCCATCATGAGGGTATTATCACATTGGTGCCTTGGAGAATTGGGGAATTGATAAAGCAGATCCATGAGCCCATCAGTTAGGCAATGTCAATTCATGCTTACTCATTTCTTGCGTTGTACCCGTGCTACAATCAAATAAAAGAAGTACTAAACATGAACATGAAGATATAGCTTTGCAAGTCCAGACTAGACCTTTCCGGCAACGAATGCGCCGGCAGTTCCGGCATCTTGCTGGTAGTTCAAGTGAGCCGATGTGATCGACGAGCCACCCTCGCAGATGTTGTCGCCAGTGTGGCAGATGGTAAGAATCTTGGAGGATGTGATAGAGCCGAACGACTGGCCGCGCTTTGGGTCACCGAAGACAACGACTGAGCATATTAGCACATACTTGCAGTAAGAGAGCGTAACTTAAGAACGTACCGGCAGCGACCTTTGCAGCGTTGGCTGCGGACGTACGCACAGCGGCGTTGTGAACGAGCTGGGCACCCTGGGAGTAGCCAGCGAGAACAATCTTGGTGTTGGGGCAGCGGGTGGCGGTCTTTCTTTGTGTCAGTCTCCTTTGAACATCAAGCGACTGTTGTTTGCTTTGGACTTACGCTGCTGATGAGGTTGGTCATGGTGGTGCTACCAGCTGCATCACCACCTGCGAAGAATCCCGCAACATTTGCAGGGTATGTGACACCCTGAATAGCCAGCTGGCTTGTTCCTCCGACACGGCTGGCAATCTGGTTGAAGAACAAGGGGCCAACAGCGGCAGCGTCACCAACGTTGCCTTGCTGACCGGTCCCACGGGCATAGATCACGCTGATACGGCGACAAGCGGTGCCATCAGTAAGCTGGTTGTAGCTGCTGCTACTGTACTGGCGCTTTGAGAGGGCATGGGCCTCGAATGAGACGCCGCTAGGAACTTCAGAGACAGAGAAGGCCTCAGGGTCAGCGGCAGGCGCTGGTGCAGCAAGGGCACCGGTCAGCACGGCGAGAGAGAGGAGCGAGAGCTTCATGGCGGATAGTGAGTGTGTGTATTGGCTGACTTGATGTTCAACGATTGACGACGGGCTGTGAGAGCGCTGGCCTTTGGGGGCCCTGGCATGTCAGGAACAGGCGATCGTCGAAGTATTTAAACTACCTTTGGCTCCGCTCGTCTCTCCATTCTCACCAATAAATGATTCCAATTGCATGGCGTCTGAGCCCACCTTCGACACTCAGGTTAGGCGGCTCCATCTCCTGCCGTATCTGTTGCGACCGCCGATGTAAAGGACCTTTCCCACTCGCGGCATACCCTGAAGAGAGCAGAAATGGCGATATTGGGGGCGCTTGGGTGCAGACGCCCTGTTTTGAACCTAATTCCACACGAATTTGATGCCTCTTTGGACTGGTCACCTGGCGCAGCGCATGAATCGTAATTTGGGGTCGCAACATTTCTGGATGTGCAACCGGTACCTGTTGTCGACCTGCTCAGGTTGGCTAGCCTACCCGTTGACTGCCGGACACACGAGAGGATCGACGTTCACCCAGACCGGAAGGAGCAACGCGCCCGTTGTAAGGCCGCCAATTCGGGCATAATGAGCGACGCTACCCCACGATCGTTGGGGTGGTTGGACGGTGCTCTGGACGCTGCCGACAGGATCGTAGATCTGGGAGGGATAGTGGCGGGAAATAAGTCATGGCAAAGCATCTTACAACACACTGCTCGACCTACTCCCAGAAGCACACGATGCGCGACTCGATGCTCTTCCTTGGAGGTTCGTGTTCTGAATCTCGGAGTTTGAACGCCGTATGTGGACATCGCCAGCCAGGTTGGCTTTGATCCGAGTCGTACCCTTTAAACACCACAAGTTCGTTGGGCGTCATCTCGGACATGTAATACCACCGATGATACTGCTCTGCTTCCGTATGACACATCACGTAGTTTCCTGACTTCACACCGCTTTTGAATTCTCGTAGACGGATCCGGTAGTCGAGTTCTGGTACAGTTGTGGCGTCGCACACGGCCAGAGGATCTTTATAGACAGTCTCGAGAGGACGCCATGCACCAAGATATGCGTAGCGTGAGCTCAAGTCAAACAGTGAAGAGATGTGAGGTGGCAAACTAAGTTCTTGCTTTGTGCCCTCCAGCAATGTAGCTTCACTACAGTAATCCACATGAGCATGACCGGAAGGTATGTCCTGCCATCGGCCATACGCATCAAGCTTGCCTTTGTCGAATTGAGAGGAATGCGCTCGGACTACGTGATTGAAGACAAAGGCTGTTGAAGCACCGGTCCTGCTAGAGTCAGTGCCATTCTTAAATATTCTTTTCTTTACGGCACGTAAAGCTGACTGGTGCAGCTCACAAGCTCCTTGCTAGAGCCTCGAGCTCTGGGTAATAATCATGATGGATGGTTTCTCTAGTGCTGGTAACATTGATTGTCCTCCCGAGAGGAAGCTGTATGAATGTGAAGCCGCTGGTATCTACATCGAAGGTGCCCGTAATTGAACGCACATTGCGAATTACCATGGCTCGAGTGTGCTCGTCACCAATACCCAGATATCGTCGCTTCCATTCGGTGGCAGGTATCGACGACCTGAGAGCCGGGAAATAATTGATGTCTGCAACAACATAGTCTTCAAATACAGCCATGATCTGGTACTACAGTATCGGCTTTGGAGGTGAAATACTTCGAGTAGCGACGTAGCACGAGCTCGTGGAACTTGGTGTCAGCGGGGCGGGCGGGCGGATCCGCAACTGCCTAGAATGAGGGGTCGAAATCGTGCAACTTCCCAAACCGGTTGTGTAATTCTGTGGGATGAATGTGCATCACACTGCTCATGACGTCGTCGCTGTAACACATGGCGTGCTGGTGTTCTGGCTCGATCGCATTCTGATCGAAATCAAACAAAAACATCAAAGTCCCGCCTGGCTCCTCGACAGTCCTCCACATCGTTCGCAGAGACAAGGGGAATGCGGAACGACAAGATGGCGACACGTTGAAGGTGCGGGGCGCAGGACATGTGTCGGTCACGTGCCATGCAGAGGGTCGTCCCGGAGTCGTCGTCCGGGCAACCGGGTTCTGTTTCGTGCAGGGCCTTGGCGCACGACAAACATTCCGCAACCACGCTCACGGCCGCCGCATCGACTCTGAGGGGCAGTTGCGCTGCATTTCTGGAGTAACAACATATCTAGAGCGCAATCATGGCGAGCGCCGGCGCATCGTCTATTTCGGTCACAGTGCGCGTGCGCCCATTCACGATTCGTGAAGCAGCACAGCTCACCAAGACCGACGAGTCGACACTTTTCCTTGGAGATGGCTCACTTGCTGCTGCGCCCACCCCCCGGATCAACTCTAAAGGTGGCATACGACCGGTGATCAAGGTCCTCGACGAACGATGCCTGTACGCTGTCCACAACCAATGCAACATGGCGCCTGAAAGCTGACACACTCCAAGCATTTTCGATCCGCCAGAGGACAACCCAGTGCACAGAACCGGACGCTCGTACGCCCCTCAAGGAAAGCGCGTGAAAGACCAGACATTCGCGTTTGACCGAGTCTTTGACGACACGACCTCGCAAGCAGACATCTACGAGTCGACCGCAAAGCCCCTGCTCGACAACGTTCTCGACGGCTACAACGCGACTGTCTTCGCATATGGCGCTACCGGATGTGGGAAGACGCACACCATCACGTATGTGACGAGCTTTATCTATAGCGGTTAGGGTGCTGACCGTGGTACAGAGGAACACCGAGTGACCCTGGGATCATCTTCCTGACGATGCAGGAGCTTTTCGAGAAGATCAGCGAGCGGTCTGAAGAGAAAGTAACAGAGGTCACATTGTCATATCTGGAAATCTATAATGAAACCATCCGCGATCTTCTGGTCGACGACGGGAGCAAGACTTCTCTGATGCTGCGCGAAGACTCAAATCAAGCCGTCTCCGTGGCAGGTCTTACCAGCCATCGACCCACAGATGTAAGAGTTGACAGATTCTGCGTGCAACCATATGGCTGACAAAGTACCAGGTCAACGAAGTCATGGAGATGATCGTACGCGGCAACGACTTGCGAACAATGTCCCCAACCGAAGCCAACGCAACCTCTTCTCGATCGCACGCCGTGCTACAAATCAACGTTTCGTCGAAAGACCGCAACGCCTCGGTCAACGAGCCTCATACGATGGCGACTTTGAGCATCATCGACTTGGCAGGAAGCGAACGTGCAAGTGCTACCAAGAACCGAGGGCCGCGCTTGACCGAAGGAGCAAATATCAACAAGTCATTATTGGCCCTAGGAAGCTGCATCAACGCTCTGTGCGACGTCCGAAAACATAACCACATTCCCTATCGAAATTCCAAGCTCACACGACTGCTCAAATTCTCTCTCGGTGGAAATTGCAAGACCGTCATGATTGTCTGCGTCAGTCCTTCGAGTGTACACTTCGATGAGACACAAAACACTCTGCGCTATGCCAACCGTGCGAAAAACATCCAAACCAAAGTCACGAAGAATGTGTTCAACGTAAACCGTCACGTGAAAGACTATCTCAAGAAGATTGATGAGCAGAGAGCATTGATTGATGAGTTAATGAAGAAGCAGAAGGATTCAGACAACGCATCATTGGCAAAGGTCCAGAAGCAAAACGAGAAGAAGGAAGGCATCATGAGGGACGCTTTCATACGACTAAGGCAAGCCTATGCTGATTCGGAGACTGAGCGCAGGGAAAGGTTGAATATCATGAGGTCGCTAAAGCATACGGAAAAGCGTACATCTCTCGTTTCTGCCTGGATCGCAGCTTTCGACACGGTCTGTGCGACACGTGAGAACGAAGAGATGCCTTCACAGATCACGGCAATGCGGGACACTGCAGTTGGTATATCCATAGAACTTGAAGAGTCTCGACAACACCACCACCGACGGATTGAACGTTCAACATGGGCATCAAAGCTCGACACCGCTCTCAACTTTGGCTTACGACAGCTGGCCGAGCTTGACGGGACTGCCGACGGTCCAGACGCAGCGAACTTGACCAGAGAATACCAGATTCTCAATTCGAATGCTGAAAGAGAGGCGTTGAGTGTACTGCTAGAGCAAGAACGAGGAGGCGATGCACAAATTGTACAGACCTTAGTGCAGGCGCACATCGACACTGTGGCTATCTTAAGCCAGATCACACAGATGGACGAAGCCCAGGCAGTTGAGACCGCGAGGAAGCTGCTTACACAGATCATGAACGTGTGTACCAGTGCGACAGGCCAGGTAATCCGACCAGACGGCGGTCTGTCTGTCACAGAGTTTTTGGCACAGAGTCATAAAGGTACACCAAAGAGACGAAAACCTGTTAACGTGATGGGACCATCACCCGTAAAGTCCATTCCTATGCCGTCTTTCGCAGACGCGCCGCATCTTACATCGTCACCTATGAAAGCCTCGCCACGGCGTAAGAAGATGATCGCTGTCAAGAAGAGTGTTCAATTCTCGCCGGTGAAGAAGCGGCCAACGTCACCATCAAAGGCCAAGCGAGGTGTTCGCTGGCGCGATGACGAGAACGGCACTCTGGCCGACTTCAAAACTCCGGAGCACATTGAATCGAAATCGGCAGGCTCTTCATTCGATATGCCTCCTCCCAATTTTTCTACACACACTCTGGAGCCAGCTCGTACCGATAGTGGTTCTTCGCCAATTCCCATGCCACCGACCACGTCTTTGGACATCAAGCCCCGCACGCCCTCCAGCCGCTTTGCGGCTGGTTTCCTCTCAAAGAAGTCTGAATGCTCGCCAATACCTATACGGAGCGCCTACGGCTCGGACTCGGACACGTCGCCGCTTCGTGAGATCGGGACTAACACTGTTCGCCCGTCAGGTCTAAGCAACGGAGAGCTTGCACTCGAGCAAACGCCTTCTGCACACGATGGCGGTAATAATTCTACCTCAGAGGATGGCTGGTCAGTCGATCCCACTGAGGCAAACAAGATTCGTACGGCTATCAAGCGACGCTCCTCGACTACCAAAGCCGTGCCAGCAAATAGGACACAGCGACATCGCAGCCCTAGCAACACCTCTTCCAGCCCACCAAATGAGAATAGCATCTCGGCAAGTGCGGCACGTCGAATGGTGAAGAACAACCACGAAGGTGAATGGAAACCGAGCGTATTGAGCCCACGCTCTGCGCCCATCGTTAAGGGCGCTGCGCGACGCACAACGGTGACAGCGGCTGGGGAAGATCGACCCGCGACTGGCACATTGAATCGCGCGCCTATTCGAGTTGTCAGCAACTCCTCGACCAGAGGTAGTCTTGCATCGGGTGCCAAGGGTGTCTGGCGATGATTGCATTGCCTACTCTTTGCTAATTTCTTGTCCAGGGCGATGGGCTTTTTGATATGTCGTCATCGCTTTCGTTTTGCATACGGTCGGACATCTACCTTGTTCTAGCATTGCACCTTTTCATGGGCATCTCGGCGTTGTTGTTCAAGAGGGCCTCACAGAACCGTTCTCAATGCATTGTTGGACAGCCGGCGGGCTTGCCTGGGTGGGGTGTGGGACAGCCTGCCCATGGCAGCTTCCTACTGGCGTTTGTCTTGCGTTTTTGTCATGTTGGTCGTGCGTGCATTTCTCCCCATAGGGATTTGTAAAGGTTATTACGTCTATGCCGGGCGTCTTTTGTAACATATCTATCCTCACGATGTCAATGATACCATTCAGAGCAGCGAAACATTGTTACTCCTGCACAATGAGATTTTGATCTGGAAACAATTCCAAAATGACTATTGTGGCAGTCTCCATTGACTAATAGAGTGCTCGCGCGTCAATCCCATCCTATTCTTTTCTGGTGCCGACGAGGAGGATCAATCGTGTCCGTCCAAAGCGATGGAGCCGCATTACTGAAGCGGGGTCGCACCGCCAACCCCTCACTTCATGTCCTCAGAACTCAAACATGCCATCACAACCTCCCAATTCCTTCATCCATGACCCGTCCGCCTCCACCTTCGCCGTTTCCAAACTTTCTTACCTCTCGAATCACCCCTCGGTCCCTCGCTTGATCGCAACCAGCGCCCTCGTCTTGCATCGCTCCCGTATACTTCTCCTCCAGCGCGCGCCCACCGACTCTAACCCACATAAATGGGAACCTCCGGGCGGCGCCGTCGACGATGACGACCCAAGTATCCTATACGCTGTGGCGCGCGAGTTATGGGAGGAGACGGGACTGTGTGCGGTAAGGATCGGGGGTGCGGTTGGAGCGCCGCAAGTCTTCAAAAGGAGCAATGGAGACGAGGTGCAGAGGATCTCTTTTGGGGTGCGGGTTCAGGGTGGTAAGGGGGAGGAGGTCGAGATAAGGCTGGACGAGAAGGAGCATCGACAGGCTGTTTGGGCAACACAGGACGAGGTGAAGGAGGGAAGGGTCGCGGGAATGGAGATTGTGTTTGTGGGAGAAGAAGTCAGGGAGACTGTGTTAGAGGCTTTTCAGCATGTGTGGGAGGAGTGAGCTTGTCGTGTTTTGTGTGAAGAATGGTACTCATGCTGAGCTTTCTACATCATGGTAGACGACTGAAGTCGAACTCAAAGGCCGATTCATGCGTTTCAGAGTAGCATTGCCTGGACATGTTTCTTGTTATCTCCCTCTTAATTTTGGGTGGCTCAATGGTAATAAGGGATGGAGATGCAGACCTGCCGGAACAAAGGGCCGTATGTTCCTCTCGACCTGGATCGACAAGTCTTGAGCATTTTGGACGTCTTGTATCCGTAGTACACTCGAGTACTAATCCCCACTTTTGACATCGTCAGAACGTTCAAGCTTTTGACTATATATTCATTACAGTTGACACTCGATGTCTATTGGCTTCTGAAAATCCCTCCAAGATGGCTTTAACCTGTTTGGTACTTAGACTGGAAACTTCGCAAGCGGCACCATCTTCGGCTGGTGGCTCAACCTCACTGTGGCCAGCTTCAAGCATACAACAACGTGTCGCGCCAACGACTCCGTGAGGTTATGATACTAAACGCAACTGCAATGGGCGTATTGAAAAGACAACCATGACGCAGACGGGCAAGTGTGACACCTGCAGGCAGCGCAAGGTCAAGGTAAGCTTTGGTCACACCCTCAAATCACCCCACTCCTCACTACCGGGGCTGCTCGGAACCTACGGTGTGTCATCGTTTGCAGCAACATGTATTGATTGATATCAGTGTGACGAGGAGAAGCCGAAGTGTGGTGCATGTAGCAAGAAAGACCGACCATGCACCTACAGCTATGGAAAGGCGTCCGCTTTCGTGGTGCAGGACCCGAATCAATTGACCAAACATGGCAGATCAAGGATTGCCCCGGTAGTGTATACCATGGACTCTTCTGAATATTCCAGCAGCTCCGGTGGCTCCACTCCCCTGGAACTAAGGATCAGCACGCAAAGGAAGGCCGATTCTGGGAGTGGTACCTTCCAGACTCTTTCCCCAGTCTCCGCCGTGGTCAAGGCGCGTCCTTCAAAAAAAGTCGCAACTCATAGAAGAAAAGCGCTTGATACCTATCTTCGAGAACTCCAGTTCGAAGCCTCTTTAGCTATGATCAGGCCCTCTTGTGCGGAAAGTACGCTGATCTCAAAATGGATCGATATGCTCGGCTCGGCTCCGGCAGAAAATAGGCCCTTGTCCATCCTAGGAACATGGATCCAGTCGATACCGTCACGAGTGGGCTCAAATCCAATGCTTGATCTTGCTGTCGAGTTTCTTGTTGACAGCCATGCCGTTTACTGGGATGACAGCTTTTCGAAACGTCAAATCGCCAGCGCTACGAAGTCGAAGGCGCTGAAAGAATTGCAGCTGGCTGTTTCGCAGAGTCACACTCGCAATACGTACGAGGTGGTATTAGCAACTAAGATACATTATGCTGCCGAAGTAAGACTCCACTGGCAAAGGTCGTGGTGATTTGTTCGCTAACTGTTCAGACTTTGCTGGCGTTAGATACCATGTTCCATGCGATTCACGCTTTTGGTCTTGCGGAATTGCTCAAGTCTGGCAACATTGCCAACGTTGACGATGAGCACTACTGGAACTTGATCGAGAATGCGTATGTTGATGACGTAAGTACTTCCGTTGAGTTTCGGATATTCCTTTAATACAAATAGGTCAACGAAGCAATGCTTGCAGGAAGGGTATCCGTGTACGACAATGAATATTACGTGACGGCAACATTTCCTCCAGTGCTTGCCTCAAGCGAAGTACAGCTTACGCCTTGTCAGCGAGCATCGATGGCAATCATGCATGTTTTCATACAATGCCCACGACTTAACTGCCTAGTTCGGCATGCTGTTATGCATCCAGATGACACAGAGGCTCTTGCTGCTGCAGTCATCATGACTGAGTACATGTGGCAGATCAATCTGCCTGTTCACGTCGCTGAACTTCTACAAACCGCCATTACTATGGTCGACGCCACCCCATCCTGGGATATGGCGGATATAATTACCAAGGTCCTACATTTCACCTCTGTCCAGGCCATGATTCTTTGCACACGATACTGGATGGTGCAGAACGTACTGTGTGGGTTGACCGATACTTTGCAACGGCATTTCCCCGCCGAGACAAGCATATCGCAACTTCCACCGCCACTTAGCATCCGAGAAATTGACGCCCAGGCTGGCATATGCTTTGCAGAATCACTACTCTGGGCCGAGTCAGTATCCCAGAAACTTCCGCTTGTCCCACTACGACTCCATACTCCGCTCCAAATATCAATTGGGCCTTGGCATCGTATCATTCGAAACGTGGCTACGCTCGTTGGCTCTGATACCCATGAGCAAGCCGCCTTTGAGCTTGATCGAGCAATGCGCATGAAGACATGGTTGATCAACGAATGCGACCATATTCACAACCAGTGGGACGTCAGTACAGTAGACGAGAAATCGTTGTATGAGGCTTTGGATTCCATGGCTGGTGAGAAGATTCCAGACTGGCTGCCTACGCGGGTTCGCTTTGAAGTGGAAGATGGCGAAATGCGCATGAAGCTTGATTACGAGAGACCGGATGGCGGTTATCAAAGAAGTCTCAACTTGAACAATAATAGTTCAACCTCCTTCTCACCCGAACTTCGCGTGATCGACGACAGCATGTCAGGTTTGATTTTGCAGGAAGTCCAGGACGATACTCAGGAATCCGATGTCGGACTCATAAGCGTCGAAACATCCGAAAGCCCTGACAAAGTATGTACCACGGCTGCGCGTGCCGCTGATTACCTTTTCCAGTCCGGTAGAAATCTATGTCAAACATCTGGATGGTGGCCGGCATCAGAGACTCCGCCCTCGAAACCTCTTCGGCTATTCACATACGCAGAGCTTGATAAAACCTCCACTGCCAGCACGTCACCAAGCTCATGGACCGAATCTCCAAAATCTTCTGTTGTGTTGCTGGACAGTACGCATAAAACGTCTGCTTTTCAGCCTAAAGCCAGACAAAGCAACTCTAACGGATGCCTATCTCCAGCTTGGATATCCGCGGAGATCGCATCTTCTCCCAGCTACCGAGGATCTGCAAAGTCTGCATCGCCGGCATTGTCACACGATGTATGAGCGCCCTTTGAGCAGTCAACGTGCAGTTATTGTACCGTGTACAGCCGACGATTGAGAGGTCTTTTACTTAGCGATGCGGAATAGGAAGGCGGAATTTCCGTGGGCACGATATTGTGTCTTAAGTTGATCGCCTGTTCTGGACGGGAGGCAACAAGTATTGGTTTGATGCAATGGAGAGTTAGTCGACGCCACCACTTGCCACAGCCTCCTTCGAGATGGCATTCTCTGTTCAGGGGCCCTATCGTTTTCCAGGAAGGCGGATGAGGCCGACCTCAAAGGCCGCCATCCTTCGTACCAACCCACATCGCCGCCACATGATGATGTCTCGGTGAGCCTCGGAAAGCTTACAAGGCGGGACGGCACGCATGTTCTCGGATGCTAGAGCCATGATCATGTGGGGTCGTGCATGCCAACTGAGTCAGGAGAGAGTCCAGCTCTTTCTGTTCGGCGCGTGCAAGCCAAGTTCTCAGCCACTGTACAGCGTAAACTCGGTCTCACGAGGCCGTCATTGATGGCGTTTTCAATGACTCTGTCTCAGTCAGTGCACCATAAAATCTAGTGATTGATTGTGGCGGAGCAAAGCGCGAAGAGGGGTCTCTAACTACCGCGGGGAGCGAAGTTTAGATAGCTTATACGGAATTGCGGGCTACCGCAGCGTTAGAAGGATGTGAATTTGATTAAAAGCGTTAGAAACCGCAAAGCTTGTTCAAACGAAGTCTCGATGCCAACCTGCAGGGGTCATGGATCACGTCGCAAGCGACCTTGGCACATTTCCCCTTCCATTTGACGGCGTCGTTCGCCTCTAACCACAGACTCAAAGCCTACCTACCTACTCCGGAGGACATGATCCATGATCCCCAGAGTCTTGCATGTCGTTCCAATTTGCTCATCTAAGCGCCATTGTTTCGCGCCCGTCTAGCTCCCCATTACGTTTTCAAGAGGTGGCCGCTCGAGCTCGCTAGCACCGAAAAAGGCAGGTAACGGCAGCGCCCAGACGGCCGTCGATTGTAGTGCATCTATGATGGCGAGATGTCTCTGCGCACAAGGCACGCTCATGCTTCGCCCTGCAGCTTGCAGTTCGTATTTGCCGGGTACCTGCAGTGGCTGTACCTCTGGTGCTTATCGGGGCGACCCTGAGTAACTCGATCGCAGTCGTGCGCTACTCTTGCCATGCGCCAATGTCGTGCAGGTGTCTGTTGCTCGACGCCTGATACAAGCTACAATTCTACATTGATGCGCTTGCTGGGTACGGCGTTGAGGCGCTCATGCCATCAGGGGTCCAAGGCTGCCGGTGCCGCTTGATAGCCCCTGTCGTTGGCGCCCCTAGCAAATAGGATTTCGATTCTGCGCCCAGCCTCATACGGAAGGTCAACGTTGTATCTACTTGGCAAATGTAGATCATTTATAGTGCCCAGAGTGTATGTGCATGGTGTGGACATGGGTTGAGAATCTACAACACAAGGCAGCTTCCTGTTTCGACCATTTGCCAAGAGCACGACTACCTTGTGAAGGACCACGACGCCGTGGAGCCTAGCAGTGGTAAGCTCGTGAGACCGTAAGCTGCTGCATGAAGTAGCTTGCGAGATCACGCTACCGCATTGCTATCTCGCTCTCTGTAGTGGAGGAACAGGAGGCCAATCTCCGGAAATGCCGTCCGCTTGAGAGCTTCATGTACCTATAAGTAGTAGACAGACGATCACCATGAGAAGATCAACCCCGGTCGTTCACTCTACCTTCGTTCTAAGTCCTTCGTTCTCAGTATGCGTTCTGCCCTCATTGCCACTTTGGCCTCCGTGGCTGCTGTGGGTGTCTATGCTCACCCTCATGCTCGGGGCTCTGCCTCGCTCTCTCGTCGTGCCATCGACCTGGATAAGTTCCGCATGGTCGTGAAGACCGAGTACAAGAATGCCACCGAGGTTGATGCCGATCCCACAATCCCAACACTGAGGGCTCGTGCTACCCCTGAGGAGACTGCTACTGAGCTCGTCTCTGCTCAGGCCCCAGACGCTGAGTTCCGCCTGTCCAACGACCACTACACTGGCAAGAACGGCGTTTCTCACTTCTACTACAAGCAGACCGCCAACGGTCTTGACATTGACAACGCTGATTTCAATGTTAACGTATGTATTACCCGATCTTTGTGATCAAAGGTAGAACTAATCGAGTACAGATTGGCAAGGATGGCAAGGTCTTCTCCTTTGGAAACTCTTTCTACAAGGGCAAGATCCCCGCTCTTCCCACTACCAAGCTCGGCAAGCGTGATACCACCGACCCAGCAGACTCTCTCAAGGCCGCTGTCAACACTCTTGGACTTCCCATTGAGGCTGGCTCTGCCACTGCTGAGGCCAAGGGCGAGAAGGAGACTTACGCCATCAAGAACACCAGCGGAAGTTTGAACGAGCCGGAGGCCAAGCTTGTCTACCTCGTTGACTCCAACGGCGAGCTTAAGCTCACCTGGAGGGTTGAGACCGACATTGCCAGCAACTGGCTCCTGACCTATGTTGACGCCACTACTGGCAAGGATGTTCACGCCGTTGTTGACTACTCTGCGGACGACAGCTATCAGGTCTACCCATGGGGACTTAACGACCCCACTGAGGGATCGCGTGTCTATGAGGAGGATCCCTTCGTTGACTCTGCCAGTGAATTTGGCTGGCACTCGGACGGCACCGACTGGTTCAAGACAACCCGTGGCAACAACGGTATCGCACACACCAACTGGGAGAATGATCTGGTTTACGATGCTCTGCTGAACAACTCTCGCCCTGTGGCACGCGACCTCAAGTTCCACTACCCCTTGAACCTGAACGCCACCGACTACAAGTCATACGCCAACGCATCGATCACCCAACTATTCTACACTTCCAACAAGTTCCACGACCTCCTGCATCAGCTCGGTTTCGACGAGCGTGCTGGTAACTTCGAGTGGAACAACAATGGTGCTGGTGGTGTCGGAAATGACTTTGTCTTCTTGAATGCCCAGGACGGCAACGGCTTCAACAACGCCAACTTCGCTACCCCTCCAGACGGCAGACCTGGCCGTATGCGCATGTACATCTGGAACACAGCTAACCCCGTCCGCGATTGCTCTTTTGATGCTGGTGTTGTCCTCCACGAGTACACCCACGGTCTCTCCAACCGTTTGACCGGTGGACCCAAGAACTCTGGATGCTTGAACTTGCTCGAATCTGGCGGTATGGGTGAGGGCTGGAGTGACTTCTATGCCACTGCCATCCGTCTCAAGCCCAGCGACACCCGCCGCAAGGACTATGCCGTAGGTGCCTGGGTCACCAACAACCCTAAGGGTATCCGAAACTACCTCTACTCCACCTCCATGACCACCAACCCCCAGACCTACCAGAACGTTGAGTTGTACCAGCGCGTCCACCCCATCGGCAACATTTGGGCCTCCATGCTGTACGAAGTCCTGTGGAACCTGATTGACAAGTACGGCAAGAACGATTCTGGCGAGCCCGAGTTCGACAACAACGGTGTCCCCAAAGATGGCAAGTACCTCGCCATGAAGCTTGTTCTCGACGGCATGGCTCTCCAGCCCTGCAACCCCAACTTCGTCCAGGCCCGTGACGCCATTCTCGATGCCGACTGGGCGCTCACCGGCGGTGTCAACTCTTGCGAGATCTGGACCGGATTTGCTAAGCGTGGTCTCGGTCAGGGCGCCAGGTACCAGGTCACTGGCCGCCTGGATTCTTTCAAGATCCCCGATGATGCTTGTGCTTAAGCCTCCAAGTCAACCAAATCATGTGAACTAGGCTGAGAGCCACTGGTCTAGTTCCGCGGTGTGTGGTGGGTGTGTAAATGACGATGATGATGAAGACATATGACGACGCTATTTTCATAATGTAATGTATACAGATACAAATTTGAATGGTATCCCTTTGATCGAGAGAACGTTGCTATGACTACTGCCATAATATCTTGACTGTAGCTGCCATGAGGTGTTTTCCGCTATCTTTACCATCCGACTATCACTCCAGTTGCCAAAGTGTGCGGCCTTTAGTCTACCCGGTGGAGCCTTGAATGCAATACCAAGGCGACTGCTCTATCCAAGAAAACACAAATCGATGAATTAGGATGCTGAAGAAATTGCCTGCAGCCCTTACGGAGTGTTGTAATGTGCTGTCTATGCGAGATGGAGATGTTCGCAAGCTTTGTAATCTCAATCGAGATGAACTGGTACTCACATGTCCGCAGGACAGTCAAATATACTGCGCGTCCAGTGGTCCTCTGCAGTTGTCTCAAACCCAAATCTACGCCGAGGGTACGGAGATTGGATCAAGGTAGTAGATGAGAAGGAGTACCAGCAGTAGAGGGCCAGAACAATGATAGCGATGTGTGATTCGCATTTAGATATAGCTCTTTAGAGTGGAGGAGATGGCCTCCAAGGCGAGGCATGCTGTTTAGTAAAGTGTCAAAGCCTTCTTTCAAGACGCTGACAGGCTTACATGTCCGATGATTGATGCTGCGATGTGTGAGCAGCCACACATACTGGCTCGACACTTCTTTCTCCTGTCGACCCGTGTGAGTGCCGTGCACTTCCGCAGCTGCCGTTATACCCCTCGCTACCAGGCTCGTCACCAACCTTATATTTTTCTTGGCTCGAACCTCCATATGTACGTTCATTTTAAACGTAGCCGTGGTGTATCCTCTATTGCCTCCTTGCCTCGCCTTTTTCCCTGTCCTATTGATATGTTGAAGTACTTTGTATTTGATATGAGATCTCTCAGCGCTTGCCTCCGCGTGTGCTTGTGACACAATGCTAGTAATGCATCGATGTCGTTTCTTGTGATCTCAATATACCGAGAAGTATAGCTGCAATGGCACCCTTTCATTGTCAATCAAGTGGCACCAGCTCCTGGTGAGAACAGGGGACTATGGCTTGTGATATGTGGTGATTGATTTCCACCGCACAAGAACGGTATCGAAGATGTTGACTGCTAGAAACTGCCACAAATATGCCCTGCGTCTGTACGCAATCTAGGTCTCGCATGTTTGGCGTCTAGAACATATCGATTATACTCATCTGTGCAGATCAAACACAGCTTGACGTGCTGCTGCGTAGGCCTTGCGGTATATATGGGAAGCGGACTCTGGAACCGCCTTCTCCAGAACAATGAAGCTGAACACATCACGTACTTCGGTGTTTATGAGAGCGTAACGGATGCTTAGCAGTATGGGAGTCTGGCTGCCGAGCTGGTGGCCGCGCATCCTGCCCGTGGCACGCGGCAACCCGGCGGCCGGACCCATTCGCGTGTTGGAGCCTCATGAAAGCGACTTCGCTTGTATGCCCACTTGGTCTAGGTATGATGTGAACTGTCCCAGGCTCTAGATCTCTAATGTTGGCTCGAATGGGAAGTTTCAATACTTCGTACCCACTACAAATGACCCTGCAGGCGGTCATGATGAATGGTGCACGCACGTCCACTGGGCCGGCCTGTCCTAGAAGAGCAGGATGCACGAGCATGACAGCGATATGCACACCATCTACGCAAGCCGAGATTTGTAGCCTGTCTCGTGGCTTCAGGAATGATGCGCGACAGGGGTTCTCGAATCATAGACGGTTTGTAGCTGGTGTGATGGAAACGTCGTGTTTCAGAAAGCGATCGTCGCGGTGACGTAAGGACCCTCTACGCTAAGTTGGACCCTGAGAAAACGTCGGAAATCTAGGAAGCGAGGGTTGGGTGCTGGGATAATGCATACGGGGAAGCACATGCAACTTGTTATTGCTGCCACTTCCATAGCGAGCGTATCCAAGGGTGCTGCCTTGGTCGTTCGTCTGCAATCTGGCCATTGGGCTTGTCCAGAGCCCACTTGGGCATCCTTCCAAGACATTGAAAGCGTGCTCTGCAGCGTGGCGGCGGGCGACGGAGGACTATACTCCTTAGCGGCGGTGCCGTCAGTAAGCTGGAGACATCCAATTTGACATCGTCTGAATGCCGCAGATTCCGCGGCCAGTGTTCGCGTGTAGTAGTGCGTGTTTGGCCGCCGAGACGCCTCAACAGTCAGGTAGATGAAACCAGATATACTTTGCGAAAGATCCCTTTCCCGCGACTGTGTTGTTGCAAACTGTCAATTCTTCTCCCCCACACTGCGTTGTCTCACCCACGTCTCTCGTCGTCATCAGTCGTCACCGAGACCACGGCGCGCCTTCTCCACGCGAAACACCAACAGCCCGAAGCAAACACGTACAAGCAGAGAGCGATCTCGTGTCTTGAGGGATTCCTCTGTCGCAACCCAGCCTCATCTGAACACCCTTGCTCCGCACTAAGGGAAACCGCAAGATCTTCCAGGCGGGACGGAATTACTCACGGCGTCATACCTCTCCACACGTTGACAGCCACCAGCCCCACGCAGTACAGCAGGCATACTGAGACGCGAGTTCTGTATACAGAGCTCGTGGAAGACGGCTGTGTTCTAAAATGCACAGCTCGTCCAAAAGTACTGGGCGCAGCAGGAAAATGCCTGTCATTGAGGTAAGGCACATTTCTGTCCTTTGCGGCTCAACATGTCCTTTGCGGCGTTTGCCACGTCCAGCTGGCGGCACAAGCTCATTTCCTCTGCGTCGTCTGGTCTATTGAATTGGACTGCGGGTGAACAAGCCTTGTTTGTGATGATGTCGAATGCATCGTCATTTGGGGGTGCACGGACCGGCACCTGCGTCATACCTTCCATTCTCTCTTGTTCTGGCATCCACGCTGCATGACCTCCGTCCTAGTCAGCCAGTCGCCTTCCCACTGCTTGATCATCTCTTTTCACGCAATATTCCGCTTCATTACGCGCTGCATACAGTCTTGTTGCAGTTGTTCGCGGCCGCTTTCCACAATCCTCTCCACATTTTACGGCCTTTATACCCCGCCATCATCACAAGGCCGAAGTTTCATTTCACTTTCACACATAACGACTAAGCATGGCTGCGATACAGAACTTCAAGAACTTCCTGCGCCATGGCAAGCAGGCTCGCCAGAATGCTGAGCCCACATCAAGCGTGTCGCCTGTGCACGCCCAGCAACATCGAGCAGATCCCATTCATCATGGCATCTCCGAACCGGTAATGGACCACAAGCCGCTGCAGCATGCTCCAGCCCCTCACGGTGATTATTCGGTCGCAGGTGGAGGCGACAACCGCAATGTTGCAGCGCAAGCTGGCGCTGCGGCTGACCGAGCAGTCCAGCAAAGACAAAAGCAAGATGCTGCTGCCGCCAAGGGTAAGGGGGTTGATCCCGAAGTACTGGAGCGCATTGTGGCCGAAGAACGCGAAGCAAAGGGCAAGCTGCCCAAGTACCCTGGTCTAGAAAGGTGGACGATTTTGGAGAAAATGGGCGACGGTGCCTTCAGCAACGTATACCGAGCACGAGATAACACAGGCCAGTGGGGCGAAGTCGCCATTAAGGTGGTCCGCAAGTTCGAAATGAACTCCCAGCAAGTCAGTATTACCCAGCAGTCCTGCCCTATTTGCCCCTTGCCTGTTATCTTCACCCTCCCTTTCCACCGCGTCGCACTTCAGTCGGGTTTGGCGATTTTTGGACGTTACCAACACGATGTCTCGTGTTTAGGGCGATAAGCATGTGCACCCGGACTTCAAGACACCCAAAGCAGCCGATGTGAGATTTGACCCTGCATACGATGCTCGACTCCACGGCATCATTCTCTCGCCCCTGCACCACTCGACATCACCGCATAGGCGCTGACGTAATGTACTACAGAGAGCGAACATACTCAAAGAAGTCCAGATCATGCGACAACTTGATCACCCCAACATTGTCAAGCTCATTGACTTCTCTGAATCTCGGCAATACTACTATATCGTCCTCGAGCTCTGCCCAGGTGGCGAACTTTTTCACCAGATTGTTCGTCTTACATATTTCTCGGAAGACCTTTCGCGACACACCATCATCCAAGTCGCTAAGGCGCTACAATACCTGCACGAGGAAGCTGGCGTTGTCCACAGGTTTGCAGCCTCATGAAATGCATCTGGAGTTTTGAGACGCTGACGTCATGGAATAGGGACATTAAGCCTGAGAACTTGTTGTTCTACCCCACTCCTTTCATTCCCACACGAAACCCCAAGCCCCGAGGCCCAGATGACGAGGATAAGGCTGATGAGGGAGAGTTCGTCAAGGGCAAGGGTGCTGGAGGCATTGGCCTCATCAAGATTGCTGATTTTGGGTTAAGTAAGGTTATTTGGGACAGCCAGACCATGACCCCTTGCGGAACAGTCGGCTACACTGCCCCGGAGATTGTCAAGGATGAACGTTATTCAAAGAGCGTAGACATGTGGGCGCTGGGCTGTGTTCTATACACCCTGCTTTGCGGATTTCCTCCATTCTATGACGAGTCCATCCAGACACTCACAGAGAAGGTCGCTCGTGGCCAGTACACCTTCTTGTCGCCGTGGTGGGATGACATCTCCAAGTCTGCTCAGGACTTGGTGTCTCACCTGCTGACGGTAGACCCTGAGAAGCGATACGACATCAACCAGTTCCTGAACCACCCATGGATACGCGAGGCGGACGAGCCGACATATTCTGCACTCGACGCTCCCCCTCTGGCTACTCCTGCAGCATCCCGTATGGATCCCAAGATGCAGCAGCAATACGCCTACCTCGAATCCCCCGGCGCTGGTCGAAGGGATTTCCGATCACCCGGTGCGGTCAATCTACGAGAGGTCTTTGACGTCGGTTACGCTGTCCATAGGCAAGAAGAAGAGGGCAAGAGGAGGAAGAACTTCAAGCAAGGCTACCGTGGCGCCAACGCCATCAACCCGCTCAACGCTCTTGACGAGAACGAGGACGACGATGAGTTGAACAATGATTCGGTACCTTATGACCCCTCCGTTCAACACCCACCTGCTAAGCTTCCAAAGTCTCAGGGTGCCGACGTTTCTACAATGGAGCAGAAGTTACGCAACACTTCACTGTCGGCTGCTGCCCAAGCACGCCAACAACAAGCTCCACCCCAGTCTCGACAGCAGGAGCGCGGCTACGGCCAGCACTCCCCCGCCGTGGCTGCGGCCGCAAAGCGACAAGTCAAAAACAAGGGCGCATTCGAGCTCAGCCTGGATAACGCCACGTTACTGGGCCGACGCGGTAAAAAGGGCCCTGGTGGCAGCGGGCTGCGTGGTGAGGTCACAGCTGGCGGTTTATAGCAGCCAGCACCTCTTTCGAAGGATTGGTGAAGCGTTTGATTTACAATTGCAGTGAACCAGCAAGGTCGTCATGGACACGACACGGATATCATGAGGCGTTCTTCCGATTTCTTTCATCATTTACCCTTGTGTACGAATTTCATCTGCTCTTCACCTACAGCATGATTACGTGATTTCTGTCTTTATCGGTTGCAACGAGCATCTCTTGAATGCTGATGATGGGCAAGAGTATTGTAGAGAGGCAGCATACCTCTAGATGTTCTGTAGAAGGGCGCTGCTGCTCTTGCGAATGAAGAAAGTTCACATTTTATGTACTGGTCGCATTATGACTATGCATTGCCAAGTCCCGTGATGAGATCAATGCTGCTGTCCGTTCTCAAGGGTCGTCAAACAGTACACAGCACCGTACAATATGAACATTTAACATATTTTTTTTCTACGCAGTACTTTATATGTACACCAACATCTGCAACACACGTCTAGACAAGCCGCTGTCGCTCGAAGAAAAAAGAAGAAAAAAAATGTAAACCAAAGAAACACGTACAATGTACACACACAACACACGCACCGACCAACACCAAGAAGCCGCTTTCACGCGGTCTATGCATGCATCAATTCCCGTGCGTCCCCTCACGGACTCACCCCCCCCCACGCTACACTCCCCCACGTAAATCCCATTCCCCCGACCCTGGGCACCCCTTTTTTTCAACGCCTTGGCACCGGCCCTCCATTCGCAGGCGTCTGCGCACCATTTGCAGGCGTCATGGGTGCGGGCGTGGGAGCCCTACTCGGCGCCGCGCTGGTAACGGCACTACGGTTATGTGCCATGTGTGCTTTGACGAGGTGGCCCGCACACAGGGCGCTATTGAGGGACAGTTCGCCGGCGAGGACGCCGGCGGCGATGACGCGGGCCAGCTGGCGGGCGTTGTCGCCGGGGGTTTCCTGGTGGGCGCCCCGGACGCCGAGGAGGTCGAGCATGGCGGATTGGGGCTCGAGGATTGTGCCGCCGCCGATTGTGCCGACTTCGATCGAGGGCATGGAGACGGAGATTTGGAGGTTGCCGTTTATGCTGGGAGCAAGGTTAGTTTTGGGGGGTGCTTGAGTGGGAAGGAATGGAGACGGGGAAGGGGGCCGTACTTGTTCATGATGGTGATGCAGTTTGCGCTCTCGACGACCTGGGCGGGATCCTGGCCTGTGGCGAGGAAGATGGCGGCGACAATGTTAGCAGCGTGGGCGTTGAAGCCACCGATTGAGCCCGCCATCGCGGAGCCAATGAGGTTCTTCTGGATGTTCATCTGGACAAGGTCGTCGACCTCGCATTTTAGGACGGATCTGACGACGGCGCCGGGGATATTTGCTTCGGCGACGATGCCCTTACCACGGCCGTCGATCCAATTGATGGCCGCGGGCTTCTTGTCAGTGCAGTAATTACCCGAGACGGTCACAACGCGCATATCGTCGAAGCCGCACTCGGTGGCCATGACGGTCAGCGCGTGCTCGACGCCCTTGGAGATCATGTTCATGCCCATGGCGTCGCCGGTGGTGGCGCGGAAGCGGACGTAGACGTTGGTACCGGCGATGGCGCTCTTGAGAGTGCGGAGCCTGGCGAAGCGGGATGTCGAGTTGAAAGCGTCGGCCATGGTCTTCTGGCCTTCCTCCGAGTCAAGCCAGTTCTTTGCAGCACCGGCGCGCACCAGGCTGTCGAAGCCGATACAAGGTCCACGAGTCATGCCGTCGTTGGTGACTACAGTAACGGCACCGCCGCCAGCGTTGATAGCCTTGGCACCACGAGATGTTGAGGCGACCAAGACGCCCTCGGTGGTAGCCATGGGGAGGAAGTAGTTCTGGCCATCAACGAGGATGGGTCCAGCAACACCTAGAGGCAGGGGCAGATAACCAATAACATTCTCACAGCATGCTCCATGAACAAGATCGTAATTGTAGTGCTCATAAGGAAGGAGAGAGCGTTCGAGGAGGGTGGAGGTTTCGCGAGTGGCGTGTGTACGGGATACCAGGCCGCGGCGGATCTTTACAGCGCGCGTCTTGTCGCCAAGGGTCTTCTCAAGAGCGTAACCAGGAATCTTGCCCCTAAGCGACATCTCGATCAATTCCTCGTCAGTCATCTTGGGCGCGTTCTTCTCCTTGAGCATCTGCTCAAGGACTTCGAAAGGCCGATTGGGCTGCTTCTGTTGGTGCTCGGTAGGACCAGCAGGCACATCGACCTGGAGTCGCTGCGCGGGAGGAGTGGGGCGAGGAGTGATACCAGTAAGCGGCTTAATGCCACCACGACCAACCTGATCTTCAGGACCAGGGGTTCTAGGAGGAGTGGGTACCGACATAGAGGGGACGCGAGACTGGGTAGTAGAAGGAGCACCATCCTGGACCTCCGAGGGAGAAGGTGGTTCAAGAGCCTTGTGCGGTTCCTTGATAGTCAACCGGGCAGCATTGAAGAGGTAGCCGTTCAATACAACGCTCATGACCAGAGCAAGCACGATCCACTTACTCAGGAAGGGATCTTCCAAGCTCTTCAAAACACCATCGACAATGTGATTGCTGATGTTGGCGCCAAAAGCTGGGCTAGACTCAATAACATTGGGCTCAGCGTAGTGGATAGATGGGTACTCCAGCTCGTACTTGATGGGCATCAGAACGGTGACGATGGTGGAGACACCAGTGCTCTTAGCCTGCTCCAAGATGTGGTCGAGTCCGCTTCCAGCGACCTTGAAAGGATCGAGAGGAGGCGAAGCACCGACGCCAGAGACGTGGGCGCCCTTGGTCTGCGTAAGGCCGAAGCGGTAGGTCGCGAGGTTGAGGAAGTTGATGAGGAAGAAGCCAGCAACCATGACGACCTTGAACTTGGGGACAGTGATCTTCTTGCCAAAGATGGTGGTGGTGTTGGAACGAAGCTGAACGTCGCCAGAGTTGCTCGGCCACTCACTGCTGCGAGCCACGTTCTCGGCCACCTTGCCATCAATGCCATCGTCCTCCAACGCACGTCGCAGCGCAACGTGGCGCTTGATGCGGTTGATCTCAAGCTTGATGGTGAGAATGGCAGTGTAGAAAGTCAGGAGCATGATGGAGTCGAAGAACAGAATCCAGGCACCGAGGAAGCAGAACTGTCGCAGGCCACCCTGTATGCCAGACATGGCTCCCGCGACCAGGATCAAGATTTCGAAGAAGTAGTCCCTAACAATCTCGAATCCTGTCCTCTTGATAGCAACCTGAACGGCAGACTGAATCGTAACGGGCTCCCCACGGTTGTCCTCTGCATTCCGGCGAGCGTCGAGGGCGGCTGACAAGACGGCCTTTGTCAGGACGATCGGCTTCTCAAAGCCAATGATGACGACGAGGAAAGGCAGACCCTCAGACAGCAGAATCATGTTGATGGGGACACCCAGATAGACTGTGATGCTGAGAGCGAACAGGAAGGCGAATGCAGACTGGAGGAGCACGGCTGTGGCGAGCCAGAAGTTGGAGCCGAGGCGCCTCATTGCGAGGAACAGCGAGACGAAGGTCAGGTGCATCGCGAGGTAGCCGAGTGCCATGATGATGATGTCGCCCGTATCGGCATTCTGCCGTCTACCGTTAGCCAAGTTTGCGCACATAGACGCTCATGTCACCACGTACCTTGAGCAGATCGACAAACGACGTCCACGAGTCGTCGAACCAATTGCGCAATCCTCCTGGGCCGCTGGTGTTCTTGGAGGCGCGCATCATCCACTTCTTCTCCTCGCGCGTGCCCTCGTTGTGCGAGCCCTGGACATCTGCCGCGTCGGCGGGAGCAGAGATCTCGCGCATGGCCATGAGGAAGTCGGAGGCCTCGGCGTAGGGGATCGAGTAGACGAGCGAGGTGTCTTGCGAGAGGGTGGAGAAGGAGCTCGAGGAGCTGGGGAGGCTTTCAACCGAGACATTGCTGGGGACCGAATGCTGCGAGGGCGCCGAGTTGACGGCGCTGGACTCGGGGAAGACGAGGGTGATCAGGGCAAGCTCGCGGGCGTGTACGGCGGCGGCCGTACCGTCGAGCTGCCACTGCCATTTGGTGTGCTCGCCGACGTGCAGCTGCTTGCTGCCGGCCAGCAGAGTCTGCAGGTCGACGCGGCCGGTGCGCACATCGTCTGTGTCCAGCAGGCCCTTGTCCAGGACGCCCAGGTACGAGTAGCTGCCGAGGAAGGCAATGGTGACAATGGTGTGGATGGGGTGGGTGCAGGCCTTCTTTGCGACCGAGAGCAGGATGGGCGAGACGGAGTGGGCGAACCAGGTGGGCGTGGTTTTGGCCTGGGGCGCGGCCGACTGCCAGCGGCTGGTGAGGAAGCCAAACATGGTAGGCCGCTGGAGGGTGAAGGTGAATCAGCGAGGGGCGTCGCGGGGGTTTTCAGCGGGCTGTGGGCATGGACGGTGGCAGTGACGCAGTGACGCAGTGACGCGGTGCCGTGGCTGTGTGCTGGTGCGAGGAGTGCGAGAGGGTTTGAAGGCTCGGAGGCTCAAAGGCTCAGAGGCTCGAATCTGCAAAACGACAGGTCAGTACGCGCTCAGTACTCGGTGTCCGGCATGCTGCATCCGCCAGCGTGCCCAGCGGGGCGCGCGCACGCCTTGACTGCGCCGTGTTGGCTTCACACTGGGAACTTGTCGCGGCAGAAAAGAATACGCCGTTGGGCCACTCACACACACAAAACTCGCCGCGGTCGGGCAATTGACGTTGTCAGCAGCACGCGAGCACCGCTGTGAAGAAGCTGCCTCGCAGTATGGGCGCTGGCCTCGCACTCGACCCTCTTGCTACTACTACACAAGTGGGCCCCTATCCGCGACTTTTTGAGGCGCTCTCACCGCCGGGTGGTCAGGGCGCCGGCGCGGGACACGATGCAGGTGGAGATGGCGAGGGACAACAAAGAGAGAGAACGAGAGAGGGAGCGGCCCGCGTCAGTGTGTGTGCGCCTACTATTGTTCACAGACTCATTGTTCTTGCAAAACTCTCTCGGCGTCGCTGAGGAACGCAGGCACGCGCCTTCTTCGCCGTCAGTCGTGGACCTGTCGAAATCCGCGCCACACTTATGACGCCTGTCGACGGCCAATTTTCGTCTTCTTTGGGGAGTGAGCGACAGGGGTGGCTAGCTCCGTTATGCCGACTTTGCGCTTATCAGATGATCAGATAAAACTCTGCTCCCTCCTCTCCCATCAAAATCTGTCCCGACTATGGCCGATACCGGGTGTCTTGCGTCTATGGAGGTATTCGTTTTAGCCATTCACAATGTGCAGTACGTCCGCAGACACGCTCTGCATGTTTAGTTGAACTTGTCCGTCATGGGCACGTCACCGTGGGTAATCTCCTTGAGGAAATCGCGATCCGGCTTGTACAGCATGACATGAAAGTGCTCAACTGCGTGCACGCTCTTCTCGCTCTTCCAGTTCTTGAACCACACAAGGTCCTTGACTTTGGTTGCAAACGTCTTCTCCACGTAGTCGCCAATCTGCTTGCGCGACTCTGGCGTGCAGCGGCCGCTCTCCTCATCATCCTCAAGCTCAAACTTGACCCACACCACGAGATGCACAATGTCTGGGTCGATGCCATATGGCCAGTCGTTGTACAGGATCTTAATATCCTCTAAGACACGTTAGACGTCGCCGGTCAGGAGCTTCACAAGGTCTGCCGTACCATCAAACTCGAATGGCCCGCCTCGTGGCTGCAGGCTGGCCCACTGCAGGCGCTCGTCCAAGATGAAGTTCTCAATGCTCCCATAGTCCTTCACCAGCCGGTACGTAAATGCTCTGTACCGCCGCAGCTCTGACGGCTTGCGATGAAACAAGTCAACGCGATCAATCCCTGTCAGCCGCCGTCAGTACTGATATGCATCCACTCGAGGTTGCACAGCCGTACTGACTACCTCCTGCACCTCCTCCCATGTCAACAGCTTGTACTCCTCATCAGGCGTGCCAATGATGCGCTGGTCCTTTTCGCTCACGTTGCGCAGAAAGTCAGGACACTCGGTTGGCCACTGCTCTTGTGGCACGTTCACTTTCCAAAAGGGCAACGGCTCTTCTTTTAGCATCGTGATCCGTTCCCAGGACAGGACGCGTGTTGAGATGAAGATCTGAGGTAAGACCGGGATTGTGGAGTAGTGGTCCAGGAAACCCCAACCGTCAGAGATTGAACGGAGCACTGAACGCTTTCCTTCAAATGCCTGTGCACAGTGCCGGGCCACTCTAGCGCTCTTGTTTCAAGTCGGCCACCGACCCATCGAAAATGAACGGCGCCATATGGCCCATGTTCAACACGAGGCTGAATGCGTGCAGTTTGCACATATCTATCTACTAGCCTGCGCCCAACCCCGTCGCCTGCAGGCCGCCCCTATAATGAACGGCCATGAAAGTTTGTCGTCCTGCAGATGCGGGTAGCTGCCGGCCAATCCTCAGCCTTCCGCGCATCACCCAGGCAGAAGCGACGATCAAGCCTCTGCCAGCATCTAGCCTGTTCCCTGCCTCAACCGTCCCGGAGCAATTTCGGCGCGTGTCCCTGCGCTGTCTGGCTGGACACCCAACGCTCTCCCGTAGCTCAGCGCGCTCTGATTGGTCCATCGCGCCCCATTCGGGACGTCTTCAAACAAGGTCACCATTGCCGTGAACTCTTCACACGAAACAATCGTGAATGGCTTCCCTGATGATCTGAGCGGTCGTTGCATCACAAGGTGCGCAGGCCCTTAACATGCACTGTTATGTTTAGGTGTGATGCAGGCCGGCCAAGCGGACAGTCTCTCGCTGCTATGTAACAAGCATGTTTCCTTCACAATCACTTCTCCATCTGTCTGCGCTCTGAGAAGCTGCCATCAAGAGCTTCACGTCATTCTTTCTATATACCTAATAGCTCACGCTCATTCGACTGTCCACCGTGGTACACCCTGGCACCACGAGCTTTCAATCCAAAACAAGTGCAGGATCACCTGTCGTTTCTTTCAACGTCTCCACTACCAATCTCGGGTTGCAGTGCAACACAGAATTATTTACAGTACCACAACAACGTTCAAAAACGTCATCGAATCCGTATACAGCGCTGTCTCACTCTCATACCCTTCAAACACGGCATTGCATGCGCAACTTCTCCTATCATTTCGTGTGATCCCTAGCTCTCAGCTAGTGATACCACGACAGCTCGGCAGCAAAAAAGCTCGTGGACTCACCTTCACTTTCGCAAACACTCACATCCGGCTGGCCCCACTTTTCAACGCTTCACTTCGAATTTTGAATCCAATTAAATCAACAAACACTACCTTGCGCCGTCTCCAACTCCACCTCTCTCCGCCACCGATTGTCAACACCATCTACACCTACGAATTCGTACACGTCCCATACCAAGCTACTGTAATATCCAATCCACAAGCCAGCCATGGTCCAAGACCCCAACTTCTGGCGCCGCTTCTCAGTCGCCGTGCACAACGAAGAAGCCGCGATCCTCGCCGCGGGGACAGAAAGTGGATCCAAAGCAAAAGCAAAAGGGAAAGGGGAAACAAAACATGCGTACGTCGTGTCCCTCACCTCCCCCATAGACTCGCCCTCCTCCATCCGTACACCCACCTCGCAATGCCACCTCTTCTCCCCGGCATTCCCACCCCCGGCTGTCACCCGCCCCGTCTCCGCGCCCGCAAGCGCACTCCCTCCCACACCACCGAGCAAGGAGATGCTGCGCAAGAGCGCAGCCACGAGCGGGTCGCGGAGCGTGTACTTTGACGCGCCGGAAGAGAAGCTGGCGGCAGAGGAGATGATCGCGTTGCAGAACCTGCCCTCGCGCCCTCACCGCACCCTCCCCCCTCCACCACTCGACCTCACCTCCACGCCCACAACCCCAAAATCCACACACTTTGCCCTCCCCTCCGCACCCTCCACCCCGCGCGTAAAAAGCTCCCGTTTCTCCCGCCGCGCATCCCGCTTCCGCTTCGCGCTCTCCTCACACCCCCCTTCCCTCCCCGCAACACCCACCTTCCCTGCCTCCACCTCCTCATCCCCCTCCTCGCCCTCATCCCCTGCCCACCATTCCTCCACCAAACGCCCCACCGCCTCAAAACGCTCCTCCCGCTTCACCACAGCCCACAAATCCTCCTCGCGCCTCTCACTGGGCATCTCCCTCTCCGGACGCCCCAAATCCGCCTTCAAGTTCTGGACCACCATCGAGGCTGACCCCGCGGCGTGCAGAGACAGTAGCTGGCTTGAGGGCCAGCAGAGGAAGAGCCGTCAGCGCGCGTACATGTGCTGGGCGTTCTGGGGCACGTTTTTGGTGCTGGGGGTTGGGGCGGTGGTGGCGGTGTTGGTGTTGAAGGGGAAAGGTGTCATTTGATTGTGTGAGGGAGGGGGGGGGAGGAGACTGTGGTAATGAGGGGGGGTTCAATGGGCTGGGATTGGATGACATGGTATGACATGGGACGCGACGAGGCAGAGAGTCCCGTCGAGGAGGCTTTTGTGCGCTTTGCTTTAGCGAGTTGTTGACGTTGATGATACCACATGAGGCCTGTACTACGACAGGACTCCACGTACTGTTTTCTTTTTCTTTGTTTTTGTTTTTGTTCTTTTCGTTTGTCACTTAAATCACAAGTGTATTATCCCAAGCGCAAGCCGTGTATGTTGAAATTTTTTACTTGCAACGAATCATATTTCCTTCAAAACTACGTGTGAGATGAGCCGTCAGTCAGCGCAGTGCTGGGAACGATGCTGGCTTTGCTCATGAAAATGTTACAGTGACCCGGATTTTTTTCTTTTGCGCGGAACATGCGCAAATGAGGTATTTTGCAAACGCCCTGACGCCGGACCGCCCTTCAATGCTGTTGTTGTGTTTCTCCGTTATTTGCTGCTGCTGTTGTTGTTGTTGTTGTTGTTGTTGTTGCTGCTGCTGTTACTACCGTTACTCTGCTGCGAAAGGAAAGAAATCACTACCAGGACCTCTTAAGTCCCTTGTCGACGTCCTCCATGATCTCGTCCTCGACCTTGTGCTTGATCTCGCGCTTGACCTCGCGCTTGATCTCGCGCTTGATTCTAGGCCTGAGCTCCAGTCTCACTTTCTTGACGCCCGCAGCCTCGCGCTTGGGTCTGAACGTCAACCTCCCGTGATCGGGCCCCTCGTCGTCGCTCCTCAACCTCTTCGCCTGCCTCGGTCTCTCCTCGTCGTAGTCAAACTCGCGCCTGGACCTCGACGCCAACCGCCCCTTCTCCTCACCCCTCGCCTCGCTCGAACGGTCATTCTAGAACCTCTTCGCGGGCGGTGTAGGGCTCCTGCTCATACTCCTGGCATCGCGGCCCCTCTCCTTCAGCCACTTGCGCGTGCACATGTCCAGTTCGCGATCCAGCTCGGCTGTCGGCTCCTTCCTGTGGATGAAGTTGCAGAAGCCGCCGCGGACGCAGCCCTCGCCGCTGTTGAGACGACAACACGCTTCTCTAAAGTCGGTGACGGGTGACAGCTCGCAGTAGATGGGGCGGCCGGCGTACCAGCGCGAGTTGAGGGCGTCGCAGGCCTTTTGTGCGTCTTCCTCGTACTTGAAGCGTACGTAGACGTTGCCGATTAGGTCTGGAGTTGTTAGCGAATGCTTCTCCACAGTTGCAGGGTGTTGAACTCACGATCGTTGTTGTTGTCGCACACGACCAGCTCCTCAACCAAGCCGTACTGGCACAGCTCGCACCAGATGTCCTCGTAGAAGGCGTCGAAGTGCATCTGCATCTGCTGCGGGTTCATCTTGTTCTTGGGGTCGTACGCAGGGTTCTGGTAGAGGTTGGGCAGCAGAATGGTCTGCGAGTAGGACGGCTTTACGTGCTTTCGTGAGCAACGATCGCCGTGGCGGCATGCGCCAATCTTGTAATAGAAGGAGCAGTTGACCTTGTCTTGCTCGGTTCCGAAGATGGAGGCGAGGTAGTTCGCCATTGTCGCGGTGTACTCGAGTGTTCGGTGAGCGGCGACAGTGTCTGGGTATTATACACGTGGGGGCGAGTGACGGCGGCGATGGTGATGTGGTGAATGTCGCGATGAGCTTGTCGCGAACTTCGCGGAGAATTAGCGTCACAAGAATGGCTTAGCGTGCACAGACGATTCGCGCGACTTCGAGAACGTCAGCAGCCTTGGTCATCATTCACGACACAGTCAATTCCAGTTGGCATTCGGAGGTAAACGTCTACGACTCGATGTCTGCGTCTACACTTCACGTGACTATAGTAACCAAATTCGACAGACGGGATTGATATGTCAGGCCCCCAGCGTGGACGCCTCCGGTCCGAGGCAGCAGCATCCTTGCTAACCGCTTTTGTACAGTTGCCTACCATCCTTCGATTTTAATTTGATACCCCAGTGCACTCATATATATAAAGTTTCTCTGACATCGCGAAGATGGCGGCATTCAACCCGCAGCAATACTCACGCTGGAAGCTACTGCCATGACTATGAAAGAAGCACAGCCGGCTATGCGCCTTACTAACGTCGAAGACGGAGAAACCATTCACCAAGTACTGGGTTCACCATATGCTTATAGGAAAACAGCTAACAAACATGACAGCGCTGTCTTTTGGTAACGGGAACATGTCAATCTGGTGGATCTGAAGATTATATCTCGGTGAAAACCACCGGTGCGGACAATCTTGAGGCGTTCCCTGAGCAGACCTGGCCAGTCCACAGCGGCTTTTTCAAAGCTTTAATCATGCTATCACCCGGCTCCAACACAATTGAGATTATTCACAGCCAACGACACAAGGAAGAAGCGTCCCTGAAGATAATGTTACAGTACTTGCCATTACTTCAGTATCCACCACTTCATCTGGCCATCATGGTAGCCAAAGACTCGCCGCTTCTCATGGACTGCCCGCCTCAGAAAGCAGGTGGACTGTCTTCAGCTCACTCCGATCTATCTGCTGCAGTCGAGAAGTTCCGCATGACTGCATACATGTGGCAAGCCATGACTGCAGAGGATTTCAGGGCCAAGGGACTGGGAAGAAGAACTTTCCGCTTGGAGGAAGAGTGGACTACCGATACTGTCAGTCGAGAATTCATCAACGCTGAACACGTCGGAAGAAATGGTGGCATCTCTACTGACGCCATACGATCCACAGCAAAGGTGAACATTGTGAAGTCTTCAAGAACAAAGAACGAGATACTGCACGCTGAAGGCAAGGATACAAACTCTTCCAACAGCAAGAACAAGTTGTTCAACATCTTTTTGGAGGCGCTCGCCGATCATGGCGGACAATTCAACACCTCATCCTCTCCTGTTGTTGCTGGCTTGATCTTGGATGCACACTACAGCCAAAGTTCAGACTGTGCCCTTGGACATGTCAGTCATGGGCGCCACGATCCCTCTGGGATATCCTTGGGCACTTTTGGTAGTCACCTGACATACTCTTGGCCACGCTTCACAGAAGAGGTCACTAGTTGCTTGACAGATGCTCGAGTGCCCGGAGCCAAGCTATCAAGCAACAATCTCACCATTTGGGAGTCTTGTGCTTTTGGTCAATCTTCCTTTTTGTCGGCCGTTGGCCTTGCTTTCGGCATCGGATCCGCCTCTTCCAAGCACAAAGACCTTAGCACGACAGTGCAGGGCTGGCAGGAGCAGTTCCTGCCTCGCACAAACCTACATGTTGAATCTTCAGGAGACGTTTGCATGGCTGACAGTGCAACTCTGGATCTCAAAGATGCATTGAACCTACGCTTCTCGCGTCACCTTCTTCTGCCTACAGACAAGCAATTCACAGAGGCGCAACGTAACGCCGAGCCCATGGCAGAGCCCAAATTCACCGACAATGAGAATGGTGAGCTTGAAGCCGCCTTGCATCTAAACTCAACGGTTGGTATCGCACGCATCTCATTTAATGAAGTACCCGAGGCTACGCCTTCGATCAACTCGCCGATTGAAGAACGCGAATACTCTCAAGACGACCTCGAGAAACGCTTCGACAGATCTCAGCCCCTGCGACTCGACGTGTTGGGACTTAATGGCAAAGAGCTCACCATCAAAAATGTATGGAAGACCTTGTCTGTTGGGACCTTTGTCCGCATTCCGGGGAGCTCTACCCGCCTTTACAAACGTTCCATCTACACCGACGATGTCGAAAGCAACTCCGTCTACGAGGTGTGTGAGTGGGCTCAGCTACTGAAGGAGCGTGGTCCAGACGGTAACATCCACCGCGCTACGTCAATCGATCTTCGTGTCGGATGCTGGTGGGACGGTGGCGTGGTCGAGTATGAAGACGGCCACAAGAGTCACTGGGGGCCCATGCGCACAGGCAGAAACCAACACGAATTTGGCGGCCACGCCTCAGAAGTCATTACTCTGCCACCTAATGTGAATATCAAACACATCGATGTCAATAGGGGTAGGGGTGATCAATATATGCAAGGCATCCGCATGCGTCTCGCAAACCGCACAGTGCGCGGAGAGTTGAATGCGAGGCACAATGACAATGCCAATGTCATCCGCTTGAAGCCAGCATCACATGAAGTCATTGTTGGGTTTTATGGGAAGAGTGGGAGTCACGACGGCATCTTGGAGTTTGGAATCATCACTGTATCGAAAGCTGTTGGTTTGGACGGACTTCCCGACGCAGTGTATGATTTGCCTGAATTAAAAAACACTGTGGGCCTCAGTGATGGTGAGTTTGTTTTCGGGAACGGTCGTCAGGACGGCAGCGACGAAGAGCAGGATGATGAAGAAGAGGAAGATGAAGGAGAAGAAGACGACGACGACGATGATACTATCGACGGCGATGACTAGATTATACCTGCAGTCGCCAGAACTAAAGCTGACAGTCAACTTCCAGCTCAGCATCTCTCCCGATTCTCTGTACTTTTGATCCTATCTGCTTTCTTTGCCAATATTCTCCATAGGTTCAGCACAACCGGCAATAGATAATACACCAGATCAACTTGCCACAGATTCTGCACACAGTAATTCTGACTACTCTCTAACTCCAAGAAGGCCTTCCAAACGAGCCATCCACCCAGGAATCCCAGGAACAAATGTCCGGCAAGGACACAGGCAGTCGCAGCGATAATCCATATTTCCGCATTACGGATCGTTAGCGAGCCTCTCGGTATACCTTTGTAGCGCTCACGGATATTCAACTGGACATCCCGGCCGAGAAACCACAGGATCCCTAAATTCGCAACAAGACCGAACACAATGCCCACACGCAGCATCTGCAATGACTTGACCAAAAACCCTCTCTCATTAGCACTGTACTCTGTGCGCGCGTACACAAGCATCAGATTCACATTGTCCAGCCCCAACGCACTCACTATTTGGTCGCCGAAACAGGCCACCAGGACCGCAGTCCCGTATGGCGACACTTTGCGCGCACCCAGATGTTGAGCATCGTAGATACGCGTGCGCTGCGCAAAGGCCTCGTTCGTTTCGTCCTGCTGCCTTTCCAAACTGGGATGTAGATATACGTGGATACAGAAGTACAAGAAGATGAGCGGTGCTGTGGTACGGGGCCGAGTAGCCCAGTGTGATATCTGGCCCCAGATCGAAGGACCGGCGTCAGGCGGATATTCGCGCGTGATGAGCAGGGCGATGATTAGCGGTGCGGCAGTGGTGATGAACATGTGGCCCAGGATAAGCAGAGGAAGGCCGGAGCCGTAGAAGCTACGCCTGAGTTCTCCATCCCTGGGCAGCTCTTCTGCGGATGTGAAGACTGCTGTGTGGCTTTCTGGTGTCTCCGCTGTCTCCTTTTGTGGTTTACCTACTGCACGTCGTAGCATGGTCCAGCTTGTGCTCTGCGCGGCTTTGAGCCGCTGGTGAAGCGGAGGCGAGTTTAGAAGTAGGAAGATCAGGATTGCCACGACATTGTAGCCGACCATGGATGCCAGTATCGCTCTATGGCTGCGACAATCCACACCGTCTCGCTCGGGCAGAAGCCATGGGCTTGACGCTTGAGACCGGCTTGGTGAGTCCACTGACATGCTGTCTTATTGCAGTAAGGCAGAGACGAGGTGCTTGTGACAATGTGTAGCCCTAAAAATACCATTGACGAAATGAATTGTCGTTCAACAAGTACCCCATATACCTCCAATCTGAGGGATGCCCTAGGGTCCATTTACTCTTTTCACGCGAGGTTATGTTGGCTGAGCACTTGCGTGCACTGCCTCCGTTGACGAAACCATGCAGCGCACTCAGCCGCAGAGCCAAGAGAGTAAGTCACGTGCGCAGGTCACGATACAAGAGCTGCACGTACGATAGCAGTGATTCAAATGAAGTTATAGCCTCGCTGTGATGGTCTTCCCTGATGATCGACACTGGTGAAAAGAGAGGTACGAAACATATTTGCTCTGGTTCATGTACTATCAAGCTCATGTGGTATGCTTCAGGTCGGACAGATGCCAGGCGGCTACGACTACAATGCTCGAGAAGAGAGAGACGAAATCTCTGGGAAGAAGTGCTGTAGCCAAGTGAAGTTGAACGCCGCACAAAAGCAAAGACAGAAATGATAATGTGGTAAGTAACGATACATACCTCAAGGGCACAGTCAGCAGGGACTGTGCTTCACAGGTATTCAGACAGCGACTTCAGGACAACCCGCTAGGCTGATAGGTATCAGTTGGTAATACCCGTAGCCTTTCTCGTCCCATACTGTGCCTTGTGTCGCAAGGACCGAGTTGTACCTGCGCACTCTCATCAGCTCAATACATAGACACCTCGCACTTTGTGAATCTTTACATGGTGTTTCACAATCGCAAATGGTATGCCGAGCGAGGGCACGCAGGTACCGCGCGACACTTTCATATCACCAAAAGGCAGGACTGCAGTGCCGCAGCAAATGTAGTACCACCACGCTCGTCAAACGCTTGGACCCTCAGAAGTCGCGCCTTACAATCTGCGCAAAGCAAACAATCCTCGGTATGCCTGCCGAGAACACCTATATGCCTCAGGATTTATCATTGCGCGCAATTTCTCCACCTTTGGGCATTTGAAACGGCAACCAAACCACTTTGACAGCGAAGACTACCGCCTCGAGTTTGCGGGCTGTGATCGATCGCTCGCTCTTTCGGGTGGAGAATGAGGCCTTTTCGAGTGGCAGACAGTTGTCGTGAGAGTACAACGCAAGCTTGGACATGTCTGGGCCCAGCGTCATTCAAATATAGAGATTGGGCGAGCGGCTATCTGGTCGTGCAGACGAAATGGGTACGGCGAGAATTGGAGCAATGCGCTCCAATCAGATGGCGTGACGTGACGCCCAATCAGACTGGCTACATGTTGCTATCTGAAACGCGACACCAAACCTCAGGCCGTATCTGCACTCACGCTCTGTTCATGAGTCGCCAATACAGCGCATCGCTCATACTGTACCAAGGCGAAGCCCACTCTTTGCCCAGACAACATGCGCTGGATTGTGTTTGCCTAGAGAAACAATGAGGCAGCGTTTGTTGCTGCTGCGAGCAAGATGCTGACTAGACTGTATACAGGGCGCTAAGCGTTGCGACGTGAAACATAGCGCCGAGGCTGGAAGTGGAGATGGAAGCCGACGACACTTCACCACCCATTCGCTTGCGGGAGATTTTGCTGGCGACGCGCCCAACGGCGCACCGTCACCTGTCGTCGGGTGGTGCAAGGCTTGTCCCTTCACTCTCGGTGCGCTTAGCCCCGCCGAGCCACATCACCTTTGTTCGCCCGACCTGGTCCACGGTGTCGTGGCGCGGTGCGTTCATTCTGGCGGTGTGGGCCATGAAATGGCCTTCTTGACTGCCGTCGACAGGCTCGCAGTGTCCTTCAGTAACAGTGGAGACCATGCCCGCAGGGATCTACGCGCGATCTAGATGATGCCTAGCTGCCGTGGTGAAGTGTCGTAGATCCACGGCTCGCCTTTCCTGTGACGCATTGACTCAGCCCTTGGACGTTTCCCGCCTCATGTCGCCGGTAAGGCGACGAACTACCGAGCTGGGTTGTACCAGAAGCACGGAAGAATATGCAGTTGTACGCGCTACGCCGCGATATTGCTGCGGGCCCGGGACGAGGTTACTGGCGGCTACAGTTCAGGTCCGACGTTGAAACGCAGATCCAACATCCACACATTAGGCTCAGAAGCTTGAGTGTGGAGTCGCGTGGAGTGGCGCTCTGTTTCGATGCCTCGTGTGTACTGCGCTCTATTGGTCCTCGTCCCTTCTTTCCTTCCAGGCCTAGACAATGTTCAACGTTGCTCAGCGTTTGTCTCGTCCCTTTCCATCCACCTAATAAAGCACTGTGCCCGCCTGTGCAAACATGGCAGTGTTCACACAGTGATACGCCGTCTCTCCTCATCTTCCTTTCCTTCGCCCCCGTTTACGCTGAGCGTGTCGGTATTTGGTGGCTTAATACATTGTTCTATTGAACAATAGTTCTCATCATTCACGGTGAAGAGGGATCGGTCACGTGTAACCAGTATTGTGCGCTCATAAAGTCGACGCCAAGGCCACATTCAATCTTACTTCAACGCTCGATAATTCCTTCTATTCACCTACTTCTCTCTTCAAACAGCTGCAAGCAATTGACAGAGCATCGCATCTTCACGACCGCGCTTTACGACTTCCGCTTTCATATCAAGATCCGCGTTTCGGCAGGGCCAAAAACGTACTACTTTCTTTTCCCACACAAACAACAAAACAAACACATTACAATGCCGAGCATTTACTCAACAACTCTGGCGGCGCTGGCCGTCACTCCGTTCGCTCTGGGCCACACCTGGATCGAGCAGCTGCGCAACGTCGACGCCAAAGGCAATTACGCAGGCGAGTATGGCTACCCCCGTGGTATGGTATCCAAGACCGACCAGGGCTACAACGGCGACGCCATGAACTGGCTGCTGCCGGTGCAGCCCAAGGTCTTCATCGACGAGACCTCCCCCCTGTGCCACACCTCCCAGACCAAGCAGAAGCAGTCCTCCGACAAGTACCCTCGTCTGCAGACAGTTGCTGGTGGGTTTGTCGCCATGCGCTACATGGAGAATGGCCATGTCACCTTGGTCGACCCCGCAACTGGCCTCGGCAAGCCTGAGAAGGGCGGCACCGTCTTCGTCTACGGCACTACGGAGCCCAAGGAGGACGAGAAGCTTGTCGATGTCCTGCGCTGGACACAGGACGGTGCTGGCGGTGACAAGCGTGGTATCCTGCTCGCGACCAACGACTTCGACGATGGTCGCTGCTACGAGGTAAACGACACACCCGTCTCGCAGGACCGCCGCGTCTCCGACCCTAACTTCGCCATGGGCCAGGTCGCTGATGGCCCCGGCAACTACCCACTATTCTGTGAGACCAACGTCCAGGTTCCTGAGTCTGCGCCCCAGGGCAAGCCTTACACCTTCTACTGGGTCTGGCAGTGGAACACCGCGCCCAATGTCGACCCTGGCCTCCCCGACGGCAAGGACCAGTACTACACCACCTGCATCGACGTCGACGTGACCTCTGCCGACACCGCTCTTGCCGCCGACGCAGAGGCTAAGTTTGCTCTCGGCCCCCAGCAGGACGCCATGGCCAGCGCCGTCTCCGACTTCGCGAGCCGCACCGCCATCATGACCGACGCGCTTCAGGGCGAGGTTGGCCCCATCTTTGGCTCTGCGACGGCCACAGGCGGTGTCCCCGCCGCTTCTGGTACGCCATCTAAATCTTCTGCTGCGGTCCCGACTCCCACTGCTCCTGCGGTCACCCAAGTCACCAACATCCCCACCATGACGACGCGTCCCAGCGCCTCGCCCAAGCCGACCTCCGACTCTGGCGACGTCGTCACCATCACCGACATTGTCACCGTCACCGTCACCGCAGCGTCGTCTGGTGTGTCTGCTGTGCCCGCTGTGCCCACTTCACTGGTCACCTCAGTAGCATCTTCGGCCATCACGCCCCCTGCGTCTGGCACCGCGTCCTCGTCTGGCATGGGCGGCTTCACCATCCCCAGCGGTGCAGCCCGGCGCGAGATCCAACGCAAGAACGGCGCCAAGTTCCGTGGTATGTTGTAGACTTGAGTTTACGCGTGCCCAATCTTCCATTTCTCTTCTTTCTTTCTTTTCTGCATTAGACGTACGTGCGCATGGCTTTCGTGCTCGGGCAGCACCGCATAGACACCAGTCACTAATGGCACTTTCTCTGTGGCAGGCCACAAGTAGCCAGCGTCAGGTCAGGTTGTTTTTTCTTTCCTTCACGACTACGGATGATTATGAGGACATGTGCATGAGGGACACGACTGGTTTGGCTGGATATACCCCCTTGCATGACTCGGCGTTTTTGGTTGCTTTTCAACAGGAGGAAATACGAAATACCCAGGTCTTTCTTCGGCGTTTGGCGGAGGGCATACACGGATACATGTAGTTCGCTTGCGCGATGACTTTGCTCGCTCTGAAGAGCCGAGACAGGACGTTCCTGTTGTCGCAAAGCTGAATGAAGCATTCGTCACCTTGTATTACGCTATGATTCTGTGCGCATGCCTTGTGACTTGTGACTTGTGATACCGCGACTTCCCAGCCCAATGCCATGCATGTTGCAGAGGCATCCCCCAACGTGATCAGGGCCAGACGACGCCCCAAAACAGCAACTCACATTTAGGATGCGTGCGACGACCGAGTCACCGACATCAGGCACCGACATCCCGGCCAGCTCCGACAAGAACACCTCGCACGACCAAGGCGCCCATCAGCAGCATTCTTGGCGCTCCCACAGCCCACCACACTGCAAGCATGAGAAACGACATTTAAAAAAAAGAGCTCCCGACCTTCAAATATATATGTATGCACAATCCCAAAACCACGCAATCCAACCATTAATACACATCAGAAAAAAAAAGAACTCACCATGTCGCGTTTCACCACCGACACCCTCTCCTACACCCTCCTCGCCCTCGGACTATCCACTTCAATAGCAGCCTACATCCTCCTCCTCCTCCAACCTCTAAACACACATCGCCAATCCCCTTCCTCCCCCCCTTCCTCCCCCCAATCCCCCAGCCCCAAACCATGCAAATACCCCCTCGCCACACACCTCCACACACATACCTTCCGCCTCACAAGCGGACGCACAATGGCGTACGCCGAGTACGGCGATTCCGCGGGGCGCGTGGTATTGTATTTCCACGGGCTGCCGGGGAGTCGGGTCGAAGGGGCGCGGTATCATGAGCTGGGGAGGGAGTTGGGGGTTAGGGTTGTTGCGGTGGAGAGGCCGGGGTATGGGATGAGTGATTGTGTTGGAGGGGGGGAGTGGAGGGAGGGTGGGGTGATGAGGTGGGCGGGGAGGTGGGGGAGTTGGTTAGGGGTTGGGGGTTGGGGAGTGTGGCGTTTTGGTGAGTTTCTGATTTTCTTCCCTTTTTTTGGTGAGGGGAAGGGGGGGTTTTGCTGGTGGGTGTTGATGGGGGGGCTGCTGTGAGGGAGAAGGAGGGAAGGGAGATGAGAGATGAGAGAGCGAGAGAGATGACACACCTACCTCAAACCAAACCACCATCACCACCACACGCTAACCACCCCCACCCCACAGGGCATCTCAGGCGGCGGCCCCTACGCCCTAGCACTCACACACACACTCCCCTGCATCCGCGCCACTAGCATAATCTGCGGCATCGGCCCCCCACACCTCAGCAAGCGCGGCGCCTCTCTCCGCGCATACCTAGGCTTCACACTGGGCTGGCGCTACAGCCCCCCACAACTCCTCAGCTGGTTCTTCAGCCACGACGTCGCAACCTCCACCGCGCTGCCGGACGCAGAGCGCCTGCGCATTCTACTCTCTCGCGCGCGCCACAGCACCCTCATTCCCGACACCGCGGACCAGCGCTTCTTCGCCGACGAGGACGAAATGCGCGTCCTTGTTGCGTCGTCGCGCGAGGCGCTGGCACGCGGGTACGACGCCATGTGCAGGGATGGGTATGCGGTGTGTGTGGACTGGGGGTTTCGGGTGGAAGACGTGCGCAAGGATGTGCCGGTTGTGCTGTGGTATGGGGCACGGGATGAGACGGTGCCGGTTGAGCATGGGCGCGCGATTGCGAGGTGGTTGAGGAGCGAGGCGGAGCAGGGGGATGGGGAGACGGCGGAGAAGGGCGAGTTGGAGTGGAGGGAGAGAGTCAGGTTGAGGGTCTTGGATGATACCCATGTGAGTGTTAGTATGCGGGATAAGAGGGGGTATTTGGTTGAGCTGTTAAAGGCGTGGGATGCTGGGGTGGGGAAGGGGAGGGAGGAGGGGTTGAGATGTGGAGGGGAAGGGAAGAAGGATTGAGATGTATCTATCGGTTGGGGAGATGATATTGTTTCGATATACTTGCTACATCTCAACTCAGCACAATTACTTACGAATGGCTGTTGACAATGGCTGGATGGTTTGATGTGTGTGTACCGAGAATTTTGTGGAAAAAAAAGGCCATTGTGTTGATTTCTGAAGTGACTAATGTTTCGTCGAAAAGAAGGGAGAATAAGAAGGCCCGCAGTATTCGTACTCAACTGCACGGTCACTTGTCAGACCTACCACTGTTAAAACCGCGGCATCCATAATGGTATACCACCAAAAGAAAATGCACCTTTGAAATCTACCTCCCGCCCCAACTCGTACCACTCGCATCAACGCCCGTACTGCCCAAATTCGAACTGAACCGCCTCAACCCCTTGCCCATACCTATGGGAATCGATGAGCGTCTACGCGCATGGCCGCCTCGCGAACGGCTCCTGCCGCCTTGAAGCTGTGTCGAAGAACGGCGGCGCTCGAGGTCATTGACATTGTCGTCTTCGCCCGCCTCAAAGGACAGAGCGGCGCTGGAGCGGCGCGTGCTGGTGTAGCTCAAGATGGCGCCGGGCTCGCCGAACTCGGACTCGGAGCGGACGGCAATGTCCTCGGGGATGGTTCTCGGTGCCGTGGCGGCCTCTTCGTCGAGGAAAGGTGTGTCGTCCTCGTCGTCGTCTTCGGTTTCGGTTTCGGTTTCGGTTTCGGAATCGTTGCTGCCGCCGAAGCCTTTGCCTTCTACGAGCCACCAGGTTGGGATGGATGCAGCGAGGGAGATGACGGTCAGTGTCCAGAAGGGCACGATGACATAACCTCGTTTGACGCCCCAGGTGAACAGACCGCCTCCAATTGCGGGCCCGGATGCGCGTCCAATGGCTGACACGCTTGTTGCGACGCCGTTGATGGTGCCCAGGACTTGGAGGCTAGCAGCGCTGTTGGTGAGCATGATTGTCGAGGTGGGGAATGCAAAGGTGCCTGCAAGTCCGCGCATGATCAGTAGGCTGACCATGACGACTTGCTTTGTGGTGGGATCGGGGATGAGGCTGACGAATGGTGTGATGAAGAAGACGACTGGGTAGATCAGGAAGGCGACGCGGAGGCAGTTGAGCACACCGAGGTTGCGCGCAAGAGGCGGGAACAGCAGGAATTGGGCCAGGGTCGATGAGATGGCGAAGAAGGTGAACATGGCGCCGATTCTTCGCGAGTCGATGCCGAAGCCGCCGGCGAATTTGAAGGGCAGGCTTACTGCTGGATCGTTGATGTCTTGCGGGGGGTGGTGCAGGAAGACTGGAATCAGCTGTGGCTGTCAGTACACGCAGAGATTGTTAATACATACCACTGACCTGATCATATGCAATTGAGTACAGCGCCAAAATGGTGTACACGACCAGATTGAGAGTGGTCTGGTACGTCAAGACATCACGAATCCTTGCCTTCTCTGGCTTCTTCGAGACAACAGCAGCTTCAACAGCTGTCGACGACCCATTCACAACCTTCTGTTGCCCAAGCAAAGGCTCCCGCTCCGGCTCCAGCGACTCTCCTCTACCACCCAAACCAAGCACCTTGCGCACAAACGCGGTAATCTTGGCACCAGTCCTGAGACCCAGGTCCTGATGATTCTTCCTACTCTCCAGCGTCTCCTGCAGGAACAGCCAGCCGACTAGAATGCCCACTGCGAAGAACACCGCAGCCACAATGTTGGGCAAGCAGTAGGGAAACCGCTCGAGCAAGCCATCGCCCCGCGGCGCCCTAGGATCAATCCGCAGCGGGTTCGACAGGGCACCACCCAGCGTCGGCCCAAAGATGGCGCCAACGGTGTAGACCAACGGCATGACAGAGAAGGCGCGAGGCTGCAGCTCCTTCCATGGACACAGCTCAGCCACCGTCGTGCGCAGGATGCCCACATTCCCATTGCCCAAGCCCTGCAGAGCGCGCGCGGCCATGGCCATGGGCAAGTTTGTGCTGAACCCCCACAGCAACATGGTCCACATTGTGTTGAAGAGGCCGAGCAGGATAATGGGCTTGCGGCCATAATGGTCCGAGGCCGCGCCCCAGATCAAGCCCGTGAAGGCCTGGCAGATGGAGAAGATGGCCGATGTGAGGCCTGCCCAGCGCGCGATTTCGTTCTCGGGCACGCCAAAGCGCTCCATCAGCTCCGGCACGTACGGCCAGACGGACGTGAGGGCTATGGGCTCTGCAAAGCGGCATATCGCTGAGGCTGGTGGTTAGCTGCGCGACAGACACGCGAGCGGTGCAGTATGTAGCATGACAGGGCAGATTTACAGAGAATGACCAGTTGCTTGACTGGCAGCTTTGGTTCGCTCATAGTGGCGCCGTGGGTTCTGGACGCATGCTATGGCTGCAATTCGCAGAGTACGAAAGAGCGAGCAGAGCCAGGCAGCCTCGGGGTCTGAGTCGCGCGCCCATGGCAGTGCAGTCGGGTGCTTACTGTGTGACCCGGTCGCAGAGGATCCACCCCGCGCAAGAGACGGTGACGGCAAGCCCGGCCAGGGTCATGCGCGTGCGGGAACGCCAATTGCCTGGCTTGCACGGGTTGTGCCTCCTGCACGCTGCTTTTCCGAACTCCGACGTTGCGGCCATTGTACTCCATTAAGCAACGCATCATGTGCCGTCGTCAGATTTGGAGGAAGCCTAGGTGCGCGTTGGCCAGACGCTTCAGGCGCACGACTAGAAGGAATGATTCTCACAATGACAGGGTCCACCGCCGATGCAGGCACCGCAGCACACGACAGGGGTGTGGTTATCGTCATCCTCAACTCAATTGACGTATGCCATTGACTTGAGGTACTGTGGAACTCTTGCTCAAGCTTTTGCAAGCTTTTCAGCGCCACTCTCGTGGTGACTCCTTGGCGTTGTTCTTGATTGCCAGGACTCAGCATATGCGCACAATAACCTTCAATGCTTCTGAAGCTATGACCAAATAGGGCTTCATATACAATAATGAAGCCCGTCAATTGAGCTCTACAGTTTGCCAGTCCCCTTACCAAGCACATCCTCCCTCTTCCTCACATCGACGTCTCGCGGTCCCTCGCCCTTGAACTTGGTAGTGACGACCCACTCCCTCAGCCCCCTCCTCCCATGTCCCTGCGCCTCGACTTCAGCACCAGGCCGATCAAGCACAAGAACGGCCGTGTGCTTGTCCACACCGCCAATCCCATCCTGGCTCTTCTGACCATACTCGCCCTTTCCCAGAACAATGGGCGAGATGCAAGCTTCTGCAAAGGACACCTCAGGCCGCCCGTCATACGTACGAGGCTTCTTCAAGAAATCCATGAGCTTCTCGCGCTCGAGAGCAAGTGCGGAGGTGCTTGGGATGGGCGACGAAGGACCTGTCACGCTGGCGCTCAGGTAAGGGCTCAGTAACAGCGTGAGGAAGAATTGTGGAGGGAACAGGATGATTCTGTTCTGCCGCGCGAGATCAATCCACTTGTTCGGCGGCAGGAATCGCGCAGCCGTGTGTTCGATCCCACCATCGTGTGTTGGGTTTGGGATGACCAGCTCATCCTCCTCTTCGACTCCAGACCCCGGTGGAGTGCCGGTCGGCGAGGCTTTCTTGGTAGGCGAGGTGGAGTTTAGAGGGAGAAAGTACAGATACATCTGTGTCGAGAAGCGCTTTGGCACGTTTGGCGGCGTGATCCAGCGTGTAAATGGAATCAGGCTCTCCGTATCTGGAACGGCACCCCATTTCTCGAGCAGGTCTGTAAACTTGACAGTGCCAGAGTGTACGGCGCGGCGACCTTCCTCCCTCTCTTCATCACTGATCTCCGTGTACAACTTTCCAGTTGTTTTGCTCTTCGCAAGGAGAATGCCGCATTCTTCAAAGGTCTCGCGAATCGCAGCAAGCCGGTAAGCGGGGCCATCTTGGTGTCGTCCGGGATCGATCACGTCTGGTATGACGCCATCGTGGGTTTTGGACAATGCACCGCCAGGGAAGACATGCGCAGCAGCAAAGCTAGACGCCTTCTTCACACGGTGGAGGAGCAAGACCTGGTTTGTCGGAGAAATGAGGAGAACACTATTATCATCAACGACTGCCTTGAGGGGATGCGCGCTGGCCACGATTGTACCTTGAGCTTGGCCGCGGGATCGGAGGCTCTTTCATGGGTTTCTTGGATGGCGCGTGATCTGCAGGGGACGACATGCTTCGCTGCTGAATCCTTGGTATTATTTGCACCGCTGTCACTGGTCGAGCGACAGCTCTTGATGGTGAATGTAAATGCGCAATGGCCGAAAGGGCATATGAGAGGCGTGTGGTACTGCGTGTCCAAACAGCAGGAGACAATCTGTCAGTCAGTAGCGTTCGAGTTATGCTCGGCCTGAGCATGGTCAGCCACACGGTCGATTGAGAATGCGCGTGTCATTGTCAATGGTTGTCGGGGAGAAAATGCGGGGGACGAGCCGAGGTTGTCCATGAAGGTACAGGGCGCGCTAATTTGCGGCGCGCCACAGACAAGGCTGACCACAGCCCGCCGATCCGGCAGCATCACATTCAGTCATGGGATGTGGAAAAAGTACGTTGATAGAAATGGTGAACATAGAGTTCGTGGTATCATTGCTTTTGTGCCTATCTTATCCTCCATAACAATCCATCAATCATCGTCACATGTCTAGAAACCCAAGCCGTGCCCAACGCCCTTACAATGCAAGAAGATCTTTTCAGATCTGTGTCTACGAGTAGAGCTTCTTGTCGAAGCTGTGCAGGCCGTGGACGTTACCCTCGGCCTGAGCACTGGCTGTGCGGAGCTCGAACCTGAGAACGCCGCTGTCGACAGCCTCGTGCAACTCTGTCAGGCTCTTGATACCAATGTCCTGGAGCGAGTGCTGGACACCCGCCATAAGGTATGGCACGAATTTGGTGATGGAACCACGGTCCTGGACGGATCCAGAGACACCTTGAGCGACGAGCACACGGTCACCCTCGGAGAAGTAGCGGGCGGTACCAGCGTTGCTGGCCTTGGCGTCGGGGTTGCCGGCGCCGGCCTTCTTGTCCTCCATGGCGGCGATACTGCCCATTCCACGGTAGGCCTTGACAAGCTGACCGTCACTGCTGACGAAGTACTCACCAGGAGACTCGGTGGTACCGGCGAGGAGACCACCCATCATGATGGTGGAAGCGCCCATGGCAAGACCCTTGACAATGTGGCCAACGTTCTGAATACCACCATCGGCAATGCAGGGAACACCGAAGCGCTTAGCGAACTGTGTGACATTGTAGACGGATGTGGCCTGAGGACGGCCAACGGCCATGACCTCCTGGGTAATGCAAGCACTTCCACTGCCCATACCGATGCGGAGACCATCGGCACCAGCAGCAATGAGAGCAGCAGCCTGGTCGCGGGTGACGACGTTTCCGCCAATCACATCGAGACCGGGGTACTTCTCCTTGATGTACTTGATCATCTCGACCTGGTACATGGAGTTACCTTGGCTAGAGTCGAGGATGACGATATCAAGGCCAGCGTCGACAAGCTTCTGCAGACGGATCTTGTCCTCAGGTCGGGTACCAATAGCGGCAGCAGCGATCAGCTGCTTGGAGTGGGGAAGCTTGGAAGCGAGAGGGTAGTTCAGGTTCTTCATCAAGTCGGAACGCGACAAGAGCGCGATCAGATTGAAGTCCTGGTCAACGATGGGGAGCTTGCCCTTCTTCGACTTGTTCAGGATGCTGTTGGCCTCCTTAAGGTCAACACCGTGCTGGGCGGTCACAAGGTCGGTGGACATGACGGCGGTGACAGGGTCGTTGACGTTGTCGTGGAACTGGATATCACGAGGAGTGATGATACCAACAAGCTTGGATCGGAGTTTGCCGTCCTCTGCAATTCTGTGTCAGCGAGTTTGCTTGTAGCCAAGGGGTGGCACAGAGAGGGCAGATTGAACACGATCAGAAAAGTAATCATGGTCTCCACAGCACGGCGGAACCGTTGCGGATGAACGAAAGTTATAAATGAAGTTGAAGCATCATAGAGAGGGGCGCGTAGAAGTGTGGAAAAACTGCTTACCAGTGACCGGGAAACCACCGAAACCCCACTTCTCCTTCAGAGCCTTCGCCTCGGCGACTGTGGTCTTGGGAGAGATGACGATGGGGTCGAGGATGAAGCCGTTCTCGAAACGCTTGACCTTGCGGACCATCTCGGCCTGGTCGTCCTGAGAGCAGTTGTGGTGGATCACACCAAGACCTCCAAGCAGAGCAATGTGGATAGCCATGTTGTGCTCGGTAACTGTGTCCATGGGGGAAGAGACAAAGGGAGTCTTGAGGGTGATGCGCTTCGTGATGGGAGTATCGAGAGTGACTTCGGAGGCAGGGAAGCCTGGACTCTGCGTTAGAATGTGAAGTCTGTTGCATGCACCGTGCAGATTCTTTGCGCACACTCGAATAAAAGCGCGGCAATGGAATTTGCGCTGGCAGCAAGGACTACGCACCAATGTAGCCAGGGAGCATGAGGAAGTCATTGTAAGTCAGACCACCGTTCTTCTTGGAATCGATGAGTGTCTTGACGTCAATGCCATCGCGCTCCTGGTACTCGTTCTTGAGCACCTCGAGCGCCTGGGTGTAGTCCAGAGCGTTGGAAGTGGTGTCGACCATGGCGTCGCCGTTCTGGATGGTCATTTTGGGGACAAAGAAGACTTCCCGAGAAAGTGAGAAGTGCTGGAGATGACGAGAAGAAATAGACCTCAGTACGCGGATTTACGACTTTGGCCGGGAAAAAGTGAACTTTTCCCAAGAGCAAGAGGACAGCGGCGGGAAGAAACTTTTTGTGAAGGCAGAGAAGACGCTAACCCACATTGGGATAGTTGCGACTTCCCTGCCCTCGATTCTTTATCAGTCATGTGACGTACCGCCTTACCGTGTTTCCGCCGAGTCGTGGACGCGTCAGGGTTTGAAGACTCGAGGATGTCCACCAGGGTCTGTAGCTTCGTTCATTACAAGGCTAACAAGCTGACGTCCTCTGGCACGGCTGTACTAACGAGCTGGATTGAGACGCAATGAATCAAGTCAAGCAGAAGAGTACCTAGCTTAGCTTCAGCGCTGAAGAGATGCAAGGCCAAAGAGCCAATGAAAGCACGACCACAGCTTTCGAAAAGAGTCTCTCGAGCAGGGAACCACGGCTGCAGTAAAATGGCCAAATGATCGCCGTCATAACATGACCCCACTGTTGAGGGCGTCCAAGGTTGGTGCTGGTGCGACGGGAGGGAAGTGGTTTTCGTTGGCGCTGCAGCTCGGCCAGGCAACGGAGAACAACACAACAGAGTAAACACAGAACGCTCGGACTGAAGACGCCCAAATCCCGCCTCACGCCCGCCGTGACATTTGCTCCTCCCATCCCCACATTCCACATTACCTTCTTTGGTTGCGGCAGTGCGAGCGCCTGGACGCTGGACTTTTGCGACTCGCCGTACGGGTCATTTTGCCTTTGTTTAGGACGGCAGGCGCCTCCAGCTTCACTCGACATAGACTGTAGTAATATCACGGCCTCTCCAACGGCCTCTTGCCCTGCGACCGCAGCAAGACTCGACATAATACCCTCGAATCTATACACTACATGTTGCGCCATTCGGCCTCCCACCGCCGAACATCCACTGCGCCATGAGTTACAACACCTACACGCCACGAACGAAACTGGGGCACACCACGGCATCGCCTTCCCCGCTGCGCCAGGCCTCGACTCTGTCCAACAGTTCCTCCACTCGCTCAAACGATGCACCGAGCCGCTCGAGCACGCAGTCGAGCAGCGCATCCAATGGCTTTGGCCCAACATTAAGCCATCGTCGCGGCAGGAGCGAGGCCACAGCGCTGTCACAACCGCGCACCGAGAACTACTTTGGTGGCTCAGAAGACACAAATCCCGGCAACACATATGCTAGCATGCGCAAAGCGCTGCGGCCTCTCTCACAGGCGCCGCAAAACTCCCCTCCTCCTTCACCCGCAAAGCGCCCTTCGAGCTCGTCCGGCAGCGCCGTGCGATCTGTTTCGCATACCCGGTCACAAAGTGTCGAGAACATGCGGCATCAGCCCTTTGACGGGCCTAGCTCACCAACCTCGCCCACGTTCAAGCCGCGCCCACTGTCGCTCGCCATCTCTCGTGCAGATTCCGTTCGCGCACCTGCTCGTGACCACTCGCATCGCCCAGTATCCACACACCTCGAGAAGCCTGTCTTACAGAGCCTGCAGAAGTCGTCCACCCGCCACCTGCGTACACTCTCCAAGTTTGCAGACACGGCTAACGAAGACGATTTCAGCATCAAGTCGCCTGAGCAAGAGGTTGTTGGGTTGCATGGAAGACGAAGGCTGCAGCGGACCGATCAGAACCGGGAGAAGAAAGCACAATCATCTTGGGCTCGAAGCAATTGGATGGATCAACAGCGCCAGTTTTTACAGGCCTACGAATACCTCTGTCATATTGGAGAAGCAAAAGAATGGATGGAGGACATTATTGACTCGGAACTGCCGCCTGCTGTCGAGCTGGAAGAGGCTCTGCGAAACGGTGTCACTCTGGCGGAGATTGTCCAAGCAATCAAGGGCCAACCTTTGCGAATATTCCGCGATCCGAAGCTGCAGTATCGGCATTCTAACAACTATGCCCATTTCTTCAACTTCCTTGCCGAGGTCGAGTTGCCAGACCTGTTCCAGTTTGAGCTCATCGATCTGTACGAGAAGAAAAATGTCCCAAAAGTCATCTACTGCATCCACGCTCTGTCGTGGCTGCTCTTCCGTAAGGGCGTTGTTGATTTCCGGATAGGCAACTTGGTCGGTAAACTACAATTCGAGGACCATGAACTGGAGGCAACACAAAAAGGCCTGGATAAGTCTGGTGTTAGTATGCCTAACTTTTCCGGCATGTCCGCGAATTTCAACGTAGAACCAGAGCCAGAGCCAGTCGAGTCAGAAGACGACCGAATTGACCGTGAGTTGGGCGAAAATGTAGCCACGATCTTGGACTTGCAGGCGCAAATTAGAGGAGCATTAGTTCGTATGCGCCTGGGCGATATGATGCAGGAACTCTGGGACCACGAGCATCTCATCGCTGACCTACAATCCCGCATCCGTGGTGACTGGGCGAGGCAGATCGCCACTTATCGCCTGGACATGCGGCGCTTTTCCATTACCCTTCAAAGCGCAGCTAGAGGCTATCTTGTGCGATCCAGGAAACGAGGCGAACAAGACTTCTGGCGAGACAACACACCGCAGGTGCTCAAGGTACAGAACCTATTCCGGGGACGTAAAGCTAGAGCTCAGGTTCAGTACACCAAATCAAGGATACAGCAACAAGAGCATGGAATAAGAGAGTTTCAAGCAGCGATCCGAGGAGCACTGGAACGACTGCGCGTGGGCAACCGTTACGCAGAGACAAGGGACACTGAACCAGCAACTGTACATATTCAAGCTATGATTCGTGGTGCCTTGCTCAGACACAAGGTTGATCGTGAATGGGCCGAGCTGCAAGCCAACGAGGCGCAACTCACCAAGATTCAGGCCGTCTCTCGAGCAACATTGCTACGACAAGAATTACGGGCCGATCAGGAAAGCCTTCGCCAACACGAAAACATGGTTACTCTACTTCAGGCGGCTGCCCGAGGTATTCTTGCTAGGAAACAGAATTCCGAGATGCAAGACCAACTGGTAAGCACGTCAGTCGATTGGTCTGCTGTTCAGTCCAAGATTCGCGGTGATGCTGCTCGAATCTCTTTCGGACAATTGATGAGTGCTTTATATGCGGAAGAACCGCAGTTCACAGATCTCCAGTCAAAGATCCGTGGCAATGACTTCAGGGTTTCTTTTGGGCAGATGATGAGTGCGCTCTACGCCGAGGAACCTCAGGTCGTCGATATCCAATCCAAGATTCGGGGCAATGCCTCGAGAATTGTTTTTGGTCTGACGATGAGTGCCTTGTACGCAGAAGAGCCGCAAATCATAGATCTGCAAGCCATTGCAAGAGGTGGCCGCGTACGATCTGAGACTGCCGACACCCTAGCACTGTTGAACGCACTAGAAGCCACTGTACTCTCTTTGCAGGCATACATTCGTGGTTTCCTTTCCCGACAAAGGCATTTCTCTGACCTCAAGGCGCTCCAGGCACAAACACCGGCTTTCGTCGACCTACAGTCGGCGAGTCGAGGATTCATTCAACGACAGCGTACCTATGACGTCTTGTGTCAGCTCAACGCTCAAGAACCAGAGATCACTCAACTTCAAAGTAATGCGCGCGGCGTGTTGCTTCGCATGGAGATCGGCATGCAGCTCGGGCAGCTTGAAGAGCATGAAGACGCTGTCGTTGAGCTTCAGGCGCTCGCTCGCGGCATAGTTGTCCGCCAGAAACATGCTGAGAAGCAGAAGTTCTACCGCGAGAACATGGAGAAGGTCATCAAGATCCAGAGCTTTGTTCGTGGACGACAACAGGGCGAGGCCTACAAGAGCTTGACGAGTGGGAAGAACCCCCCCGTGTCAACCGTGAAGAACTTCGTCCACTTGCTTAATGACAGCGATATTGATTTTGACGAGGAAATCGGTAGGGAGCTCGGCCATCACGTATCTGTTGCTGTACTGACTACAATGTAGAATTTGAGCGCTTGCGAAAGACTGTAGTCCAGCATGTGCGACAAAACGAACTTGCCGAGCAGTACGTCGATCAACTGGACATCAAGATTGCATTGCTCGTCAAGAACAAAATTACCCTTGATGAAGTCGTCAAGCATCAAAAGCACTTCGGTGGCCATGTCGGCACACTACTCAGCAGCAAAGACATCTCCTCCAAGGACCCATTCGACCTCAAGGCGCTCAACAAAACGTCCCGCAGAAAGCTGGAGCAGTATCAAGAGTTGTTCTTCACTCTTCAGACACAGCCTCAGTACCTTGCGCGTCTCTTCAGGCGCGTTCGTGAGCAGCGTCTTGAAGAAAAGGATACTAAGCGCATCGAACAACTGACGATGAGCCTGTTCGGCTTGGCTCAGAAACGTAGAGAAGAGTACTGGCTCCTGAAGCTGTTGTCGAGGTCGTTGCGGGAGGAGATCGATGGGTGTGCGACGGTTCAGGAATTTACGCGTGGCAACTTCTTCTGGACGAAGTTATTCAGCAGCTTTGTTCGCTCGCCCCGAGACCGCAAGTTCTTGAAAGAGCTTTTGGGTGCGGTCATTCGCGAGAACATCATCGACAACGAAGACCTGGACCTCGAGAGTGACCCTATGCAGATCTACAAGTCCGCGATCAACAACGAGGAGCTCCGTACGGGTCAGCAAAGTCGGCGCGATCCCAACGTAACACGCGACATGGCGCTCAAGGATCAGGAGACTCGGGCTACATTCATTCACAATCTGCAAGATCTGCGAGATGTCGCGGACCAGTATTTCTCGATGCTTGAGGAAGTGCTCCACAGAATGCCGTATGGTGTTCGCTACATCACCCAGCAAATGTTCGAAGAGCTGCGCCAGAAGTTCCCCTACGAACCACAGGACAATCTTCTCCAGATTGCAGGGCAGTGGTTGTGGAGGTCTTACATCCAGCCTGCCCTTGCTCAGCCTCAACACTGGGGTGTAGTTGACCGCGGTCTTTCCAACGTCATGGGCCGCAACCTCAACGCTGTCAACAAAGTTCTTGGGCAGATCGCAGCAGGGAGGCTGTTTGGCGGCGAGGACCTCTACTTGCAACCCCTCAACAGCTATGTCACCGAAGCCATCGAGCGTTTGCAGGACATCTGGGTGAATCTCATCGACGTGCGCGACGCCGAGACCTATTTCGAGATCGACGAGTTCAACGATCTCTTCGCCCGCACCAAGCCCACATTGTACATCAAACTGGCCGACGTCTTCGCCATCCACAACCTCGTCATCAACGACCTTCCAACGTTATGCCCTTCGCAGGACGACCCTCTGCGCGAAGTTGTACGTGAACTTGGAAGTGCAAAGAACAATGAAAACGAGCTGCTGCACGTCAGCTCGACAGAAATCACCCTGACACTCAACCCTAAGTTCCACGAACAAGAAGGTAAGCATCGCGATTCGCGAATTTTGAGTAAGACTGACAAGACCAGATCCCGATGCACACCTCAAGTCGCTTTTCATGGAAACCAAGCGCTACGCACTGTACATTATCCGCGTCCAGACCGGTGCCAACCTCACAGAGATCTTGTGCAAGCCCGTCACACCACAAGACGAAGACCGCTGGGATGCGCTTGTACGCGAAGAGCTGGCTGCACAGAGGAAGGACCGCAATCGCAAGCACAGCGCCGTCCGATCATCAGCTGCGTCGACATACACGACCGACATGGGAACCAACTCTGTCTTGGAACTCGACTACCCCACGCTAAAGCAATACTGTCTGGAGAACATGGTCCAGCTGCAACGCGCTGGACGAATCTCGCCGCACAACAACTACCAGGACTTGCTGAATGCTATTGCGGTGGATATCCGCACCAAGCACAGACGGCGCATGGAGCGGGCCCGCGAGATGGAAGGCGTGCGGACGACGCTCGCGGCTCTGGACGAGAAAGCACACTTCCTCGAGCAACAGCTGAAGAGCTACAACGACTACATTGAGCAAGCGATGGTGACGCTGCAGTCGAAGAAGGGCAAGAAGAAGTTCCTGCTGCCTTTTACGAGGCAATACAACCACATGCGCGAGCTGAAATCGGCGGGGCGGGCATACCGATTCGGCAGCTTCAAGTACTCTGCGCGTAACCTGGCGCAAAAGGGCATCTTGGTGTCGTGGAACGGGTACCACGACTCGCAGTGGGACCGACTGGAGCTGACCATCTCATCGAACCAGACAGGCATCTTTGAGATCCAGGGCTCACAGGGCAGCATGATGATTCCGGGGGCATTTGCAGAGGTGCCGCTTGACGGGCTGCTGCAGGCGCAGTTTGACAATCACCAGTTTATGAACTTATTTGGTGATGGGCGCGATGGCAGCGGTAATGGCGCGGTCCGCGTCAATGTGAATTTGTTTCTGCATTTGATTTTCAAGAAGTTTTATCGCGATGAGTAGAGTGGCTGCGATGAGTAGCTGCGATGAGTTGAGAGTAAGTAGGTGGGTGCGGACGGTACGGAATGGGCATGGTCATGGGCATGGGCATGGGCATAGGATAGGGATAGGGATACCATTGTTTTTGCTTCAGGTTTCAGCGCAAGGTGCACGCTTGGTGTTTGGGTGGATTGGTATCAAGGGGTCCTTTTTCTTTGGACGGTAGTCATGAGGTGATGGGAATATGACTCTTTTTGCACACGTTCCTTTCTTTTTTTTTCTTTCGTTCTCTGTACTCTTCCATCATAGTCGAATCGTCCAGTCCTCTATCTGCTGTGATGCCCGCTCCTTAACCCCCCTCAACTCAACTCAACTCAAACCCCTCCAACGCAACCCTTCACCCCTCAAACTCCCCCCTCGCGCCCAAATCCCCCTCGTTCTGCACTCCATACGCATCCTCAAAGCTCGCAAGCTTGACCCCCCACATCCCTCCCTCCTCGCGCTCCGACTCCGCAACCCCGTCCCCTGCCCAGCTAAACGCCAGGACAGCGCCGTCGCGCAGCCCCGCCCCCTTGGGACAGTTCTTTGCGTCTGCGGCGGCGGCGCGGGATTTAGTTTTTGTGGTCTTGGACGTTGTAGGTGTTGCTGTAGCTGATGCTGTAGCTGATGTCGATGTCGCTGAGCTAGCTTTCCCCTTGCCTTTTGGTTGCGCACTCGCAGGACCGCTCCCGTTGCTACTCCCCACATGGTCGTCGTCAATCGCTACATCTGCGTCGTCGAGACTCGGCGCGGGTGTTTCCCATTCGCCTAGCACGAAGCCTGCGCTTGCGTCGAGGGGGTCGACGGGGCGACCGAGTTGGATATCTTCGGGTGAGGCGGGGAGGGGAAGAAATATGGGATGGGGATGTGTTGTGCTGCTGCTGCTGCTAGAGGTGATGCCGTCGGTTTCGGAGAGGGCTGTGTAGAGGGCTGTTTTTATGGAGGGGAAGGACTGTAGGGGGGAGATGTGAAGGAGGGTAGTTGTGCGGTGGGATTTTAGGCGGAGGGTCCAGGTTTCGGGGGTGGGGTCGGTCATGGTTGGAGTGGAGGGTGGGTTTGTTGGATTGGACTTGGGTTGAATTGACTGAATCGAGTGTGGGTGGTGCAAGTGGCGCGGGGTGTGGTCGAGTCGACTGACGCGTTGGAGGCGCGATGACACGTGATCTTGGCGCAGGGTCGGAGTCGAAGCGGAGGAGAGGAGGCTGATCCAAGCTCCCTGTCTTCCATGACAAAGCACTTTGATACTCCCGTTCTACAAAGTATTGTCGGTCGCGTTGCTGTAATATAACGATTGTATTATTTCCGACACCACCACGCGATTGGTTGTGCGCCATCTGCGCTCTCGCTGCTGCAGTGCTGCACCGCAATGGCATCCCTCACGCCCAGCAACCCCGCCGCCATGGCCGTCGATGAGCTCCCCCCACCGCCACGCCCCTCGCAGCCCCTCACCAACGCGCCCCGGCTCGGCATGCCCTTTGATCGGCGGTTGCTGCTCACGACCTTCACTTCATTCGTGTGCGGCTTCACGCTGGGCAGCGCCTCGGCTGGGTCCATGGCAGCGCTGCGGTTCCGCGCCGAGAACGCACACCGGCTGCCCGTGTCGCAGCCCGGCTGGTACCTGTACCACAAGAGCAAGAACTACTACAAGACCAAGGAAGGCGTGCTCGAGGGCTTGCGCAAAGGCGCCAAAGTCGCCGCCTGGAGCTCCGTCTTCTTCGTCGTCGAGGAGAGCCTGGACGTGTTCCGCGGCACGTGGAAGGCCGGCCGCACCGTCGAGCAGATGGAGGGCGTCGACGAGCTGAGCCTGAAGCGCATTGACCGCGGCGTTGCCGGCTCGCGCGACTTCATCAGCAGCGCCCTGGCCGGCATGGTCACGGGCGGCGTGTGGAGTGCGTGGCACCAGTTCCCCGTCACCTTTGCCGCGCGGACGATTCGTCTGGGCCTGGTGGTTGGCCTGGGCTACGGGCTGGGACAGGATGCGCTGGTGTGGGCGAAGAGCAGGTATGGCGGTGCCGATGAGGGGGAGAGTTGGATCTACAGGGGCGCGAAGAACAGGCGCAAGGCCGAGGAGGAGGGGGTATAAGAGATGAAGTTGGACAATTCTTGACAGACACTGGCCTACACCATGCCGAAGAACTCTTCACACCGAACAACTCTACACACGGAAGAAGCCTACACACGGAAGAAACCTGCACACCGAAAACTCTACATCCCTCCACTACTCCAGCACATACTCATGCTTCCTCAGAAACGCCTCCAGCCCCGTCACCTCGCCGCGCGCATGCTCCCTCGCCCACGCAACCTCGCGATCCATGTCCGGCCCATAGTACCCAAAGTCGCGCTGAAACGCCCACATCTCATACAACTCCTGCCTGAACCCCTCTGGCATGAAATTCTTAAACATCTCATCCGGGACATGGCGATGCACCACCTTCTTCCCCGTCACACGCCCCACAATCTGCGCCACCTCGTCCATAGTCAGCACCTCGCTCGCCGCCGCAAACACCTTCCCCTCATACTCGTCCGGCGCCGCCAGAACAGCACCGACCCACCTCCCCGCCTCCTCAATATCAATAAACGGCATCCTACTATGTCCCCACGCACAATTCGCCAACACAAACTCCACATCGCCCTCTCCATCCTGACTGCGCACCGGCCGCATCGCCGGCCCCAGCAGGTTCTGCATGAAGCCCGCAGGGGCAAAAAACGCGCTCTTGACCGGTAACCCGCGGATATACGCCTCGATCTCGGCCTTGACATCAAAATGCGCCACGTGTGTGTATTTCCCTCCGCTCAGCACAGCCGGGTGCGACATGGAGCTGAAGATAATATACGACACCCCAGCCTCCACCGCAGCGCTGCACACGGCGCGCGCCTGCGCCGTCTCGACCGCGCGCGTGCCCGCGTGGTATTGTGTCGTGGTGATGAAGAACAGTGTGTTTGCGTCTTTGAGCGCGGGTGTGAGTGTGGAAGGGTCGTCCATGTTGGCACTTGCGAGGGTTGCGCCTAGCGAGGCCAGCGCTGCCATCTTGGGGGAGTCGGTCGATCGCGAGATGGCGCGTACGGCGTAGCGCGCGTGCAGCTCTGGGTCCGAGAGCACTGTTGAGGCGACCGAGTAGCCTTGGTTTCCTGATGCGCCGAGGACGGCGAGGAGGAGCTTGCGTGTGGTGGTAGAAGTGGTAGAAGTAGTAAGAGACGACATGGTTTCTTCAAAGATTCCTTGATGATTCTGGAGCCGAGATACAGTTTTATCCGTTGCTACGAGCGAGAAATAGCAGATACAAAATATCCCAGTGTCGATATCATACAGTGTAATGTAGTGTATAAACACCTTGAGAGAAGCCAAACACTCACCACTTTACTTTATCCACCTCTCAGTCTCCCACCCCCATGACACTTATCGCCGTCCCAAACCCCGTCCCAAACCCCGTCCACCACCATATTCAATCCATTAGAATCCATTCTACTCAACCCTACCAACACCCTCTCACCCATCCAGCTGCAGAAATCTCCGGCACCCCGCACCACTCTGACCTGACCATGGCTGTTGTGTTATGGCGGAGTTAAGCATGGGTTATGTCCGCTTGGACTTTGTAACTCCATATGCGTACATGGACATATGGACATGGACATACGAAGTACAAATACGTACATACGTACATACGCTATTCTCCATGCTCCGTTTTCCGTTCTCCGTTTTCCGTTTTTAGTACTACGGTACGGTACGGTACGCTACAGTACGCTACGGTATGGTATGATACGGTACTCGACTCGACTCGACTCTAATCCCCGCGTTAATCCCGTCTCTAGGCCCGTTTCTGGCGTTGATGCGTGATGATGCATGTTAACAAGTGCTGATGCGGTATACATTTCGACACGACACGATATCACGATATGACACCTCGTGGACGTGCAGTCGACACAGCGCGACACTTGCCGTGTATTCCAACTTTCATTGGTCGTTGCGACCGATTCGAAATGGCGGACTTTGGGTATGTACGAGGATGAAGGTGGGGATGAAGATGGGGATGATGAGGTGTTAGGGTTTTGTGCTTGTGCTTGTGGGTTTTGTGCTTGTGTGTCTGGGTGGGTGGGTAGATGTATGCATTCACATGTCATTGTAAAGGCAGACACAGCTATAGTCTACAGTCTACGCAGTTGGGCTAACTTGGGCGGTCAACTTGGGTATTACGTTCAATCTGGGTATTGCATATGGGCGTGTTCTTGTAGACGGGAGAAATGATGGGTGTGTGCTATGGCTAGGTAGTGTTTATGTTTGTGTCATGTTCATGTTCGTATCCGTCCCATCGTTCGCTTCGTACCGCCAAACAAACACGGCCTCGATCCTCCCCATTCACAGCTCAAGTATTGAGCGACAAACGCCAATTCTGCCGCTGGCAACATTGCTCCCTTTGCTGTCGCTCTCGCGCGCCGAATACAAGCCTCAAGACGCCGCGATCAAGCTTCGTCAGCGTGGCGCCACGTGCTGGTTTAGGCTTTGGAGGTGACGAGGCGGGCTTCGTCATCCAGGCCTGGCACGGATCGTGCGCGACGCGGCGAACGACTTGGACATGTCGCGACCACGGCTCCAGCGCATCTTGTCGAAATTGCGTTTTGATATCGGCCAGGCGCCATGTTGCGTCGCGCCTGCAATTGACCCTGTATAGTTGAGACTGTTCAGTCCAGCACAAACACACCGCAATCGCCAACACACGGCAAACAATAACCCCCCCAAACGCCGCCCACCATGAAACTCCCCTGCGAGCTCGCCCTCGTCGTCTCCCCCGCCCTCGCCCTCGCCCTCCCCCTCACCCCGCGCGCTGCCACCTTCCCCCAGCTCGCCGGCCTCACCACCGCCTCTCACGACCTCTCCACGTCCGACGCCCGCTGGCCCTCGAAATACTTCCACGAGTCCGTCTACCACTCCCACTACGACGGCCGCTTTGCTTCCGCCATACAGCCGCCCGTCGCTCGCGCCTTGCACATGCGCCTGCTGCTGCGGGCGTACATGGCAGCCATGAACCGCGCGGGCGTGCGCACGTGGGTCATGCACGGCAGTCTGCTGGCGTGGTGGTGGAACGGCGCTGTGTTTCCGTGGGACAGTGACTTGGACTTTTGCGTCGAAGAGGGCGGCATGGCTGAGTTGGGGGGTTGGTGGAATATGACGGTTCATGAGTTTTCGGCTGCTGAGTTGGGGGTGGTGGACACATCTGGGACGGAGACGGGGGGGCAGCGAGAGAGGGGAAGAGACGGCAGCAAAAGCACAAGCGGACATGGAGACGGCCATGCGTCTGAGGAAGCACGGCTCGACACGGACGAACACACCATCACCAAGCCCCACGGCCTCAAAAAGGGCGTCTGGGAACAGCTACTGACCAACGGCAAAAAATACCTCCTCGAAGTCAACCCGCACGCCTGGGACTCTTCCACCACCGACACACAGAACAAAATCGACGCCCGCTGGATCGACACCACGACGGGGCTGTTCATCGACATCACAACCGTGCACCCCGTGCCCTCCTCCGCAACAGCCAAGAGCACAGAGAAACACTTGATTTTTCTTGATTCTACTCCCTCCACTTCCTCCTCCTTGTCATCATCATCATCAGGCGACACCCACACCTCCCCCGCAGAAATGTACACAAAAGATACCCATCTCTACACCACCGCGGCTCTGTTTCCCCTCCGCTCTGCACGCCTCGAGGGCACAGACGTCTGGGTCCCCTATGCGTACGAGCAGGTGCTGCTTGAGGAGTACGGGCCGCGCGCGCTGGTCGAGACATGGTACATGGGGTGGCGGTTTGAAAGAGACACGGGAGATGGGAGTGAGAGTGGGAGTGCAAGCAAGAGTAAGAGCGGGAGCAGGAGCAGTAGGGGGAAATGGGTATATGCACCAGAAGAAGGGGACAGGAAAAACAGTGGGGAAAAAGCAGGGAACAGAAAGGGAAAGGGGGAGGGCAAAATTGGAAATCACCCTCTAGGGAGTGAATCAGGGGGAAAGGCTGGCCCAACCCCCGCGGAGGATAATCGGGGGGAAGTGGCGTATTTGCCTCGGCCGGGGAGGAAGGGCGATGTGCATGTTGTGCCTGGCAGTCTGTGACGCAAGTACATTCATCTCATGCTCTAATTTAAGATTTCGTTCAGCGGAAGTGCAATGCAGTGCAATGCAATGCAATGTGGTGCGGTGCGGTGCAGTGAAGTAAAGTAATGTATTGGAAACCGAAAGCGAGTGCGTTAAGAATAATCATGCCGAAGCATGCTCTGTAAAAAATACCCATCCTTTCGTCTTTGCGTCCGTCTCATCCCATTCCATCCCACTCTATCCCATCCCATACTGCAATGCCATACCATACCATGCCATGCAACACCCATTCGTCTACCCAACCCAGACCAGCGAAAATGCCAAACAGCGCCCCAACTCCCGCGAATGCCAAGACTCTCATATCTCATAACTTCCTACCCGTCAAAAAATCCAACTCTTGCACAACAAAGGTCATGAGGGGGATGAACCCTCACACCATAAACTTCTCCCCTACATTCTCCTCGACCTCGACCGTGGTCGTGACGCGGATGTCGTTCTTCCTCTGTCTTTGCGGCTGCTGCGGCTGCTGCTGATGTGATGGGGTAGGAGGAGTAGGGAACCCCGTTTCCTCATCAGCGCCTCGCTCCGAGACACCGTACTTGTGGCAATCCCGGAGGATCGTCTCCTCGCTGGCATTGTCGCTGCCCAGCTTGACCGATGTGTGCAGGCCGCCGGCACCATGAGCGCCCGTGAAGACCCGACTGCTCGTCGACTTGTGGCCGCCGCTGGGCTTGCTGCCGGTGTACTCGCCCAGCGGGTAGCTGCGGGCCTTGTAGCCCGGAGAAGCTATGTATGCACCGCTGGTGCTGCCGCTGTTTGCGGTCGAGTCGCCGCGGGACCCGTATGCGATGCGCACGTACAGCGGCCGCAGGACGGGGATGCAGGCGCAGATGATGGTCAGGCAGATTTCAGAGCTGGACCAAAGCAACATGGGCGCTGTGTCGTAGACGTAGTTTTCGTTGCTGGCCAAGCTGCGGAGTTCGACTGTGCGCACAACACTGCATGTGCCTGCGAAGACGCCCAGCGACAGTCCGCACGCAATGGTGATTTTTTCTTTTCGCTTCATGTTCAGCCCCATGACCACTGGCCAGGGGAGGATGGCGAGCACAAAGTCCATGCTTGCGGACCAAGCTGAGTGGATTAGTCTGGGCTGACAAGTAGAGGACGAACAAGGACGTACCACCCATGGATAGACCAACATCGGTGAAGTTGATAGGACAGTGGCCGCCAGGAATCGTATGATCCCACAAAAAGGCCACAGGTTTGCACTGCAGAAAGAGTAGCGCGGTGGTGATTGTGCTGAAGATAGCTGTGCTGATGGTCACGCTCCACAGCAGTGCGATGTGCCATTTTCGTAGTACGATACGCAGTAAGAACAGAGCGATTGCAGCTTTGGAAACAGCAATACCCATCTAGCGCTGTTAGTCTTTGACATCTGACATAGTTTTACATGCCAGCCACAACTTACAATGCATATCCCTTGACCTATAGCCTCCCAGTATATGGCTTTGGAGTTGTCCAGACCAAGACGTATGATATCCTCCGTTTTCTTACCAACGCCATAGCTGACGCCAACAGATGTAGCTGCAATGAAAGCAATAAATACTACCTGACATCAGTCAGCAGAGGCATCTCCATGTGAGTGACGTGATCAGAAAGAAAGCAGAAGTCTACATGTAGAAGTGCAGGCTTACCAAATTGACGACCATCATCAGGTCATCCCATCCTAGATTTCTGATAATGTAGTGCCGAGTATATATCCGCAACACAATGAAGACAGACGAGATGACGACCTGGAACCACATGACCCCGTTCAGGATAGGGCCGTAGTCTTCAGGCTTCGCCATCTTTGCTTTTGGCGATCGGGATGCCTCCTACGTGGGTAGGGGATCTCCTCTGACTCAAAATGGCGAGACGATAACAGTACAGCCCTTGGCTGGTGATGAATGAGTCAGTCTCTTTCTTCAGCCGACAGAAGCAAGTGTAACTGCTAGAGGTAAAGACACACTGTGACTCAAGGGTGCTTCTGTACAATGTAAAGAGATTCAAGGAGCGTTCAGAAAAAGAATAGAAGCAATGAACAGGTAGTGACGGAATACACAGGAGTGATACACGATATATTCGGCTCTCGAGCGGGACTCGACAGTACGGCTTACCTCAATCATCACTATCAACATGCTCCAGGTCGACATACATGCTGCAGTGGCCCCGGCCGCTAGGCAGATCACCACTGGCCTCATCTACTGCGGGTAGAAGCGCGCCCATACTCAAAATAAAAACGTAAATGATGCGCCACCCACCCCAAGCGTGATGGGACAAGACCTCGCAGTTGACCATCGAATGCCACGCGATGGAGCTGCATGAGGCAATGTTTCTCATTCGGAGCAGGCCTCGAAGAAGTAAGTTGCCGCTGACGCCCCTGGCAGGGCACATGGAGCTAGATTGTGATGCGTTCGATATGTGATGGCGTGCATATTCGCAAATTTAGGGCCTGTAAGGCCTGTAGAGTCAAAAGCAGCACATGTTGTCCCTGTTCGTGTGCTGATATTAGGGTCTTGAGCATGATCATGACATGTGGAAGCTTTCAGCTCGTTCCTTTGTGAAGCAGCTGTCTGTGTCTGGCATTCGTTCCTGGGTGCGAAGTTCGTGCTCACAGAACGTCGTTTACGATGTGCGGAGGAGCGCGCAATGGCCGACACACCGGTCAACGCCTCCCGTCTTGGAACTTGGATCCCTATTACCGCAAAAGTACAGAGACGTGCAAATTCTGCTCTCTCGCAAACCGTCATTCGTCGAGAAACCCAGACTTGGGCGACAAAATAGTCAATGGTTTCACAGCCGTGCATGCCGGTACCCAATCGCCGTGTGACCTTTACACGTTGGAGCGGCTGCGCGGGAGCGGCTCGCCCTCCAGCGTCTCCACTCTGGATGATTGCGGGCCTCAGATTGATGTCACTCGCGTTGATCGTGTTTTGGACAATGAGGTGGCTGCAGTGGCTTGAAAATGGCCTGTGCCCCTAGGTATATTTGCGACGACGCTGCATTGCTTTACCAAGATGTCGGTACATTGACGGCACGCAGAGGTTACAGAACAGAGCAAGCTCGAGGCGTCCTCTCCATCAAAGGCCCAATTGCTGTCGTTGAGAACTGGACATGTGGAGGTGTTGATGTATGAGTTGCAGATGCTAAGCAGGAACGGGGCCTCCAGCCGTGACGCAATCTTAAGCGAGCCACTGGGACCTTCCTATCCGACGCCCCGATCCTTCTCTCCACACCACACCTGCGTCTTTCAGTTGTGTAACAACACTTGATGGAGAGAAGACCCAACTCTCACCGCTATAGCGCCCCCAGATGCTGTGTTTATCCGTTGCGCGCGTGGGCATCTCTGTTGTGCGTCCACATTGGCTGATGTGCAACATATGCATTGCTTTCATGCAGACTTTGAACGGATCGTCAAGCATGTTTCGTATAGTAGCGCCTTTCCCCGAGATAACCAGACCGAGACGAGCGAAGGAAGACAGCGACGAATAGGAACCACGGCAATGTTGCCGCTGTACCCCTGGATGGAAACTCGATGCTCTGAACACTAGTGATGCTGTCGACTACTATCACAACACAATACGGCCACCATCCGCCCGGGATTGAATCTTGTGATGTCCCACCACTTCGCTAGGTATCAGCGTTGCAAGCTAGAGACTTCGCGAACCTTTGGTCCGAGAGACCTCAAACCCACTGTGCGTTCAGTGCTGCGTGTAAAGCGTAGATCATGGCAAATTCCGTCAGTGCTGTAAGCACGACACAGTCCGGCTTTGGCTTGCTACCTCCGTGGCGCCCCAATCATTGGCATGGTTCCTGGTGATCCCTGTTCCCTACACAGCGCCCTAGATCCTGTCTGCAGGGCTCGAATGTTGTGACGTCCCGCGCAATCGGTCTTCGATTATACAGGTCGCTTCTGCCCTCCAGTCCTTACTCAATCCTCTTGTCAATCTCGTCACACACACAAGCATGGCACTGGCTTCGTTGCTACTGAAGGCACTTGGTGTTGCGACGGTCGTGCTAGCCATCCAGTATGTTGTTGCGTACCTGAGATCACCGTTGAAGAGTGTTCCGGGTCCTTTCCTGGCCAAGTTCTCAAACATCTGGCGCCTATGGAATCATTACGGGCAGACGCACATCGAAACGCAGAAAGAGTTGCACAAGAAGTACGGTGACGTGGTTCGCCTCGGCCCGAACACTATCAGTGTTGCAGATGCAGGCCTGCTCAAAACGATCTACTCCACTCGCGGCACGTTCTTGAAGGTGAGTGGTGCCTGATGACACCTATCATGCAGTGATATGCTGATCTTGTGTAGAGCGACTACTACTCTGGTATAGTTCCAGATGGCGATTGTACACGCTACATGCTGACACCTTGCAGTGAACGATGCTCTGCAAAATGGCCATCTTATCCAGAACCTTTTCAGCACACGTAGCAATGAGTACCATGCAAAGGGTCTTCGACCTGTCCAAAAGCTGTATAACCTACAAAGCGCTTTGCAGCTCGAGTCGCTCATGAATGATGATCTCCGTGTCTTTGGCGTTGAGCTCGAGCGCAGGTTCATGATTGGGGACAACAAAGGTAAAACATGTGACATTGCTGACTGGATATCGTACTTCGCTTGGGACTTCCTTGGAGACATGACATGGAGTAAGCGCATTGGCTTCATGGAGCAAGGAAAAGATGTTGGCGGTATGTTGCAAACAGCTGAAAACGTGATGAGATACTTTTCAGTGGTATGTACCTCGCCAAGTCCATCATTATAATCGCTAATGATATTCAGATCGGACAAATGCCTGCACTTGACAAGCTACTTGGCAAGAACCCCTATCTGAACAAGCTCTACAAGTTCGACGACTTTGCAGTTGCTGCAGGGTTCGCAGTCGAGCGATTTGTGGAACGTATGCAGAACCTGAGTGAATTCAAGGACAAGAAGGACTTTGTCAACGGCTACCTAGCAGCCAAAGAAGCCCGTCCAGATCTTGTTGGCGACAATGAAGTCATTGGCTATATGATTTTAAACATCCTGGGAGGTGCAGATACCCTTGCCATCTGCACTAAGGCCATCTTCTACCATCTGCTCAAGTCACCAGCCGCCAAGGCAAAGCTCGTGCAAGAGCTACGAGCGGCTGATCTTCCTACTCCAGCACCCTACCAAGCGCTTGAGAAGCTGCCTTACCTGGATGCGTGCATCAAGGAGGGTCTCCGCATACATCCCGTCGTGGGTCACATCCTCGAACGCGTTGTTCCTTCCACAGGCATGACCCTTCCTGACGGCACTGAGCTCCCGCCGGGTACAATAGTGGGAGCCAATCCATGGCTGATACACACGGACAAGCGGATCTTTGGCGATGACGCTGAGCAGTACCGTCCCGAGCGATGGTTGCGCGGCAATGGTGAAAGCGAGGACGCGTACGCAGAACGGTTGAAGGCGATGAAAGATGCTGACCTGTCTTTTGGTGGTGGCAATCGTGTCTGCTTGGGGCGTCCGCTCGCATTGGTAGAGTTGTACAAGGTCGTGGGCTTTGTGTTTGGAAACTACAACGTGAGCTTGCATTCTGCGCAAGATTCAATCATTGTGCCATGCTAACGCGGAAACAGATTGAGCTTGAGGATTCTAGTAAGGAGTGGGACTTGCACAAGCAGTGGTTCGTCTGGCCACATGACGTCAAAGTCAAGATGAGTCTTTTCGAGAAGGCATGAGCTCATGATCGTGGAGAGTGGAAATCTCGGTAAATATATCTTCTAATTGAACCCTGCATATTGTAGGCGCACATGACTGAATCAGAGAAGCAATGCTTCTACTTTTCATTACTACTAGACTATTGATTTCTACGTACAATTAGTATTACTCCATCTTCACGACACCAGATCAATGTTGAATTCTATTACATGATACGTTCCAAACATACGTCCAAGACTCTCTCCAAACCTCGGAACTACGGGCAGCGTGCCCTTGTGGCTCGCTTACATAGCCCAAGCAGCAACACCAAGCACCATAGCCATCACCTCAGGGACCATGGTAGCAACGGCCGCAGCGCCAGTGAACATGGTCATGCTGCTGGTGCGGGAAGGGCTGCCGGTAGCACTCCTAGTCGAGTTGCCCGAGGCGCTGGGCACACTGCTGGTGCCGCTCCTGGTCAAGGTACCCAAGGCGCTGGACGCACTGCTCGGCCTAATGCTGCCAGTGGACGAAGCAGAGGCGGTCGAGTTGCGCGAGCTGGAAGGCGAAAGGACAAGGCCGTTGCAAAGGCCGCCGTTACAAGTGTTGAAGGCGCACTGCGAGTCGCGGGTGCAGGCAGCGTTGAAGTTTCCGCACGCGGCGATGATACCGGCATTGCTAGCCCAGCACTCTGCACCGTTGGCGCACTGGCTGGGCTTCACAAAGGGATTGCACTGCGCGCCGAGAGGAAGCGATCCAGCAGCTGCGGTGACGGTGGATGAGGGCGCAGGGGTGAAGCCGCCGGCGGGTGTGCTTGTGATGCTGGGGGAAGCGGAGGCGGACTGTGCTGAGACGAAGGTTGCGGCAGTTGCCAACACTGTGAAGATGGTGTACTGCATGATGGATGATAGCGACAGGAAAGTGATCCAAGAAGCGATTGATGGATATGACTTGAGAAGAAGAATACTTTGAAGTAGCTGTGCTGATGTTAATGCTGATGCTGATGCAAAACTAGGCGTGGTTGTCTGTATTTATACAACAAAGCTCGTACTAGTTCGTGTTCAAGAGGCAAACCATGGCTAGCTGATGGGTTCAGCCGCTTGGCTCTCGTAACCATAACCACCAGCCTCTCGCTGACCTCCGAAAAGTCCTTTGGTATTAACATTTGGCTGTGATTCGATGCTTCGAAACTTGGGTGGTTGGCATAGTGACAATACCACTGCGTGCGGATGCGGGGTCAAGGAATTACGCCCAAAGTTCATGTGTTCAGACGTTCCAACCAGATCCCGCAAACGGCAACACTGGATGCGCGACTGGGTTCGTGCCTGAATACCTATGCTAATCTTAGCACATCTACACGCTACTGCCGGAGTGGCGTCCGATTTCCTGGGGAATTGGGTCGGCGTGGCGCAGCGCAACGGGCGATCTGACTGAGTGACATGTCCGTTTTCCCTCGCATTGGTGTCATACTCATTCCAACTCATGATCAATCCTCGAAATTCCGAGTGTCGAAGCGCTTCCGGACGTCCTTGGCTGTCTGCAATCAGAAAATACACGAGGTCGGCCGAGAAAGAAGGTGGCTGGAGGCTGAGTCCATCGCTCGCACGGACCGGCAGCGGCGCACTCCCCCGCCACATCACTGTCTGGACGACACGAAGTACACAACATAGGCGGAACTGTATAGATTTAGCGATATGTCATGAGTTTGCCATAGTAGCTGCAGTCGCGCAAAATAATTCCAGCCACCACAACTTGACCTAACAAATTGCTCGGCTTAGCTGAAAAGCGTGGCGCCCTCGATCTAGCGTTGATGCAGCAACCAGCCACCGCCATTCGCCAACCATTGAAGACCACAACACAAACAGGCTTGCTCCTAGATAACATCACTTGCCCTACAGCGCTGGCACTGCCGAACGAGACGGTGTACTAGCTTCCATGGTTTATGGTTGTCCTCGCTGTCGAGTGTGAACATAATGTGGCTCGTGTTGTAGGCGATCAGCTTGAAACGGAGCTTGAGAGGTAGAACGCAGCTGTCGAGAAGAATTGCACCACACAGCGAAGTTTGCGTGGCGAATGCTTCGTTTTTGATTGTATGTCCTCGAAGATGCGGCCTCTCTCGAAAACTTCCCGACTTGCAGACAACCCAACTAGGCTAGCGACACCTGTGAGCTTCAAATCATCCCGTTAAATTGGCTCGACCCGGACAAGATAGTTTGCGTCGAGACTCGCATCATGATTCGTGGGGCGGGTGGCATGTCGGCTGTTTCTTCAAATGTGTTGGAAAGACAACTTTTGTTCCGTATGCGGGTTCGTGGTGTTGAGGTGACTTGAAATACTGGTTGGTGCTCTACGGGCCTGCCTCGTGCGCGACGGTTGGCAGTCATGCCTCAATTTCTTGTTTGTAGAGAGGATACTGCCAGTGTGTCGCTTTTCCCTCAACCCACGCAAGATAGGATCGCGTTGGACCTGGCTGAATACAGATTGAAAGAGAGGGCGAGTGGTCCAGGCATCCGTGACGCTCGTGACAACGGATCCAACATCGCCCATACTTTGCTACACTTGTTGCTGATCGCAGGTCAAGCTCACCATCCGAGCTGGAGGTTGCAAAGCAAGTATATATACGTTGGACGTAGATGTGAGGAGCATGGGCGAAGGGTCAATGGATATGGCCATGCTACACAAGAAAAGGCGCAAGATGGCGTCATTTCTGTGCATCGATAACTTTCATACTAGACGCGAAAAATAGGGACTGTGACGAGTCTGAAGTCGAGAAATATAGTTATCGAGTCTTTGACTAAGTTTTCGTCCAACTTTGTGTCTGCCATGCGCGTGCAATACCAGGTGCTACGTGAAGGGCATGGAGAACCACACACTGCCACACACAGGACGGTCTTGGCTGGATGGATACAAGGTGGTTCGTTCTAGCAAAGCGCGGATTGCCTTTGGAAAACTGATGCAGACCGTATCGATGCTTCCTTCCAACGATTTCTTCGAGCTGATTCGTATACCAGTAAGAGAGGCGGTAAATCCCTTAAATTACTGTCACCGATACATACATGTTGGATAGAAGTGCACGGACCCGACGCAATCATCTTCTTGAAAGATTTACTCGATAGTATCGAGCAACGTATCAGTCTCGCCCCGATCCTTCGAATGTCTCCCTCTTCACTTCCTGCAGTAGCCGCGATCTAGACAACATCATGAAGATTTTTTTTGCATGTTGCATGGAGGGATCGCGGGGTCGCGGCAAAATACTACACAACACCACAAGTGTACAGCTCTCGTCGTGGAAACCGCCGTCCAGCGAACCTGTGGACCCTCCTTGTAGAAAATTTGCCGCTTACCGACGTACCGATGCGTGTGCATCCTCCGCGGCTGACTTGCGCGTTCATTGGCTTGGACAGGCCGGACAGGTATCGCACGCCAATCAATCTCGCGATATCAACACAATGATAACGAACCTTAAGTCGCAGCTTGGTTCTTCAGACGAATCTTGTTGCTGTCACTGGTAGAGAATAAAGAAATTGCAATGATGAGCTCATAATAATGGTCAGCCGCCTGAAGCGTAGCACTGCAGACAACGTGATGTGCGTGATCATGCGCCTACCAAGATCTCTGCGCCTCATGCGGGAAACCGCCTAAAGACACACAACCCTGCATACCCGCACATCGCTGATGCAGGTTACATTGCGTATATAGGAACCTGGACCTCAATCTTGATCGATGTCTCAGCTCTTTTCCTTTGCATTCTTACTACTACTCTTCTTACGACCGTGGGCAATTGCGCCGCAATTCCGCTTGAGTAACCTACGTCACTCGGCTTATAACACCGAGCAGCTTTCCTAGGCAGCACTTGGGAGAGCACGCGCTCAGGGTGCCGCTGTCGTTGCACCGTAACAGTGTGCTTGTACCTTGAGTTGGAGCTATCTCAGAGCAGCCTTGCTCTTGTTGTCCAGGTACAAGCAAGGACATCAGGTCGCCCAGCATGTCGCTCTCCGAACGTCTCACGACGATGGAGGAGTACCAGCCGTGGAGTGCGCCTGGTAGTCGCGAATCTTCACGTAATCGTAAGATGTCGTTTAACCCAGTTGGAACGTGGACCGAAGCTGCAGGGGAAGTGCAGCCTGTAAGTGCATTCGAAGTTCCTCAGTGGAAGAGATATCGTGAGTACTACATCCTGCGTGCGACGTCCGCAGCCAGCTAATCATACGGTAGTGCAGGTGTTCCTTGCATGCATTTACTGCCTCTTCGCCGCTGGCGTGGTATTTGGCTTTGCAGCGATCAAACCAGTACTTCTGGCAGAGGGCGTTTATAGAGATAGGTGCTCAGAGCAGGAGCTGAAAGATGATGTACGAGTTTGTTACGAGCAGGAGCTGAGGTGAGGACGATCAGCTTTGAGTGGGAAGCGCGACCTTACTAACCAATGGCAGGCTCAACCTCATGTTCACCATCGCCGCCGTCTCCACGAATGTTGTAGCGCTACCCGTTGGTACAATACTTGATCGCTATGGACCCCGAGTGTCTGGCATAATTGGAGCGATCTCTATCGTTCTTGGTTCGCTGCTTCTCGGATTCGCAGCGGACCTGCCGTTCGATGCATATATCCCTGGATATCTGTTCCTGGCTCTTGGTGGACCCTTTGTATTCATCTCGTCTTTCCAACTTAGCAACACCTTCCCGCAATACTCGGGGTTGATTTTGGCTCTCCTTACCGGCGCTTTCGACACCTCGAGCGCCATCTTCTTGTTCTATCGTCTGGTGTACCAAGCGACAGATGGGGCTTTCACGCCAAAGAAGTTCTTCCTCGGATACCTAATTGTCCCAGCATATATTCTGGCCGCTCAGATTCTGTTCATGCCTTCGACTTCATACAAGACAGTGGGTGAAATGGTCAGTGAGGTAGAGGAGGATAGCAGTGTACATGATTCAGACGACGAGGTTGAGGATCAAGCCACCGTCCATAGCTTGCAGAATGCTCGTCGAGCGCACCGAGACAGCATTGCTAGTGAGATCACTGCTCTGCTGGGCACGAAGGATGGTGCGACCCGAGCAAAGGAGGAAGAGAAGAAGCGCAGCAAGTCAGGCGTTTGGGGTGCCCTGCATGGACGTACTGCAACTGAACAGATAAAGACGCCATGGTTTATCTTGATCACTCTGTTCACTGTGTTACAGATGACGAGGATCAACTACTTTGTGGCTACTATCCGTTCGCAGTACACCTACATCTTCCACGACTACTCGAAGGCTGTGGAGATCAACAACTTCTTTGATGTCGCGTTGCCTGTAGGAGGAATCATCTCGATTCCTTTCATTGGCTTGATCCTGGACAATACTAGCACTACCTTCACTCTGTCACTCTTGGTCACCATAGCCACCACGATTGGTATCTTGGGTGTGATTCCAGAGACTTGGGCAGCTTACGGTAACATCGTTCTGTTCGTGCTGTATAGACCGTTGTACTACACAGCAGTCTCGTAAGTGCTGAATGCGCATATCATAACTAAATGCTGACAACTTCACAGCGACTATTCCGCTAAAGTCTTCGGATTCGCCACTTTCGGTAAAGTGTATGGCCTCATCATCTGCTTGGCTGGCCTCCTCAACTTCTCCCAATCTGCGCTTGATGCAGCGACACACAAGGTCTTCGACAACAACCCAATTCCTATCAATGTGATCCTTTTGGGCTCGGCACTACTCGTTGGCGTTGCACTAGTTGTCTTCGTGTATATTAGAAGCCACAATATTGTAAGGGAAAACATTGAAACCGAGGCCGAGGAAGCGAGCGAAAGGCTGATGCCTGGTGTCAACGTCGGCGTCCACGATTACGGCGGTATAACTGCAAATGGCACCAATAGTACAGGCTTCGGGGTAGAGGAAGAGAGAAGGGGCCGCAAATTGTAAAACTATCGAAGAGACCAATTCACCAAAAGCAGAAACGGAGGAGTATCTGCCATGTGTTCACGACCAGATTCTATCAATGTTGGCGCTTAGGAAATTGCAATTGCGCATTTGAGGTTGCACAGCGAGGCCTTTGGATAACCTTGTAAGCTTGTCTCTTTCCAATACTTCATCTCTCGCAGTTAGAGTAGATGGACGGTATATTTCGCCTTTTATCTCTAGCATGTTTGTGCTTGGGGTAAATTGCCACGTATAGAAGCAACCGTTCTGATATACAAGATGGAAGGGGTGAAAACGTAGAATTGATATATGGCTTACAAAAGCCGGTAAGCATCTACTGTCTTGTATACCGCGATCGAACGGACATTTGATATTTTTTTTTGTCCGAGGACTCCGAATTTTCAGTCTTCCATGTCTTCAAAACTGAAATTCGAGTCTGTGCCGTAAGTTTTGATCGACACTACATGGAGTTGACATGCCTAGGGAGCCATTAAATGATTCCGAACCCAAGTTTTGAATTTTGGAGAGCGTTGATGCACCAAGGATATCATCTAATCAAGTACTAATTCACGTGCTGTGGGTAGAATGTCCAAGAAGCGCTGGTGCACGTGTCGAGCTTGGCGCGCGACCTAAGACGGACTTCGGCAGTTTCCTTCTCGTTTTCTTGACACTCATCACCGCCAACACAACTCTATGTGTCGAAAATAGTTTCGAAACCACATGTGCATCGTCTCAACATTGCACCGTGTGCCTTCCTTCGGCGAGATGCATGTGAAAATCCACGCTGCAGAAGTGTTGATTACCATGCTACATGCAGCACCTCGTAATGCACTTTCATCACAGCAAAAGCCAAAAAGCATGCGAGTCTAGAACAGAGACAACCTGGTCATGATCGGTAGGATCAGAATGATGATTCGGCTGCCATTGACAGCATACAGGCGCATGGTTTTGCTCATTTCTGCACGTCGCCGAATCACAGGACAGAGATTTCCTTATCATTGTTTCACACCACGCGTTGACCCACCGTATTCTCACATGAAACAGGGGGCACACAACACGTCGGCGGGCGCTAACACGAACATCCCCATCAAAAGAGTAGATGAAAACACCTGAAAGGTCTAAATCGATGTCGGCAGTGCAACATGTGGACCAGCAATGACATGGCACAAGGTGCTCACAACTTGGTCCACCTGTCCTTGGCGAAGGATGCCAACATCTTGTCGACTCCACATAGAGTTGTGGATTTTCTCTTGCCGTCTTCTTACTTCGCTTCATATTCTTTTCTGGTGTGCCTTGCGCGGAGGCTGTTGTCAATTCCTGGTGAATTCTGCCTTAGGGCTACCATCATCCATTACATTCGTTTCTGACTCGAAGTCTCCATTCTTTTGACTCGCGAGTCTATTGCACTCTTTTAAAAACTGCCTGACAGTTGTTTCATTCGATCTCGTTCGCCAGCAATATAGACTGACTGGACAAACTTCATCATGCTTCCTTCAAACATCATCCCGCTCGTGTCAATCTTCTTTCCGGACTCGACATTACTACCCTCAAATACCACGAACGTTGCTATTGAGTCTGCCACTTTGACGATACCAGCAACGCCGACCCCTACAACATCCACAATCACGAGCAGCACACCGTCGGACACGTCTTCCTTCATTTTATCAGCAACTCCATCATCCTCGGCAGCCCCATCATCAACAGCAATAGCTGCACCCGAGGCCAAACTACTCCTCAGGACAGCCGGTACCTACGCATCATCCCTTCGCGCCACATACCCAGATCAAGGACTTGCGCTCTTTGCCGAACCGATATGGTGGTGGCAGTCTGGTTCTGCTGTCGACGCACTTCTAACATACACTTCCACAACCGGTGATTCACAATATGCAACACTACTAGCCAACACTCTCATCAAGGAAGCCACCGGCACAAACGACTTTATGACTGTCCATGCAACCGGTAACGACGACCAAGCATGGTGGGCTCTTGCCGCCCTGACAGCCGCGGAAACAAATCTCGCCACAACAGGGCCTGTCCCCTGGGTAACACTCGCCCAGAACGTATTTGAATTGCAGACCACACGATGGGACAAGGACAAGTGCAACGGCGGCATGAAGTGGAAGGTTCTCGAGGGCGACGGCACGGACGGGTGGCACTACAAGTCTACGATCGCGAACGGGCTGTTCTTCCAAATGGCCGCACGGCTAGCAATGTATACTTCCTCCGCAGACATCAAAGCCTGGGCAGTCAAGAGCTACGACTGGACTGTGAGCGTCGGACTAATCAGCCCGGAATATGACGTCTACGATGGCACAGATGACGCAAAGGGTGAGAACGGATGTGTCGACGTGAACCACAACATGTGGAGCTACAACGTCGGCGTCTTCATGTATGGCTCTGCGGTGATGGCGAAACTCACGGGGGAGAAGAAGTGGATCGAGCGGACCGAGGGCTTCATTGCGTCTGCGAAGCGCAACTTTGTCAATCAGGAGACAGGCGAGCTGTGGGAGGCCAAGTGCGAGGGCGATGGAAGCTGTGACTCTGATCAGGTCAGCTTCAAGGGGACGCTGGCGAGGTGGCTGGGTGCCACAGCGGAGTTGCTGCCAGAGTTTAAGGATAGTGTGATGGAGATTATGGGCGGCGCAAGCAGTATGGCTACTGCAGGGACGACGGAGGGAATGGGAGCTATTGCATCCTTTAATCACCTTGAAATTGTGGACGCAGGTCTCAGAGTGCAGGGTTTCGGTGGGAAGCAGGGTACCATTGGTGCAAGGCAGGTGACCAGTATTGCTGGGAGGGTGAGGTGGCAGAGATAAAGCATGACAAGCGAAAATTAATCGCAGCTAGATGTCAGGTATAATATGGATTCACTACGTGATGTTTGTGTTTGCACAAATCTCTTACCTTTGTCAATCATGGATGTATCAATTTGACGTGTAGGTTTCACTTCACTATACAGTAATTGTTCGAGAAGGAGGTATCCACAATACCCTTCCCGGGAGCATTCAAGATCGATTCAAGCAGTTGGACATTGTCGATCTTTGTTGGTAGCATTGTAACTCGATGATTCTGTTGGCGATGCTAGGCTGAAGTCACGCAAGGACGTCGAATGGGGATGTATGCGACGTAGCCGTTGCAGGACGTGCATCAAGCACGTCAATTCAGGGAGAAGCGGGTAGTGACTTGGTGCAGAAGAGGGAAACTTTACTCTACATGGATGTGCAGCTGTGAGAAAATTTTACAGCGCAAACGGACTTATCTTTGGTAGAGTGTGCCTTACCCTACATTACGACAGCCTACTCCTGATGCTTTTCAGCAATGCTACATAGCGATTCAACTGTGGCTTGCTGGCCTTTTCTCTCGTAACATCGCAACAACTTTGCCGAATATGAGCAACGTCCAACCCCTTTGTATCGACATATGCCCTCGGCGAGGGTACAGAGCCTTGAAGAGCAGAAAAAGACTTCTTGTGGCTAAGAGACCATTTGGGTGCTTCCAAATAAGAGGATGACACCGTAATACGCCTGTGCTTCACAGCACGACAGGGTGGTCATTCGGCTCGCTCAAGAGGCGGGCTGCTGTCGCTGTGTGCCGTTCGGTTGTATGCTCAACTGCGCCTGACGAAGTCGCTCGAGCTCAGCACAGTGGACGTGGTTACAAGGCTGGTTCCCAAATCGGCAGAAGGAATTTGATGGGGCCATATCAGGCGCGTTAGACTGTACATTGACCGGTCGTGTAGGCAGCGGTTGTTGTGGCGTCGATTCGCTGTCGGATGAGGACCCTGTCGGTCATCAGATCACGAGCTTTGACCCTCGAGTCCACTGCTGGAGAACATGGAGTTTGCCCTACCATCATCGTTGCCGGGAGTGCCATCGTCGCCACCCATTGCAGAGCCACCCATTGTAGAGCCACCCATTGGTTGGCCGCTCATGTCTTGTCCACCCATCATGGACCCAGGCATACTAGGTCTGCTCATCTGCGGACCCATTTGCCCATTCATATTGGCGCCCATGTTGTTGTTCATGGTATTGCTGTTCATGCGGGCACGATTCAATGGCCCGTTGTTTACGTTTTGGTTGCTCAAACGATTATTGCTGACCACATTGTTGTTCATGCCGTTGTTGATACCGGCGCCGATGGGACCCATATGGGCATTACCAGTAAGCTGTGCCCCGTCACTGTCTTCGCCCATCCCATCAACCTCGGGCCAAAAGCGTTGTTCCAGCCAGCAAATTTGACGGAATATCTCGTCGCATCGGGCCATCTCTTCTTTGCCGTCACGTGCAGTTGTAGTGTTGGCTAGCTCATCGACGAGCGCACGTGTGGCATCTACAAATTTGTTGAAAGCTGGCGATGTCCAATTTGGGATCAAGGCTTGATGAAGTGCCACAATGTGAGTTTCGTTGCTTGGAGTTGTGAGACTAGAACTGAAGGATGCTGCGTACTGCCAGGCAGAGCGGTAACACTGCGTTGTCAGTACAAGGTGCATAGCTGAAGAATGGCTCATTCACATACGTGCTCGGTGCCCCACAAGACAACCATTCCTTCTAGCAGAGACGCGCTAGAACTACTGGCACTCACGAATAGATCTAAGAGGGCGCGTGTGATTGGTGAAGGTGGTTCATTGCCCAACGGAAGGCCGTATTTGGTTGCCGTGATCTCGAAAAATTGCATCTCACGGCGCATGTTGTTTAGTGCCGAAATCAGCAGGTCCATGGTCCTATACATAGGATGGAACTGTGAGTTCTGTGTCTGCGGCAGCCGCATCTTCGCCAAAAGCTGTCCCACAAAGCGTATATACCCTCTGGAGTAGTGTCCGTCCTGAACGAGCCATTGCAACAACGGCCCCGCAGCGAGTGATCCACAGCCGGCATGTGAGAGGAATGGTTGCTGTGTTGCTTGCGCAAATGGCCCGGAGCACACTGTGAGTAAGTGGGTCGTCAATGAGGGCGCAACGTGGTGCTGCACAGGATTGGGCGCAATGGGCTGGCCATCTCGAGCGCGCTTTGTGTTAGGACCGCGACGATGCACCTGGAGATTTGGGTTCGGCTGCTGGCCATTCAAAATGGTGCTCGAACGTTGCGCCATGCTTGGTTCAACTGCAGACTGGCTGGGCTGGCCTGCGGTAAGATGTGCTTGCGCATCTGGTGAATTGAGATATGCCTGGCACTCTTGAAGATGTTCTATCTGTCTAGTTGTGTTCTTTGCGCGCACGAAGCCGCAGTGCTGACATCTGACTTTATTGCATTTAGAAGGCGTATCAGCATCCTGGAACTCGACGAAGGCACGGCGAATGTCAGGGTTCGCGTGTCGACCCATTCCGGCTGGCGTCAAGGCGGCAGCAAGATACTGCCATGATTATTAGCATACTGGCAAGCGTGGCTAGTGTATGGAGTGTTGGGACAGAGGCGACACGCGAACGAGTGCCGATGGAGTGGATCTGACCTTGGGTAAGCTGTCCTGACAGCCTTGTATTGTACTGTATTGTTGGAAGGCAAGTGCCCAGGTGGGATTCGGATTGGCATTTTTCACATGACTAAGACTACGCTATTCCCATCTCGACCTGTGCACGAAACACTCAGTCCCCAGCTTTGGATACGGAAGGTGAACAACTACTACTAACGCACTGTTAGTTCAAGGCTGAGCGTTTAGCTAAGATTGAGGTCACTTCCGACGGTAGATTTAAGTTGTCCTGCGAAATGGTGGGTTGCTTTGTGCATGGGTATGGAATTCATTGAATAAGCAAAAGGACCGAAACCGGTCTGAAGCTGAAATGTTCCTCACCAAACCCAACGGAATCCCAAGCGGTAATCTTCGTACCGTAGAGCTTAATTCTTCGTCCATGTAGACCTAAGAGGACAGTAGCAACAAGTATGCATGCATGTATTGTAACAACTACGCGATCTCAAGCGCGCGAGTCCAAAGGCTAATAAGTGGGAGGCAAAGTGGTATTTTTCGACGCTTGTTTCACAGTCAAGACTCAATAGCGCATCAAGTAAGAGATAGACAGCACTCTAGAGTTGACTGAGGATCCTTGGTACTTGGACACATCGTTACTGCGGTGCATTGCCACTACCTACCTACCATCTCTCTCGTCTGACGCGAGAAATCGCACTGCTTGCAGCCTCGGCGCAAAATGATGACGATATTCTTCCATTCAGCACACTGGAGCACTGACCGACTTTACCAAAGACTACGGTACTACACAACTCATCAAGCCGACGATCCAGTAGATCTCTGCTACGTATGTGCTTGTGACCTTCGGTACGGCCAAACAAGGCAACTTGAGATGTCGCCGCCAAGGTACCGCAACGCCAACCAACGACAACATTCTCACGATGTTCCACATGGATTTAGAAAGAGTTTTCCAGCTGGTGGTTACACATTGAGTAAATTCTGCAAGGCGCGTGGTGCTCCTGCTCTATGTTACACTCAGCGATGCTAGCGAAGCAAGCCTCAGCCGGCGTGATGAGACCCATTGCTCCACCAACATCATCATCAGCATCATGCACAGCGACGAGCTTAGAGCACGTTGTTACTGCCTTTAATGCAAGACAAGACTCCCAATAGCAGTACTGTGCAGCAAGGCAGTTGTGAGATCCGTATGTATCTATCATGTCACTTGTCGAATACACAAACGCCATGCATGTAATGCACTTAGAAGTCACTCGTCCCTCCGCCAACGCCCCGTGATACATGACACTACCGCCTACAGCGCAACAAATCCATGAAGATTTAGACAGCACACTTGGCGTTCACGATATTTGCCTTCCCAGCCTTCCAAGCGCGACGATTCGCTCGTATTGCGGGAATAACGGTCCCGGTGCTGCGATCGTGAAGCTTGGCCAGCGCAATGGCGGGGTACACCTTCCGGAATGTCCTGAAGACTCTCGAAAACAACAGCGATCAGCGATATCGCAGTACGTTTTGCCACCACGGCAGCATGGCTGATCTTCGACGCGCTTCTGCCAGGCTGGCTGACTGTGCTTACGGACAGGTCTCAGAGGCCGGCGGATGCTGTTGTCTGTCTTGTTGACAATCTTGATTGGCTGTGACTGTCTGGTGACTACACCAGCGGGCGAAGCGGACGGAGCGGTGGCTTGGACAGGAGATGAGGATCAACATGTACTTTGATGCGCTTCACGATGCATGGGGGAATGTTTTGATGATCAGAGATGGGGAGCTGGAACAGCCTCCCCGCAATTCCAAGTCTGACCTCATGCAGGCTCATGAAAGCCTTGCTGAGGCTAGGATTATCGTTGGCTAAAGAGTATATGTCTCATGAAATCAACATATTGTGGGTATATTGATAGCTATGATCAAAAGAATTCATTCGAAAGGAACATGTATAGATCTTGGTGTTGAGATTCGGTCATGTTCGCTCGGTTCGTGTGGCACACGTTCCGGAAGTTCATGATGCCAGCGCTTCCAGAACAACATCATCTGCTTCTCCACAACAGCCCAAGATCTTCCGACTCCATTCGGCCTCGTGAGCCTCCACAGTGCTGCTGATTCGTTGCCCCTCAGCTTTGTTGCCTCGTTGAGCCACGCGCCGCCGATCGCACCATCGTCATCTGAAACCCCTCGCCAATCAGGTCTGCGTACCTGACTATGTCCTTACCTTAGTCATCTCGTGCCGGTGTAACACCACAGTCGAACCCTGCATCTGTCTCCAAACTCAAAGGGATGATCACAGTCCGGAGAACTGTGACTTTGAGGTTAGACCTTGCGCAATGTTCCCGCCGGTGCGTCACCTCCGTGAAAAGCAGCTCGGGCGAAGGTGTGATAGGTCAGGCAATGGAGCTCCATCCCTGGCGTAGCTTTCCTGCCAATACTTTGAGCTCTTGATGATCTTAATCCCCATGCCCGCGAGACATGTGTTGTTGATGTGGCGGGTAACGGGAGACTGATCCCAGTTCCGCCCGCAGGGTGGATCTTCGGTCTTGCGTGTGGGTTTGCGAGGTTTGGGATTTAAAGTCGTGCATGTCCCCAGCTTTGAGGAGCACAGAACGTGGACGACCAAGCCCAAGTTGCTCAAGTACTACTCTTTCCCTCTTACATACCTTAATCCACGTAGCTGCATGACACAATCTTGTGTGTCAGACGAGTAGTAACAACAGAGGCGACAATATGATCAGACAGTGGAACACGATACTCGCTGTGGGTCTTCTTACCCTAGGCTCGAACGCGTCTCCATTGTAAGTGCACCGAGTTCCAGCGACGCTTGGGAGAACAGGCGCTTATCATGGTACAGACAAACGGAGAAGCTCTCGAAGCGCGCACCTCCATTCGACTATAACGGTCAGAAAGTTCGCGGTGTAAACACAGGCGGCTGGTTCGTCCTTGAGCCTTGGATCACACCAAGTATTTTCGAGGGCAACGCAGCGAAGGATGAGTGGACTTTCACCGAAATAATGGGCAAGGATGCCGCCAAGTCGAGACTACAAGATCACTGGGACTCTTGGATTACACAAGACGACTTCAACCAGATGGCACAAGCAGGGTTGAACCACGTGCGTATTCCAATCGGTTACTGGAGTGTAATCCCTCGTGAGGGCGATCCGTACGTACAAGGAGCGTATGACAAGCTCGGGGAAGCGCTTGATTGGGCGAGTGGTGCTGGCTTGAAGGTTATGATTGACCTGCACGGTGGTGAGTACAAAGACGACTACTCGAGATAATTACCCGATGTTGCTTTACTGATACCTTCTAGCCCCCGAATCGCAGAACGGCTTCGATAACTCGGGCAAGTATGGTAATGTCGGCTGGACACAAGGCGAGTCTGTCAAACACACCATCGAAGTCCTCAATAAGATTCGCGACGACCACGCTTCGCATCCAGCAGTCTCGTCAATTCAGCTCTTGAACGAACCCCTCGGACCCAACCTTGATATGAATACCGTCCGTCAGTTCTACATGGATGGCTGGGGTAATCTGAAGGACTCCAACGTCGCCGTTGCGTTCCACGATGCTTTCCAGGGCGTGACGTCCTGGGGTGACTGGGGTTCCGGCATGTGGAACCTGCTCCTTGACACTCATCATTATGAGATCTTCACCCTCGACGCCGTTGCTATGAGTCCTGACGATCATGTCAGGACAGCCTGCGATTTTGGCAACCAGATGGCCAGCACTGGCAAGTGGACTATCAGCGGCGAGTGGACGGGTGGTATCACCGATTGCGCCAAGTGGCTGAATGGCAAAGACAAGGGCGCGCGCTACGATGGTACTTTTGGCGGCGGTTCCAAGATCGGTGACTGTACCGGCAAATCGACAGGTACCGTGGCTGGATTGTCCGAAGCGGACAAAACCAATGTTGGGCGCTTCATTGAAGCGCAACTTGACGCATATGAGAAGGCTACGTAAGTCTAATTACCGATGTCCCTGTTTGCCGACGATTACTAACAACCACAAGGGGTTGGATCTTCTGGACTTGGAAGACAGAGGGTGCGCCCGAGTGGGATATGCAAGCCTTGCTCAAGGAAGGTATCTTCCCGCAGCCGTTGACAGCCCGAAAGTGTGAGTGTTTTTCTCTCTCCTGATAATGCCTCAGGCACAAGACCAGGCACGCTGACGTTTCATAGATCCCGGTCAATGCGGTTGAGCAAGCTTGTGCTTGTCTGTTGCCTATGAATCCAAGTTGTTCCTTGCTCTTGCTAGCTGAGTGTCTCACGCTCGCTCCGCACTCTCAACTCCGCATTTTGCAGCGTTTTCATCTTGAGTAATGATGTCACGCAATTTGTTTCGAAGATACCCAATCTCGTTCACTCGCTGGATATGGTTCCTTGGAGATTTGTTGAAGATCGTCACGTGGTAGGGCAGTGTTAACGCGGCAAGGTTAAGACGGTCATCGTCAGCAAAGTCCGGCGATGTAGGCAATCATAGATGCAATCGAAGATGATGAGATGACACACTCGTCCGAACTATTGAGCGAGCCGCGATGCGTCGGCCTTGTTGTCGCGACAATGTCGGTGTCATTGTTTTGGCAGTGTTTCGCGGCGACCAACGGCTTTGCTGCGGCGCAGCTTCCTCCGCATAGCCAATTTCAGAACCTTGGAAGCACCACAGTTCATTTGCATGCTGACGCGGGCTGAAGACACAATCAAACGGCGGTGGCAACCATCGTCGTGCAACGTCTAGACTCGAGGAGAAGCTGATCGCTCATGATTAACCGCGGGTGTAACTCTTTGGTGAGCCATCGCAGGGCCCCCTTTTTGAGCGGCACGCCTGGCAGCCTCGAAACCTGGAAAGCACACCACTGATGCTGCGCTTAGTAGATCGATTATTAAGGCGTAACCTCCGGAGCTAGGTAACAAGGCATCGATCAGTCCCACTAGGATGCGAATCTGGAGAACAGGTCGTATCCTGCGACAGCGCAACCCAACACGGTCATTCTTTCAAACGCCACGCGCCCCGTCAGCATCGCCTTGAGCTCGTGTCTTTGAGCTGGTTTCTGTCGCAGCCGCACTCAGCGCGAGAGCGCGACATCATGCGCTGGCCAAACCTTGTCCCAACAGCGGCGTTTGCGAGTTCAGGCGTCCTCATGCGGACTGCAAATTGCATCCAGAAATAACAAAATCGAACAAGGCAGAAAGCCAATCACTCGCAAGAGCCCCTGAGCGCCAGCACTGCTTCGAGCCTAGAGCTACGGCGCGTGCACGCCTTAGCCAGGCACCATGCCGCTAAGTGATAAACAAATTGGATGGGGCCAGGGACCCGCATGCGACCGTGCGTAACCGGTCAGTGAATCAATATAGACCTTCGCTGCGCCCGTCAGCTCCCTTCCTGCTTTCGTCAATCAACCTGAGGAATTTGGTTCCCTGCCGCTCTTTAAAACCCACAGTCATTCTTTGTAACCCTCACCAACCAGTACACTCACTCCCTACTATAATCGTCGCTTTACGCACGTTAATCACATAATACCGACAACATGTTCACCAAGGCCTCCCTCGTCGCTGTCTTCACCAGCATGGCTGCTGCCCAGCTGCACCCCCCGGTTGGCGAGCCTGCCGGTAACCCCATCACTCGTCCTTTGATCGAGGTAAGCGTTGACTCTGCCACTTTCATTCTCGTGATAGCCAAGTGTCTGACTCTCGCCTCAGGTTGTCCCTGCTTGCAAGCCCTTCACCATCACCTGGCAGCCGACCACCTCCAACACGGTCTCGCTCCTCCTGCTCCGTGGTCCCTCCACCAACGTTGTTCCCATTCAGACTCTTGCTGAGGGCATCAACAACTCTGGTTCCTTCTCCTGGACTCCTGCCTCTACCCTTGAGGCTGATGTCTCTCGCTACGGACTCCAGCTGATTGACGACGTCACTGGCCAGTACCAGTACTCCACTCAGTTCGGTATCTCCAAGGAGGACTGCGCCGTTGTCGTTTCTTCCAGCTCGGTCCAGGCCCCGGTCTCCAGCTCTGCCCCCGTCGCCTCCTCCACCCCTGCTGGCTACCCCGTCGCCTCCTCCACCCCCGCTGGCTACCCCGTGGCTTCTTCCTCCCCTGCTGGCTACCCTGTCGCTTCGTCGTCGACTGTCAAGTCCTCCGCGGCTCCTTACCCCACCACTGTCAAGACCGTCGCGACCTCCAGCGGCCACGCCGCCAGCACCGGTGCCCCCGGCTACAACTCCACCATCGTCCAGCCCACTGGCTCGCTGACCATCCCCTCCACCCTGCGCCCCTCTGCCACCGGCGCTGGTAACGGTACCGCCACTGGACCCGGCCTTCCCGAGTCCACTGGTGCTGCCGCCTCCATCAAGGCTGGTCTCAGCCTTGTTGGTGCCGCTGCCTTCGCTGCGCTCATGCTCTAAATCCCTCCCTCTTGCGATTCGCGCTTTGAAAAATCTGCATAGGAGCTAATTGGGATGTCAATAATGTCATGATTTTGCGTTCGGTTTGCTTTTCATTTCTCAGACACTCCTGGTGTTTGTTAGGGTATATACCACTTCTTTTGTGTTTCCTTTCGACCCTGGTGGCCGGGTCGTGTAGATAGTCAAATGTCATCTGCACTGCACATATCCGTTTGTTCTCCACCCATGCTATGCCGTCGTCTGATCTGCGTGCTGATCGACGGCCGTCTCATCGTTGAGTCGTCATGCTGTGCATTGAACCCTGTGTCGTCATTGTTTGTTTTCGCATTCCACGACAGCACACTGCTTGGACAACGCTGATGTTGTGCATTCTTGCCCCGCAGTCTTGCTACTGATGACTGCATGCGTTTCCATGCGACGGTCCCTGCATGCCTCCCGCTGCCGACTGCCGGGAGCGTCTGACGAGGAGCCTTCTGGAATGATTTAGCAGCGAAAGCGTTGATGCTCAATCTGGATGGTCCATCTTGGCGGAATGAGCTTGACGACAGGCATCGTTCGCCATCGATCGACCTAAGAGGCAGCACGGATTTCGCACATGAAAAGGATCCATGGCTGCGGGCTTATTCAAGGCCTATTGCTGTGCAAGTCCTTTGTGCGCGCGTTGGTGTACAAGCCATCAAATACAATACAACAAAAGTGCTTCAGTGCCCACCATCGCTCTCAGCACCCGCAACTTGCTTCTGGACGTGGATCTTATTAGTTGGACAAAGAGGTTCAAGCGCGCAGCGCCTCTCGTGCGAGCCCACTAATTGCACGACTTGATGGATTCATCGCTTGTTGGTAGCTATTAAGGTGGCAAGGATGCTGATGTGATCTATTGCGCTGTTCCAAGGCGGCACCACTGTTGCTACGAGCAGCCCTTTGTTTTCCACACACATAAGTCTCCTTAAGCTCCTGCGCCAGGTGTGTTTCCGAGTATTTATTTAGAAATGATGTTGCAGCTGTGATGTCACCCAGGTTAGCCTGCAATCACTCCTGCTGGGGAGGCGCGCACAGAGTCCGGTGGCGGACAAATCTGGAAGGGCGGTTGCAAAGCTGTGCCTGCACAACACTCGAAGTGCAGCAATACTGTAATCAGTATGTTTTGAGAATCTTCGAGTCACCATAGCACTGCACGAGACATGCTGAGATTGATGGCGCAGACGGTTCGTCCGTTCTTGCCTCGGCGTTAAGGAGCTTGACCTTTTCTGGCGCCTTCCACGATCCGGAACGTCATCAAGCTTTAAGACCCTCGCGCCTCCGCTCCCATGCGCCCTCCGTCACACATCACAACCACAACCACAACCATGGCGTTCCTCTTACGGCGGCCTTTCGCCATACCTGCGACAATCAAACAGTCCGTCACAAGGACATCACAGCTCTCGCTGCGCGCATTCCACAACGCGCCACTGAAGCAACACCCGCACTTCTACAAGTCAAAAGCACCCACTCTCACTACCGCCACCAATGTCTCCAAGTTCCAGTCGACCTTCCGCCGTTCGTACCAGCAGGCTGCATACAATAACCCTCTCGCGCAGGGCGATGCACGACAGCGTCTCCTCTACGGCGCTGGTATCTTCGGCGCAACTCTGCTAGGCATCAATTTGATCTTCAACCGCGAGACGCGGGAGGATGGCGGCATGCCGCCATTCGAGCGCGCCTACCTCAATGACACATTCATGCACACTGGTCTCGGTATTGGTATCATTGGCATTGCTGCACGCGCAATGCACATGAACGGCTGGTCTTTCAGGCTTATGGCTGCCAACCCGTGGCTTGTCATGGGTGTTGGTCTCGCTGCTAGCATCGGTACCATGTATGGTACTATGGCCACCAGCCCTCAGAAGTGAGTACATATTTCTGCTGCATGGGGACTAGATGACTAACTGTCGTAGCTACGTCCAGAAGTACGCCCTATGGACCGCCTTCAACGTCACCCAAGCTGCCCTTCTCGCCCCGCTCTTCTTCATGCACCCCGCCATCCTCGCACGCGCTGGTCTCTACACCGCTGGTCTGATGGGCTCGCTCGCATTCGTCGGTGCCACCGCAAAAACCGACAAGTACATGTACCTCGGCGGTCCTCTCCTCGCCGGTGTTGCTATTGTCGCTCTGTCCGGTCTGGCTCCCATGGTCATCCCTGCGACTGCTGCGCGTACACTCATGTGGACCGAGAATATTTGGCTGTACGGTGGTCTTGCCGTCTTTGGTGGCTTCACCTTGTACGATGTGCAGAAGATTCTTCACCACGCTCGCTTGGCTGAGCGCGGTCTCATGCCCAAGGACCCTGTCAACGAGTCCATTCACCTGGAGTTGGATTTCATCAACATCTTTGTCAGGATGGTCCAAATTTTGGCCATGCAGCAGAATAGGAGGAAGTAAGCGACTGTGACAGATCAAGCGGTCGATCCGAATGGGATGTTATGATATTGTTCATAGTGGCGTACTATGTATGGCGGTTTTATAGATGCCCTACCAAAGTAAACCTATCAGCAGCGTTGAATAGCGCGCAAATGTATTATATTCATGTTCATCCCTCCCAAGACAAGCGTTTGCAGCACTGCTGCATCTTCTACTCTTTGCTGTGCCTGGACTGTCTCGCCTATACTTGCTCACTGCTTAATGTCCTTAATAGGTCCAATTATGCTGTTCTAGAGCAGGCTGGACACGAATGCAAAGTGGAAGAAGCATAGCTCCAAAGCTCTTTTGGGTTAGGCGTCTGGCAATGCAACCTCTAGTGGGGCTCATTTGAATACTCCTGCTTGGTATCTTCCTCCGCCCAGTGCGAGCCCTGATGTCCGACGCACCTCCTGCAGCGTGTTACGTACCTCTCGCGTTCGATGCCACAAATGAAATTGCTGAATTCCGCATTGTCACGCTCCTACCCGGAAATTGGTCTGAGCCCATTCGTTGTCGGCTCACCATACATTCCCTGCACAAACCTCCCCAATACAAGACAATATCGTACGCCTGGGGAGATCCACAAGATAAGGACTCTATATTCATTGAAGGCGTGACATTGACGGTCCCTGGAAGCCTTGCACAATGTCTCCGGCACATACGGAGTCACGAGAATGAACTGGACTTGTGGACGGATGCGATTTGCATCGATCAAACCAATCTTAGCGAAAGAGCTCTGCAGGTCATGCAAATGGGGTATATATACTGGAATTGTGCTTCGATGCATATATGGCTTGGTGAGCCTGGCCCTGCGTCGCAATCCGGTAACCCATTCGAAATGATACTGCACTGGGCGGGCGATCGACATTTCCATGACTACCCGGGGTTCTCGCGTTCATCAGATACTAGAGAATGGATTTTTGAAGACAATCCGGCGTATCAGAAGATGTACGAGGTATTCCTCGACTTCACCTCAAGGTCCTGGTGGACAAGGCTGTGGTGTGTACAGGAAATTGCATTGTGTCCGCAGGCCACCGTCGTCATGGGAAAGTGGCAGATTTCCTGGGCTACGGTTTTGGAAGCCAAGACTAATCACGGCCGCCACGATGCAGAGTGCTGTGCAGGTGTTGCTAACCAGATGCCGGCGAAATATACCTACTTTCCTGACCACATGCTCAATCTGTCGCAACGATTCGACTTGACAGATATGGACCGAACTGTCCGGTCTCTCCGGCACAAGCTATGTAAGGATCCAAGGGACAAGATTTACGGTCTCCTGGGTCTACTTTGGAAGAATCCGGGGGCCAAATTCATTCCCGACTACGCTCTGCCAGTTGGCACATTGTATACTCAATACACAAAGGAGGTAATCGAACAATCAAACGGTGACCTTCATTTCCTCACTGGCAGCGGTCTGGGATCAGATTGCTTCGAGATGCCGTCTTGGGTCCGGAACTTCGCTGCCCCGCTCGATGCCGCTGAAGCAAGCCATGAGCAGTTTCGGACTCAATCCTATAGATTCTACGATGCGAGCGCTGAGAGAAGCAGCGAGACAAAGGTTCTTGAGAACGACGTCTTGAGTCTATCTGGGTCGTTCATAGACCGCATCGAGACCGTCAGCACAGCAATGCGACACAGGGATTGGGCATGCATCCTTGACGCAATCCAAATCTGGGCCAAAATTGCTGGAATTCCCACTCTCGACCCCAATGTTGACCCTGGGTCTCTACAAGACCGCTTTTGGCGCACAATAATGACTGATATCATGCCTACTGGAGCCTCGACAGCATCTTCTTGGGAAAGAATCGCAACCCCAATCGATCCCTCGGTATCGAGATGGTTTTTTGATGCCAAAGCGCGGTTAGAGGGAGGCCACCAGCCTATTCTTTCAACCTCAGTACATGCGTTGTGGACAGCACTGCATGGGCGATGCTTCTTTCGCACGGCAAACGGTCATTTAGGACTTTGCTTCCCACATACAAAAGTCGGGGATGAGGTGTGGGTGCTCGCTGGGAGCAATGTGCCATTTGTACTTCGACGTCCTGAGACTACTGGTAACTTGGTTGAAGAACAAGTCGTTGTTCCCCAGAACCTGAAGATAGTTGGCGAGTGTTTTATCCATGGCTTCATGGATGGAGAGGCTCTCGCGTGCCATGACCAAGTAGTGCCTGTACACCTAACATGATAGGTTTGCAATCACGCCAGACACTTGTCGGCTCACTGTTGAAAAACAGTTATTTCAGGAGTCGATATGCCGTCCTGAGGCACCACTGTTTCGTGAGCTACGGGACACCTACAACAATCGCCTTGCTTCCAACATGGCAAATGTTGGCCTTTCCAGATAGGCAACCCAAAAGTGAGAATCTCTCCTCTCATCATCCGGAACAACTACATTTTTCCACTCAATCTGCAGCCCTGCCTCTCTTGCACAGCGTTCATATACCTCTTTCTTCAGCTGATATACGTCGAAGCTGAATCCATTCCCACCACCGACAATAACTTTCGCCTTGATGCCCAAAACCTGCAGCGAGTCTGGATCTTTGTACTCCGGATCTAGCACCACAACATCCAGACCATAGAAGTCCGACTTTGGAATATGCATGTTCGCATCATGAGCATCCGTCGTCAACCCAACGAACCTCCCACCGGCTTTCATCTGGCTCTCGATCACACGGAACATGTTCGTAAGTTCTGCTTCTGTGCCAGCGTAGTTGAGGAACCACGCCGAGAACACGAGATCAAAGGCACCATTGGTAGAGCCTGGAAGCGCGCCGGGAATACTGCAGTCTGCGACGTCGAAGTGCAGTGTGGGGAATTGGGCAGGTGGGTAGGCGGTCAAGGCGCCGGAGATCATGGTGCTGGAGATGTCATAGCCGGTCACGCTGGTGGCTCCGAGGACGTGCAGTAGGTGCGTGTATTTACCGGTGCCGCAGGCGAGGTCTATGATTGAGTGAGCGTTTGTACAGCGAAGCTGAGTTTACTAAGTGTCAAAATGACATGGACTTTATAGACTCAAAATCGAAACAATACATCCAGCTGTGCGCGAACAAGAACTCGAGGCTTTATACCCCCCAGACACAATACACTGCGCAACACAAGCAGCCAGGCTGTGAATTGAAGGTTTTCAGGAAGGCCAAAACCACAGTACCGATGCAGCGCGTCCTCAAGCCCCCAGAGATACTGAAGCATTCACGTACCGAGGCATCTTTTCCCTCTCACCCCACCCTCACCCAGCACCGCAAGTATACTCGGCACCTCTGGCTCCGCAGCAGGCAACTGCTTGATCTTCAAATACTCAGTGCCGATCTGATCATACTGCGTGCTCTGCGTGCTCTTCTGCGCCGCACTCGCGCCTCCTTCCGCCGCCCCTCCAGCCCCACTTTCCCTCGCGTCCGCAGATGCAACCATCTTTCCGCACCTTCTCTCATGAACGCTGGGTACACTGCAAGGCTGAAACGACCCTGTCGATCGTATGGCGCGAACCGTGCTGCAAATGTTGCAAAAGGGCAATTGACTGGTAGACTACCTAGTTTGGTAGAGGGTACAAGATAGCGTTTGAGATGGGTTCCGGTGAAACCCCGCTATCGGTCTCGCTAGGGTATGGCCGCTTTCTGGAAGTGTCCCACGTTCTTCCAACGTTACTGTATGTAGAGAAGAGTCCTTTTGGGTGTGATCGTGCTCGATTAGCGTGCAGTAGCAAAGCTTAATGTTTCTGTGGTGCTGTGCGCGGTTGACTGGATGGGGAAGGCGAAATGCAAATGATTATGCGCTTGCATCATGAACTGTTCCGTCTGGGTGTATTTTGACCGTCTGATAAGCGTGGTCTCCATTTTCTATATCTACCGGTGTGTATGGCTTCAGTGCTGGCGCACAGAAAGTGATTATTGATCAAGATATTGTAACCGGCCGGACAAGTTCGAGTCTAGGCACAACGTCAATAGTAAGCTGTGATGGAATACGGATATCTCAAGAATAACTTTATACAGATATGGTGGCCTCAGGCGTAAATACAACAAAGAAATGTAGTAGTTGACGATGAAAGCGTGCTATCACGTCGATAGTTAGGAGGTTGTCAGCAAGATAGGTCGTTAATCTCTGATTCGTTCCACCATGTGTGAGACGCACTAGACAAGGTCAGGAGCAAAGGTCGATAGCAAAACGTGCCAGAAGTATTGGAAGTCTGGGTTTGAAAAGTGAATACGGTCATGGTCGTATACAGTGACTCAAAATAGCAGATTCGGAACACCTAGTGAAATGAAACATGGCTGTATCTACAGCGTGACGCGACGCCTGTACATAGTTTCTCAGTGTTTGCATGTTTCCGTTGTTGCTGTGATAGGTAGATCTCAGAGACAGATCTTGGACAGCCAATTGCAAGTCCAGCAAATCGATAGCGTTAACGATCTGCTGACTGGGGAAGAGCACGAACCTAATTCCCGGACACTTTGAAATGGGGAGCATTGGATCGCAGAAGCCGGGTGATGCTAGACTCGATGTGGTCTGCTGTATCTACTCAAACTTCGACATTTGGCCTGGATCAATCTTTCAAAGAGCACTTCTACTCTTCTGCTAGCGACAATCCGATGTCGGTACAACACAAATCCTTCCATTGAGTAATTGATAGCGTCACATTTTATGGATCTCAACGTGTGCCTAGACGTCCGGCGATGATCACTGGATACCTGAAGGATTGAGGCTCCGCTGGCAGGGAAGAATCGGATAGGCCACGAGACGAGACGAGACGAGACGGTTTGCGGCAGTGGCCAGGTGGATATTCGGCCGCGGTATGAACAAGCACCCTTATTGTGAATTGCCCAGACAGGCAAGCTCACTTCTCAGATTAGCAAAAAATGGAGCTATTGCAAGCCGCGATGCTTCCTCCGAGGATGCCGCACAAGCCGCAATGCAGGGCACAGACTGAATATCTAAATAGTTCAAATGCCGACGAGTCGGCGACGGGGCTATTGGCAGGTATGACTTCCTTTGTGTCTGTTGTGTGGAGAACTAAGGCCTGGCCAAGTCGGCCGTCGTACCACCAGGCGTTCCTTAGCAACGCTTGGAAGGATCGGACGTCCGAAGAGGCCAAAGCGCTCGTGTTTGTATCGGTGAAAATCGTGTTGTTCTCGTTGAATTGCAGGCTTCGGCGTTTGCTCCACAACCCCAGGAGGCCTTTGTAATATTCATGGGGACCCCGCGTGCCCGCGCTCCGAAAGGAAAAACAGGTCACGCTCGAGCGCTAGAAGCAACGTGCGTCCGATTATCGTTCGATACACCACAGAGGCTCCGGTCCATTATCTTCACAATTCGGCAGGATCACGAAGCCAAGCAGCAAAACACTTGGATATTTGTTGAGCTTTTCTGACAGCATGGCATTATGCTGGGCGAACGAAGAAAGACCGCGAGTCATCGCGTCCGGTGTGAGGTTTGGTGGGCTGTATGCAGTTTCCGTGGAAGTGTGCGTCACCCCCACGACAACTCAACCGCACCATGTTTTCCGCCTCTTCGTCGCGTCAGCCGACACTAAGAGCGGCAAAACCTGACCCGCTTCCTTTCACGACCCTAGAAGATGCCAAGAATGCTCCTAGCCTGCACCCTCAAGCGCCGACCCACAAATTACCTGTGGACCGACTGTTTCTTGTGTGTAGCAAACCATAAAATGCACGAACAACTATGATAGCAGCTTGTACCAAATAAGGCGAGGTAGGCCCAATCCTCTGCTCGGGCCCCTTGCCCTAAAGCGCAGACACCCAGGCTATTGGAGTCATGATGTGAAGATCTCTCTCTCTCACACCGGTCGCCTTCTGCGCTGTTTGAGGGGCTGCAAAAGCAGGGTCGCGAAACACGAGGACAATGAGGTGGAGCTTTTCGAATGTCAGGAAAAGCATGCCCAAGGCCGTTGGTGAAGGACTTGAGCAGCCACAAAAGGCTTCGATTTCCTTGGCCTCGTAAGAGGCGAGCGTTGGCGGGTTTGGCGCACTCTCTCGGCGCCTTCTTCAGAGCAAGGTGCGCGAACGAATGCTTGAGTAGCGCCTCGCAGCTTGGTAAACATGGCACAGCAGGGAGACCGTTGTGTGTGACTTTGTTCGCGATGCCGATCAGCGTTGCGCACCCACCTCGCGCAAGAGATAACCACAGGCAGTTTCTGGGGAAATCTCAAGAGCACGTTGTTCTCCCCGTGGGGATATGTGCGATCAGCGCGGCATGAAACCCCAGCTCTGTCGGTCATCCAAACAGAGTGATAAGCTGGCTTGTTGCTCATTTTGGCTAGATCGAGTTACATTCACGACCACCCAAAGGCTAGCCAAGCCTTGGTATTCTTGGTAAAAAGCGCCACAAGATGCACCATTGCTCATGGAGGATTGTTGTACGGATGGCTTCTGGGGATCGATAGGGTCGCTACGAGGCAGAGGACCCCGCTTGGAGGGTGCCGTGGAAGGGCATATATAGGGCAGAGTCTGCCCACGTTTTGGACTCAGCATCCTGATCAGGCTCAGCTGTCTTACCTTTGCAAAGCAGCTTCTCTTTCCATCCTTTCCTCGGAGAATCAAGCCTACTCGACACAATGGCGACAGTATCTGAGAACAGACCTGCCGATCCACTGGCAAAGGGCACTTTTGCAACCGCGAAGCAGGCCTTGGGCGATCTCTTCAAATGGGACCAGCGAGTTGTCGTTACAAATGCGTACGGCGAACAGGTCTGCGAGTGGCAGAAGCCTGAGCCTCTCAAGAACCCCTTCAGCTTGCTTGGACAGCTGGCACTCAAGGACTGGGCCTACTTCCTCGTCGGCTTCTTCGCCTGGACCGCTGACGCCTTCGACTTCCACGCCCTTTCCATTCAAACCACCAAGCTGGCTGATTACTACGATAAGAGCAACACAGCCATCACTACTGCGATTACCTTGACACTGCTGCTTCGCTCGGTCGGTGCTGCATTCTTTGGTCTGGCTGGTGACAAATTTGGTCGCAAATGGCCGATGGTCTTGAACATGATCATCCTGGGTCTCCTCCAGGTCGCTACAATTTACTGCGGAACATTCAACCAGTTCTTGGCTGTGCGTTCTCTGTTTGGATTGTTCATGGGCGGCGTCTACGGTAACGCCATCGCCATGGCACTGGAAAACTGCCCGTAAGTTGATGTTGAATGAATTTTCCATACCAGATGCTAACTTCTCAAGTGTCAACGCGCGTGGTCTCATGTCTGGTATCCTCCAGCAAGGTTACTCATTCGGATACGTTCTCGCGGCATGCGCCAACCTCGGTGTTGGTGGCGAGACGAACACATGGAAGATTGTCTTCTGGGTCGGTGCCGGCTTTTCCATTCTCGTTGGTCTTGTCCGTGTCCTGTTCCCAGAGTCCCAGCAGTTCATCACCGCAAAGAAGGAGGGCAAGCAAGAGAAAGCTCCCGGTGCTTTCTGGGCTGAGACAAAGGTCATGCTCAAGGCTGAGTGGCGCATGGTCGTCTATTGCATCTTCCTCATGACTTGGTTCAACTTCTACTCCCACACCAGCCAGGACTCCTACACTACTTTCATGAAGCAGTCCAAGCACCTCAGCTCTGCTGGCGCCACACGCGCTTCCATCCTCATGAAGACTGGTGCTTGTGTTGGCGGCACCATCCTTGGCTACACATCGCAGTGGTTCGGTCGCCGCCGCACAATCGTCTGCTCTGCTCTCATGTCCGCTCTCCTCATCCCCGCCTGGATCCTGCCCACCACCGAGCGCGGCCTGTCTGCCTCTGGTTTCATGATCCAGTTCTTCGTCCAGGGTGCCTGGGGTGTGATCCCCATCCATCTGAACGAGCTGTCACCTCCTGCCTTCCGTTCCTCCTTCGTCGGTCTCACCTACCAGCTCGGTAACATGATCTCCTCGCCATCTGCCCAGATTGTCAACGCCGCTGCTGAGGGCATCATGATCAGCACGCACGGCGGCGCGAAGTCTCCCGCGTACGGCCCGGTCATGGGTGTTGCTACTGCCATCATCGCTATTGGAATCGTGGTCACGACTTCGCTCGGTCCTGAGAAGAAGGGTCGCCACTTCGAAGAGGCCGGCCCCATTGGTCACCAGTCTGCTGTCAAGGACATCGAGACAGGCAGCTTCAACGAGAAGGACAGTACTCGCGCCGTAGAGATTGTGGACAACGAGAAGGAGACAAAGGCTTAGACGCGTTGTGTAGATGGGAAGAGCGTCGAGAACTCGCCCTGGCAGCCCAGGCCGCAGAGCTACGACGGGGGAAAAACGATGGGATGGCGATACGCGAAGGTGTTATGATACCAGATGCTTGATGCATGATTTATGAATTCCAATATGAAATAATTCCATAACTTCTTTCTCTCTGGTGGCCGAAAGTGCGCCGTGCTTGTTCAATGATCGAGCACAGCTGCCTCCACCCCAGTCCCTGCAATCGCATCCTACATCGCCGATTCGGCCGGGACGACGATTCATCCGACCTCTAGCAGTGGAAATGCGTAGCACTAGCTCAGTACCCACCACGCTTTGAGAGAAGCTTCGTATGGCCGTAGCAACGTATAAATATCATTATTTTTTTAGATGGTGTAGGCGAGATTCAGCCTACCCTTCTCGCGGTGTGTCAGACGCCGTCTCTGTTCTATTCAAACAAGACCTTGCCGTGGTGACTGCTGTATATCAAGAGGAAAAGAAGAGGATGAAGATGGGGAGTAGTATGGATATGAGTATTGGTGTGGCGTCTCGCAGATCTTGAGATAGGATAAGACGAAGGAATATTCGTAAAGAAGATGCTGGAAAGTTGTCAGGCATTCATTCATCGAGCTGGGTCTATCATAACATTAGCTCATTCGAGTATACGCCGACACCGTAACGCCATGCAATCACAAAGAACGACTCCTGCGCGCCTAGCGCTTTTTTCCGCCCATAAAATTTCCAGCTTGCTTGTGCAAGTACTTCGTGCCTTCTTTCTTGATGATGGGCAATGCATACGCTGTGAACATGCTCATGGCCTGCTTCTGCCACTCAGGCTGGCCGGGCCTGCCGTCACGGTCCCTGCGATCATAATCGCGGTCGCGGTCATCGTAGCGATCTCGTCGATCTCTGTCGTCGCGGCGAGAGCCACCTCCACTTCCTGAGTTGGCTAGCATCGAGAAGAGTGCGTCGTAGGGCGTTGATTTTCTGCGCTCGTCGCGCCGGTCGTCGCGATGGCGGTCATCTCGTCGGTCGTCCCTGTAGCGGTCCCTTCGGTCTCTGTCGTCGCGCCGCCTGTCGCGGTCTCTGTCATTGTAGCGGTCTCTGCTCCTATCTCTGCTCCTGTCCCTGTCGTCGCGGCGGCGATCTCTGCGATCTCGGTCTTCATAGTGATCTTTACGTGGCCGGTTGTGCCTGTCGTCGCTCACATAGCCGCGATTGTCGCGCCGGCGGTCGTCTCGGCGAGGGTGCTCATCGTACGAATCGTAATGGTCGCGATCCCTGGGGCGCTGGTCACGCTGTGTGTTGCTTCGCCGTGGAGGTTTGGCAGGAGGCACATCAGAGTCGGATCCAGAGGAGTAGGATCGTCTTCTCCGTGGTTTCGGGCGGCTGTCTGCATGATGGTGAGTGTTATGTCATGGGTTGATGAGTTTCGATGTTTTACCTCTTGGTGGTGGCGGCGCATCGTCTTCGTAGCGCTCTTTGTGTCGCCTCGAGTCTCGTCGATTATCTTGATAGTCGCGATTGCCTCGAGGATCTTCTGTTGGTGTTTGGGGCGCCCATTTAGGTTTACCGTCTTCGTAGCTATCGAAGCGGTAGCTGGGTTCCGCTGGAAGGTGTTAGCAAGTTGAGCGTCATTGCATTATCAACTAGACCTACGACGCCGTGGTGGGGAATCGTCACGTCTTCCCATGGTGTTGCAGTGTGTTTGTCGAGAAAGTTGTTTAGAGCTGGGCGAAAGTTGATAGTAATAGCAGGGTCCAAGCCTCAATCTCACATGACGGTTGCGTCACGCCTCCAATCGGCGTGACCTCTAGCGCAGAGTCGAAGTTTCTGTGGGCCAGCTCGAGACCAGCGACAGGCACAAGGCTATGCCGCACAGCGTGGCACATCTTGACTGGAGCTGCCGACTTTCCGGGCTGTGCTTGCGGGTGAGTCGCCATCATCGCACATGCGCCGCCCATGTTCGCCGCCTGGAAGGAGCGCCCCCACTGGCAGTGCAGCCATAGCCGAGTGCCTCCCCGCAAATCGCATGCCATCACTTCGACGATCAGGGTCCGGTCGAGCAATGATCGCACTGAGCGGTGTGCAACTTGCGATTGATGCTTGCAAGCAATCTCAGAGTGGCACGATTGGTATCTGTTTGGTGTGAGCTGGCCATGTTACAGCCTGCAGGCGCTATCGGCGTGACCGTGTTCTCCAAGGTTCCAATATCTCAGCTGAGCAGGCATGAGAACGCTGCCTTGGCGAAGGATGACCATGGCCATAGGTATACTGTACGCCCTGAATCTCAGGGCGCTATGACAATATAGAGTGTGGAGCGTTCGCTGATCACGTGCACATTGAGGGCTATTCTCCAAATGGCCTCCGCCATGGTACAAACTCCTGATCCATAATCGCCTCTCGCACTTCAGTCCTGTCTTTGAGTATTCCCTGAATTCTGTTCCAAGTCTGAGTAGATATCCATGCCATCGTTGGTTTCGACACTCCCAGTCGCGTTTTTGAACACTAAACCAGCAAAGTTGTTCCTCAAGCTCACCGGTAATGCAACTTCGCATACTAGAACTGGCACGACGCTCCTCATTTTTTCGATCCAAACTACGATGAGTGAAATCCCTATAAGTAGCGACCGCCTCACAGAGGAATAAAGATCATGGTCACCAAACACAATACAAGCCATCACTGCAGAACCCACACTCTTGCAAGATAAGCAATTCCAATTACTAACTCCCAAACAATGCCACACGCTCATGAATGCCCTGCTTCGAAAATAATGCCCGCTGATTCGCTTCCCATCACCTTGCTTCACCGTTGACCTTTGACCCTTTCAACACTTCCATCTAAGCCTGGGCGGCCTCAATGAGCTTAGCATGCTGCTCCGGGTGCGTCTTCTCAACATTGCCCTTGGCAACCTTCTTCATCATGAAGTTGCCATCAATGACCACATCCTCAGTCAGCTTGCCATCAGCGACACGCCACTTGCCGGCAATGGTCAGGATGCCGACAGGGGGCTTTGCGTTGACGAGGGAGTCTACACCATCGGGGACGTTGGTGAGAGTGAGTTTGTAAGTTGTCTATCGAGGTGGTTAGTATGGTGAGGTGTGAAAGGATAGGGTCCGAAGAGACTGACCTGGCCAATGGGCTTCTTGTCTGTCACTGTGTAGGTTGCGGAGGTGCTCTTGTCGCCAGACTCAAAGGCGTAGCTGACCAGTGCTGGGCAGACGGTCTTGATCATCAGGTCGTGGTTGTGCAGGGCGGCGATGACGATGGCGGCGTCGACGTTGCCAATGGGGGTCTCGATGTGGGAAGTAGACATTTTGAAGTTGAGTTGGTTGATTGGTGGAGGAACTGAAAGTGTGGAGAGTAACTGAGGACTGATTGAAGTCTTTTGAGATTGTTGGATGTGGTAGTGGTGATGAGTTGAGCTGTTGTGATGGTCTCTTCTGGCTGACCAGACATGCATCTTATATACATACCTCGTCCCAGCATTCTACGGTAAGCTCAAACCAGATCCATCATCCCCTCAAACGCCCTGCCCTGCATCATCACTCTTCTGTCTACTCGCCTAACCGCAAATACACCACCCACACTCTGCACCTTACACATTGGTACGACGCCGACGATGATCCGAGCAGCCAAGTCGTAAATAGCAGTCCACGAAACGCACCAGTTGTTCCCGCGAGTAAGAAATGTCAGTGCGGCGTAGTCGAGCAGCGGGCCTTCGGAAAGGGACCCTGAGTTCTGACAGCAGCAGCCGCAATCGCAATTGCGGCGTACCGATCGGCAGGACGAACCATTCTGTAGGTGGATGGTTGCTCTGGTGTTTGACGACGGCTCCGAGGTGCCAAAAATACGGCCACTCGAGACGGCCATGTGGGCTGACTGTTTCCCTCAAGACTGGCGACAGGCAATGCGACGCGACGCGGCACTGCTGACCACCGCAGCAATTGCGCGTTCGCGGTCAGCGCAAAGAACATGCATGCTTCACCAACGTGAATTCACTGCGTCAGTACCTTGAAATGAGTACTGCAGCTACGGTCATGGCAAAATGCTGACAGTGCATGTCCGCGCGGAGTCGCCCTTCCACGACCTGGGATTGGGTATGCGCGGACGTGTCGTTGCGATGTCTTCGTGGTTTCGTTTCTCTGGCCGGATGTTTCATAACGGTGGGCGGATTTGGGGAGCCGGACGGCGCTAGATCGACACGCTAGTGTGGAGATCAATAACAGCCTTACAGTTACATATTGCACCAAGCAACTCTTGTTGCTCTCACTATCACCGACAAAGTGTAGAGCTACTGGACAACCTCATCTTGGACGGTTTCTCATGCGTTTGAAGCTCACACTTGGGATTTGGGCGGCGTTGCGCGGATTCGCGAGCAGATTAGGGCCTGCTGTTACCTAGTGAACTCTATTTTTGCCTGATCCACGAAGCTCACTCACTACACCCAGGCCATCTCTTGCTGCGGAGCCGCCTGTGTTCACTTCTTGTGGTCGATGAGATTAGAGCAGCCGAGTGAGTTGGCAGAGTGCACGGTTAGCCATCGTACTCGCATCCTCGCATATTTGTGACGACCAGTGCAGAGATCCCATGCCATGCTGAAGCATCAGCATCGGTTTTTTCGTATCAAGTTAGTTCAGCATCATTCAGATCATGACCTTTCAACGATCACATCTCATCACATCTCTGCCTTGCACAGGCGCAAGAGCAACCCTGCCCATCCCCTGCGATCTTGGCCTGCATACTGGCGCGTCTGCTATGTTTAGTTACCCTCCCATCTTCTCATCTGTGCTGACATTTTGCGCGTCCGGCTCACCAAAGAATTTGGGGCCTTTGACAAGACTGCTGACATAGTTCATGATTGGCAGTGCTGTGCACAGCATGTGCAAGGGCAGTGAGACTGCAACAAGAACCATGATGCCCACGTAGAAAAGAGAAATGTCCATACACAGCATACCGATTGCATAGGCAGCTCAATCGGTACAATAGTTTCTTGAGAGTTCAGACCCAGGGTCCAGGTTGCCTCACTTTCTAGGTGTCTCACTTCCATTAATCGACTTGTACGCCTAGCGTACAGCAGACTCATTCCTCTTCTGTCTGCCAGCCTGAAATCGGTATTACAACGAGTTTGTTTCAGAGCCCGCGAGGAGGCCAGAAATCATCTTTGGACACGCTTGAAGCAATGCTGCTAGCGTTGCCGCGAAGTCCACGAACTTGTCAAGAATCTAGTGAGGTCGACACAGCATCATACAAGACTGAATATGTTGACTTTCTGCAACAAGAGAAGTGCCGTAGGAGAAAGAATGCACATATATTCACGAAGCGAATGCCGCAGTCAGGGTATATCCAGAATCTCAGACCTCAACGCCCAACCAATGTACCGTTGGTACAGCTTTAATCTTATACAGTAACAGGTGGAGAACCAAAAACCAGGTCGTCATCGTCATCGAAGAAAGAAGATGCCTCTTGTGTGGACATACCAAAGTCGCTGAGCCGCCTCACGGGTACATTCGTGTCTGTAACCATGGGCATGGACTGTGGTGCTATGCAAGGCTTCTTCATGGGCGGAGGAGGTTTGGGCGGTGGGGCCATTGGCCTTTTGATCTTCGATTGTGGCGCCTTCGAGGGGCAGATAAGAGGTGGCGGCTTAGGTTCCAGCTCTGGTTCGATTTTGCGTATGTAGGCAGTTCTTGACAACGGCCCGGGTTTTACTGATGGAGGAGCCTTCGAGGTCTTGTTTGGATTTGCAGCTTTCACGACTGGTATCGCAGCCCTTGAGGCGGCTCCTACATTTTTCTCGGAGGCAGCAGTGCGCACATGCTGCGGAGGTGAGCCGTCATCCAAGTCATCAAGCGAGAAGTCGAAATCTTGTGTCGACAGAGGTGCCGATTCTTTGAGGGCTGGTGGACACTCAATGGATCTGGGCAGACGATACTCCGGTACAATATCTGCCGAAAGCTCTCGCGCAATTTGTGTGCCACTCTCTATGAAATCATCCCATCCATCGAGCGCGACCATCGTGTGCTTATCGGTCTGCAAGGGCACAGCAGGCTTCGAAATTGACGCCCGCACCTTAGATGCTGGAAGACCTGGCAGTTTGAAGCTAGGGTTTGAGTTGTTCTGTGACTTTGCCCTGCCTGAAGGCGGTGTTTGCTTTTTCACCACTGTAGGTCGCCGCACCCTCCCATTTATCGATGGCAATTTGAAACCAGACGGTTGAACGTCTTGCGTGAGCTCCGCAGATGTGTAGTCAGTCGCGACGCGCACGGGATATTGGACTCTCGTGAAGGGACAATGGTCGTCATTTCGATACTTTGCAGGGAAAGACACACGGGTGATGACGGTTTTTGTGCCGGCGAGTTGACCGTCTAGTGTAAGACATTCGAGGCGCTCGTTCTCCACTCGGATAATTCGTACATGCTGACTCTTAGACAGCTGACTGCTCGTATTCAAGTCTCTGAGGCAGACTACAACACAACCTATTTTGACGCGCAGTCGATGTGGGGGCAGACCGATGGGATTCAGCTTGTAGAGAAGGCCATGAGCGGGTGCCCAGTTTGGAGAAGCGGTGGCTGTGTCCTGCGACAATAGCTCGATAATATCGCCTGGGAGACCGTCCAATACTGACTCTACTTGTTTGTTCACAGGTCCATGTGTGCGCGTGAATTCGAGGTCCTCTTTCGTTGGATCATGCTTTTGCAGGTCCAATCGTATACATCGTGCGGGTAGAACATCCATAGAAGATTCAGCCTGGCTTGTACTTTGTCGAGGGGGCGTGGGCAGAGTGGTGGGAGAATGTAAGGAAGCAAGAATTGAATCATGAGCAGGCTCTGCTACAGGATCCGACATGACCAGGTCATGAACTTCAAGAAGTGTATCATCGTCGAGCTCATCGTCTACCCAAGCGCCGCCATCTTGCGCTTTGACGACCGGTAAATCCAACATGGCATCATCTATGTCTTCGTCATCATCGAAGGGCTCTTTCTCGATGTCTTGTGCAATCAGCTCCAATTTCCTAGCCATATCCTCTTCTTTCCGCTTCTCTTCTTCTTTTCGCTGTCGATCTTCCTCTTGTCTCTTCTCGTGTATCCCCAAGAATGCCTCCATGCCCTTCTTCAAATGCGCCTGCGTATGGCTATAGCCTATCAACTGGGTCGCCAACCCCACGCCGATCTGCTTCCTGGCCTGGGCCTCTTTCCTCTCCCTCTCGATGCGCTTCTCTTTCGCCAGCTTTCGTCGCTGCTCGGCTTCGCGCTCGCGCGCTGCGCGCTGTTCGAGCTCATGGCCGCGTTGAAGTTGCTTGTGCGTGCGTTCGGATATGGCTGGTCCGTTCTGCTTATACGCCTTTTTCACTTCGGTCGACGTTTGCGCAATATGTTTCGGCGGCATGGTGGCGCATCGTGGGGAAGGGTGCCGGCGTGATGCATGCTGGATTGGGTGTTGCTCGTGCGCGCAGACGGCGGAGACTTGAATCACGCTAGAGGACTTGGCAGGCGCGAGATCACGTGAATGCGTCCTCCATTGTCAACATCTCGGTCGCGAAATTGAGATAGGAATAACACGGACATATTTTATGCTGACTGATTATTGGCACAGTATATAAGCTGGAGGCGCTGTGAGCGAGAACAAGTATTATGCCATTGCACGAGCTGCTTCTTTCTTCAGTTCAGTAATGTGTTGGGCCTTTGCTACCGCATCAGGTAAATTGAAAGCTGAACTGCAAAAAGTCACCATCCATCACTCGGCTGCGGAGCATGCGTACACCATCGTGTGTCTAAACAGGCAACATTATATCCATCCAGATTAAACCGTTTCCCATCAAAATATACCTTTTCATATATCCTCGCCTCTGGTCCTCGTTTTATAGTTCAAGCACTACCCGTTGAACCACCAGCACCTTATTCTATCCCGCATCACGCCTCTTGTGCCCAAAGCAGGCTGGGACGGTCGACCATAATCGACTGAGTCCATGTTGGCGGTGTGCTCTGACTTACGCTGATCCATGTGGCGACGTGCTGGAACATGGATCTTGTGATGATGTGATGGTGTGGTTGCCAAACAACCAAGAAACTCGGACTCAATCTTGGAGATCCTGGTGGTGATCGGAAGTTTTCCTGTTCTGAAATTTCCGTAGGCGCTATTGTCCTGATGTATGGATGGGAAAGAGACGTGCGCGCGAAAGAATAGGTAGGAAGCTGTGTGCTGAGTTCAAAAAAGTGCGCCGCCCATGATGCTCAGAGGCGATGCAGATACGAAAGCCATCAGGGAATAGTGTAGAGTAGTCACTGATGACTTGCTGTCGGAAAAATGAAGAGATTCTGGTTATTGCGTAATCCAAATGGTATAGAGCGTTGATAGATGCATAATGAGCTTTCAAGGAATGCTCATGCGGTCAAATCGGCATTAAAAGCGTGACGTTACTGGCCGAAGTTGCGATTGTGAAAAGTCAAAATGGCGAAGACTCATGGTCGTGGTGTACAAGGTACAGGGCTTTGTGCCATAGTGGTTGCGTGAGATATGTCGTAAACGTAGGGAAAAATTGGAGATGTGACTGGTGGTGTTGAGACATGATAGCGAATTGTGTGTCGATGTGAAAATCAGCTATGAGCTTGGCAGGTAGCTGTTCTCAACTCTTGACCCGCTATCGTAGGACAAGAGCATCGAATGTGGACATTGGAGGCCGCGGAGAGGCATCTAGCCAGATGAAATGGAGTCGAAGGCAAGCACATCGGACTCGGGGACAACAACAGTGCCTGCAGGTGCCTTACGGCTTGTCGGGGGTCGTGTGGCACGAGCGGGTTGGCTGGAAGAGGGAGCTTTAGCAGCAGCTTTCCTGTGTTTGGGGCCCTCGACTTCAATGTCATCTCCGGCAACAGCAGGCGTGGCCTTGGGCTTACCCTTGCCTTTGCCTTTGCTCTTGCCATTCGCTGGAGCCTTCGCGCGAGACCCAGCCTTGGCCCTCTTCGCAACGGGGCGAGTAGCTTCGGCCTCATCCTCAACCTCCTTAATCGAGCGCTTTGAGCAAGTTGGCGCCTTGCTTGAGGTTCTTGGAAGTGTGCTGGGCTCAATGGTAGACAAGGCGGTGTTCGCCTCCTCCGATTGCACGCCGACCTCGTTGTCCGTCTCGTGAGGTGCATCTATCTCAGGTTCAGAAACGGAAACGACACTGTCGGCAACATCAGCGCCATCAGTAGGCGTGGAGCTTGTCGAGATTTTTCGCTTCTTCTTGCAAGGAGCGGACAGAGACGCTGCGTCCATCTCAAAGTCATCCCCAGTGCCTTCATCACCCTCTGCGGCGCGCTTGCGCTTCTCAGGCTTTGCAAGTCTCTCGGACTTCTTGGAATTCGCTGGCTTCTCGAAATTCCCTGGCTTCTCAGATGCGGGCGTCTGGCTCCCTGGCTTGAGACTGTTCAGCATCTCCAACTTGTTCTTATTGGAATTGTTGTTGCCCCAAACGCGCTCGTATACGACTTGTGGGCATCCAACAATCTCTTGGAACCGGTTGCCTTTGAGGAGATCCTCGCATGTCGGCTTCGAGATCTGGATTGGTTAGTAACGCAGAGGCAACATGATGAGAATACTCACTTCTAGAACCTTTATGACAAGGGTCATGCGCTCCTCGAACGTGAAGCACATACTATAGTATATGTCTTCACGCAGCTTTGGCTCAGGTATCGCATCAAGCCAACCATTTTGGTGAACGTCGCAGCCAATAGACTGGAAAGGTTAGCAAAAACACAGATGAAACTCGAGGGAAAAACTCACGACCAGCTTCCAAGCAGCCGCCTCCAACGCTGTTGCCGGATAGTAATCGGCGCCCTCTCCCCAGCGCCTCACGGTTGCTGAGCTGTCCTTGTCGACATTAGTCCTCAAGCAGCCCTCGTTATTCTTGATGGCAGCCAAGACTTTAACCACCCAAGCTTCAATCTCGTCTTGCGTGTTGGGGATTGAAGCGTCATCCGTGGGCGGATCCCAGTATGTGATCTTGTTCGCGGTGGCAGCCTCTTGAGCGCTTGTGAAGCAAAGTCCGCTGGCAGCCGGAGGGTTAGGGTGTGCTGCCGGTTTCAGATCGTTTCGCTGGTTGAGTTTGTCGGCAGCAGTCTGCAGTTTTTTGATCACTTTTTCGATCTCAGGATGCTTTGACTTTCCCCTGCGAACAAATCTTCTCTCCCCATTGGTGGCACTCTTGGCCTTGGACTTTGGTGCAGCCTTGACCTTGATAGAATTCTCCAACTTTACCGCAGCTGGCGGCTCTCGGGTGGCCCGTTCCTTGACTGGCGGCTGTGCTTGATTGTCAACGGGGACACCTGAAACCTGACGCTCCGTGGCTTGTACCGTGGCTACATCGGGTAGCTGTAGATACTCAAAGAAGCCACTGTCAGAAGCTGTACCCGGAGAGGCTGCAAAGCATTGTCAGCATGTATATCTAGACGGACATGATGAAACTAACCTGGGTAAGCCGGTATCTGCTGAACAACTCCCTGATCGCTTGAAGCATCGGCATTCGCATCATAAACAGCACGGTATTCGGTTACTCCATGCTGCGACGAAGCGGGGAGTGCCTGAGACCCCTGTGAGTTGACAAGACCAAAGTTGTCAAAGAGCCAGCCTGAAGATGCCGCTGAGACAGGAGTACTCGCGATCACCATGGGCGCGCTGATCAAAGCAGGGCTGATGAAGCCTTGCTGCTGCGGAGCTGCGGCTGAATTGTATTCCTTCTGACCGACTAGCACCAGTGAGCGGATGAGATGCATACGTTAATTTCGTAGACTTACCGAGATCCTGGTGTGAGCTCTCGTTTATCTGTGGTAGAGGAAAGCCATGGGGGAAAGACATTGAATTCATCTCGACCATCCCGCCAAATTGGTTCAACTGCTGTGCGTTGTGTTGGTCTACTCAGTGATCAGTCACAGTCACCACATCACTACAAAGTAGGGTCTCGCTTGTAACGCATACCTTGAAAGTTACCCGGTTCAGATATAGGATTGCTGAAGATGTCAAGGTCAAACGGGGCTTGCGATGCATCGTTGAGGTTTTCAAAGCCAGGAAGTTGGGCCGTGAAGCCACCGTTGTCGTTGCCGTTACCATTACCAAAAGATTCATTGCCAAATGACGTAGAAGAACTCATATTGAGATGTATGAATAGGAAGCATTGAATGGATCACTGAATGATAGAACGGTCGCGATTAAAAGGAACAATGAATGAGTGTGAGAGTGCAATTGCTAATCTTACAGCTCTGGTTGAGAAGTAGAGTTGCGTATAGAGGAACCAGCGATTGAGCCGCATATGGCGCCTTTATTTTAGAAGCGAAGAGTGCAAACGCACTGATTAGGCCTAGCGGTGTGCGCTTGAGTGAATTGGCGCGACGGGCGCGGTCATTTCCAGTGACAGCCTTGCGCTTGCGCGCTCTAGCACCCAGGTACTTCCTCTTTAGGCTGGTGAAAGCCAGTGTGTAGTAACAGCACATGTCTGTCGTCTCGCTACAAGCAGGCTGATTGGTCGCGCCTAGTGAAAATTATGTGTCGCACTCGCGGAGAGCTTGAGCACGGTCCCTTATACTGGTACTGGTGTGGGCCCGAATCTCGCGCGCTGGCAAGTTGCTTCACTAAGGCATACGTCATAAGCACCAAGCGCCTTCAGAGACACGGACTCGATGATATGCTGATCAGCCTTTTGCGATGCTACCAGTATGTCTCCAGGCATTACGGTGGTAGACAGGAAGGAACCGGCGGACTGACAACCAGCGAAATCGCTGCCTTGAAGCTTTACTCGAATATAGCATGGTATATATACCGCGTTGCTCGAAGACAACGCTTATATAGTTTCCTAGGGTAGGAGTAGGACTAAACGTTCGCCCCGAGGGAGTTTTGTCATCTTCTTGGCACGATGTTATGATCGAGTTTGTTTCACGGTCAAGCGCTGAACGGAAAACACCTGGCTATGTCAGATGACGTTCTGAAATTGGGCGTGACAGAGTTGCCTTCCATGGAGGCCATCCAGTTGTGTTGCAATAATATTGCACAACAGGCAAGATTCCAGAACACCGGGATAGGTTAACATATGGATGAAGTATCGCGGTACCGGATCCATATTGGAGTGTTGGAACGTAACGAAAAGCTAATTTCAGCGCAGAAAGAAGTGACGAAAGGCATATGGAATATGAGTATTCTGCGCAATAGCGTTCAGCTGGAGAAGCCATAATAGTAGGTTTCTTGGATACTAAGGAGGTCGATTCATTTTTTATTCCACTAGTTCTTTCTGTGCTAGAGAGGTGACGTGAAGACAGCCGGCGGTCGTCCTTGTTTGTGGTCATCGGCCATCACACCTTGTCATGGTGTTATCTCCGGAACCAACAATGGGATGTCAATGTAGAAATCAGATAGCTGCATCGTTTTCTTCGAACAGGTGAGTATAAATCGTTGGCATGAATGGTTGAATCCGCTTGGCGTCTGGAGCGAAGTGAGGTTGAAAATCACGGTACATTGGCGTGGCCAATCGCCGTTCCATCAATACCATATTGTATTGCGTGTCTCGAACACCTGCAATAAGCAAGCCAGGCTGTAATGGAGAAAGTGTACGATCTTTACAAGCATATGTTGTACGCGATCGCAGCCCTGGTGTACGTTCAGTGGCAATTTTCGCACGTGCAGACAATCGGTGCTGCAGACGACGTGGATCAGCGAAAAAGGCTCTCAACGTCTTCAAACTATTGAAGTGTGGAGAAGCATCGTGACAACCACTTTGAGAAATGCGCCCTTTGCACAAAGAATGTATACAATGTGCGGATTGCCAGCTTGGACTTGATTGAGCGTTGCCCTGCAAGGTCGCCCAGTCACACAATGAAGCCGTAAAGTTCAGCTGTGCAGAAAGCATGGTTGTAAGTCGTGTCATTCATGCTCGCTAAGACCAGATGCCTCCTAACCCCATTTTCTCCAATATACCCACCAGATCCTTATCCACAATCTTGTCCCATCCTCTCTCTGTACCCCAAGTAATCTTCTTCTGGTTGAGCTTTGCCTCGTCCAGCAGGCCTTTGAGTAACGGACTGTCCTTACTAACGCTGGGGTAGGCGTCGAGCTCGACCTCGCTTACAGAGGGTATTTGCACCAACAACGCCCTGAGCAGGCCCACACAATACTCGGTGTAGAAGGTCTTCTGGACGTTCCGAAAGCCCTCGAAAATCTCACTCGCCGCCGGGTCCATCTCCACGAAGATTCTCAGCTTGTGTGCCTTGGTCACTGCTGTAAGCCCTAGCCGCTTGTCCACAACCCATCCTTTCGGCGGTTTATTGAAGCCTGGGCCAAGGCGCAGCTCCAGCCTCGTTATGAGCACGCGGTATCTGCGCGGCAGACGTGCGAAGAGCGGATACTTGGCGTTTATACGACCACCGTGTATAGGGAACAAGCGGAAGGTATTACGACCGTAGAAGACGTGCGAGGCTTCGTCGTGCATGCGGCGGGATGCGTAGAAGAGGCGTAGAGATGGTGCGACAGTATAGTGGTTCGTGGGATCGAGATCCATCGTTTTCGAAAATACGAGCAGCAACTCGTACACGCGAAGCCGTAGCTCATACGGCAAATCAAAAAAGCGGAAGGGCTTGCGCTCCTTGCCTTCAAGGCTGTTCTCTTCTGGCTCCTCGATGCTGACCGCGTTCATTTGCGCAATCAGCGCATCGATGTCCTTCGTTCTGCGGCGCACCATCGGCGGCTCCTTGCGGCGTGCCATCGCAGTAGGTCACGCCTACGAACAACCTTCTCAGTTGTCCAAAAGGCGTTCATGCATACATTGTGTCGCCTGTCGATGGTGCGATTCTGGAGGATCAAGGCCGGCAGCGGAAATTTCTTCTACGCGAAACCAGAGAGATTGTGGACGGTATGTTTCGGAGCTACGGGACCATCAGCGCATTGAGTGTGCGCAGGGGTTCTTGGGAGCAAAGATTCGATCTCCCCAAGCTATTTCAACGCCAAATTCATAAAATAGGAAGTTTGGTGTCAAATTGCTTGGGTGCAACTTTCTATATAGAGGAAAGAAAGCGGCGGCGACGATCGACGAAGTTTTGATGGGTGACGCGTTAGTCAGCAGCGCTAAAGTGTGGAGCCGAGGGCCGTTATTGGTCTAGACAGTCGCGATTCTCACATACGGTTTGTCGGAATTATCTGCTGTAGTGGTCCATCAAATCCCGTCGTTTCCACGATCTTGTTGTATTGTAGACGTGCTGTATGAGAAGAAGGTAGGAATACACGATCTGTCGCCATCACATCATCTACGATGAGCATCGCACTTGCACCGAGTTCGTTGTTTCGCTCTAACATCGTCTTCATCTTTCAGCTCTATCTTTACAATCGTGTCGAGGCAGTCGAGATTCACGGTCAGATTTGAACCAAAGCTGGAATTCCAGTGTTATGGGCAACACTGTAGCTGGGACTCAATCGCAACAGATAACACTGAATGTTTAGCAGGTAAGACATGACGTAATTAATTAGCGCCCTCGGCGAGGAACCGAGAAACCGAGAAACCCACAGCTTTCGCAGTGCATGGTGGTCATCATCCAGATCACACTTCGTATCGAATATGGCGCTACCTTTGGGGATATTCCTTGGTGGATGCGTCATCGCGATTCCGGTCGTGACAGGTGTTGCAGAGGGTGTGGAATATCAAAAGAAGCAAAACGAAGAGGCTGCCAACGAAACGCGTATGATCAAGTTCAACCTGCTCGTCAACTGCGACTCCAAAGACCCAATCGCAAAGGAAGAAGTCGACTTCGGCACGGTCATACTGCGACATGACAAGGCGTGGGTAGTGCCGCGCGACAAGGAGGGAAAGCCTGTACCACCTGATGACACCAAGATCATGGACCCGCCAATGCATGCTTTCGCCGGCTTCTACATACAGTATCCTGATGAGTCGCGATGTCCACCAGAGAGGGGCTTGGTCAGCACCATTAGCGATGACCCGCCCATGCTGAACTGGGTCTTCTGCGACAAGGATACATATGAGCTAAAGTACAACAATCGTAGCGGATCTATCAGTCACATCGTCGGTGAATGGGACTGGTCACAGGACGAGACAATGATGCTATTCCAAGGTTGGGAAGGCTTTGTGGCGATAGATGAATGGGACGGGGCTGATGAAGATGAAACGACGCCCTGGGGAAGGGAAGGGCTGCGGTGGGCTTTGTACTTCGACATTGAAGACAACGGCCTCAAAGGTCGAAGGAGAGGCAGAGATATGTTTGAGGTCACCCTTGAGCGGAAGATACAGAGTGAGGAGGACCAACTGAAACAACTTGAGGAAGCAGAAAAGAAGATGCAAGTCAAGAGCAGAGGTGGACTCAGTACGCAATTCTCGGCACCAGCAAGAGAGCGAACTAAAGAGTGGGAGAAGAAATTTGGAGAGGGAGTCAGGAGGCAGAGCGGTGATTGAGGAGCCGTGCTGCATCGGATCTATTCAGCAAGACTTCTCGAGACGAATCATTACTGGATGATGCATTTCGAGACGTACAATGAGTTGTCGCAGCATCCTTACGGCCGCAATCCAAAACGACATCGGAGCCTACTTGACGAATTCTTGTGCCCCACCGATGACGCTCCAAAGCCCCTGATATAACTACACACACGTAGTTTTCACCTTCCTCAGAAACGTTCGAAGGGACCCAACTTGACTTGCGTGGTTTCCATCACAAGGAACCTGCGAACCCATGTGGAAATGATCCACCGATCTGGAAGTCCAATTTTCGAATATTTAGTATCAGCAGAAACGTCGAGGCACACATTGCCGTCATAATGCCCGGAGCCGAGACTTTCACAAGGACATTATGTGGGTATACATGGATGGGCAGCAATAAGATCAGAAGATGAGATAATGGCAGACGCGCCGAGTGGTATACTCAAAGGACAACAATCTGCAGTCTTACACATGATGGAAAATATGGTGCACCTGTATGAACGCGCTCACACTTCCGATTTAACAGGTCCACGCCGGATGAGGTATGATAGCTGTGTCAAGATGATCCTCTTGAAGCGCACTCAACATACGTGCGGATCGCAACATCAAGTCCAAGTCACGTTGACCGGATGAGGCTAGACAGCAGGGCTAGCCTCTTTCGGATGACAACCATGTGCGAAGTCCCTCTTCTCGAGCTGCGTTTCAAATCTGCTGCAAATTGAAAAATATCCCTTCACCCCAATAGATTAACATATATAGCAGCGGTTAATAAAGGTTGTACTGAGCACCATGTATATGTGCGGTTGAACTCCTTGTCGTCATCGTACTGGCGTGTTGCGTGACACTACGAATTGTGGGGGCTGGGGTACATATCTTATCGCAACAACAGCAACTAGATTCTTCCGCCGAACATCAACGCACTGCCTGAACGAGGATCGTTTGACACAATTGAGCGGAAAGAGGCTGATTCAGCAGCTTTCCGAAAGGCATGGCCAAAATGTGCGGCGAACGCCTCCCGACTTACGACGATGCGACCACACCATCCTCATCACCTCCGTGGTTACACCGTCGACAGAAGCGTAGGACATTTCGCGTGCTTGGGGCAGCAATCTTGACATACCTTGCCTTTACGACTCTCAGGATTGCCAATAACACTGAGCGTAACATCAGTACGTTGTCTGTTGCGAAGCTTCAGGAGGACCTGAACGTCTGTTCGAGTCTCAGAGAGCACCCCGTAGAATCAGACGCACGCCGAGAGTACAACAAACGCTGGGTCAACGCGACAAAACCGGTCTTGATTCGCAATGCTACGATCTGGACTGGAGAGCCGGCTGCGGGTACTTCTGAAGAGGACGCAAGAGCTGGGAAAGGTTGGGGCTGGATCTTGTCAGACGTATTCACCAATAAAGGCCTCATCATCAGTGTCCAACCAAATATCAAACTCAACGATCTTCCCGTCGACACCGAGGTCTTCGATGCCAAAGGCCGCCAATTGACAGCTGGCATTGTGGATATGCATAGCCATGCCGGATTGGAGAGCATTGGAAATCTTCAAAGCGACGATAACGAGCTGTCGTCGGACATCACACCATATGTGCGCTCGCTTGATGCGATTGATCCCCTCCAGCCTGAGTTCGAGTACATCAAGTCTGGAGGCGTTACCACGAGCCTCTTCCTCCCTGGATCAGGGAACAATATTGGTGGCGAAGCTTTTGTGTTGAAATTTGCGGTCGGTTCAAAGAACGGACGCACTGAAATCAGCCAGCAAGACCTCCTAGCCGACCCAGATAGAACCTGGCGATACTTGAAAATGGCGTGTGGAGAGAACCCAAAGCGCGTCTATGGCAAAATCGGCCGTGGACCTTTCAGCCGGCTCGGAGAAGCATGGGAATTTCGTCACGCACTCGAGCAGGCACGGGCCTATGTTCAGGAACAGGATGATTGGTGTACTAAGGCAGAAGCGGTAGGTGTTGATAAAATGGAAACATACCTCCGCCAGGAGCTGCAATGGGAAACACTTGGTGCTGTCCTGAGGGGCCAGGTTCGTGTGAATACTCATTGTTATACCATCCCGGATCTGGAGGCTCTCGTTCGACATACCAACGAGTTCAAGTTCAGAGTGTATGCTTTCCATCACGCACATCAAACGTACCTCGTTCCAGAGGTCTTGAAGCGTACGTGGGGAGGTACACCAGCAGCTGCGCTTTTCGCCGACAACATGTACTACAAAGTCGAAGCATACACGGCATCTGAGCGTGCTGGTGCGATTCTCTACGCTCACAACATCACCCCGACCTATGTGTCGGACAACCCGGTCCTCAATTCTCAGCACGTAGTTTTTGAGGCAGCAAAAGCATATGGTTATGGCCTCCCGTATCATGCAGCACTGGCAGGCGTCACTTCGGCACCAGCCGAGCTTCTCGGTCTCGGAAACAGAATCGGGAAGATTAAGCCAGGGTTCGATGCAGACATCGTCGTCTGGGACTCAGATCCATTGACTGCAGGTGCAACGCCCGTTCAGGTCTGGATCGACGGCGCAAAGCAATTTTTGGACCCTATTGAGTTGAAGAAGCCTATAACTCCAGCTGTCAAGCCGAACGTGAAACTTGCCGAAGAGCGCGTGAACGAAGACATCACGGGGACTGTAGTCTATAAGGGCATATCCCGCGTTCACAGCAGCTTCCTGTTAGGCGGGACAGATGTTGGAGAATCTACCGTAGCGATTGCTGCTGGCGGCAAGCTAACATGTGTTGGCCCTTGTACATCTGAAATCATGCAGCTGGAATCTACACCCTTTCGGACTATACATCTCAGAGACGGCCATCTGACACCTCCCTTGATAGCTTTTGGCTCTTCACTTGGGCTTGCAGAGATCGATGCCGAGGGTGATACTCATGATGGAGCTTATCCAGAAGACGGCATCGCTTTTGCAGTTGACGGCCTCGCATTCGGTGGCAAGCAGCTTGCACGGGCATACGAGCACGGGGTAACTAGAGCATTCACAGCACCGGGCGAAGGAGGTATCAACTCGAGAGGCGTCAGCGTCGGCTTCAGCACAGGAGCAAAGAACGCACTGGAGGACGGTGCTATTGTGTATCCAGAGTCGGCATTACATTACCCGTTGACATTAGATGCAAGGGGTGGCAAGACACCTAGCATATCGAGCATCATCAACGCACTCAGGGCGAAGCTTTTGGACGCTGTGAGCGACGTAAAGAGTGATTATCTGAAGACAAACAACACGGAGCAGGCATGGCTTAAGCGAGTTGTCCATGGTCAACTAGCACTTGTCCTTAGCGCACACAGTGCTGACACTATCGCATCAATCATTCGGCTGAAATGGCAAGTCGAGGAGGCCGGCTCACAGAAACTTCGTATTGTGATTATCGGCGCCGCGGAGGCACACCTGGTCGCAGATCAACTTGCAGCGTCAGAGATTGCCGTTGTCCTTGCGCCATTGCTTCCTTATGCTCAGAGTTGGGATCAACGCCGCAGCCTCACAGGACCGCCGCTCACCAATGTGTCAACAAATATATTGCTTGATGCGGGTGTTCAGATTGGAGTGAGTGTTGAAGAAACGTGGGAGACCAGAGATTTGGGGTTGCTCGCGGGTATTGCATACGCGAACAGTGAGGGCCGCCTTTCTTTCGATGCAGCGCTTGATTTGGTTGGAGCGAACTTCTACAAGATCCTTGGACTCGAAAACACCAAGGGGTCGGCTAGTCAAGACTGGATTCTTTGGGAGGCCAGTCCGCTTGATATTGGCGGTCGGGTGGTTGCCATCGGCGGCGCCAAATCAATGCGCGTATGGTTGTGAACGTCTGGAATGAGATGGCGGTCGCTGCAGGGATAGCGTTTGTTATGGTCAGAAATGCAAATTTGATGAAATTGGACGAATTCATGCCATTGTAATGGACCAAACGCTGAAAAGTAAGCCAGACTTGAAACGAACCATTCCCGATCGGTCGCTCTAACTGCAGGGCTTAGCGCGGCCAGCTCATCCCTTTGACCGCCCCGCCTCGCTCTCATGACGCGAAACGCCAGTCCAGCTCTGAAACCAGCGACGACATTCGGCGTCTTGACACAGTTTTATGCAGCAATCTCCACGCTGTTACAGTCGCGTTCATTCTTGGCCACGACTTGCGCGTCATCGCCCGGAGATCCTACACTGCCTCGCGCGTGACTGCCATGCCCCTGCTCGTGTGCTCTCGAGAGGTCAAACCAACCCAGTCTCTGTCACACATCAGGACCGAGACTAATGCTTCTAGTGTTATGTTTCCGTAGGGAATGTAGAAGCCCATGAAACATGACGGCGCATCTTAAGGAAGGTAGGTTCCCTCGTTCTGCGACTTGTGTCATCTGCGCCACTTGCTCAACGGTCCCATTATCAAGCTGGTCTTGTATCTTGCCCGACTTTCCACAATGTCTTCCTCTACCACAGCGCCGTTGCCATCATACCCTGGGACTATACTGCCGATACACGGTCACCCAGCCTGGAAACATTTGTCAGGCACAACGATGGACAAGGCAATCCTCAAGGAGCCGGTCATTCAACCCAAAGAACCCACTGTTGCCCCGAAACCCACAGGAGTCAACAATTTGATCGCAAAGACCTCAGTCGTTACGGATGTAGCTACTAAGGAAGAAGTCGTATACCTACCCCGGGCCAACACTACATTGAACAGATTCTCCGACATTACCACTACCACAAAACGGGCTTCCTTTGCGTCCACCACAAAGTCGGAACTCAAACAGTCAAACCAGCAGATGTTCGAAATGATTCAGAACCTGCAGAGCGAATTCGCTGCCCATCGCGCGATCCTGCTCGACATCCAATCACGACTCTCGTTTCTCGAACAGGACGCTCCGACTATGGTGGAGTCATGCGCCCCCGAGATACTGTCGCCGGTAAAAAACGAACTGAAGGCCCCAAACAGACCGCCTCCTCCACCGCCGCCACGCCCTAGCTCGCTCATTGCACCTGGACTCGAACGCCAAAGTTGGTGGCAGGCTTGCCAAAACTTTGCCGAGAACTGTGACACGCCGTTCAACGCGCAAGAATTCTTGAATACACCCAGCCGCTTCGAAGACTTCGACTTCCACTTTGGCGGCCTTGCCACAGACGGCGGACTTGTAGAATTGGAAGCCCCAGCTGAGATTTCTATCGAGGATGTTCCTGCGTTGTCCCCAGAGTCGTCATCACACGATTCCGAAGCCGAGGACATCGAAACCGCGGAACCTCTCACCCTCTCGCCCCAGCCAGCACGCCAGTCATCTGAGGAGTCAGAGTCTAGGTCTCCAAGCATCTTCTCTGAGGGAGAGCCCCGCACATCTGGTCTGACCATGGATCACTGTGAAGAGATTGACAACATCGTTGAACAGATTGTAGAGTTCAGGAAGCCTGCTGCACTACCTCCCCTGCTGCTTCACCCTCCGCCGAGTGGCCGGACTGCCTCTATCATGAGCATTGAAGAGATCACAGCACTCCCCGATCTGCCTCCTATCGTCGAAGTCAGCAGCAACCCTCAACGCCACCACAAGGGAATCCGCAGCATCTCGTCCAAGTGGGCGTCTTTGAAGGGGAGGTCTGCTGAGACCAGCTACTACAGAAACGGCATCTTCAGTATGCGATAAGTGGCGCTTCTGTGCGAACCTTACGACCAAAGACTTCCACAACTTTTTGTTTTCATTTATGAGTTGCCCGCGTTGCTCAGATTTTCAGCCACGTTCGTCTTGTTTCATTCTTGTACCGCCTTTCGTCAGCTACCAATAGCGATATACCCGATCTTCAAATTAGACAAGTTTTCTGTGCGCCTCCTTTGTCCAGCAAACTTTCTCGATCTACGTGCTACATACGCTATGACTGGAACATAACTATGAATGATGCCGACTGAATTCTCCCACATCCCAAAGTCTGAGGCGGTCAAGACATGACCCCTCATGTAGGCTTCGGCCCTTCTCTCTGGCCAGCCCTACATAATGCAGTCGCGCAAAGCAATCTAACTTCGAAAAACATGATGTCAATGAGGTCTGTGAACTTGGTGTTGATGTCTGAAATGTACTTACGGGTTAAGAGTACTTACCAGCTGTGGCTCGCGTCGAGGTGTTTGCCTGTAGCACTTTTGCGATACTGACTTGGTCCCGAGTATCGACCGGTCAGTACGTATGTCTGAGCTATATACCTGTGTAACTAAGCTCCCTGGATTGATGGAGTCAAGATGAATTCTCTCAAGATGACATGAGGTCCACACCGGGGTTTCGCTTGCGTTCCGCTTCTCGATCTGCAATTCAGATCATCTTTGGGAGGCTGGGCATCACCAAAAATCAGCGAATTGACCATGGTCGGGCTTCACGATCTAACAATCGGGCAGGTCTCAGGTATGGTCAATGCCGCTGTGTTCATAGGTATGTCTATTTCACGTCTCTTGCAACAGAGCTGCTGACTACTAAAGTACAGTTTATTATCACTTTATCCCTTCCAGTCATATTGCTCGGGCTGCTTCAAAGGAAGTCGGCTGTAGTCACACAAACTGCCGTCTCATGGCGGGTCCTGTCGAACGAAGGTAGTTTCGCCCACTGACGACGACAGGTCGGTGGTCAGTCGCTTTATACACTCGTCTTTATGGCCAACATTTCTTCGCACGGACTCTGCTGCAACTCTCGAGGCTCACAGAATGGCGCTATTCATGTCAAGTTTTCATACTTTCATGTTGATATTGATTGCAGTGGCGGCAATTGTCACACCTTTGGGGCTCTACGAAGGGGTGGTCGGTCAGACAGTCTTCGACTATCGTGTTCCATTATCTCGAGGACCGTTTCACATTCGGATTTGGCACACCTCCTCGTACAGTAGCTTCTGGTACTTGGAGCAGAATCTGCGGAGTCTTTGTCACATGCCCAAATTCCCTTGTTAACGTCACAAAACACTACACCGCTGGGGATGAGCTAAAAGACGATCCTTCGTATGGCCCAAGACTCCATCCAGGCGTGGTCGACCTATTCCAGAGCGGCTTGGTAAGCTTTGCACCATCGGTGTCAAGTGCTTTCGATATTCAATATCGATCGTATGTGCAAAGTAAGTCAGACGAAAATTCGGGAGAAGGTCTTATCGACAACACGACAAATCCTTGAACGATTGGTGCTTACCAGCCACTATCAACTCTGATCTTGAGTGACTCTTACATCGCAGTCGAAGGTCTCATCGTAGACATGAAAAATGGAGGCTTGGGCTTTCGCAAACATACGGCACCTCCATTCCGCAAGCACGGTAGTAGCTGGTCTGAAGACCTGCTTTTTGTGGAATCAGAGGCTGTATGCGTTGACACGAACCTCACACTCGACTTCCAAATAAAAGAGACCATGAGCGCCGCTGTCACTGATATGATCAAGCTGCGCCTTACCGATCGGGGAGGGTTTGTCAATCTTACTCTTCAACACCCAACGTGGAATCCAAAAGACACCCAGCAAGATCCAGAGCTCTGGATACGAGCTTATAGGGCCGCATAGCTAGACAATGCTCTATCCATTGCTTTCATGAATGTGAGCAATGTCGGCAATGTTACCTCTGGTTTGGCAGGCTCATTGTATCTGAATTCAGCTTTGAACCAGACATTCCCTCTTTCCTACTCGAATGGTGAGTAGGCCAACCCGACACTGACAATTTATCCGAATGCATTTCAAATCGACACAAAATTCGGAACGTACCTCGAAGATACTGACTCAGGGCGCTCGAACTTTTCTTCTATGGGATTTTCTCCACTATACGCCAACGCGTTTGGTATCCAGAATAAATGTCCATACAACAACCGTAGCTGCACCGATTTCGAGCTGGCAGGTGAGTACAGCAGCGAGATATTTTGGTTTGGACTCTGCTTACATAACATTAGCTTCGGCTTGTCAGGGTGTAGGCGGCGCTGATTTTGGGAACATCACAAATGTGGCCAGTAAGTGTGGCCTCATCTATGGAACCCCCAGACGACAGGATGGTCGCGCGTCTCTGCTCTTCGATCCCGGTTCGGAATGGACTTTGCCAATGTACTCGTGTACATCAGTCACGAAAGCATCGATCAAGACTGTATCTTTCCTCTTCAACGGCACAGACGAGCCTGACCTCTCTGGACTAAAAGACGTCACTATTAAAGCCAAAATGTATGGAAAGAACGAATCAAAACCTCTGTGGGCGGTCGAGAATGGCCATATGAGCCTATTCTATGGAAATCCGCTTTGGGGCCTTGTATCTCAAGACGCCTCCGAGATGCCCAACATTTCTACCTTGCGCCGCGAATATCTTTATCTGCCAAGCTCTGGTATACATGAGGCACTCTCATTCACAGATAATCTCCCGGGAGCCGATTTTGCTAGTAAGGCACTGGCCGCAACGTACGATGTCACATCTCGCTCATCTAATACCCATGCAGACTACTCGGGTAGAGCTGATCTCGCCATGTTCAGGCTTTGGCAAGAGTACTCTCATACAGCTTCGACCTCGGCGAAAATCTTGAACTTGATCTGGACGGACATTGCAGCCAGTCTAGTGATGGGGACTCGTGGATTGGAGCCCGCCGAGACATCGAAACATAAACGTGGAGACGCAGACGCATCTTACCAAAGGCTTCCAAAAGTCACGAGCTACTTTCGACGCGTCAATTATAGATATGTTTACGCTATTCCTGCGTTCTTGGTGTTGTTCTTGACAGTGGCCTGTCTGCTGGCAACTGCACGCTTCTCGATCTTTGGACATGCCAAGCCTTCAACGATGCGCAAGTTCCTAGAGCACACGTCGGCTGGAAGACTTCTGGCTGCAAGAGAGATGCGGGAACGATCAGAAGACATCAGCTATAGTGCGACCAACGGGAGTGAACATTCAAAGAAGGATGTGTTTATCGGATGTAATGAGCCTACGAAGGGATGGGTGACGAATGCTGGAGCAGAAGAGTTCGCACTTGAGCCAGATGGATGGTCAAGAGAAAGGCAACTGCTTGAGTTGGGACATGCTGTTGTGGCCAATCACGCAAGCTATCCGCTTGTACCTAGCAGACGTACCTGGTGAAGTCGTGGTCGAGGGATAGTCGCAAATGCGAGCAGTACAAATCACAGGCACTGCAAGTAGTGTGCCACGAACGATTCAACTTGCGCGCTTGAGCATAATAATTCAGTCTCACATTGACGGAAAGTAACGTCGTAAGAACTTCAAAATTTGGGTGGTTCTGGAAGGTCCATTTCAAGGAACAGTAAACAAACCTGAAGAACAAGGAAAGAGCGCCGCAGCCAACCACCTACCTTTCGGTCGCCTCAAACGCTTGATCTATATCACTACAATACCTGATGCGGTAGATCTCCAGCATTCAGAAATATTCACTCAGTTACGCAATGCAGAAATGCGATATCGCCCCTGCGCAACCTCCACTGTGCACCACGATCCACTCTCTGCCGTCCGTGGACATCTACAAGCCAGAAAATATCAAACGTGAGCCACCTCAATCACCAAATGCGCAACGAACTTCACTTGTTGAAACTAATGGTGTTCCGATACCGTCCAACCGAGCAGGAGATAGCGCATTAAACGGAATGGCCGTTACTGACGAAATCGCGCTTTTCTTTGCCGCTCAGGGAATCAGGAGTTCTTCAAATCAGCTTATTGCTACTCCATCATTTGGGCATCCTCAGGAACTGTATCCTCGGTACGACACTGGCAGCGCTCAACAGACAACAAAGACTATTCGGTCAATTCCAGGACCCTTGCCTACCGGCGGAACAACTGTGAACTCTTGGGAACAGCTCAATTCAGATGCTTCAGCACTGCAAAGTCAGATAGTTCAAAAGCAAAGCCGTCTCCCCCCCAACTCGGTCGCTCGTAAAGCGCCTCGGAAACGGACTGTCGTATCGACTTCCACAGTTCTACACACACCTAGAGTTACAGGACCCAGGTCTGAGAACGCGAAAGGGCGACGGAGGCATATTGAATCGAATGATGTTTCCGCTTTGAAGAAGAGTGTGGCCTCAAAATCTACAAGAGAAAGCAGCGCAGAACTAAAGTCACCTAGTTCAAGCTCTTCTATTTCAACAGATCTCAAGACAGTGTTCGAGGATACAACAAGCCAAAGTCCGGCAAAACCAAGTCTATATTCAGACTCTGAAAAGAGTGGCAATATCAGGAAAACATCGAATACAACTGGTTCTACCGAGCTGAACAGTAAGCGGCGAATGACTCGAAGGATTGCACCACTGGCTCAAACCCAACCGCGCTTCCAATATCGTTTGAACCCTGAGATGGAAGGTGTAAAGCGTGCCCTTGGCGAGCAGAACTGGACCGAGTACCTCATTCTGACAGAGAGACTTATGCGCGGGGAGACGACAACAAAGCAATTTGAGATCCAAGAAAGGAGGATATTCCAGGTTCCCAATGTGGGCGTTCATAGGAAGGTCAGAGACTTGGTACTACAGCAGCTTGCGCACTGGAAGTAGTGGAGTGGGAAATCGTGATCAGTCGTTTTTTCGAATCATATTACTACAACGCTGATGGCATGAATTCATTGTAATTGTTGGTATCGTCTAGTACGCATTGAATTGCTACGTGATGCTGCGGAGATGCTGGGACTATCCGGCTACATCCGCATTGTGACCTTGCTTACGCCAAAACATTCTTTCCTTGTAACAGAAAATCGAGTATGACAACCTCAAGCATGCATGGAAAAGTCCTACCGTACAACCCAAAACGAGAAGAGAAAGACTCAAAGAAAAAAGATTTCAAACAGATAGAAAAGAAACAGAATTTATCAATCATATAGAAATAAATCATATGAAAATAAACCTAGCAGACAGACAAGTCCCCCCACCCCATCCCATTACAAGATAAGAAACCCCACATTCTCCCACCACCACAAGTCCAAAAACAATTCAAAACCTCGTAATACCTCTTCAACACGCACAATCCCCCTCCCACCTTGTCCTGCACATTGTGCACCTTACCGCAACTGCCATATCCATCTGCGCGCAGCTCGCGCGCCACGCGTCCATGCAGACCGTGTGCACGCTCTGGCCGCAACCGGCTTTGCACCACTCTGTGTCTGTGTCGGCGCTGGAAGAGGAGCTATAAGATGAGGAGGGCGATGAGGCGGTCATTGGTTCGTAGCAGATGGGGCAGCTGGAGGTGGAGTCCAGGGGCAGGCGGCGCACGTGGGGGAGCGTGCAGGGAGGGGTTGTGGGGATGCTGGGTTGGGCCTGCTGTGTGGGCAAGGATGGGCTGGATGGGTTGGGGGTGTGGGGTCTGCGAGATGAGGGAGTTGGTGGTGTGGTTGTGTGTTGTGTGTGCTGGTGGCGTTCTGTGGGTGCGGATGAAGCGGTACTGGAGGTCGAGGATGGGACAGAGGCGGTGGAACGTCGCGATGATGTGCTTCGCGCGGGCGAAGAGGAGCGTGTAGAGGGAGTTGAGGAGTTGATGCGTGCGGGAGAGGCGGTCAATGAAGTTGTCGGCGTCGGGAGATACATGGATGAGATGTCTGTTGTTGATACACGGTCCAGCGGACGAATGGGCTCTATGCGCGGGGCATGGGGTGACTCCATGTGCTCGATGCGGCGCAGGGTTTCTTCGATGGTGGCCTGCATAGCTGCGATGCTGAGGCGGAGACAGTCTACCTCGGTCTGTGCGAGCATCGGGGCAGGCATTGCAGGCGACGAGGATCTTGTTGTGCGCCGGGTGGGAGTGGAAAACGACGAGGTCGCGAAGGACTCCGTGGTGCTGCCTGAACGTAGGAGGGGTCGTTGCCATCTGGCTTGCTCTTGAGCAATTCGAGCAACCGTGCTGATGCTTATTGTCCACTTCTCGACCATGCTGTTCACCTGGTTTTCGCGATGGCGAGCTTGCAGGCAAAGCCCGTGACGGGCCAGTTCGCGGAGCTCAGGCTGCAGCTCGTCTGCGTCTAGTGGCTGCGACGAGATTTCGCTTAGAATGTCATGGAAGATGGATTTATCGCGGTGGTTGACAGGCTGCAGACACTTGCGGTCTTTCGTGTGCGCCCATCCTACGCACCGGTTGTCATGCTCAAGATCGAGGACTTGGTACGGGTCCCACTGGTGATCTAGTGTGGAGGTAGAGTGCTGGGTGAGAGAACGAGAAGAGATAGAAGTCATGGTGGGCAAAGTGAGAGATGTCCGTGGTGTTTGCTTCGCATGCAAGGCTGCTCAAGATATACATCTTGCTTGTACATTCATCCACCTTTCACCCCACGCGATGCCAGCCAGCTGAGCCAAAGCCAAGGTCCCGAATGAACCAGATTTTGATGCACAGAGGCTGAGTACGAGCCTATGTGCCAGCCTCAGGACATACACTGTCATTGGATTACTTCAGAAATGTACAGAAATAGGCTCACGGCAGCTTGTATTCGCTCCTGCCTACCCGCGCCATCACGAGCAATACTTTACAGCATTAAAATTCATGCCGTAGCTGCAAGTTGCGAGGCTGATGCGGCACGGTCGAGCAATCACGAGGGGCTCATGACGCCTTCGTCGCCTGCAGGAGCGGTGTTCATACTCCAGATGTTTCGTGGTGCCGCTGGAGACGGCCCGAGCAGTGCCGTGCCGCAAGCCGCAGCGCAAGTCGTACATGGGCGCTAAAACGAGGCTGTGATTGCGCGAACAAGAGTATGGATGATGTTTGCCTGAGGAGACATCGGCGCAATGGTACTGCAGCTACAGCGTGCGTGTGGTGGGGTTCAACAGAAGAAGGGAAGCAGGGCAGCAAACAGGCATTGAGAGGGGCGCAGCATGGGACTGAGAAGACTAGGGTGGACGAGCGAGAAGTGTGCTGTGAGTGCGCAGACTATGAGAAGAGAAGAGAGAGAATCCATTTAATCAATGGAGAGCCTGACATTTAATAATATGATGAATTTTGGCTGCCGTGGTTGAAGGGAATGGCTTTGCAGGGTGTTCTGAGGAACGATAAACTGAGGCGGCCCAGCTTGATTTTAGCGCCTTGCCAGTACCTTTAAGATTGCAAGAGACGCCAGAAATCTATTGGCTGATTTAGAAGTGATGTTCGAATGTTTTTTTAATGATAATGACGATGTCGATACTGATGATCCTGCCAGTGTTGCGTTATGGGTGATGAATGAGGTTTAAACAGGGGCGATAAGGAGTGGAGAGGCAATGTGACGCCACTACCGCTAATCGAAGCTCATAGCTCCACCAGCTGTCCGGCGGACATAAGCTGTCAAGAACGCCCACCTGTCTCTTCCTTCTCCAGACACGCGTGGAGAGGGTGCTGCAGACCCTTTGTTACCGTACATGACCTTTGAGGCAGGCAATGAGAAGCCCACTGGCGCCATGGCCAACGAGCAGACGCCGCTGATTCAGACGGTCGAGGTGCGGCCCTACGTGCGCGACCGCTATCCCCACCACCGCCTGCGCTTCTGGTGCACGTCGGTGCTTTCTGCGCTGGTGCTGGCCGGGGGCGTTGCCGCCGTCCTGCTCTTCAGTTTTGACTGGCAGGCCAACGATCAGCTGCCCGCCGCATCTGACCGTGCGCATTCGCAGGAGATCGTGGAGGCGTGGTCCCGCCGCCGCGCAAGCTTAGACTACGAGGACCTGCAGGCAATCCTGCTTGAGACGCCCGACGCAGCCAAGGCGCGCGAATGGAGCGAATACTACACCAGCGGCCCTCACCTTGCGGGAAAGAACCTGACCCAGGCGCTGTGGACGAAGCAGCGATGGCAGGAGTTTGGCATCGAGAGCACCATTGTCGACTACGACGTCTATATCAACTACCCCAAGGGCCACCGCTTGGCGCTGCTCAACAAAGATAAAGTCGAGTTTGAGGCTCGATTGGAGGAGAATGTCCTCAAAGAAGACAAGGCCAGCCAGTCTGCAGACCGGGTACCTACCTTCCATGGCTATAGCGCCTCGGGCAACGTCACTGGCGGCTATGTGTTTGTCAACTATGGCACGTACCAGGACTTTGAGGATCTGAAAGCTGCAAAGATCGACCTCAAGGGAAGGATTGCGTTGGCCAAATATGGCGGCGTCTTCCGAGGACTCAAAGTCAAGCGGGCGCAGGAGTTTGGCATGATTGGTGTTGTCATGTACAGTGACCCTGGCGATGATGGCGAGGTCACTGAGAAGAATGGCAACAAGACGTACCCAGATGGCCCGGCGAGAGAACCCAGCAGCGTGCAGAGAGGGAGCGTCCAGTTCTTGAGTGAGTCAATCAGCGCCGTACAAAGCCTATACTAACAACTTCTAGGCTTCGCTCCTGGCGACCCAACGACTCCTGGCTACCCCTCCAAGCCAGGCGTTCCACGACTGCCCGTAGATCACGCCATTCCCTCCATTCCCTCTATACCCATCTCCTACGAAGATGCGCTTCCGCTGCTCAAGTCCCTGAACGGCCACGGACCCAAGGCATCATCCTTCAGCAAGTCTTGGCACGGCGGCGGTCTTGACTACAAGGGTGTCGAGTACAACATCGGCCCATCCCCTGAAGGTCTGACCCTCAACCTCGTCAACGAACAAGAGTATGTCACAACTCCTCTCTGGAACGTCATCGGTGTTATCAACGGCACCATTCCGGATGAAGTCATCGTGCTGGGTAACCACCGTGATGCCTGGATTGCTGGCGGTGCAGGAGATCCCAACAGTGGATCAGCCGCATTCAATGAGGTCATTCGCAGCTTCGGTATTGCACTCCAAGCAGGCTGGAAGCCCCTTCGCACCATCGTGTTTGCCAGCTGGGACGGCGAGGAGTACGGACTCGTTGGTAGCACAGAGTGGGTTGAAGAATATCTTCCCTGGCTTTCGGCCTCCGCTGTAGCCTACCTGAACGTTGACGTCGGCGCCCGTGGTCCCTCCTATAAGCTCTCGGCTGCTCCACTCCTCAGCAAAGCAGTCAAAGACATTCTGCCGCTGGTCAAATCTCCCAACCAGACCGTTGCTGGCCAATCCGTCTTTGACACCTGGGACAAGCATATCTCCACCATGGGCTCCGGGTCAGATTTTACTGCTTTCCAGGACTTTGCTGGCATTCCTTCCATCGACATGGGTTTCGGTGAAGGGCCCAAAGACCCCGTTTACCACTACCACAGCAACTACGACTCCTTTGACTGGATGAATCGCTTTGGAGACCCTGGCTTCCACTACCACGCGACCATCGCACGCGTTTGGGCGCTCGTCGCCGCAAATCTCGTCGAGACACCCGTCCTGCAGCTCAGTGCCTCCGACTACGCGACCGGTCTGACCGCCTACATCGAATCGGTCAAGGCCAAAGCGGCAAACTCCCCCTTCGCCGCTGACGAGACAACATTTGCACCCCTTGATCACGCAGCATCTCACTTCTCCTTCGCAGCCGCAATCCACGATGGCATCGCCGCCCAGCTTCTCGACGACTACTACAACGCCGACATTCCCTGGTGGAAGCCCTGGCTACGCGTCAAGCTGTTCCTGGCCATCCGCGCGGCAAACACAAAGTACAAGCTCTTAGAGCGACAGTTCTTGCACCCTGAGGGCCTGGATGAGCGGCCGTGGTTCAAGCACGTTGTGTTTGCGCCGGGCAAGTGGACAGGATATGCGGGCGCAACGTTCCCGGGGATCGTAGAGGGAGTTGATGAGAAGGACGAGGAAAAGATAGGCAGGTGGGTGGGAATCGCAGCGAGGATCATTGATCGCGCGGCGGACTTTTTGGAGAAGGAGTAACGTGGGATGCCGTATGTGTGTTGGAGTCCTTTGACGTGTTGTTGGAGAATGAGCACGGTATGCTTGGATACATACATTACACGGCATAGCCCATGAAATTGGGCAACCAAAATGTGAAAGCAATCTTAAAATTCCCCTTCCACGTTATCTACAGTCTATGGTGTTCCATCCCTTTTGTCCAGCAAACATTACCCAAGCGCCCGCAAACCCCAGCTTATCCCACCGCCTCAATGATCAACGCACTACATGTATACCCCTCCATCCCATCATCCCATCGATCTCCTTCCCTCATCCTCACTTTCATCACCAACCCGAGACTATCGGTCTCGACGCGGCCATCCAGCCTCGCAGGCAGGCAGCAGGGATTGCCTCCGTCCTCCCGTACAGGCTCCTCAAAGACCCAGTCCGCAACCCAAAGGCGCCATCAGTACGGAGATGTGTGAGCACGCGACTATAATTCGATCACGTAGTGCCTTGGGTTCAAGCTGGTTGAGACCGCATGTGCAGGACGAGAACAGGCTTAATATGGTTCTGGTGCATGGAGTTCTGGCTCGCTGGGGATGACAATGAGAATGGATGGAGCGACGGACGGCGTTGAGAAAGTGCGTGTCTTCGTGTCCTGCGATTTGGCGGTTCGGTAAGAGGGTGTGCGGAGGGTGGTGGGGTGCTGCTGGGGCTTGTGTAAAGTGAGGAAGCCGGTGGGTAGGGGGATGAAGGAAGCCGATAGATCTGTCCACGGCGATTCAAAGAAGAAGTAATGTAGTGATACTCAGTAACCATGATTTGGAACATGTTGACTCAAGATTGCGCACCTACAGTGTGTTCAATGGTGTGTGGGGGCTAGACTGCTTTGGGCACGGGTGGGGGAGAACTGTTCACCTGTGACGGTTTTTGAGGCTTTCTCCCGAGAAGACTGGAGGCACCGACGTGGATTCTGAAGATGAGTATACAGTGTTGAACTTGTAGTGGAGACAATGCAATAGCGCTAGGCGTGCTATTTTGCTACTGTGGTGGCGATGAAGTGCAGACCCTGAAGTGGCATCAATTGCACATTGGGGGCTTCTGCCCTTGAACACTACGATGAAATCACCGCTATAGCTCTCTCAGCTCCATACAGCTGCCATGAAGAGCGAGCCACTGATATCAAAGAGCCTCAAGCTGGCCAGTGACGCACTGCGTGTCCAGAGGCGCACCTCCCAGTGCCTCCAGCTCCTCATCATGAGTACCTTGCATGACCATGAAGACGAATTCACTGCTTGATTCAGTTGGCTTTGCCGTCGCTTTCTGAGGTGACGGTGAGTGGCTCTGGACGGTGACCATAAATAGTACTCCCCCGGGCGAGCTTTTGTCTTGCCAGCTCCAACACCACCACCACACACACCACCAACCCAACTCCTCGCCGCCGTGCAAGCAGCAGCAGTAACCACAGCAGCAACAGCAGCAACAGCACCACCACCACCAATAACACCAACACCGTAAGTGCTGTCTTCCCCCACCAATGCTCAGTACCAGGTAGAAGCTGGCCGTGGACGCATTGTATCCAACTTGCGCTCGTCTTTTGCGCTTTCAGAAACCGATTACTGATTCGTATATCTTGTAGCACACCAAACCGCAACCATGGGCGCCGTCCTCTCCGCCATCGACCCCAACGTCCCCGCCGACGCCACCGTCGACGTCCGCCTCACCATCGAGGGGGTTCCCTGGCCTGCCTCCATCCCCTTCCGCCCCTCGATGTACCTCCGCATAGAGGCGGAGGACGTCAAGTTCGAGGCAAGTCTCCACGTATACCTTCACCATCTCCACATGTGCTAACTTCCTCCAGCTTCTCCGTGCGCTGCAGTACCAGACCACGCTCTGGCGCACGTTCCCGCCCCCAAACGTCCCCCAGGAGGTCGCCGCCGAGATGGCGCTGATGAATTTCCGCATCAGAGCCTTCCGGCGTCAATACCACGCGCTCAAGAAGCGCTACCACCGCCAGACAGGGCGTGATCTCTCGTGGGCTTGTAAGTAGTGATCTTGTGGTTGATTTGATGGGTAGATATGAGCATGAGCTGAGTCTGAGACAGCATGAAGACCTCCCTGCCGCCGCAGACGACGACGATGATGATGATGACGATGTGGTGGTGACGAGGAGGAGGACGAGGAGGACGAGGAGGAAGAAGAAGAAGAAGAAGAAGAAGAAGAAGAAGAAGAAGGCGACGACGACGACGACAACAAGTTCTCTTGTTATTTTAGTTGTATGATAATTCACATCGTCTGCCTCCCCACCAATGTGTATTCTCTGCTCAAGTGACCTGTGAATTGTTGTGAATCTCCACGTGTCCTTCTCTGGAAATGAGCAATCATGCCAGAAACAAGAACTTTCTGAGCAGATGTATTTTTGAATAAGGCAAACTGCATACTTCGCACATGCGTTGCGACACAGAGGAAAACGTCGATCGAGGACGGACCTCCACGTTGATGGCATCGACATTCAAGAAGCGCAGCACGGAAGACGAAGTAAGAAGTGCAGAGTAATCACGACGGTTTGGGAAGAGACACGTTTTCAGTAAAGTTTCCAACACCATTGTATTACCCCACCGATATACGATTCGCGAATGCCTTCGCCCACATAAAAAAAGCTATAAGTCCACCCGCCTCGCCTCCATAGACACCCGACACGAACAAGTCCGCAATAACATAAAGCCGCCTGGCACATCATCCTCCGACTCGAGAAGTCGTCCTGTAGTAGTTAGACATATTGTATGATGGCAGCGCATGAATCGTCCTTGCTTTACACATATCCATTGAAGTGATAGATTTTCTGTCACTCAGTGACTGACCACGACCCGCCAGCGACCACGAACTGAAGGAGCTACCTTCAGCGTGGCCAGATCAACCTCAAATGCCGTGACAGCCTTCGAAGTGTAGTATTCGTGTATAGTCTTCTGGCGCAGGGGAGGAGGCTGTGTCTGGACTCACAGAATCGAGGGACGAGAGGAGGCTGCGGTAGCGGAGAGGCTGGAGCGGTGATGCGGTCGATCGGTCGTGTATGAAGGTTTCGATCTGTGTTAAAGGGCTGTCAGCGAGGTTCGATGGTATTGGAGTGAAAGTGTGAGCGACCAAGGCGAGCATCTGAGCAGGTCGAGGGGCCTTTACGTTAAAGTACGAAACACATGGGGTGTGTTCATACATGGCGAGAGGCGTGTGGGCCTTTCACCACTCTCGTCAGTTCAGGATGAGAGATGTTCAGATTTACCACGATCGAGCCAAAAGTCATCGTCGTCGGTGCGTGAGTAAGACGAGGGGAGGATCTGAGTGTAGTCAGCTGGCTTCGATAAGAGACGCAAAGAACATGGAAGATTCGGACGCCATATCGGTAGAAAAAAGGTAGTCATCATATCGTAGAAAAGTAGGACAAAGGAGAAAATGGACTTAACGGGAGCGCCGAAAGAGGGCGATGATGGCGGAGAATAGGATTGAATGGATGGGGTATCTGGAGTGTACTCAGAACTGCTAAGATGAAGTGTCGAAACGTTGGGAGGAAAGAAGGATTCGATCAGACAGAAATTTGCCAACAAGCCACTTGCAGACATTCTTGCCAGAGCCGAGGCTCATAGTCTCATGCTGCTTCTCCAAAAGGGATCTAATCATCTCGATGGTTTGAAACCATGTGCAGGGAAGAAGGGGACTACTTAGCTCTGTTATATTCGATGGTCGAGGGCTGGCAATTGATGAGAGATGTGTTCAGTCAAGACAATGCACTTGATGAAGAATGGTAGCCGAGTGGCCAAAGCGAAGGGAGTACCTGGGTAACAAGACGGGTCAGCTTTGCTTTGAACAAGTGTAGTGTTGACAAGATAATGTCAAAAAGATCAAAGGTTCTTTCCAAAATGTTTGTATCGCCACTGTGGTCTCCCTTTGGCCCACAAATATGAGTCTAGGTGCCAGAATCTCCAAAATTGTAGGGTTTTTATCATCTCGAGAATGGGTATGGAGAGGGTAGACTTCCCGGATTGTAGCTCACGGCTGTGTAGCGGATAATGGTGTGGTATGCAGTTGCTCGGGCGACTTTGCGATGGCGTGGTCGACTGGTGCGCAGGAGAACGTTCGTGTAGTCGAATGTGAAGGAGTGTCTGCGTCACAAAAAGGGTCAGCTATGCTCTGAGAAAGTTCCGGTGATCCCAACGAATGGCATAACGATCAGACGTTCTTTTCAAAATAGGGTCAATGACATCGCGTGGCGTTCCTTGAGCTCATGAGTATGAACTAAGGCACTGCGTGTGCTTCCAGGAGTGAGTGTAATCACATCGCTCTACCATAGGACAGCTGCAAAGGGCGGGGAGACTTATCTGGTTATGGTTGAAGTTGTATTGACGGTGTCATCGAAAATAAGGGGTCTGGGTGGAGTCAGCTAGGGTCTGTGAGAGCCTCAAACCGAGATCCAAAAAATCAAGCCCTTCAGATGATTTTTATGGTTTTTCTCATGGGCACGATCGAGTCAGTGGCATCAGGGCTTATACTTGCTTGACTCGGATCGTCAAGGTTCTTTCGACGAAAAGTTGCCAACAGGTGCTGGTGTAGAACGAAGTTTGTTCATCATGGGCGGCGTCGCGACCGACGAGTACAGATACGGGAACGAAGGGCTTACTGGTATCGCGAAGAAGTGAGGATAGCCTTGCGGATGTTATCTACAGCAACCATGTCAGCGTTACCGAACTTACTTTTGTATGCGGTGTGATAGTTCAAGATGGGCTCTGGGTGAGGGTTTGTTTGTCGTCTGTCAGACGCCGATGACTCTCGGCACAATCGCCAAGCCAAGATGAAAGGGAAGTCCGAGTATACTTGCCAGGTCTCATGGTCGATTCCAAGGCTTGAGATTGTCGGAGTTATATGAATTATGCAGATGTCAGCGGTGTCCTATGAGCAAGAGTGTGTATGGAGGAGGAGTTACGTAGATCAGACATGTACAGCCTTGAAATGTCATCGATGGTGAACAGATAATCCCAGATTCCAGAGGAATCACCCTCCGGTTGCAGTGTCATCATAGCAATTGGAGAGCGTAAGAGAAAGCTTACCTGGGCTGATAGGTGCGGATGCTCACATTGTTCGACGCCAGCGGTTGGTTCAATCCACGGCGATGAGAGGAAGACCAAGAGTAGCTACAGAGAGACTCCATGAACGTAGCGAGTTCTCTCTATGACGGTTTGCGTGGTTGACAAGGTAGATGTTCTGCTCGGAATTGAATCAGCGATGTACATTGGAGTGAGCTGGCAAGTTGACGATGCGGTGATCTCAGACTGAAAAACTCTTCAGTGGGATTCAGAGTCTCTAGTTGATATAAGAGAAGAGGGTTACAAAGAAGTCATCATACAATTCGAAGGCCGCAGAGAAGTGTCACCTCCATGCTAACGCCGCACTCGCTGCAAAGCGAGTAACCTTGCGAGAGTGTCGGGGACAATACCAGCACATCGTTGTCGCTTGTGTGAATGGCAGTTCGAAGTTACTCAGAGGAAGGAACCTCTTGGGAGGCAGATCAGGCGAAGATATTTCGTCGCTGAGTCTGAACGCCATGGGCTCCATGAGAGCGGGCTATTGAGGAGAGCGAGAGCCAAGCCAGGCGTTACCTCTGCTTGCTGGTGGTGATTATATGAGACTGTACTTCAAATGAGTTTCTTGTTGATCAGTAGACGCGTTCATTGTGGAAAGACTTATCTTTGCAGACGTGTCGAGTGTTTGTTGAGCTCAGCGGTGTAAGTAGACGGTCTCGAATTAGATAGAGAGTAGATTCTCGTGAAGCAACAGCTGATTCAGCTGGCTGTCAGTGATCTGGAAGCGGAAGCAAAAGTTTATCGAGTGACATGGCGATTTTTGTTGGCTGGTGTTCAGCAGGTCAGCTGGTGGAGCTGGAGAGGGGCGGGGCGTGAGCGTAACAAACAAGCTCGACAAGGCACGGGCTAGCGGCGTTACCACGAGCTGCAGTGACAGTGACAGTGAGTAAAATTGGGCGTCCACGTCATTCCTTCTAGATTCTCTGAGTTTTTACTGCGGGAAGATCAAAATGTCGTACTTAAGGATGACCCGAGTGCGTGATGTGTCTAGTGTGGTGCATCCCGCGGCTTTTGACTCTGTGAATCCTGTGTACATTGCGATCTGACCAGGCGGTCGGATAGACACTAGAAGCCTCAAGACCGCTAAGTAGTAAGGTGTGGACATAGATAAGGGCGTGAGTTCACTACATGTCTGTGTCTTCTCGAAGACGAGACCAGTGAACACGCCTTCAGAGCCCTTCTAGCTTGGAGCACCAGGAACGTGACTCTGGCGCTCGATATTGCGTACCGCAAAGACTACCTTGGCTTCATGTTGAGGGACGTAATGTACGAGAATTGCATGATTTGTTCCGATGGCGAGCAGAGTCTTGAGCCTCCGCTCAACAAGCGCGTTTGCTTTTGCGAGCTTGTAAGTTGCTCTATTCACACCTGTAGAGAGGTTCTGACAAAGCGCAGTATGCAAAGGGCAAGCACATCTTCAAATTCTCACGAGCGACTCCAGCAGAGATATTGACAAACCTCTTTTCTCCATTCTGTATGTAGTCAACGCCGCTTGGGAGAAGCTCGAGATAGAGTAGCTGGGCAGGCTCAACGCACGAGAGTGGAAAAGGAACAGGCCACATCTTCTCTTAAGTACAGGATTGTATAGCATAGTCACCGTCAAAAAAATTACTCTACAGTTCCCGCTTGACTTCTTCTCGTCGCCAGACTGTGAAGCTATGTACATTCGTTATCCACAGCCCAATCCTGACCACTCACTTGCACATTGTATACCAGCAGGGACCGCCAAGGCATACGTACTGCCATCTTGCGATCTTCCCAACAACGCCACTGACGCCATATCTTGCTCCTTCATTCCAAACAGAGGCCCACAACGCAGACAGAGAGCCCCCGATGGCGTGTTAGCCTCATCATGTGACTTTCTCTGCCAAGATGACCCCCTGTCACCAGGTAGGTATATAAACAGGACTTCCCCCGCCTCCCCTTCGTTTCTCTCTATCCCCTCACCCCCCTCGTCCCTAATAAAATTCTTGAGCAGTTTGTTTCTCGACTAGTATGGGGCAATTTTTGGTCTTCCAGTCCTTGGGTCACTGAGTTCGCTCATACTCATCGGCACAGTGTCGCTGGTATTGCACTACCTCCAGTGTACGCGAATCTCTTTCATTGGGTTGTTTGACGTGTCAAACACTTGAGGAAGAAGTCTCTACAATATCTCTCTACGTATCATGGCGCAGTGACTCGTGTACGTGGCAATTATCCATCATATTCACCACTGTGCGTGCAGGGCCCAGACTGCCTGCCTGACGGTGCTTTGGCGAACGGAAATCTCTGATTCACGCAAATTGCTCTTTCTGTGTTGCGAAACAGATTCTGGGTGAATGTCCCGGTGCCAGGCTGTTGCGGGGACCGCGTTGTTTATGTTTTTGGCTCTCAAGCGTGTTTTGAGCTCGCCACCAACACTCTACCACACCCGTCATCGTAAGTCTTACAGTATCACTACTATAGCACTCGCACTGAATTTCGTGATAGCTCATCCAAAAACAATGTTTACTTCCAACACTGCCCCCAACAACCGCTTCGCCGCTCTGGCAACCACCGCGTTGCTGTACGACCTGCTCTTCGAAGAAATTCTCGTAAGTGGCAGGTTCAAGCACCAAAGTATACTACTAACGATTGGAAGCTGCGCCGCGAAGCCGAGCCACTATTTGGCACGGCGCTGTCAGAGGAGGCCCTCAAGCCTCGCCGCCTCGCCATCTTCCTGCTCAAGCAGGAGATCAAGTGGCGCCGTCAGTACGTTCAGCCGTGTCATCTGGCAGCATCACCTTGCAAGTCATACTGACGAAGCACTCAGTCTCGAGAGCCACGACCACCTCCGTGACCACGTCCTTGCTTGGCTGTAGGGATGTGCCATTAACCCATGAAGCTTTCACAGTGCTTTGTATGAATAGACAAATCAAGGAAAACACAATTTGAGTTCACCACAATCGTTTAAAATGCCGTGACCTCGCACTGCAAAGATAGCTTTAGCTTATTTCTCAAATGTTTGATGCGTCAAACATCTCAATGAAAAAGTTTGGTGGGACATGATTCAGAAATTAAGAAACCCGTTAAAAAAGCGAACGTTTTCGAGTGTCCCAACTCCAGAAGAAGCATACGAAACTGGAGGAGAGGGGACGAAGCCAGTCTGAATTATATACCCACCTGGTGCGAAGCGGCTAACTGATCACGGGGCTACCAGGCACAGTGAGCTGTCATCCTGCGAGGGGAGTCGGAACAATGTAGAGGTGGAAGGAATCGAAGCATTACTTGGTGCAGATCGTGCTTGCAATCGCATCACTAGTTCACTAGTTGAGAGTGAGAAAGCACTCATGGCGCGCGGATGTGCTCGCCCAAAGGCAGCCTATGGGCATCCAACACTTCGAAGAATAAATGGAGCCGTCAGCTGTGCGGACATGAAGTGAGCTCTTAGTCTTAGACATGTTTTGTGCGAAGCCAAAATCAGGTTGAAAGCCTGGTTCTGATGGAGACGAGAAGAACAAGGTGCAAGGCAGTTTGGGTTTGTCGCGAATTGCTTAGTGAAAGCGCAACCTCCTTCCGTACTGCAACAGCTCCCAACGCAGTATTCTACACATTCCAACGCCCTCGTTAATATTCTTCCATACCCGTCGTGAACAACTTGTATCTTGTACCCTCTGAGAAATCCAATCACAGCCGAAATCTACCTCCAACATGGATCGCATAGACATCTGCGACGAAGCTTCCAAGCTCACAGACGACATGGTCAACCACTACAACTCCGTAAGCTCGCTTTAAGAATACGACTTTGTGATGAAACTGATCATCTCAAGCTCGAACTCGCCCGTGCCGCCCACGCCGATGTCAAGAAGAAGACCGAGGCCTCGGCTTTCCACAGCATCAACTGGCACGACTTCACAAACAATCCCATCGACGGCGCCGCAGTTCTCGAGCAGCTTACTGTCAGGATCAAGGACGAAGAGACTGCTCTGGAGACCGCCAACAAGGGGCTTGAGGAGGTCCTTGGGTGAGTTCATTACATCGTAGCCACAAGAATATGTGCGCAGATGCGTTGTATCATTTGCTAACAGTTTTAGCCGCATGAACTGGCATGAACAGACTCTTTGGTGGGCCCACTGCCAGCGACTGTTCTCATCGATTGAGCCGCTGCTACCACACGAACCCGTTGCTTCCGGACCCGACATCGAGATGGCCATGAAAGAGATAGTTGCTCGGCAGAATGAAGAGGATGAGAGGTGCAAGCAGCAGGAAGACAAAGATGATATCACGGACGAGACAGAAGACGAGATCACGAAGGAGGCCGAAGATATCATGGGAAAAGAGGCAAATGAGAACGAGAAGGACAACAAAGAGAAGAAGAACGAGGATCAAAAACAAGAAGAAGAAGAAGAGAAGGAAGAGGATGAAGAGGATGAAGAGGAAGAAGAGGAGGAGAAGGAGGAGAAAAAGAATAGTGCCCAACCAGCGATTGAGCTTGCCGCCGTCAAGAAAGAGTAAAAGATGCCAGAAGCATATATTGACACATCATGAGGAGATTGAAAAGAACTTTGCCATTGCACTTGATGGACTTCCATCATTCGCATCCTCCACTAAACTACTTCGGTAATGACATCCTTGATCCCGGAACATAGTATGAACGCCATCCAGAATATAGTATGCCGAAGTTTATTACCAAGTTGGGGAGCCTCTGAGTATATCTCGTCCAACCGTAGGCGCACAGCGAACGCTTTCTCTGCCTATGGCCATGCCTTTCCTGCTCCTCATGTCCACCAGATGCTCGAATGCATCACAAAGTGTGCAGATACCCTCCCAAGCTCTGTATTGAAGTCCATGCGCTGCGAACTTAAACTCTGTGATTTATAGCTCGCGTGGTTGTGGAGTTGAGCCGAAGGAATTGTAAGTTGACGCCGCGCGACCAAGTCAACGTACAAGATCAAAAATCGAAGGTTGCGAGTATGAGGCTTTGACAGTGTCCTACAATACCTGCGATGATGTTCAGCAATAGTTTTTCAGATTTGGTTCGGTGTGCCCACCGTTGTGGTTGTAATGTTTGCTCAAAAGGGACAAACGTGGGTGTGACAGGTAAGCGCGGAGTTGCGCAGCGTTGCGATCTCTTCGCAGCATCACAGAACTTCAATCCAGTTATTGCCATGTGATACATCAGGACCTTCGCCTTCGATAATAGCGTATGACATTCGCTCTGAGAGCGAGAGCGAATTGCGTACGAGTGTAGACCGGTCTGGTGCTGTTGGCATTGGCAAACTTGCGTAGGCGAAACTGGCGAATGGAGAGGAACGCGCTTGCTGGTATGTTTGCTGTAAGCGCCGATAGTAACAGACATGTAGATTGTCTCTGTATGTTCTGTGATGCTGGAATGAGTGAGGGCTCTTGGCACCTGTTGATGTAGAAACAGGTGAGCAGCCGACCCGTCGTCAAGGGGGCCCTCCTCTCGGCTGTACTCCCAAGCTTGATGACAGACGCTATCTTGCGGAACGCACCCCTCACCAACACCAATGCTGCTCGGCACATAGGCGTCTGCGACCACACTGGGTGGATACGAAGGCTGGACCGCGAAGATACCGTCTGCCGCTTGGGAGCCCATTCAAAATGGGTCTCGTCTGCCGTTGCGCAAGTCGAAGCTGGTGCCCAGTGGCCGGCACATGATGATGTCCTTAGGGTCGACACCTGGACGCACGCAAGCGTACGTGCGGTACTCGTTGTAGGGGGAGAGAAGGGGCCAGTCTGCCCCAAACTGGACACCAGTCGGGTCGAAGACCCACCAGCCACGGCCGACCAAACGGACGGCAAAGGCGCAGTGCCGCTTATAAAAGTAAGTGGATGGCAGCAGCTTCATCTCCCGAATCTCTCTGATCGGGCCACCCAGTTCTGAGGTATCTGTCAGTACAACCACTGCCTTGTGTCTTGCAAGGACCAAGACTCACTCTCACACCAACCCTGCTGGAGCATCTCCTCGAGCTCTGTGCCATGCACTACTAGGTTGTTCTCGCACTGACAATGTGCGAGCTGGACTCTGTCCCACCACCAGAACTCGGCATACGACATGCCCGGGAGGGCACCATAATACCGCTCTAGACGGTTCCTGCGGGACTCCAGAAAGATGTCTTGCATGGCACAGCAGCGAGCTGAGAAGTCCATAAGGACAGGGTCAGTCGGCGGGAACTTTCTGCAGTACTCCCCTCCACAGAAGGCCACGACGTTGTCGTGAGGGTGTCTCGCGCCATAGACTGTCGCACAGATGCGGCAGCGAGCGCCGAGCGCAATGTTGGGGAGGGAGTGAGGGGGGGTGTAACGGAGAGAGGGTGATGTCGCCATTGCAAAGAGTGTGTACTGATGGTGGTTTGGTGTTGTACGGCGGCAGCTTCAAGCCTGGGTACAGCTCTGATAGCGCCAAGCCCATGCCAACTTGATCCATGCGGTACATCCCTCTTCACCTGAACACTTGCGTAGGCTGAAGGCATGCATGCCAGCATCTATTTTACCTTGGGACCAGCCTCACCCATGCAATACGACTTTCGAAGCTGCTGGGCAGGTTTGAACGCGCGACTTCTATCCCACGAGACCTACCTTGCGTGTTCTTATAGTCGAGGATTCTACCTCCTTTACACAAGTATGTTTTATGGAAGAACTTTTCACAAATAATTCTCAACTTGCAGATATGAGCTCGCTCAACCTGGCCACACGGTCGTTTGTGACTTGAAGATAGCGGGCACCTCCGAGAGATTCAATGTTTGTCAAGCTTTCAGGTTGACCTCCACGTATCGCAACGGCAGCTCAGTCTACACCTGTCTCGTACTACTTGTAATAGAGCGAATACTCCCAGCATATACCGCGCCTGCGCAGGTCGAGCGATCATCACGACGAAGCCTTCGAGGCCGCAACGAGGTATCATAATGAAGGACGGAAGGAAAGATTCAAAGAAGGAATCAAGGAATCAAGGAACGAAGGAATGATTGAATGAAGGAAAAGAGGACGAGAAGAGAGAGACGAGGGAAAGGCTTGAGGCGGCAGGCTGCAGACGGCGCAAGAGGGAAAGCGTTCACTCAGGATAACTCTCGACGGCGTTGAAAGCGTGCCGCAGCGGGAGAGGTGCTCGAGAATGTTTCTCTGTATATGGGGCAGTGGAGAGATGGAATATGATAGTACGGGCCGTTGAAACGGATGATGGAAGCCGAAGATAAGGCAGATCAAAAGAAAAGGAGAGGGTAAGAAGAGTACTGATAATCATAGAGAGCTGTACAAATGCTCCGAGCGCAGCTTCGCATACTCCAGCACTTCAGTGCCGTTGGGTATAGGTGTTGATGGACCATCGGCTCAGCCCGTGAGCTGCACCTCGACGGCGCATCGGCCAGAAGAAGGGAAACGAAGGTCAATAGAGAATGAAACAGAAACTAGAATGGCGAATGTACGAAAGGAAAACTTGGGGGGTAGGAGTTTGACAAGGTAAGATGACAGGGGTATGGCGACAAAGCAGAAACTGACGAAAGAAAGACAACAGCAGCCTACTATAGCCACGAAAACACATTCTCGTATCACTTCCGCCCTGATCTCGACTCGGCTCGCCTTCGTTACTCTTGGGAGCAAGCTATCCCGTGTGACCAACGTTTACTCAATCTGATCGGACACCGCCCCATTTGGCACGTCTCGCTTCGCCACCCAACGCGATACAACGCAGACATACACGGTGCGGACCCGACGTGGACAGGCCCCTGCCTGACAACCGCATCGCTCCCAGGGCCCGCGCAGGGATAGGAAAGTGCAGCTGCTTCGGCGGCGTCCCCTTAGTGCTGGGGTTGCTAGAAGACCTGGCGTGGTTCTGAACACTTTTCAATCTTCGGAGTGGCGTATGAGCCAAGAGCTTAGTTTTGAGAGTGCACAAGGTGTGACGAAGTCCGCAAAGCTTGAAGGACGTGGTGCAGGCAGGATGAGAAAGGGTAGGCAAAGCGAGAAGGAGGCAGCGAGAGGGCTTTGCTGTGGTATGTGCTGTAGCAGAGATGGAGGTGCTTTATGAATGAACAGGGAGTACACAGCTTGCCATAGGCAGCTGGGAGCTGGGAAGGGGCGACGCGGTATGTGATTATCAAGAGCAGGGATAATAGAGAGACGAAAGAAGAGGTGGGGAAAGGTATGCGTAGGAGGCAGAGGACAGAATCAACGATATTTCAGGGTCGAAGGACGCGCATGATAGGGTTGTGTTTAGGCGGCGTTCTTGAGGAAGGAGCGAAGCCCGCAACTTGCATGATTATGCAGCTAGAGGAACTGGAGAGAGCGGACCACATCCAAACTCATGTCCAGGCAATATCATCACGTATCTGTGCATGTTTGCGTTAGTCACACTCGTTGGTGATTGATCACACTCGTGATGCTTGGTCCACACAGACCGTCTTGACGTCTTCTCTCTCGCCGCAGTACCCTGTCGCATGGGGATCGACAAGTGGCTGGGCAGATAGAATAGCATGCTTTGCGTCGAAAGCAAGGTCATCTGGTCCCTCAAGACAGTCAGTGAGCATATCTCACCTACGCATGCCATGGTCAAGGCATGAGTATCGCCCATGTGTCAGTGCTATCCTGCTCTGATCGTAGACGCCAGACATGAGTTGACAGCCCCGAACATCAGCACCAGGAATGCAATGTCGTGCCATGTTCAGCAGTTTTACTGGCATAGAATCGCACTTGAGACCCCCTTGAATAGGCTTTCAGCACCATGGTATGAATGCGTAGGGACTGCACTGCCTTGCAGCATTGCTCGCATGTTCCAGGAAACCAGTGCCTGCCTGAGCTGCTCATCGTCCTGCTCACGAGAAACAGCTTCTGCTGACTTTCGCCACTTGATTTCAAGGGAGGCCCAAAAGCCCGCTTCGAGGTTGCCGTGGCTTCCAGTGGCTCCGAAAGGCATGCAGCGGGTTGGCCGCAAGAGAGGAGCTCTTGGACGTCCCTCAACTGAACTGAGCGGCTTGATCTGACGGCGGCTACATTCTTGAGGCAATGGTTGCTGCTCCTGCCCAACGCTTATGGGCTGAGATCTAAGAGATCTGGATCAACCGGGCGATTGCAGTTTGCTGCAAGTTTGCTTGCTGGCAACACATCTGCAGCTCTGCAATGTCTTCGCAGGCAGCCTGATCAGCTCCCATTCGAGGGGTTTGGCATTCTCTCACCGTCCACACTTGGGGGCTGGGGGCGGGTTGACGGTCTGTGCCCCACCGCGGCGCAGGTAAGTGAGCTGCCAATCCAGCTCCAAGACTACCACCAGCTTCGCCGCCAACGACCGCACTCATAGCAACAATTTTCTCCTTTCGAACAGACTTTTGAAACTCATATTTCCACTTTCAGAGAAGCAAGTTTTTAGAGACGTAAGTTGAAGCTTTTGCGACAGCTTGAACTCTTCCCTGATCGCCACCGAGCTGTGCAGGCACCAGCATGACAGCTACGCCCTCTTCTCCTGGACGGCAAGCAGGTTGAGAAGATTGCCGCGACGGTTCCATGGCATGTTTGGTGCGCTCAGCCAGGCTCGAAGCTCAATAGGTATGTCGTGGCTCCCCTCATCGCGACTCAGCAGCCCTATCACGCCAAAGGGCGGGTACAGAGCTGCCCTTGCTCGCCACCGAGTCTCATGAGAGTTCTTTGGTAGCTCCAGCATCACGCCGGTCTGCTTATTGGAGTTCCAAGGTTCGGCATTGCTGATGTTTGCTTATCAGCTGATCAGTCGACGGCACCTCGCATCACCGTGCCAGGCTGTTGAGTCGCCGAAGGGGCCTTACGATCCTTCAAGCCCGCTCAAGACGTGGCTCATCTGCTGACAAACTCTGTTACTGGTGCTAGCACTTGATAGAGTTGAATCGTTAGTCCCGCAAGGTACGCCATAGCCCACAAAGACTGATGGAAGCAGATGGCACAGAAGGCGGGTATGGGAAGACAACCATCTCAGAAGCTACAGAAGATGATCGCGACAAGCAAACTATCTTTGTTCAGCCGATTTCTCAACCCACCGAAGGGCGCCATCCGCACCACTTTTATACGGCCACCAGACGTTTGCACACTTGTACGAAGATCTGCCTCGAGCCATGGGCTGTGGTGGAAAGACGCTCACCCCAGGAGCTACACAAGAAGATGATCAATGCCACCTTCGCTCCTTTTGAGGTTATCGGACCAGTCATCGAAGCTCAAATCGCGAATGATAGAGAGCCTGGCCAGATTAAGACGTAGGTCGATATTGTATTTGTAGAGCACATCAACACTAACAAGTTGCTAGCGCCGGCCGTGATAAGAGCAAGGATGACGAGTCTGTGCCAAAGGCTCTGGAGCTGACAGGCATGGAAGCTTCGAGGTGTCCCGTCATCGCACAACTTTAGTGGCGCACGCAGCATCCTTTGTTGATTGATATCGTCGCCTCTGCTCTGACTACATACAGAGCAGAGGTGACGATGACAGATACAGATGCAGCAACTCGCGCGGTAAGCTCTTCATTACACAAGCCATATGGTAGCAAGCAAAGACTGACGACTGTGAGCAGAAGCTTCACCGCTCCGCGGTACGAGAACACTGCAAACACCGCTCAGCCTTTGCACGAGAATTGGAAGAGAACGTCCAGAGTCAGATCCAAAATCACACGCCGCCGAAAAATGTGCCAGACGCTGCGCACTCCTCGAACCCTCATACCGTGACGACCGCGTCAATTGCTCTTAGCAAACCCTTCGAGGGGCTGTAAATATACCAGCGGCCGGTTTGGGCTTCTCTTTCTCGGGTAGCGAGCGTCGATCAAAGTTTGCAAATATGTTTTGGCCATCTCCATAAGCCTTTGGCGTCAAAACCTCTGTCTGACTTTCTTCATGTCTTCGAAACGACCGGAAAATTGTTTTTGTCTTTCGAAAAGACTGCAATTATGGTTCATATCTCTGGCGCAGTCCGCCCTCCGCACAACGGGCGGAGTAGCTGGCCCGCCGCAATAACACACCGCCATGGGGAGCTTCAGCAAAGGATGACGATTAAATGCCCTCTGGGCCTATCGTAGGAACCAATACGGCGCTTGATAAAAGCTACTTCCATCGGAGTTTTGATAAGTCTGCCCACGCCTCGAGAGGGGCGAATGAGACATTCGCAAGGCCGCAAAGTCGTTGGCGTGTCTTCAAGAACGACCGCGAGTTCTGGAGAACATGCTGGTATTGTTTGTGCCTCATGTTTCTGACTGAAATTTAAGCCCTGCCCTTGGGTACTGGTGCGGTAGAACGTCTCATGACACGTAAGGAATATGGCAGGTCTTCGACACCTGCCAATGGGTGCTGCGGCATATCCTTTACACCTTCGACTCTTCATTGGCGAGTTGGCTGATGGAGTTAACGACAATTCGCTTGTGAAGGTGTGCTCCAAGAGCCCTTCTCTGTCAAAAGTTCGCGTCGTGCGTGGTAAGTGCCCCGCAAAGAGCAAGAGCGACGGACAGCTGCTTCAGCACCGCGAAGGAGACGAACGGCAAAAACGTTGGTGGCCACCCTACACTGACCAAGCGAGCGGCCTATGAAGTCACAGCCAACCAAGATGCCAGGCAGCTCCAGTGTAGGGAGGCGATGCGACGGACAAATTCAGCTCTGGCAAGAACTCGAGTCGTAAGAAGGTACTCAAGCTTGCATGTTTGTTCATGAGCAAGAAACTCTGGTTTCTGATGGTCGCCACATCATACCTGTGCTCTTTGCAGTATCATCACACTAGATGTACTCGATCACATCAACCAGGGCGCTTTCAGGATCGGCCGGTCAATGCGCCTGTTTCGTAGACATGGTCTTGCCATGCCAAAGTTGAATTGGGCAGAATTTCAGACTTTGGCTCATCGATAACAGCGAAACGATGCTGACAATGTGTCATGTCAACGAAGAGCTCAGTACAGACAGCTGGTCTCGGGTGCATGACAGCCAATCGATTAGCATTAAAGAGCTGCAGCTCCCATATGCAAAGCAGAGACAGATGGTCCAAGAGCTTGCAGGCGGTAAGGTCAAGTAAGGTTTGGCTTCATCACAACAACATCAGAAACGAGCGTCGACCACATACGCATCGACGAACCTGATGTGGCGGCATCGATGACAGGCCGTGTCGAGAAGTTACGCAGCAAGGAGCTGGCAGCGACTGTGCTTTGTATTGGTATAGTTGTAAGTTTTCCGTCGGAGGTGGTATGAATGACGCGCTGATAAGTCCTCAGGTCTCAATGTCAATATTTGTTGTAAAATGATGTGCCCTTGATTGCATGTGCAGGGCATGGACGCCCATGACATGCAGCATCCAGTAATTTTCGCGACGCTGCTGCCACTCAAAAGATCATGTTGGATGCCTGTCTCACACCTTCTAGCGAAAGTGCGAAGTCGCGAGTATGCACGAGAGTATGACTGACATCTTGAACAGTTGCGACAGCCAGGCGAGGTCGATTTGATGATCTTGCTCCCGCAATAGATGTTGAGACGGCCAACGATCCTGCGACAAACAGAAACACAGGCGCCAGAACGTGCGTGTGGAGCAACGCACCACCCTCGCTGCATAAGAGCAACTTGCCGAAAACAAGATGATCGAAAACCAAAAGCCTGTCTTGAGGCGTCTGAGGAGAACGACTAAGTCTGCGACTGTACCGAAGAACAAAGCTTTGACAGTTCAGTAAAGCGAGTCTGGCACGGTAACATCCTGCAGTGATTCGAGTATCGCATGAATTGTACGTGCGTGGGAAGAGTTACTGGCAAGCATCAGGACTTACTCTTACGCCACATCTCAAGGTCGTCGCTCAGCATCAGCATGGCGAGCAAAGCCCGAGTTGAAAGATCGAGAGTGAAGAGGATTCGGAGTTCGCTACCATTCGTTTGAACTTGGCTGGTTGTAAGAGGGGGACAAGTCGACAAGGACGGCTCGCTATGATCCGTGGGTGCGGGCGAGAGTCTACACGTGGAAGGCGGTGACAGGCTTGTGTGCAGCTGTCGCGCTCAAACTGTTCGCAGGCGAACAACGCGACACCGTTGGGGGAGATCAATGTGTTGCTGATGGACTTGGAGCTGAAGCTGTGCACGAGGTAGGCCTTCTGGGGGTGAGGAGAGAGGCCCGCAGCTGTCAGCACAAGCCCTCCTCGTCGACACGAGGGCTCCCATAGACTGTCTGAAAGTTATGCTGGACCTGGCCATCAACTTACAGAATGTCTCCAGCAACAGTGTGTGGGTTGGTGTGTGAATTGGTGTGAAGGTGGGAGAGGGGTCTGTGGGAACGGCCTGAGGCTGAACACGAAAGCATGTGGTTTCGCGAGACGGCAGTGGCGGGCCTGAGCTCAAGCGCGACGACCACTCACTTTCCCATTCCCCCTCAAACCATGCACCTCCCCGGCGCATAGGCTGTACTTGCCCGACCGAAGCGCTGGCGCTCAGAAGACAGGTGTCCCTGCTGCAAATGGCCGGGAAGGAGTACACAATCGTGGTGCTGTCCTCATCTCCTCCCGTCCCTGTTGCGTTCAATTCTCCCCGCTATGCGGCGCCGACGAGACGCGTCGCAATGCCGCCATCCTCGCCGTTCGCCCTCTCACCGCCCGGCAGTCCGAAGAACCATGCCTCTGGCGCGTTGGCATCAGGCTCTTGGGCTGCACCTATCCCTGAGACGGCTACGAGAGGGTTCGCCACCGTGAGCAGCCTAGTTCACTCAGAGCATTTTGCGCAACAAGCGTACGAAGACTTGGCAGAGGCACAGCCGGCTCGACAGCGGCTGGGGTCACACAAAGATGTGGAAGAAAGCATCACATCGAGGAAGAGAACCACCAAGCGAATTGCGAAGAAGACAGCGCCTGCAGACGGCGAGAAGCCGGTACCCAAGTCAAGGGCCAGGAAGCCGAAGGCAGACAAAGGAATTGAAACTACCAAAACCACCCTCGACCCTGAACTCCGTCTCTCTCGTACGACACGTTCACCATTTTTTGAAACTGCCGAATCTCGCAACTCAATCGACCCTCCTGCCGAATCTGCTGCAGATGCTCCAAAGCTGACGAAATCGGGTAAACCACGAAAGCCGCGCGCGAAGAAGGCGAAGCCCGAGGACGGGTCTACAGAGCCAAAACCGAAAAGAACAAGAGCCACTAAAGCTCAGGTGGTTGCTAAAGCTGGCAAAGCGTCGCGGGAAGCCGCAGATAATGACTTTGCATGCACAGCCATCCACAAGGATCACGTCAATGGCGTGAATGAAGAGTCCTCGTTGATCAACGATCAGCTGCAACAAGGTGCATCCATATGGGATGTGCCACAAAGTCCGCGATCGAACGAGAATGCTAAGAGGAAATGGCGCACAGATATCTTGGAAGCAGGTCTCGACCTCGAGGAAGCTGTTTCGAGAAGACGCAATTGGACACCCACAAGGGATACGGTTGCTGAAAGCCCACCAACAGTTTCACCCGGAAAGGAGAACGAACTCTCGATCCCTGGAGCTGTGACCGGCAATTTCACTCATCTCATTTCCAACTTTACGTACGAATCGCCAACTGGCAAAGCGACAAACGACGCTGCAACTTCCACCATAGCCATTTCAAATGTTACAAAGCGCCGACGAGTGGAGCTGATTGAGCTCCCTGGTGTACAGACGACATCTCGAGCTTCATCTCCGGAAAAAGGCAAAGCGCCTAAAAAGAAGCCACGAACCATTACAGAGCTCGTGACTGGCCAATATGCCCCCAAAGATCCGACTTCTGAGGTCCAACCCGTCACGAGTGACTTTTTTTCACCACGTGTCAGCACCACAAAGGTACCGCTGAACGACCTCGCACAAGCCGACGTCGAAATCACGTTGAAGAAGCCTCCACGCAAGCGCTCCAAGCCGAAGAACGACTCTGAGGCTACGACATCAAAGGTAAAACCACGCACACGGAAGCCATCAACAAAGTCGGCTACAAAGACGAAGCCAGCAGTCGAGAAGCTTTTAAGTCCAGCATCCGCAGTATTGCGCATGAATCGGCAGGACGTTTTGTTTGGCACCTCGAGTCAGCTTGCGCTTGAGGAGTCTCCCACAACTGTGAGACAGATTCAGCGAGCGATCAAGGAGTCCGAACAGGACGAACCTACTACTACCAGCCTTCCCCTTGGAATCCCGCCACGTTGGCCGGGCTTACAACATGTTGAAGGCAAGCGAAACCTATGGCGGGAAAGCACAAGGGACAGCGATGGACTTTTGCTCGAGAATGCAGAGAATGTCTGCATTCCTGCGCCCGACCGCACACAAGATCTGCCCCTGCTAATAGACGTTGCTCGTGGAGAGTCAGACCTGCAGACTGAGTTTGTAGATATTGATGATATCGAGCCCCCAGCACCGATTACTCTCTCCTCAGACTTACCAATCCCGCCAGGATCTCAGATTCAGAAGCATGATGCAGAGATGACGCCAGTGATGCTTGTCTCCGATATATTCGACGATATCGATGACTTCAATAGTGGCCCCCCGCCTTCCAACCAGAATGCTGAAGCTCAAGATAGCTTTGCTGATATCGACGACTTCCAGCTTCCTCCCCGGGGTGTACCGCAAGCAGCGCCGGTGACAGCTGCAGTTAAAGATCTATCTTTAAGCCAAGGTCGACCACGTAAGGTAGAACGTGCGATCTCAGTCGTTTCAGCTCAAGCACCACCGCCTGCGTGCAAGCCATTACCTTCTCAGCAGAGATCAAAGCAACTACTGACAAGTCCGCCCAAGGGCTCAGGACGCTTCGTTGATATTGAAGAGATACTGGATTCGGAAGATGAGGTTTTGGAGGCTTTCTCGCCATTACCACCTCGAGTGCGCAAGCTACAAGACTCGCCACCTCTGCCATTGACCTTCAATCGTGAGCCCTCTGAGAAGGCCGTGAATCAAATAGACAAGTCGGTTATAACCCCCATTAGCCGCGTTCAGATATCTAAGCTGGAGTGGGCTAGCATCAGGCCTTCGATCTGCGCGGGCATTACCGCACACATACGTTCCATACCACCGACTATGGACCCCAAGAAACCAAGTTGGCACGAAAGAATTCTCATGTACGACCCAATAGTGCTCGAAGATCTGACCACATACCTCAATAATAACACCAAGTTGCACACGTACAAGCGAGCTACATTGAAGCAAATCAAGGCTTACAACAGCAACTTGAAGATGCAGGGCAACGCTGTCCTCGAAGTGGAAAGAGATGATCAGGTGCTGGCTATCGAGAAGGAGCTAGAAGTGTACATGGTCAGGGATTGGTGCCAGGAGATGAGCATATGCTGCGTCCATGCGAAAGAGAGTCGAGGTCGAGGCAGCGCGAGGAAAGGATTCTACTAGCATGTGCATGCGCATGGTGGGGAGAAGGAATTTCCAGGGAAGAAGATACCCCATCAAATGCGGAGAAGCTGCATGTCACGACTTCACGAATCAATTGTGATGGTACAAAAACAGGGAACTGCACCTTCATGTAAGCCGCGATCTTGACGTACATGAGACCGAACTCCCCGTACGCGACTCACGTTCAGATGGCCAACAATTCTGGGCAGCGGAGCCTTGTCAACGCAATACCTCAAGGCGTTGTCCGCCTTCGGCTGCACAACAATCGCCTGTGGCATTGTACAAAAACCATGCCAAGTTACAAGTGCAAGTCAACGTGCGTGTCAACAGACCGGCACAACAACTGGCAAGTGGGTCACCTTGTGCCGGCATCACGACTTTGAGCCTCACATGACGATTCGTATGCTACCCTGTCCTGTGCGGATGGGCCGTTCGGCAGTTCTTCTCTCGCAGAATAAATTCCGAATACCCAATCACAAAGTCTCCAACGGGTAAACACCGGAGCGGGAAGGATGCACGCACCCCAGACTTGCCTCCCCACATGGCGATCTCCACAATCTAGCAGCTTGGCGGCATCATCGGCAGTCAAAGATGGGGCCTGGGAACGTGCTGGAGGGTGGAGAAGAAGCTCAATGTTGTATCTTGGCACAGCACCAACTGTAAAAATTTATTGACTAGAACCACTTCAGTGGCTGTATCTCGGAGGTGGCTTGCTGCTAGTCAACGACCATCCGCGCTGTGAGAGCAAAATGAGAAGTACAAATACAGCGGATACCACTGTGCTATGAAGACTTCGCTAGCTACCCTGCGCAACTCATAATCTCAAGATGGGCATCAGAACTCGCAACGACCGTAAAAAGCAGGCCTTCCTCGGCTTCTTCTTTGCCGCTACCACAATGGCCAAGGCCGTGCCTGCTCCCAGGTCCTTCCAGCACACTGCTTTCACATCGCGCAGCGAATCCGAGACTCTACCATACCGTAATGCCTCGCTTTCTGTCGACGAGCGTGTTGAAGATCTTGTCCAGCGCATGACCCTGGAGGAGAAGGCTGGGCAGTTATTCCAGAGCATCTTGAACCTGCCAGCCAATGATAGCAGCGCTTTGTCCAACACCACCATTCTCGCAGTCGAGGGCAACTTTCAGACCCATTTCAACCTTGCTGGCACACTAAACAAGCCACGTGTGGCTGCCCAGTGGTACAACAACCTGCAGCAGGCAGCGTTGAACACGCGACTTGGCATCCCAGTGACCATGTCCTCGGATCCACGCCACTCCTACACAGATGCTCTTGGCTCGCAAATTGTCGCTACTGCTTTCTCTCAGTGGCCCGAGAGCTTGGGCCTTGCGGCTCTGAGGGATGCCGAGACTGTCCGCAAGTTCGCCAACATTGCGCGTCAGGAATACCTTGCCATTGGTCTCCGATCAGCACTGCACCCGCAGATTGACCTCGCGACTGAGCCACGCTGGGCACGCATCGGAGGTACCATGGGCGAGGATGCAAATCTGACTGCTGAGCTTGTCGTTGCTTACATTGAAGGCTTCACTGGCGAGTGCTTTGGCAACGAATCCGTCACGACTGTCACCAAGCACTTCCCCGGCAGTGGACCCGTCCAGGATGGCGAGGACAGCCATTTCACTTACGGCAAGAATGCTACTTACCCCGGCAACATGTTTGAGCACCACCTCATCCCCTTCAAGGCGGCCATCGCTGCTGGTGCTCGCCAGATAATGCCATACTACTCGCGCCCCATTGGCACCAAGTACGAGGAGGTTGCATCCGGCATGAACAAGGGCATTGTTACCGATCTTCTGCGGAACGAGCTCGGTTTCAAGGGCATTGTGGTCACTGACTGGGGTCTCGTCACCGATGCGATCATTCGCGGCCAGGACATGCCTGCCCGTGCTTGGGGCGCCGAGAACCTGACCGAAATCGAGCGCGCTGCGAAGATCATCAACGCCGGCGCCGACCAGTTCGGTGGTGAGCAGCGCTTCGACCTCATCCTCCAGCTCGTCGGCAATGGCACTATCACCGAAGACCGCATCGACGTCTCGGTCCGCCGCCTGCTGCGTGAGAAGTTCGAGCTTGGCCTCTTCGAGAATCCCTTTGTTGACGTGGATGCCGCCGACTCTCTCGTGGGTACCCCCGAATTCGTCGCCGCAGGAAAGGACACCCAGCGAAGGTCCTTCACCCTGCTGACAAACAACGACACCGTGCTGCCTATCAAAGACGCAAAGTCTCTCAAATTCTACACCGAGGGCCTCAACAAGACACTCCTGGTCGAGCGCGATATCACCACCGTTGACTCTCCCGCTGATGCCGACCTTGCTATCGTCCGTCTCCAGGCCCCCTACGAGCCCCGCCCTGGAGGCTTCGAGCGGAACTACCACGCTGGCAGCCTCGAGTACAATGCCACCGAGCGCGCGCGTCAGGCTGCTATCTACACGGCAGTCCCCACCATCGTCGATATTTACCTCGACCGCCCAGCTGCTATCCCTGAGATCGCGGAGCAGGCTAAGGCGTTGCTGGCCAACTACGGTGCTGCAGGTGACGCGCTCCTCGATGTCCTGTTCGGTGTTGACGGATATGCGCCGGAGGGTAAGCTGCCCTTTGATTTGCCTCGCAGCATGGCGGCGGTCGAGGCAAGCAAGGAGGACGTGCCTTTCGATACTGAGAACCCGGTGTTCAGGTTTGGACACGGTCTCAGCTACGAGGATGATTGCATTTGAATAGTTGGATTTTAATGTGTATGAAAATGAGGTCATGATATGATGTAATGGCTGTAGACGAATCAATACCTAATATAAAATGAAGAACAGTTTCTCGTTTGAAACGGGTGACATGAAGTGTAAAAGAGTCAACTTGAACATGGTGTGTAAATATATTGCTTTTGACCGTCCAAACGGGAAAAGTGGTACTGGAGTCAATCGTTCACAGTCCAGGCATGGGTGTCGATGTGAAATCCATCGAGGGAAACCCCACATTCCAATCCATCATCGACCACAGATCATCAAGCGACAAGTCATGATCCCACCCAACGGGCGTCAACGTATCATGAAACGGGTCAAGAACGGGTGTTGTCGTCGAAGGCCCTGTCAGCTGCATTGGAAGATCAGACGAGCTCCCTGGGGTGAATGGCGCTCCTTCTACATCAGCAGCATCGTTAGTGCTGGATAAGGGTCTCCCTGTCAAGACGCGAATCCGCTCAATCATCTGCTCCACGGCGGCACTTGTACTCCGGACTGGCTCGTGGGATCCTAGCTGGCGCAGTAACCTTAGCCCGCTTTGCAAGTTCTCGAAGCAATCTGGTGGTAGCTCTGCACTTTGATGGACGGCAGCGAGAGCGAGGACGAAGCAGGCACTTTCGAGATAGAAACCGTGGCTGTAAAGTCCCTGCGTCTGTTAGCGCATCAAGCTATAAACAGCATAATATTGACGATGGTGCCTACCTCGGTTCCAATCTGCAGTGAGAATAGCGATCCGCACAGTTTGATGATGGCTTGAGCTGAGTGGACAGAGCGTGCAGCAGCGGCGTACACTACTTTCATCTCGACTCCGCCATTGCGTTCGCTGCGAATGTCGCGCACGCCGCGGCGTTTGAGTTCCAGGCAGAGAAGGAGAAATGGTCTGAAAAGTAGTAACCGTGTCACCTCGAACACTACGATATCAGCATTTCGATACAGTACAAGTACGCCTTCACTCACCATATGAAAGAGCGATGTGCCATGACAGTTCCTCGCCCAACAGCGCGTAAACGTGACCGCCAATATCAATCCGAGTGCCTGCTTTGAGCGCGACCACATAATCCCCAAGTTCTTGGTCTACAGCGTCGGCGGCGTTGAGGTCCGCCACAACAGTGTCATCAAGATGGTACAACCGATGGGCAGAGCGAACAATAGTACATAGTCGGACGTAGTAAGCCATATACGATGAGTCTTCGGGTTGCGGAAAGGATAAATCTTCATCGGTAAGGCTGGGATGTTTACCTAGTATGAAGCAGATTAGACTCTCGTAACAGTACAAAGCTCGCATGGTGTGCTCGAGTTCAGTAGTGCCGCCTCGGTGCACTCCGGCAGCAAATGCCTTGCGAATAGCGCCGCCGAGATGCAGGTAGCAGATGTTGGGACTGCCACTCTCGAACTCGAACTGCGCTAGAACCAGAGTTGCTTGCACTGTCTTTGTGTTTATGTCGTACATTATGTTGACCGCCTCCGCACGAGCTTGCGTCAGGAAGAGTTGTCTATACGGCAGGGAAGTGAGCGGGAAAGCACCCAAGCCTAGTGCTGCAATCACCAGGGCTCTATCAGCAGTGCTTAGATTGCTTCCATGACTTGTCTTGTACAGTTTCTCGAAATTAGCGCAGATGCCCTCGAAGTCTAAGAATGGGAACCGAAAACTTGCGGTGACCAAGAAATTCCGCAAAGCAATTTTTGCCGATGAATAGCTTGGGAAGTCGAAGTCGCTCGCATGAACTATGGGATCCGGTAAATGATCAAAGACAATATTCTGGTAATTGTAGCTCCTGATACTTTTGTCCCCGTCATGAATATCGGCCCCTGCAGGGTCAGGATAGATAGCGGGTGCTCCCTGTATTGGCAGGTGAGCATCGAGGTGTTGCAACACAGAGAAAGGAGATGATGCCCCGTAAAATAATTCAGTCTTTCCTCTTGAGGTATCCTGGGTCGCCCGAATATTGTTGAAGATGGCTAGTCGAGGGGGCATTGACCTTGGCAGGCCTGAGGGTCCGTCTTGATGGCCAGTGTCGAGCGCGAGAGCTGCGGCTTGAGGCATGCCATTCGATAGAAAATTAAGGCTTGGTGCCCTTCGTGCGCTTCCTTTCGCCAGAGAGGATCTTCCGCCGCGTTGTCGGATGTAAGACCGATACGAGCACGGACTGTTCCTTTTCGTACACAGATGACATGGCGCTTTGCCATCACATTTTTGCTTTCGGCGTCGACACTCTGAGAAATGTCAACCCATAAGAGCAATTTTCTATCTGTGGCCCAATCCTACCTTCGCACGCCTTTGGGTTTTTCGATATCCTTCCTGGAGCAACTGAGCTACATGTTAGAGAAATTCTAGAAAACCACAAGTTTATGGTATTAGTAGTCAGCTGAACTCACCAGGCTCCGTCAAGTCTCGAGCACTATCATCTGCAGAAGTGGGAGTGGACATTAAGGCGCGGGAAACTTGTCAGAGGGCCCCCGAAGAGGTGAATCCAAGGAAGTAAGGGTCAAAACACGAGATGCTGCCGGCGACACACAGATCATGCAGCAGTTGCAGAACGTGTTCTGAACATAGAGCTTGCTACTACAGCTGTGCCGAAAACGTGTCTGAATTGTTTTGGGGGAGAAATGGGATGCCTACACAAAGACGAATAGAAGAGAGGTTGCGAGTGCATGACATAAGCAGAACTAGAAGACGTGCTTTCTAATCATTGCTCAGCTCTCTATTGTTTTTCAAAGTGAACGCATCTTGCTGCGATCTCTCCTTGCGCAACTGCAACACGCATACGAGCTTCAAAAGGTGCCATTGACAGCTGTAGCCTTTGACACCTTCGTCCGTCAGCCACCCGGCAAGCACGCCCCTTCCCTGCGATCTCAATTTTTGGCTGCAACAATTTCAGCAGATGCAAACATACCCATTACGTCAAGGTACTTTCAATGCTAACTGATCCATTGCCTGAGATGACAGCCCTAGATAGATAGCCATGGCAGGGAGCCACGCCATAGTTGTGCTTGATATCACGTGACGGCTCAGCCTCATACTCCGCTCTCCATGAAGTTCTGCCACTCGGATATAGATGCTTCGTATATCGATACAAGCTTTACACTTCGCATCATCTGCATATGACCTCCGCTCTTGCTAGCCAGGAGAGAAGCTTGCAGGGAGATCACAGCAAGAGTGTTGTGGACCTTGATGTGCTTGCAACTCCTGCAATCTCTCTCGGCCTGAAGTATGTGGTGGGTGAAGGCATTCATACTCTATCCGGCGTGTCCCACATGAACATACCTATCACGCTAGCTATCCTGAAGAAACTGGACGCGACATCTACTCAGCTTGATATATCGGTGTAGAACCAGTTCTATATCACAGGAAGCTACATACCAACTCCAATATAACTTGGGACACGTTCGAGAGCTTAATCACATCGCGCTCGCCGCTATCTGCAACACCCAACCTTCCCACAATATATCCCCACCGTGAACGACCCGATCGACATAAATACCATTCAACGTAGCCACCTCATCTATAGATAGCGAACACCATCACAACAGTAATCCATCCCTTCCCTTCTTAACGAAAGACCAGACTCACAACTTCGACAAGACAGGTAAGAGCAGAAATCCATGAGGTCACCGCTTTCGTTAGCCAGAATGCCGTCATTTTTAGTGGTAACACTATCAACACAAATCGCAACCTCAAAAGTTTTGTGATTTGGGGAAACCTTTCTAACAGGGTGCGGCGCTCATCTCGGTGAAAATATGGGAAGCGGTCGAATCGTGGGGAGACAGATGCCAGTCGTGGAAGTTGATTCCGAAACGGACCGTGCGGAGCCCGCGCGCATCGCCAAGTTGCAGCGCCCATGCGCAACAAAGAGCTCAAGCGCGCCATCGACACGCAACGAACGCCAGGCGTCAGCGGATTTAAGACCGAGTGTATGCCTCTTGGTTCCCTAAATCCTGGATGTCGATGCCTCGAAATGCCGCTGAGGCTCGTCCGGACGAAACGTCCGTACTCAGCTTTGAACGCATCGAGCAGAAACGAGGCTGATGGCTTCAAGATCCCTCGAGTGCGTGCGGCGTTAATGTTTAACAGCGTGAGCGGACGCGCAAGTCTTGGTACGAGGCTCGATGCGCGACTGACACAACGGCCCTGAGATAATATATAAAGTACAATGATGTTGATGACAAAAAGATACAAGCCCAGAGTCCTTCACAGCATATTCCAAAAGCCTTAGCGATTCAAGACTCACACAGACTATCACCACCATTACTAAAACATGTCTCAATCCGTTTTTGGAATACTACTTCGGCAGCTTTTTGCTTCACTTCCCAAGCCTCAAGGATCTTACGCTGGTAAGACTGTCATCGTGACTGGCTCGAACACTGGCCTTGGCTTTGAGGCTGCGCGACACTTCACACATCTCGGGGCTGCCAAAGTGATACTGGCAGTCCGATCATTTGAAAAGGGGGAAGTCTCCAAAAAGGATATTGAAAACACGACAGGCGCCAAGAACATTGTGGAAGTATGGCAACTGGATATGTCATCGTACAAGTCAGTACTTGACTTCGCAACCCGTGTTGAGAAGGAGCTTGAGCGGATTGATATTGTGCTGCTCAACGCAGGCATTTCAGCAGGCAGATTTGAGATCTTTGAGCAGGATGAGTCAACTATCACCGTCAATGTAGTGAGCACGTTCCTGCTTGCTCTAGCCCTTCTACCAAAGCTTAAAGCAACATCCGCCAAGCTCAATGTCAGGCCAAACCTGACGATTGTTGCGTCTGATGTGCACTTCGCCACGCATTTTAAGGAGAAAGATGTTCCTGAAGAGCAAATTTTTGCCAAGCTCAAAGAACCTACAGACGACATGCAGGAACGATATTTCGTTTCGAAGATGATGGAAGTCCTTGTGGTCCGAGCATGGACAGATCGCAAGCCCGCTACCCAGATTCCTGTCACCATCAATCTCGTCAATCCAGGATACTGCAAGTCGTGAGTTCATCGATTCCAAGTGTACATGTACACTCAGCTTACCACTTGCAGTTCTCTTGCTAGAGATCTCCCTTTCATTATGAAAGTGACACAAACGATTATTGACCCCATCTTCGCGCGCACCACTGAGCAAGGTAGTCGTACACTCGTACATGCCGCAAGTGCAGGTGCAGAGAGCCACGGACAATACATGTCGAACTGTAAGGTGGCACCCGTTGCACCCCTTGTGACGAGCGCAGTGGGATATCAGACGCAGAACCGGGTATGGGCAGAGCTATCACGGAAGCTGGAGGGCATTAGGCCTGGAATTACCTCGAACCTGTGAAAACTCATCACCCGGTGGCATTTTCCTTCGTACTCTTTTCTAATGTATTCAAGTCTACCATCGCAGTTGAGACCTATTGGTAGAACTCTCGAATGATCGTTTTAAGCACATTAGTCACCTCGTGGATACTAGAAGCGCTTACGCACTCTTCCTTACCGTGGAGACCCTCTCCCTTGGGCACATAGACGATCGACGAGATGCCGGCCTCATTGAGCAAACCGGCGTCGCACTAGAAGCCTCTCCCAGCAGGCGCTGGAGCGTCACTGAGTGTTTTCGAGACGGATGAGATGAAAGTTTGTATGAATGTGTTTTCGTCCACTAACCCGGAGGGAGGGCGCGGAAAGGTAATGCGAGGGGTATTGCACCTGAAATGAGGAATTTTTCTTGCTATTGTAGATATGCCCAGTGGTGGTCAAATCAGTCAGCGGCGGTTCGATTTTTAGTAGTTTGCATGCGGGTGATCTATAGCTAGATTGGGAGCTTGTATGCCGTCCGGAATATCAGTCTCTGACGCCACAAGCCGGTGTAGAAGCGACTGGACTCCGCCATGGCTGTGGTCTCAAATCCGTGCTTCACGAAGGCGGCACGTCGGGCACATGCATGGCGCATGCGTAGCATTGCCAGGGTGTGACACTTGTTTAAGTGCTCTTGACAACATTGATTGACATGAAGGACATTATGTTTCGGGGGATATCAGGGAAAGGGGGACGAGTACAATCAAGAGTTGGTACGTTCAGCATGCAGATAACAATGACTATTCATCTCGAATCACGACAACGGCCACTCCTTCGTAGTGCTGATCACACGTTGAGACTATTATCGATGGTATTTAGCGGCTAGCAGCTGCTACATCGGAGGTCCAGTGTATACAGGATACTGACAACCTATTTTGCCTTGGTGAAGACGCCAGGCAATGAGGTGCTTCAAGCTACCGACGACGGCTTCGATTTTGCTTTCACGACGAGAGCACAATCTGTCGAAACTGATGTCTTCTTGTACTAAACAACACATTTGATCCCTGCGTACTAGTATTTTTTGTGCTCTGACGCCAGTTTCTGGGCTCGCCTCAAGAGATCTAATCCACAACACAGTATCTTCTGTAGCGATGATAGTTCATGGTCGGTCATGAATCTGGGTGGAGAGGGCTGGAGGCGTCGTAGGCACTTACCAAGTTTTCTCCTTCTGCGAGAACGACCTGGTGCGTACATCCCGCTGTCGAAATGCACTGTATCGTCATTGGCTGGTGCGATGTCCATCAACCGTTTTTTTTTATCATGACCAGTGACTCAGGGAGAGCCTGTTATCCTCAACACTCACCCCCTGGTTCAACAGCCCACGCCTAGTCCCAAGACCTTATCCATCCTATAAATCTATTTAGATCGTGCGTATCAGATGATCTTTTCCGACGAAACCGACAACTAGACTCTCAAGAACAACCTCAAGCAATAAATAAAGTCGAAGTGACCCGTCTCTGAACATGCCGGGTCTACCATCTAGACGAAATCGAGGGAGGGGAAAGCAAGAAACAATTCCTGATCAAAGAAATTCTCACACCGCTACATCGTCATTCGGGATGCACCTTCAACTGCCATCCAGCACACAAAGAAATCACACTTCAGAATCTGTACACATTGGATAAATATCTTTCGTAAAGTACTTTGGCTATCACATACGACCATAGGACGTTGAAAACAAGGCTTCCCGTTCGCTCAGCCCTATTTAAGCAACGTACCGGCGGATTAGTAGTTAGGTGGGTGACCACTAGCGAATACCCGCTGTTGTATGTATTCTTTCTCTCCGTTCTTTTTGCCGTTCTTTTTTTCTCAGGCGAGGGGAGGTGGAGGGGGGAATAGATTGATGGGCAGGCAGTCTATGTGATAGCAGGGTTGTGGTTTCGATGTGTATGTATTGACTGTTTTTTTTTCTTTCGAACATTGGTGGTTTGAGGCTAGAATGAGAGGTTTTGTGGAGTTGATGTGGATGGGTGGGTGAAAGATGGTGAGACGTGTTGGGGTTATTTATGTATCTGTGTATTTGTGGGGTTGTTGGGTGAGTGGGGATGATGAGTCGAGTTCAGGGCATATTCAAAAGGGGAATTGGTGGAGATGCAGGACGGGAGGAGATGGGAGACTGGGACTGAACTCTTGAAGATTGAATTCTTGAGGAAGCGCCTCGCTATGCGTATGCCTATACGAATGGGGTATCGTAGTATCATGAAGAGGAAACATGCAGAGATAAACAAGGAGAAACAAGAGGACTGGAAACGAGCCGCGCACGCGCACGTGTTAGTGCAGGCTGTTGTGGTGCTGTGCACTCTCCCGTCATCGCCTTAAAACCACGCCAGACTCCAGATTGCAGGCATCTGTGGCCACCTTTCCTGCCAGCTCGCCAGAATCTCAGGCACTTTCTCGTCGAACCCGCTGCGCGCCGCGCCGCCACCAACATCCCATCCCCCTTCGCCGTGGACCTCTCTCTCCTTCCCCGCGGCCTCGTTCAGACTCAGCGCCAGGTCCAGGATCGCTTTCCCGCCGACCAGCGCCTCCTCGTGGTTATCTCTGATGTCGACGTTGAACACGTGTACCGGGCGATTCAGCTTCCCACCCTTGTTGTGCAGGTCTTCAAGAACGGCGTCGAAACAGCGCTCCTCGCATGTGATGACCACGTCGGCAACGCCTGCTTCAGTGCCAGCGAAGCCCTTGTCCGACTCGTGCTCGAGGCGCGGTTTCCCCGGGACCCAGTCTTGGAAGCGCTCGGGGAAGGATTTGATGTTGAGATTGCGGCCGAGCATGTTGAGCAGGCCGTTGTGCGTGTAGAGAGCGGTGTTTTGCGCGGCGAGCTCGTCGTGGATCGCGCGGTAGGTTGTGCTGTTGAAGTGGTAGACGTTTGGTTGAGTTATTGTTGGGCCGGGAAGGCGCACGAGCGAGCCGGTGCCGAAGGAGATGGTGGGGAGGTTTGCGGAGGCGAGTTGGAGGTGTGCTTCCATTGAGCTGTTGGGATTAGTTGTTGTAATTTATGTGAGGTGGAAGAGCGTACCGGTTCTGGTTGCTGGCGCAGACGGTGCAAAACTTGAGTTTAAATGTGTCGTCTGGCACGGTCGCTGGGTTTACAGGTGCAGGTGCTGGCGCGTCATTTGCGCCGTCCATGCCAACGGGCTGTGGCTCCATCGGCGGTGGTGGAGGTGGGGGAGGGACAGACGCAGCTTGAGGCGCAGCCTGTTGCTGTTGTTGGCGCGCCCGTAAGCGTGGATCGGCAGACATGACGGCGAATTGGGCACGGGTGGCAGAGTTATGAAGTGGTGGATGTGTTATGGACGTCACGGCACGTGAGTTAATGTCTAAGGGCACAGGCACGCGAGCTAGGGTATGGGCAAGGCGGGTGATGGCACGTGACAGTGTCTTGGCACAGTCGGTGATGGTCTGTGCAATCGAGGCTCGAATCTGAAGATTTCTTCACGCTGTTAGCAGTGTACTTGGAAGATTGATTGAACATGTACAGCTTATGAGTGCGTGGATCAGGATTTTCAGTGTGCGTATAAGTTGGTCGTCAACGGCTATTGCCTAGGACAGCTCCAATAATGGTAATCATCATCACGGCAGGGAGGCTATCTACACGAGTGCAACTTACAGATCAAAGCGCGGCTGATGACAGTGATGAGACAGCAGATGGCGCGGAGGTCAGGTTGAACCTCGAGGTGAGCACTGCGGGTACTTGGCAGGTGAATTTGTGTTGTGTTGATTGTGTTGTGATGGTGGTGAGTGAGGCGAGGCGTAGATGAAGGAAGTTTTAGAGGCTCGCTAAAGCTTTGCTAGCGCGGCTCGGACTCGAGAAGCACGACACTGCACATCACCAGGCAGTGACGGAGACGAGGATTGCTCGACCGGGGTCAGATGGTTGCCACGGTATTGCGTACTCGCGTGCGCAGTCTGTTCGACCAGACGCAGAGATTGCAATCCTCATGTGGACGTGTGAGGCTCAATGGGGCAAGCCGCGACCCATCATCTCCCGCAGCGTGCAGCATCCCGGACGGACCGCGTGCGCGACCTAGGAAGGGCAGTCGAGTTGGGTGAATGACAGCGGCCAAGCGTGGCTCTGTTATGACGAGCGACGTGCGACTATGCGACGCGGGCCTCATGGTGGGCAGTCTGCAGTCGGCAACAGGGAACGCCCTCGACGGTCGCGGACGAGCCCTGCACCCTATGTAGCTAGCCTTCACAGCGCTGAAACAGACACGTGAGAACTAATCCCAAGCCGTTCAGGCCTCACGAGCAAGCGGTTTGTCGTCGAGGACAGAGCCGCCGGGCCAGAGATCGCCCCTCGTCCCTGCCAGCCGCGTCTCTGGACATAACTGTATTCTGTAAAAGCTGCCCTGGAGCCTCTGCTGGCGAGCCTCCCGCAGCACTGCGACTCGTTCCCTCGAGCGCCGACTGACAGGCGCGACTGCCCCGTTTCAAACCCCCGCCTGCTATTTTTGGCCCAGAGTGCAGCGACGACCAACACCCACAGACTCGCACTCGCACCCGCAACCGCAGCAACGCCCGCCACCGGCCTGCTGTGCCTGCTGTCGCTGCTCGACGACACGACCGCCTGCCACTGCACCCGCCCGCCGGACCTCGAGTCCTCTGGCCTCGCTCTGGCTGTTCACTGGTAAGTTAGCGCCAGGCCTGCTCCCCACCACCCCAGTAGAGGCGCTTCGCCAGCCGCCGCCTGTCTGCAGAGGCCTGCTGCGCGCCTGCGAGAAGCCTTGCAGTCCTTGGGTGTCGCCAGCGACCCAGTCACCCAGCGACCCAGCGGCCCATTGGTCAGCAGCGCCCACGAAACGCTGCACCAAACGCTGCGTCGGTGCGCCTGCGCCAGGGCCGCCGTGCAAGAGCCGCCTCGCAGTCACCGGCCTGCTGTGATTTGAGCGCGCAAGCGAGCGACCGCTGGGCGAAGGCGAGGCAAGCATTCTGTTGTGGTTGTTGTTGTTGTTGCCGTTGTTGCTTCTACTGCTGCTGCTGCTGCTGCTGGTTGCGGTGGGGCATATTGGCTCCTGCACCCACACCTGCACCTGCACCTACGCCTGCGCCTGCGCCTGCACTCCTCCGTTTCAGGCCCCGAACAGCGCACAACAAGACCACCGCTGACTTTGCAGACCCCCATATAAGGCACGCTACCGCGCATGACCGCTCCCACATCCTCCGCCTCTGCCTCCGCCCCCGCGCCCCTCGAGTCGCAGCGGCCTGACGACATCACCGAGGGCTTCGTCGTTCGAGGGCGCCAATCCGCCGCTGACATGGCGGCCGACGTCATGTCTCACCGCGGGGGAGATGCTGCGGCAGCCTACCTAGGCTCCAACCGCACCTCGCTGCCGCCGCTCGTCACCTCCCCGCCCTCGCATGCAAAGCTGGAACGCGCCAGCTCCTATGCCAGCAAGCGCATGTCCACCTTCTCCACCTCGTCCAACACGCACCCGCCTGGTCCGCGCTCACGGCCGCAGTCCGTCGCCTTCCCTGCCTTCCACTCGAGTCTGCCCTACGCTCTGGTCCGCGACTTCGCGTACGAGCCCGAGCATCCACTCTACTACGGTCCGCTGCCTCAAGAACACCGGTCAGGTGCCTCCACTCCAGCGAGCGACGCCAACCGCAGACTGTCCGATCCGCCACCAGTGGCTTGGCGAACCGACCGTGGCCCGAGGACTTCCGGTCCACAGCACCTGGGGCTCGGCGAGCAGCTGCCCATGACGGCCTTTGGTGATGGACCGCCATACAGCGAGGACGAAGACCTCGCCAGCCCTGTCGTCACAAGCCACCATAGCGCACGGCACAAGAAGCAAAAGTCGAACCAGGTCGACTTTGACCAAACACGCGGGCGGCGAGCTCCAGAGGAACACAGGAGAAGCTCAGTCACGGGCGTGAACGGCGAAGGGAGCTACTATCCCAGCCACGTCAATGATGCTGCGAATGGCATTGGCGGCGAGTACATCACATATCCACCCAGCTCGTCGTCGAACCTCGATGTGCCAGAAGGTGCCTCTCGCCGAGACTCCCACTTCGCCGCTATCCTCCCGCAACGCTCTTACGCCAATGAAGACGGTCCGCCCTACGACTCGGACGAGGACATGTCTGAACCAGGCGACTACATCCAGGACGACAACCGCTTCTCACGCGACTACCAGTTTACAATTGCATCACCTGACGAAGAAATGCACGGCAAGGCAGTAGCACTGTTCGATTTTGCGCGGGAGAACGACAACGAGCTGCCTCTGGTTGAAGGCCAAGTCATACTCGTATCCTACAGGCACGGACAGGGCTGGCTTGTGGCGCAAGATCCCAAGACAGGAGAGAGCGGGCTGGTGCCGGAGGAGTATGTGCGCTTACTGCGCGACATTGAAGGCGGCTGGAACGGTCTGATGAACGGCGCCGTACAGGCTCAGGAAGCGAACAGCGGACTGGATAGTTTACTCAGCCCCACCTCAGTAGGGCCAGAGGCCAAAACGCCCACGCAGGCTGATCATGCCTCATATACGCCCGTTATCTCCACCTTCTCCACGAGCCACAAGGACCTGGAGCCCTACCCGAAAGACCGACTTGCCACACCCACAAACCCCGAGGGCGGCAGCTTTGGAAGAGGAAGAGATGACGGCCCAATGGAGGACGTCGAGAGCTCGCACCCGCTCGAGTCTCAACGTCAGAGCTCATGACCTCGACGGCTTGGCTCGTCTACTCAAAATTCACGACATTCGCTTCGCCACCATGTCTTACCCAGCTACATTTTGCGCCTGCCATGCATTTCCACGGCGTCACCCTTGCCTTAGCACCATGACCTCTCTCTTCAGCACGCTGTCGCTACAGAGACGTCTTTTTTCTTCCATCCCGTGAGCCACCGCGCTCATGCGTTGTTTGTGCCGAGCTGCGTACTCTGCATCTTTGCGAGCACGATATTATCCTTTTTTGTAGTTGTACCGTTTTCTCTTCTCTTCTTTTTCTCTTTACTCTTTCTCGAATTTCAATTGCCAATGTCAGCTTTTTGGCTTATGAATACCGCCGCTTGGATAGCTGCTGCGATGCGACGATGACGACGGATACCTCTTATGGGATAGGGAAGGGACGATGGGAAACTGGGAGATATAGTGATGAGATGCTGTTCCGCTCGAGTGGAGCAGCCACTCTGAGAGAAGACGTTAATACATCATGTTCAAAACAGTCCCGCGTCACGTCTTGATTATTCAGTTTGACTTTAGAGGCTGCTCAAGGAGGCCCATGGCAGTTCCCTCTCTGCTGTTTTGTGTTCCCCAAACAACTCTACCAGACGCATTTCCAGCACCGATACCGGAAACACCATTGCAATGCGCACAACTCGCATTCATTCCGCTTTTCTAGGCCACTCCACTACTCTGATGTCCCCGTGACTATTCAACAATCTCCCCAGCCTTAGCTACCCGCGCTGCCAGCGCTTTCCACTGCCCTTCATTCCGCGCCACCTGCCTACACCCACCCAAAGTAGTAGCTTACTCGATGCTCTTGCAGCGGGGACCCTGCGACTGCGATTGCGTTCCCATGTTAGATAATCAAAATGTCATTGAAAATGCAAGGGTGCTTTTTTCACAGCTTGCGTCATATACGATAGGACTGTAAATCACGAGATTGGAGGTTCATGGATGGGGGTTGGCGTAGTTGGGTAGTTGGGTGTTGGGTTATGCCAATTGTACGGCAGGAAGGGGTTAGCGTATCGCGTTGCTTGACCCCTCTTTTTCTGGATCGTCTGTTTGGATAGGTAGGACCATACGGACGCGCTCCGCGCACGGTTGATCGACGGCGCGCGATGGGAAGGTCTGACAGGTTTGTGACGGCGGAGCTGAGGTCCAGAGGTCGCTGGGTGGCTAGCAGCACTTTGTAGATGTGAGTGAGCATTATCGAACGTGCTGTACTTTGGTGGGAAAATGCGCACAGTGACGTTTGTCGGTGGGGATTCAGCGAGGGCAAAGGAGAGTAGGTAGCACGAGTGGGCTATCAATATCATCACGGCCCCGAAACAGATGACTCGAGGGAATAATGGCGATGGGGAACTGCAGTCGTCCGGGGCTAGTGCGACACGACGTGAGTTAGTAGCCGTTTAGCAGGTAGCAGGTAGCTCGAGGGGTGGAGTGGGACTTTTATATGTAACATGACGCAGAATCGCTTGAAGAAAGTTATTTCCACCCCGCCAATACCGCACTGCTGCCATTGCCTTCCAATGGTATGGCTCCAGGATACAGATTGGGCGTCGATGTTGGAGGGTGAGTAGCACATCGCTCCTGTCATATGCATCACGCCTCCTTCCTTTCTTGCTTGCTTCCTTCGCTGCTTCCTGCTGTGCGACCCAGTTGTTTGGTCGTCGTTGAGATTCTTCCCGCGCTTACACACTACAGCACCTTCACCGATGTCTGCGTCATCACCCCCGACGGCGAAGCGATACGCGCAAAGGTCCCCACGAACACGACCGACCAGTCCATCGGCGTGCAGGATGGTGTGAATCAGGTGCGCGCCATCCTGCGGCAGAAGTACAGCTGGGATGGCAAGTTTGAGTACATCCACCACGGCACGACGACAGGCACCAATGCGGTGCTCGAAGGCAAGGGCGCAAAAGCCGGTCTGATTGTGACAAAAGGCCACAAGGACGTCCTGACGGTGCGCCGGAGCCAGATCCCAGGCGGCCTGGGCGCGTGGATCAACTACGTTCAGCCGGAGCCACTTGTGCCGCTGGAGCGGACGGTCGAGGCAAAGGAGCGCATACAGATCAATGGCGAGGTGTTTCATGAGCTGGACGAGGCGGATTTTCGAGAAAATCTGCACGACCTGAAGCGCCAGGAACCGCAGGCCATTGCTGTGTCGCTGTTGAATTCGTTCAGCAACAAGACCCACGAGGAGAAGATTCGTGGCATCCTGCTCGATGAGTTTGGGCCTGATGTCGAGGTCGTTACATCCACCGATGTGCTGCCTGAGATCCAGGAGTATGAGCGGACAGTCACCACTGCGGCGAATGCCATTGTCAAGCCGGTGGTGAAGCGATATATGAAGAACCTGCAGAAGAAGTTGTCAAAGGATACAGACACCCTCCGCATACTCAAGTCGGACGGCGATCTGACATCCGTCGATCTCGCGGGCGAAACGCCGGTGCACATCCTCATGAGCGGTCCTGCGGGCGGTGTGAAAGCCGTCTCGCATCTCGTCGCCAAAGATACGCCGTACAAGAACCTCATTACGTTCGACATGGGTGGCACGAGCACAGACTGCGCGCTGCTGTCTGGCAGCGAGGCCATCATTCGACGCGAGACTGAGGTCGGATCGCTCACTGTACGCGCGCCCTCTGTAGATGTTAGAACAGTGGGCGCGGGTGGCGGCTCCATAGCCATTTACAACGAGTTCTCTAAGAACTTCCGCGTTGGTCCTGAGTCGAGTGGAGCGACCCCGGGCCCGGCGGCGTACGGCAAAGGAGGCACACATGCGACAGTAACAGATGCGAATCTTACTCTTGGCTATCTCCCTTCGAAACTGCTGGGTGGAACGTTCGAGCTCGACGTGGCTGCGTCTGCGGCAGCGGTCGAGTCGATTGCAAAACAGATGGGTATGGACACGATGTCAGCAGCAGAAGGTATCATTGATCTGGTCAACGAGTCCATGCACGGTGCTCTACGGCTGGTTTCTGTCGAGCAGGGCTACGACCCTCGTGATTTTGCTCTCGTCGCGTTGGGCGGCGCTGGACCTATGCATGCCAACTCACTCGGTAAGCTGCTAGGCTCGTGGCCGGTCGTCGTCCCGCCGAGTCCAGGTGTGCTGTGCGCTCAGGGTGATGCTATCACGAAGATGTCACATGAGTCAAGCTGCACATACATCAAGGTATTTTCAAGTATCGAACCAGAGCATCTCACGTGTACGTTGGGTGATCTGAAGAGCAACTGCGTTCGGACGATGAAAGATTCGCTGGCAGATGAACAAGCGAAGCTGCGGGTTGTATACCAAGCTGATATGCGATATCAAGGCCAGGCCATGACCCTCACTGTGGACTTCAGCGAAGACGATGCTACAGATACATCGCACCTCTTATCACACCTGCGCGCCAAGTTCAATGAAGCGCACGAACAACAGTTCTCCTTTTCCCATGCCGATGTGGAGTTGGAGATTATGCGACTCCGCGTCCGAGTGATTGATGCGTCTGAGGAAGTAGCGATGAAGCAGATCGAAAAGGCTAGCACATCGATACCGCCCGAGGAAGCTGTTGTGAGTCGACAGGCTATCATCTATGAAGGTAAAAAGGTCGAGGCTACGTTTTGGGATCGTGCAAAAATCACAAAAGCCGGCATCAAAATCACTGGGCCTGCTGTTGTGACAGAGATGGACTCAAACACACTGATCCTGCCCGGCCACTTCGGCGAGGTAGATTCCATGGGCAACATTCTGATCTGGCCTGAGACGGAGGCAGCCCGCGACCTGAAGACGCACACAAAGGAATCTGCAGCAAAGCTTGTCCGTGAACAGCCCCTGGTCCCTGCTCTTGTTGGCTCCGCTCTGGCTTCGATTCGCCGCGAAATGGACACGCTCATGCAGCGGTGCGCGATGAGCCCGGCTATCAGAGAGCAGCAGGATGAGTTTAATGTAATCACGAATACACGAGGGCAGATGCTCGCTGGGCAATTTGGAAGCTTCATCCAGCAATTTCTGGACGGCTGGAAGGGTTCAGTCGAGGAAGGAGACGTGTTTGTAACCAACGATGTCTACCAGATCGACGGAGCTGTGTCGCACCTGAACGATGTCATTATCCTCATTCCTATTCACTACGAACACCGACTCGTGGGCTGGGCTGCTAACTTCGGTCACATGACGGATGTGCAGGGCAAGGTCCCCGGCTCATTGAGCATCAACGCAAGCACCATTTACGAAGATGGCTTACAGATACCAATCGTCAAACTGTACGACAAGGGGGTGTACAACGAAGCACTGGCAACTGTGCTTTTCCGCAACTCGCGCATGCCGAGCTGGTTTCAGAGCGACCTGATAGCACTCATCACGGCATGTAGGACAGCAGCGACCCGTGTCAACGAGCTTTGCGCGCGGTACGGCGTTGAGGTCTATGAGGCGGCGACAGACTACCTCCTCGAGCAGAATAGAGCCGCCATCAAAACCATCATCGACACTCGCATAGGGCCTGAGAAATCCACATTCACTGACTTCATTGACGATGACGGGCAAGGCATCGGACCCTACGCGATATGCTGTTCGATGCAGAAAGAAGGCGACAAGCTCGTATTTGACTGGGACGGCACATCCCCACAATCAAACACGTCTATGAACTTCTATCTCAGCAAGACCATGTTCAAGATCTTTATTGGCTATTACCTCCTTGCCATCTACGACCCCCACGTCGTTGTCAATGATGGGTTTCACGATCTCCTCGATATTCGCATCCCCGATGGCACCATTCTACGCCCCGTCCGCCCCGCAGCTGTGTCTTGCCGCACACATCTCCTTGGGCGCGTGATGGACGTCATGCAGGCGCTGTTCGGGCAGCGCAACCCAGCTTATCGTTGCGCAGCAGGGTTTTCAGATAGCCCACACCTGTTCTATTCCGGCTTTAAGCCTTCGGGCGACTTCTTCCTGCTATACCAGATCGGATTCGGCGGCGTCCCAGCACGGCCTATTGGCGATGGTCCGGACTGCCATTGCCTTTTCCCAGCGATCAAGAGCATACCTGCTGAGAACATTGAGCTGTACTTCCCTGTCATCATCGAGGCGAATGAAGCTCTGGCTGACTCAGGCGGGGCGGGCTATTTCCGCGGCGGCAACGCGCAGCGCACGCTGTATCGGTGGCTGTGCGAGGGCGATCTGAGCATCCACGATGATAGGTGGCTGGTGAAGCCGTGGGGGGTGAATGGCGGGAAGCCGGGGAGTAGGTCGAGGAAGATCATCTATCGGAAGAACAGCTACGGTACTGCATCTCAGGACGAGAACATGGAAGTTGTGCAGAGTAAGATGGATTATCTGCACGTCTATCCTGGTATACCCACCTTCTCTCCTTCTCCTTGGATCCTAGCTAACAACAATCCTAGGTGACGTCCTAGAATGGATTACCTGGGGCGGAGGCGGTCTCGGTGATCCTCTCACTCGCCCTGCCCACCTCGTAGCCCAGGAAGTCCACCGCCGCCTCGTAACCCCCGCTGGTGCCCGCGCCAACTACGGCGTCGTCGTGCGACCGGACTTCAGCGTTGATGAGCCCGCCACCACCGCGCTGCGTAAGAGCTTAGCTGCACAGCAGGGCGGTGAACAGCCTGACCAGAAGATTCTCAAGACTGGACAGAGCCTCCAGGAACACCAAACCTCTGCCCTGACAAACGGCTCCAAGCAAGGCGGCGCAAGCGTGGGCTACAACCGTGGAGGCACCATCAGCGAGATCCTCGCCTCCTGCAAGCAGGAAACGGGCCTCGGTTCGCCCAGGCCACAGTGGGAGCGCGATCCCTATGGTCCGCACACAGGGCTGCCGTATGTGAGGGAGTGGTATAGGAAGATGCGGGAGGGCGGTATGGGGGTGTGGGATGGGATATGAGATGAGACAAAGAAACTCTGCTAGTGGGGAGACGCGCCGGAGGGCAATCTTGGCGTGATTGGAGGAGAAGGAGAGGATTGATAGAGAGAGGTACGGAATGGGTTGGAGAAGTAGGGCTGTATCACAATGAAACCGAGAACCAAGCTCGCGCAAAACGACGCACCGTACGAGATTAATACTATCTTGTGGCCACTATGCTTTTCGTACTACATGGTAAATCTTTCAGGAATACATCCAAAACTGTCAACATGGTTCACTCTTGCTCATATGACCACGTGATCCTTTCCAAGAGACGCACAGCCACAAATCACAATATATGTATACAGTATGCCCGCCCCAGCCCTAGCAATCAACCATCTAAGCCCCAAGACAAAAAACATTATTTGCATCTACTAATACACATTTATCTACGATACTTTGGCTTTCTGGAGAAGAGAAACGCTGTACGATTATTAGTATCAACCCGGGTTTTTTTCTCTTTTTTTTGGTTGTTGTTTTGTTAGAGAGGTTGGAGAGGTTGGAGAGGTTGTTGGAGGTTGTTAGATGTGTATAGTACATGTACACCGTACACGCAACGTCGCCTATACGTATGTCGGACGATTCCTGCTTTTTAGAACATACTAGGGGGATTGCTGTACTGGGTACTGGATACTGTTGGGTCTTGCACTGGGAGGGTGGTAGTAGTATGGAGTAACAGGCATGACACTGTCAGTGACGATGAGATCGACGTCCCGCCGGTACCAACACGACACTATCAAGCGACGCGATATCAATTACTGTCTTGCTGTTTAGGCATGACACTGTCAATGTGAGGAAAGAGAAAGAGAAAGAGAAAGAGAAGAACTCGACGCTTTGTAATGTGGTGGCATGTCTTCCATACCATACCCAGGAGCCGAACGAACCATCAAACACTAAAATGGCGCGCTTTCCCATGCAGCAGACGTGTGCGGAAAAATCGACTGGTCTTGGCCCTAATACTCATTCCCCCGCCCTCGCGCCCTGGATTGTGATGTTTGTTCCGACCTGATCCGATGGCCGCACGGCGGGGGAATAAGCAGCAGAAGGAAAATGTTCCATGGCTGGAACTGACTGCAGAGAAGAAAGGAGGAATCGATAAGCAACAGGGTATAAGATGCGAGCGCACAATCACTGGGAAACGGACGAACCCCTCAAGAGCGCGCTGCGGTGAGGCATGTAAAGGAGAAGAGTCGGGAAGCCAAGGTCCGCACCATATTGTACGGCCAGTTCCCTCGCCCGTTCCCAGTCCCATACGAAGAAACATTCGACATCAGCAACAAGACTTCACGCTGCGTGTTTTATGTTCAGGTGAGATGTCAAAGCAGTTGGCTAGCATGCTCGATGTCGAGGGCTTTTAGGTAGTATGGTGTATGATGGAGGGCCGAGGACAAGTCGCATGTAAATAGATTTTCAAATTACTCGGACATGGCACTATTTTCTGGGGCTCTCTCACAATTACTACCAGCGTGGTTCGGGTGCATTTGACACGGGATACGTTAATGCCTGGAAAGGACTTGTCAGTCGACGTAGAGAGCTGGGTTTTCCTTGTGAAGGTGAAAATAGTTAGCTGGCCGTTCTCGCCTCCATCATGACTCGACTCATGGAAGCCATGGGAGATGATTTCTTTGACCATGATAGGTCAGGAGGAGGTTATTGAACATAGTTGTGCAGAGCAGATGAGGCTGTTTGTCATAGAGCAAGGTCGAGGAGGACCTGACGAGGCAAAGAGAGGCGAACCAAGAACCTGAATGTCAAGACATCGTGTAGCCCTTGTAATGGCCACAAGTTAACAATATCTCGACTGCATCTCACTTCCATCTCGCCCACCATCCCATAATTCTCAAGATGTCGCTAGCAGAAGCACCGAGCACAGTAGTCACAGTCTCCTCAATCTGCACCGCAAGCTCGTCTGGACTGGAGTTTGCTAGCTTCTTTTTCCTGTCGCTCACTACGGCAGAGGGTAGATCTTGTAGTTCTATGTACTTCGATGTGGTTGTCTGTAACATGTCATGTCCAGGAGGAGCTCAGCTTTTCTTAGAAGGCGGCTCTCCTAGTCCAGAAAGCAGGAGAGCCATCTGATGCTCTTCTCAAATCATGTGGGTTGCATGCAGCAGCCTCAAAGATCTCCATTGGGGTTTTGTGATCAATGTTGTAGCCCGTGGCCTCCACATGGTGAGAATGTGCGCGGGCATTTGAAGGTTGGTGCACATCGGTGCTCGGCCTCTGCTCGTGCCAACCCAATTTGTGACTTTGTTCGCACAACCTATCTCAACCGACCAGATTGGTATGCTCGCAGCGAGACAGCGCAATGTTCACGATGCACGTGCTGTGAAGTTGCAATCACGCATCACAGCCGGCGTTGGTGTTCGAGGCTCCGTTGAGTGGCGCTAGCGCGCAAAACCGCAGGCCGCCAAGCGCCTCGCTTAGCACTCCACCGTGGACGAAAAAAGCGACGCTTTGCAACCTTGCACCGACGACCACCACGACAAGCGCCTGCTGCACCTCACCAACTAACCCTCCTCTTTTCCCAGCAAATCCAAACCGACAAAATGGGTGGTGTTACCGTTAAGGACGTCGAGGCGCAGAAGTTCATCACTTCGTATGCCGCTTTCTTGAAGAGGCAGGGAAAGCTCCCCATGTAAGTTTGAACCTGGAGATTTGACGAGTTGAGGATCGCAGTGCTAACGATTCGAAGCCCAGGTTCGTACTATTCCAGCGGGTGAAAGGATAAAACCTGAATCCCGTCGCTGGGGGATAATTGTACGATCAGCTTGCTGACCGTCTTATCTACAGGTTGGGTTGATACCGTCAAGACCTCGCGTAAGTTTTCTCTTCAATCAGACTTTTGCGTCTGCGCTGCCATGCGCTGCAATCTGCGACTAGTGCTAACAATCTGTGCAGACTCCAACGAGCTCCCTCCCCAGGACATTGACTGGTTCTACGTCCGCGCCGCCGCCGTCGCCCGCCACGTCTACATGCGCAAGACCGTCGGTGTTGGCCGTCTCCGCAAGGTCCACGGGTGCGCACCCCCATACACGTCTCCAACATGGAAGACATACTGACGAGCGTCTACAGTTCCACCAAGAACCGCGGCTCGCGTCCCTCCCACCACGTCGATGCCTCCGGCTCCGTCGACCGCAAGGTCCTCCAGGCCCTCGCCAAGATTGGCGTCGTAGAGATCGATGAGGAGAAGGGTGGCCGCCGCATCACCCAGTCCGGCCAGCGTGACTTGGACCGTATCGCCCAGACCACTCTCGAGGCCGAGGAGGAGGATGACGAGTAAATATCGTCTCTTTTCCAACGAGTTATGAAGCTGCGCGCATGACTGTGCGAAGTTAGGGACACGGCTTGTGGCGTTCAGCTGGGGCAGGCATAGCCTAGGTTATCTGATTTGTCAATGGAGACAGGCGTGGCCTGAAAAGCAACTTGATACCCCATTTTCTTCAAAACGGTGCCTAGAGATGATTCTGTGATGTCTTTTCGCTACTATCTACACCAGAACAAAGTATGCACAAGGTCTCGTGAGCGATGGAACGTCCCACATTCAAGTGCGGTTGCGTGGCAGTCATCATATCGTTGGTTTCGCGACGGCTCCTTATTGAGACAAAGCAAAGCAGCACATCCCTCACCACCGCCTAGAACAAATCCGTCAAGGCACCGTGACTAGCATCACCAACCAACCTCGCATACTTGGCCAACACACCCCTCGTGACCGGCATACTCGGGGCCTTCCATTCGCTCAATCTCTGCGCAATCTCCTCATCACTGACATGCATATCAATCCTGTGCTTCTCGGCATCAATCGTAATCACATCACCCGTGCGCACGACCGCGATCGGGCCTCCCACCGCGGCCTCAGGACACATGTGGCCGACGATGAAACCGTGGCTGGCGCCGCTGTACCGACCATCCGTGATGAGGGCGACGTTTGTGAGTTTTGCGCCCATGATGGCGGCGCTGGCTTTGAGCTGTTCGGGCATGCCTGGGCCGCCCTTGGGACCCTCGTAGCGCACCACTACGACGACGTTCTCGCCGTGGGGGATCTTGCCTGCGTTGAGCGCTGCGTCGAGCTCGTGTTCCTTGTTGAAGACGATGGCTTTGCCCGTGAATGTCAGTCCTTGTTTTCCAGTGATCTTTGCCACTGCGCCCGCGGGTGCGAGATTGCCGCGGAGAATCTCGATGTGGCCGGTGGGTTTGATGGGGTTGGAGAGTGGGCGGATGAGGACTTGGTCTTGGGGGAGGGAGGGGTAGGGTTCTACGTTCTCGGCGAGTGTTTTTCCTGTGACGGTGGGGATGCTGCCGTCGAGGAGGTTGGCGGCGATCAGCAGCTTCATGACGGCTGGCATGCCGCCGATGTCGAAGAGATCGGCTGCCATGAATTGGCCACTTGGGGCGAGGTCGGCGAGGAAAGGGATCTTGTTGCTGACGCGCTGGAAGTCGTCAATTGTTAGGGGGACGCCCGCTGTGCCGGCCATGGCGAGCAGGTGCAGCACGGCGTTTGTCGAGCCGCCAAGGACCATCATCATGACGAGGGCGTTCTCAAAGGAGGCTTTGGTGAGGAGTTTGCGGGGGGTGATGTTTTTCTCCATGCAGACGCGGATTGCGGCTGCGGCTTTGGCGCACTCGCGCATCTTCGCAGGGGATTCGGCAGGAGTCGTGGATGAGTTAGGTAAGGTAAGACCCATTGCTGGGAGAGAGGTCAGCATGGATGAAGTTGTATGATGGGAGGCTCCTTACCCTCAATGGAAGTGGACATGGTGTTTGCTGTGTACATGCCACCGCACGCGCCCGCTCCCGGACATGCATTCTTCTCAATGTCCTCCATGATCTGATCCGGCGAGAACTCGCCCGGTTGTGCGCTCTCAAGGTTCTTATAAATGTATGCGCCGTGCTTCTCGTAGCACGTCGAGATGTTAATTGGCCTCCTCAATGTCTCTGAGTAGCCGGGCATGATCGAACCGCCATAGACCATGATCGAGGGTCGGTTGTGACGGGCAAAAGCCATGATCACTCCGGGCATGTTCTTGTCGCAGCCGGGCAGGGCAATGCAGGCATCGTGGTGCTGCGCGCATGTGACAGTCTCGATGCTGTCTGCTATTATCTCGCGGGTCTGGAGGGAGAATCGCATACCTGGTGCTGTTAGAACTATATTATATGCGGTAACGTGCCTGGTGCATACCCTCTCCACCCATTGTGATGCCATCTGATACTCCCACAGTGTTGTACTGCCATGCGAGCATGTTATCCTGCTCAATGTGCTTCTTGATCTCCTTGCCCAGCCCAAGCACTACCAATTGTTAGCAATCTGTACAACCTCCACGCATCATGAGGTTCTGTCGAGAGCGGCTGTGGGCCTGGGACATGATTGAACGTGTCTGCTCGAAAGCGTCGACTTACAGTGCGTGCTGAACAACGGTTAGTACATGGCGGCACGTTCGTGCGGTATGTTCATGAACTCACTTGCAAGGGTTGCCCTCCCACCACACACTCGCAACACCAACTTGAGGGTATTTCTTCATGGCTTCTTTGTTTGGAACGCCGGCTGCATACAGCATGGCCTGTTGCACGGTCGTGTCAGATCTGAATGGGCCAAAGTCTACAGAGCGAACGCACCTGAGCACCAGGGAAGTTGTGGCCTGTGGTCAGCGTCGACGACCACCTGTTCAATACCGGTGTGCCATCCTCTCTCGTTGTCCCCTCCGGCACATGTGGGAAGCTGAGGAAGCGCGGCTCCTCTGGCTCACGCTGCTTCTCGAGATTCTTGGGGTCCATTGTGGGTATGTGGGCGTCAAAGGTATGCTAGCTGGGCCAGTTTATATAGTCACCGGTAGCTTCCTTCAGCAAGTGAAAGGTACAACAGGTGGTCAGGGCCAGATGGAAACCAGCAAGTGAAGCTGAGTGCTGGATCAGATATGTCGGACATGCGAGCAGCATTATACCAACGCCCAGCTAGCCGCAGCCGCAACCAGGTCACGTCGGAAGCAGGTCGGCAGCTCGCGGTCTAGCTCCATGAAGCATGCCGCGAGATCGAAGAGGTCCCCCTAAGTGGGGCCTCCTGATGTCGTCGTCGACACGAAAGTCCTCAGAAAGAGGGGTGACGAGAGGCCCCTCCACGGGCAAGGCGCTACGTGGAGTCTAGTCTGTGGAGAGAGCCAATGCGAGATAACGAGTTGCAAGCCCAATTGTGGCGATTGGAGGTTGCGGAAACCTAGCGCCAGTCGTTGTCCTGGCGCTGCGACGGTTGAAAATTGTTTCGCGGCACCGCTGAGGCCTCCGATGCGGCGAGAAACCCGGATTTACAGCATGGGAATAGCGTTGGACACGCTATGTAGGCTGTACACACCTTCAACCGTCATGCTATCAATGCTGCAGCTGTGGTGTAGCGAGCCCTTTGTCAGAGCTGTTTCGTTGATGCTAGTATTGGCCACTCATCGTGCAGCCATTTCCAGCGTTCATATTCACATCGTCGAGGTGTTGACGACCAGATGCCGATGCAGGAGTCTCTGCTTCCCGAGGCGCAGTAGCTCATCCGAGAGCTGGGAAGCAGGGCTACTAGTAACGGCTTTGCATATCGAGCAAAGGCGTTGGATCTGCTACCTACTTTTGGTCGCAATTATGCACCGCTTCCTTACTGCGCCGTATTCGAGGTTTGCAGCCGGCACGGTATTGTCCTCCCTCACTTGCATGAGGAAGCTGCTGCCAACAACTTGTGAAACAGTTGCAACAAATACGGCCTCATAAACATATGCTTTGGTCTGCGATCATCAGGCACAGGCCGGAAAATAGGTAGGTACCGGTATCAGGGCGTCAGGTACGCGGGAGTGGCTTCCATCGGTCTTCTTCAGCCCTGTCAAGACGGTGCACGGGGCGCCCCTTCCGTCTGAACCACAGGAATGACGCAACCCATTGATTTTCACCAGCACAATCTCACCGCACCATACCGCGACTGACTCACGCCTGCTATCGCGATTCTTGATCGCGCATCGTCTATCTCTTCATGTTATCGCTCCAATTCATTCACTACCCACCAGCAGCTCGCTCTGTCGTCTCTTATAATGCGACCATCCCATGTTAGACTCATCGCCCGATTGCAGCTTAGATTCTCCAACTCATAGCAGCACATTTGCTGCGACTCAACGTGCGCCATCTGCACGAGAAGAGACGTTACCGCGGGCTGGCCTCTGACCTGCGTTGAAGCGCATCGTGTTCGCTTTTCCGTATTCCATTGGTTGCGCAGCCTGCGAGGATCCGCGCATCACCCTTCTGGACCACCACGTCCCGTTGGACACATATCCAGCCCGAGGGCACGCCAGCAGCCATGGAACCTCATTCGCGATCCCTTTCGTCTCAGAATGGCACGTTGCGCCTTCCACAGGCTCTCATCCAGCTGCTGAAGTCCGCTTTGGCCCAGCCGGCCAATGATCAGGGCGCACAGAGTCTCACCGACGTCTCCCTGTTCGACGCTATAAGACTTTCTGTCTACCGCTTGTTCCTTTTCATCAATCCCTTCGTGAACCGAGGCAATTTCATCACTTCAGCTATCGTGGGTATGGTCAAGCTGACGGCTCTGTGCGGCTCTGCTTACTGGGTGTGGGATCGGCAAAGCAAGAGAGGGAAGATCGCCCCGTCCATCAACTCCCAGCATATGGAGGATGCTACCGAGGGTAAGAATGCTCCGTGTGATCTGCGACACCGCTAGACACTCCGACACGTGGAGGGCCTCTGGCGACTATTCTCAATTAGAATAGACTACTGACAACATCAGACGATGCTGCTTCCAACGATCCGGGGCTTTTGAGGAAGCACTCCTCGGTCCAATCTTTCACTGTCCCTTACACCAACTTCACCTACCCTGCTATACGCGTCTTCTATCGACCACACCCTCAGGAAAGCAAGTTCCCCAGGAAGCCCAGCCCGGTTCCTTTATTAGTCTTCGTTCATGGCCTCGGCGGCTCCATCGCGCAATTTCATCCCATCTTACTGAGCCTCTCCAATCTCGCTTCATGTTTGGCCATCGATCTCCCAGGATGTGGTTTGTCTTCATTCGACCCTCGCACTGCTACAGCATACACAACAGATGCACTTGTCCAACTCCTGGCGACTGTCATAGAGCAGTATCGTGCAAAGGATGAAGGCCAGACTGTCGTCTTGATCGGCCATAGTATGGGTTGCTCACTTGCCGCACTTCTGGCATCACCAACGTCGCCTCACGCCGACCTCATTTCCCGGCATATTAGCGGACTGATCGCCATCTGCCCCAAGGCAGACCCTCCGAAAGAACACCAAACCAAACTTCTGGGTCGCGTCGCGTCAGTGCCTGCAGTTTTGTTCGATCTGTACAGAAAGTGGGACCGCCGTGGCGGTATAAACAGCGCCAGCGTGCTACGTATGACTGGACCAGGTGCTGAAGATGAAACCAAGAAGTTGCAGCTGCGGTTCAACAGACAAAGCCGTACCGCCGTGTGGCAGCGCATGGCACGCGGGATGTGTCCGGACTACACGAATAAGACTCTTCCAGGCGGTCTTCCCGGACGGCACACTTGGATGGGTTTGCAGATACCTATCTTCCTTCTCGCTGGGGAAGCCGACGCTGTCACACCGCCCGACAACGTCAAACGCATTGTCGATTTCCTCGGACGAGATGTGGGGGCTATCGAGCCTCCAAGTGAGAAAGCAAGCTTGCCGATAGCAGCGGCGCCGTTCGATCCAGCTATGGCGGACCCCACCTTGGCGGAGCGCAAGCATCAAGACTCTGGTATCGACGCGAACGATCTTCCGAAGTTGGACGATGTATCAAAAGCTTCTAGCACATCAGCTACCTCCACGATTGGCGACAGCCTGATTGAGACCGAGTCACGCACTACAGAAGGTAGCGCAATCACCGTGGATTCACCAGACTCGCCCGCGCCTGCACCGGTCTCGAATAGTCCATCACCACACCCTCGTCGCCTTGTCGTTAAGACCACCATAATGCCCAAGCCTGCCGCCCACTCGATGCTCTTCGCTCCTTCGACCTCGCGCATCCTTTCCGGCCTAATCGGAAGCTTTCTTGCGGACCATATCGACCCGCGTTTGTCACTTGCCTGGCAACTGCAATATCTCTCCACGGAAGGCAAATGGGATGTCAAGAATCTGCAAAAATGGCAAGCTGTGCGGCCCGTATCGGAGCCAATCGCTGGTACTTTTCGCGCGATGAAGACGCTTCGAGAAGTGGACAAGCGCCATGCGCCCAAGGTTCTGGCCCAAGAGTGGAAAGGAAAAATCTGCGCCGTCATCGACATCAGCCATGATAACCCTGTGTACGACCCCAAGGGTCTTGAGGAAGGTGGGATATCTTACTTTAAATTCCCTACTGTGTCCAAACAGCCACCTCTACGGGACGAGGTCCGCACCTTCACCGAGCTGGTGGACCGTGTCAAGTCGGAATGCGAGCAGCAGGGCAAGCAGGGACTGATTGCTGTACACTGCCACTATGGATTCAACCGCACGGGGTTCTTCCTTGTGTGCTACATGGTTGAAAAACTGGGCTTCAGGCTTGAAGACGCAATTGAGGCGTTTCGCAAGGCGCGCCCGCCGGGCATCAGGCACAGCCATTTCATCGACGAGTTGCATGTGCGGTATTGCAGTGGCTTGAAGAGGGCGCCGACATTGTAGGGGCGACGATGCCGAGACGTGTGTTGTGTATCTCTTTCTGTATATATTTTTTTGTTCACATGGAACGAAATTGGGCTTGGGTTTGGCTTAGCGACGCGTCTGGAGTTTGAATACAATAATCACAATTGCACAATCCACAAGAGTGTCCAAATATCATTAATTGCGCCAAGTCTCAAATATTATTCATTCATTCACATTACGCATCAAGACAATTACCATACCACCTACGCCTGGGGAAACTTGGTGATATCAACAACAGACAACTGCACCTTATTAGTGGTGCTGGGAGGAAGAACACCACCACCCATAATAAGCAGCTTCTTCGTGTCCTTCAGCACGCGCAGGTTGCGAGTGTAGTGTTCCTTCTCGCCAGTCGGGACCCTGATCCACGGCGTGCCCGCCTCGCCGAGACCCCTGTTGATGTAAATATCACTGCTGGTACCGGAGCTGACGATAATAGTGCCGTTCTTGCCGCCATGGGGGGTCCACACGTTGTAAGGTGAGCCTTCGGGGATGGTGCCGTCGGTGGTGATGAGCTGGTGGTCCTCCGCGGAGTCGAACGCCTCGGGGTCGGTGGAGAGGCGGTAGAAGAGTGGGAATTTGTAGTTGGAGCTGTTTGTTGGGCCGCCACCGTATTCGTACGTCATGAGGTATTTGCCGTTGGGCAGCAGGGTGACGGTGGGCATGCCGGGGCGGTCGGTGTAGCGCGAGTGGCGGATGTCGTTGATGACGGGGCCCCAGGTGATGCCGTCGGTGGAGGTCTGGTGGACCATTTTCTGGCCATAGGTAGCATTGTCGCGTTGGTCGGAGTAGTAGCAGATAAGCTTATTCTTGTGCAGCATCAGGAAAGGCTCCCAGACAGGGGTGAGGCCGTTGTTGGGCCTGGCTTCGCCACCGGCGGCGATGTGAGAGATGAACTCCCAGGTGTAGCCCTTGTCGGTCGAGGCATACAGCTCGATCTGGGTGGTGGAGAGGTCCGTAGGGATGGAGCTGCCAGACAGCAGAACGGTGCCGGCCGGCCACTTGCCGAACTTCTCAGGGAGAACATAGATGAATGGTTGGTAGCGGAGACCGTTCTGGGGCTGCGCCTGATCGTAGACGCGCGAGATCTCCTTCCAGTTGTACCCGCCGTCGGTCGACTTGTAGATTGGGAAGTAGACCTTTGACTTGGGGTCGCTGCCCTCTGGACTGTAGTTCTCCCATGTTGCAAGAAGGTTGCCGTTCTTGAACTCGGCTGTACGGGCGTACAAAGTGCGAGGGTCAGTGTAGTTTGATGGCGGCGTGAAAATCACACGCTGGTCAAAGAACTCAGGAACCTTCGACGAGGCCGCAGGGGCCGCCGACACGGTGAAGGAAAGCAGCGCGGAGAAGACGAGAGTAGAGAGCCTCATCTTGAAATTGACTGAAGATGCTGGATGAAGAAAGCGTTCGACCGGCGGTCACCCCAGCATATAAACAGATCCCGACGACCAGGAGCACCGAGCCCCACGACCGTCTTCACGTCACCTATCGACGCAATACTGGCCAGGTTCCTCATTACCAGGAACATTTGGCTCGATCTCCGCCTCCGCGCACCTCCGCGTCCAGTCACATATGGGGAAGTTTGAGTCCGGAGAAATCACGAAGATCCTGGACGGGTGAGGTTGCGGGGAATCGTAGCAACGATATGCCGAACCTGCTGCTAGCTTGACCGCTTGGAGACATTGCACTCGCTGTTCAGCCGAGCCGTCGGCTAGATCAGGTCATGCTCGCCGCTCTTGACCACATGTGATGCGCACATATATACAGATCCCGGCCAAGTATCGGAGATTCACCGATGGCTGTACCTGTTGTGATGCGACAGCTCTGGTGGTGGTTGAGGTTGAGGTCGGAGGTGCTAGCGAGCGAAGCTCACGGAGAGATGACGCCGGAGCGGGAAGGAACGCTGGGCAGTGTTACTTCCACCAACTCCATCACGTCTTCAGCGGCGCCATCTGCAGCCTTACCGTGTTCGAATGACCGCAATGCCATCTTCTAATGCTTGGTACATCAGGCGCAAATCTTGTTCATTTCATCGCAGAGCAGCGACGCATGCCGAACTCGCAGTGCCATGCTGATACCGTGTCTGTGCGCGCAATGCGCGGATTCGCGCAATGCGCTGAACTACCAAAATAGCTCACTCAAAAGTGAGGCTATAGAGCCACACACAATAGTTATTATTGCAAGATATTCTATTAGAGTATTCTATAACGTGTTTCATAAGCGAGTCAGCCACCCAAGCGAGTCGGCCACCTAACACCACCAACACGCCTGCGCAACAACGCTGCGCAACACCACGTAATCTATATATAGCCTAGAGGTTGCAATAATACTATTTAGAAGCCTTGCTATTATCTACGTCCTCTATTTCTACCTTACACGTGCAGGAATTGTGCCTAATCTTACTATAACACCTGTAGCATTACCTAACACGCACTTTCTTTATAGGCGTCTTACCTTTACTATAAACTTTACCTTCTTTTTTAGTAATTAAGTTAGCTACCTTACTAACTATAAAAGTCTTTTCTATATATATATAATATTACTTATAGGTTTTACACTTTGTAGATGCTTCTATAGTGTCTTAAAGGCAGCCTATCTCCTCCTGCACTAATACTATATTATAAGCTATCTACTAAGTGCTATTTGCTAACTGTTTAACCTATTTATTTTATAAACTTACTCAAGACCCTTAGTAGATTTCAATCTACTTTTAAATTAGAGTTAACTACTTTTTTACTTTGTAAGTATTATATAGTGTTTTTAGCTTTTAAGTAATATTACTAGGTTTTAGTAGTGTAGGCGTGTATAGGTGTATATTAAGCTTTAATAGCACAACCTCTAGGTTATATAGAACTAGGTTAGCACCTCTAAAGCCTACTTAAATATTCTTTAGTATAAATATCTTCTTAAAGGTTGCTTTAAAAGCTAGTAGGAAGGTCTCTTTATTAATATAGTAGATGTAATTGCGCACTAAGGCTAAACCTTATTACTATATAGGCGCTTTAGCAGTAAGAAGTAGGTAATATTAAGTAGCTATTATAAGTGTAATAAGTGTAGAAGTATATAGAGAGTAACTATCTTCTTCTCTTTACAGCTATCCTAGAAATCTACTAAGTAGTAGCTCTTATAGCTATTAATTATAAGTAGCTAATAGATTCTAATAGGCTTTGTATGCGTGTTAAAGTATTTAAGCTAAGTAAGTACTAAATTATTATTATTTTAGCTAGTAGGACTAATATTAATAGCCTAGTTATATAAAAGGTCTTTAGAAAACTAGTTAGAAATAAGAACCTTGCCTGTAAGGATAAGAAATAGTAGGATTACCTTCTTTATTAACCTAACACCTTATACTAGGGTAAACTACTTATAATTACTAGGTTAGAGTTTCTTCTGCTTTCTAGGCTTCTCTAAGCTTATTACTACTAGCTATAATAAGATCTTACTTATTAAGAAGCTAGACTTATTAAAGTTATATATGTCCTTATCTAGAATACTGTACTTTGCTTTTATTAACTAAATAAGTGTAAACTAAGGCTAGAGAACTGCTAGTTTCTTGCAGGCAGCTTGCTAGTAGTTATAAGGGTGTGTCTATTATATTTGTAGCTCTAGGGTATATTTTATAAAGTTATTAACATAGTTCTTACTAAAAAGCTTATTATTGCGCTCTTTTAGTAGTCTATCTGCTATTTCTTATATAATAAGCTTTAATAGCAAAAGCTTTCTTAAAGATTACTTAAGTATACACTCTATAATTACCTTCTCTTCTAGCTTTGTAGGGCGCTTTAAATTTAGCTTATAGTTATATTAAGAGTATTGTCTAGTGCGTTGGTCTTATAGTATTAATTAAGGCATAGTATATACTACTATAGTACGTCTTTTGCTATAAACTTGCTGCAAACTAATATTAGTAATAGCAAGAAATATATTGCCCTTAGTATAGGTATTTTTCACATTGCGTTGTTAAGATATTCTGCTACGTTATTACGCAGGCATGTTAGTAGTGTTTAGTAGCTAACTTGCTTAGGTAGCTAACTTACTTATAAAATACATTATACTTTAACTTAATATAATATAAGACTACTAAATATAAAGTTAATAGCTGCTATCTATAAAATATAGGTAAAAAGAAGTTTAAAATTAGAATTACTACTGAAACTAAATATATATTTAGTAAGCAGATATAAGAGAAGAAGAAGGTTAAGGTATTACTTTAAGATAGTAATAAAGTATAAGTAATGTTGCTAGCCTATATATATAGTAATAAGATAGTATTACTACTAGGTCTTCTTTATAACTCTGCTAACAGTACTATTAAATTATGCTAGGTAGAGAAGACAAAGCTAAGAGTACACTTAGTATTTATTTCTTTATCCTTTACTAGCTGAACTAATAATAATACAGGAGTTGCCTAGCTTTAAAAAGTGTTTAATTGCTTTACTAAGACTATAATAATATAAGTTAATAGAGATAGTATCTAGAAGTAGTATAAATCTACTATAAGGTATATAAGAGTGCTAGAATATTAAAAACACTTAGATAAATTATCTTTATACCTATGAGTCTTGTATAAAGAATATAGAAAAGCTACTTCTTTGACTATAGCATCTAGATCTCTTATATATACTTAGACTTAAAGAAGTTTGAGTAAATATAGAATAGAGACAGAAGGATACTTATAGTATAGTATAGTAGCATATAACTAATTTACAGAGGCGTATTTAATTTATACTATAACTATAGTACTATTAAGTATTTAACTATTATAAAGACTAAGGTATAAAAGAAGTAGTACCTTCTAATCCTAGACAGCTATATACTTTTATAATAGCTAAAGACTATTAGTAATTAAGAAAAGTAACTTCTTTTACTTATTTTAAAAGGCCTAAATAAGTATATTTACTTAGAGCTTAATACTTAAGTTATTTAAGGTAACTAGTATAGTACTCTTCTAACTTAATATTATTCTTTACTACTTTACTAAGCCTTCTTTTTAGGCTTTTAATACTAGTAAAAGCTTTTTTTTAACTTATTTTAGAAAATATCAGCTTAAAATTAAGACTTTACTATATAAAGTTACTAAGAATAAAGATAGTAAGAAGTTAAAAAAAATTAGCTAATCATTTTACTATATCTTAGTCTAAAACTAGCTACTTTACTATAGGATAGCAGGTTTAAAGAAGGTTCTTAAGACTTAGAAGAAGTATAAGAAGAAGAGTAAGCCTCTTAACTTCTAGAAACTTAAGGTCTATTATAGTAGAGTAGTATTTTACTTCTTTTATAGTATTAAAAAAGTATATTAGTATAAGTAAGTAAAATAATAAGAAGCTAAAGTAAAAAAGCTTAAAAAAGTAAAAATACTTAAACTTAAGTATACTAATAAGCTACATCAAAAAAAAACTTTAATAAAAAAAGTATAAGTAACAAATAAGAAAAAAAAAAGAAAAAAACTATATTAAAGCTAAAAAGGTAACATACCCCACGGGCGAGTCGGACACACGGGCGAGTCAGACACTTTTGCCAAGACCCCACCAAACCTCACCCTATTATAGCCTAAAACACCACACTATAGCGCTGCAAGGTGCAGTACAGCATAGAATATTATTTAGAGACTACTTCTATATTATTCTTGCATATTTGCGTGTTATACCTAGTCTAATTGCACTGTTTATAGCGTCTTTAAGAGGGCTTACCTACTTTAGTATGTGTAATAGGTTAGACCCAAGGTTGGCATCTCGGCAGCCTGTGCCTTAAGACACAGTTAACAGATTAGCTAAAGTCTAGTGTTAGAGTTAAGAAAGTCTACCTTAGACTTATTGTTAAAAATTTACTCTAGAATAGATATAAGATTAAGGACAGCTCTGTCCTAGAGCTAAGGGCTATTAATCTATCTAGTTTCTACCTACATACAAGTCTGCAGTAGCTATACTCTTATAATTAGATTAATTAATAACTATATTAGACAAAGTTATAAGACACTAATGTTATTAAAGGACCTTAACAACGCTATAGGGCGTCTAATAGAGTATAGGGTAGAACTATACTTAAGCAATAACACTAGGTTAGACGTACAAAGTAGTATGCAATATTAGGCAGCGTCCTCTGTGCCTAATAATATTGCAGAATAAGTGCTTAAAAGAGCACTAGTAATACTAGAGACTTATTTATAATAGAAGGACCTCCTAAATAAGACTATAACCCTAATTACTAATAGGGACTAGACAGGCTAGGGTAATAACAAGGGCTAGGCTGCAATGTTACAAGCCTATATTTAGGCCTTAGTATAACAATAAGTATAAGCTATCCTAGGTAAGTAGATAACTATAGCAGCCACCCCTCCTATAGGGCCTATTATGCTAGTTACAATAGAGAACCCTACTTAGAACATAAAGCTACCTAATATAGGCAAGTTTAATAGTAACTAGAAGTTATACTAAATATTTAAGGCATAAATAGTAGACTGCCTAAGGTAGTTAGGAAGCAACTCTAGCTATAGAGTAGTATATATCTTTAACTAACTAGAAGGGTTAGCAGCCTAAGTAGGGTTGTTATAGAAGGATTAAAACCTATTTAGCTCTACAATAGACTTCTAGAAGTTTCTAGACAAATAGTATTAAAACTCTTAGTTTAAAGAATAATCCTAAATAAAGTTATAAACTATCTTAATAAAGAGAACTAGGTTACTTAAAGCATTTAATATAGAGTTTATCTAGTTAGTATATAATACTATAGAAGAAAACAATGTAAGGAACCTAAAGATAAGGTACCTAACAGTAATCTAGAGTAACCTGCAAGACAAAATAGTGTTAGTTAATGTACTAGACAAATAGTTACTCTAAGAACTTATAACCTAAGTACTAAAGGTAGATATTAACATAAGGAGAGCCTGCATCTGCTAAAGCAGCATACAGTTTCCTTACACCTATAGAAGTAGTAATAATAACAAAATAGACTAAGAACCTACCTAAGCCTACACCTCTAGAAACAGAGGTAAAGACAAAAAAAGGGTAAAATAGGAATCTAAAGAGGAACAAGAGCAAAGGTAGGCTAATAACCTCTGTATCTAATACAGAGCAGACAGATACTATATAAGAAGGTGTAAACTAGCACCTGTAAAAAAGCCTATATAGATATTAGTAAAGGTAGTTACTATAGGTAAAATACTTACTAAAGAAGGAAATAAGTCTAGCAACTTAGAAAACTAGCTACTCCTGCCTAGAGACATAGACAGGAGTAGACAAAGCAGACCCTTAAAAGACATAATTTTAAACAGTTCTAGTTAAAATAGCTAGACAGGAACCTAATATTGTTGCACACTTTAATAGATAATACTGCTATAGCTTATATACTAATAGACACTAGTTACCTAATATATAGTATTATCTCTAAGAAGTTTATATAGTAGAAGGGTCTATAGTATACTAAGGTTAATTAAAGATAAATTATTAGAGTTAGTAAAAAAATAACTTAGATAGAGGAGGCTATAAAAATAGATATTAATATTAACAGCTATAAAGAGACGCTATAGGCATATGTCCTAAAAGGAGAGAATAAGTACAACCTAATCCTTAGCTGTTTATAGATAGATTAACATAGTATAATAATAGCACTAAGGAAGAAGTTGCTTTTTATTTACTTTACAAAAACGTAAGTATAAAGTAGGGAAAGTTACTGTCCTAACAGGACTCCTACACCTATTAATGTAAGACTGTATAATGTGTTATAAGGGAAAGCAAGAAAAAACCCTAGAGTCTACTTATTTGCAGCCTTAATAGCAGATATCTAGAAGGTGTTGCAAAAGAAGGAAATAGTAGACCTATAGACACTATTGCCTAAGTTCCTACAAGAGGAGTATAAGACCTTCTTTAAAGATAAAGCTAATAAGTTAGCACTATATAAAAGTGCTAATATTAACTATTATATTAAACTTATAGAGGAAGACAGGAAGCCTAGCACTATACTATAGAGGCTGTTATATAATATGTCTAGGGAGGAGCTACTAGTTCTCTGTTAGGAGCTTATAAACTACCTAGATAAAGGGTTTATTAAGGTTAGCAAGTTAAGTGCAGCAGCACTAGTACTGTTTGCTAAGAAACCTAGCAGTAGGTTACAGTTCTGTGTAGACTACTAAGCCCTTAACACTATTATAAAGAAGGATAGGTACCCTCTCCCTCTTATCTATAAAATATTATTGCAGATATCCTAGGCTAAATAGTTTACTAAAGTTAATATAGTATAAGCTTTCTATAAGATTTATATAGTAGAAAGTAATAAATAAAAGACAGCCTTTTAGACAAGGTTTAGGTTATATAAATAGCTAGTAACACTGTTTAGACTAGCTAACGCACTAAGCACATTCTAGCAGTATATTAACTAGGTCTTAAAGGAAGACCTAGATAAATGCTGCTCTACTTATGTAAATAATATGCTAATATATTCTAATAGGTTAAAGGAAAACTATAAGGCTAGGGTCCTATCTATTGTAAGAAAGCTTAGCAAGGCTAGCCTCTACTTAGATATAGGGAAGAGCAAGTTTTGTGTAACTATAACTAAGTATTTAGGCTTAATATTAGAAGTAGAGAAAGGGATATAAATAGACCTAGCTAAGGTTACTATAATTTAGGACTAGGAACCCCTAAAGATAGTAAAGGGCGTTTACAGCTTCTTAAGGTTTACTAACTTCTACAAACAGTTTATCTATAACTTTTTAGTAATAGTAAAGCCTTTAATAAGCTTAATAGGGAAAAAGGTAGACTTTAAGTAAGGGCTAGCCTAAGATAAAGTATTTTAGGACCTAAAGGCTGCCTTTGTGAAAGAACCTGCACTTACTAACTTTAATCTAGAACTAAACATAGTCCTAGAGTGTAACGCATCTAGATAGGCTATAGGAGGAGTCTTGTTGCAATACAGGAAAGATAGCATGCTACACGCTACTGCGTACTTTTCTGCAAAGAATAACACAGTAGAGGTAAACTACATAATCTATAATAAGAAGATACTTACTATAATTAAGTATATTACTAAATAGTCTATAAAGTTAAGGCAGGTTAGAAGGTTTATAGTTATTACAGACTACAAGAACCTAGAGTACTTCTGCAAGACTAGGTTGTTGTCTAAACAACATGTGCAATAGGCAAGCCTCCTTAGCTAGTACAATCTAACGTTTGTTTACTAACTAAGGAAAGTTAATAGTAGAGCTAACATACTCTCCTACTAAGAAGAGTATATAGCTATAAGTAATAATAACAAGAGGTACTATACTTAGTATTTCTGCTTACTAAAACTATTTGCTTATATAGAACAACCTAAGCTAGAAGAGGGAGAGGCAGGAGCTAATGTCCCCTTTGCCTTAGACTATTAGCTTATTACTAAAGCCCTAGCAATAAAGTCCTACTAGGTTAGCACTAGGAGCTAAGTTACCTAAGAACTACTAAACAAAGGACGCACTGCCCCTTATAATAAAATTAAGGAGCTAGAACAGGACTAGAAAAGAGCCCTAGTAACTAATAAGACCTACTAGTTAGCTAGGCAAGCCTTAAAAAATAAGGCCTAGAAATTCCCCCCCTACTTTAGAGTTAAAGTGTTATTGTTAGAATATACACTAGATAAGCAAGGGCAACTCCTATACTAAAGAAGGAAGTAGGTCTTAGAAGGAGAAGAGCTAAGAGGACAGATTATTAACAAGTTGCACTGTTCTACTATAGCAGGACACCCTAGACGCAAGAATACCTACGCTATTATTACTAGAACATACTTCTAGCCTAATATAGTTTTATTAATCTAAAGATATATAAAGAACTATAATATATATAAAAGAACTAAACTATAAAGAGAACTAAAGCAGGGCCTCCTAAAGCTGTTACTACTACTAGAGTAGATATAGAAAGAACTATCTATAGACTTTATTACTAACCTACCTAAGAGCAGGGGCAACTAGAACCTAATAGTAGTTACAGACTAATTATTAAAGGACATAGTACTTATCCCCTTACTAGATATTATAGTAGAAACAGTAGCCTGTGCTTTTATTAACAAGGTTGTTGCCTATTACTAGCTACTAGACACTATAGTAACTAATTATAGAACCTAGTTTATAGGCAAATTTTAGGCAACTATATATAAGCTGCTAAAAGTCTTCTAGTAGATATTAACAGCCTACTACTTATAAACTAATAGGGCTATTAAATAAATAAATTCTGTTGTAGAAGCATAGCTAAGGGCGTTTGTAGGGTAGGACTAACAAGACTAGGCAGAGCTAGTACTAGTAGCCTAGATCTCTATCTAGGGGCGAGTTACTGCCTCTATTAGCATAAGCCTGTTCTTCCTCTAGCACAGGTATAATATAGACCTCCTGCAGGTTAACGCTAAAGAAGCAGCTAACTCTATTAATTAGAGCGCATAAGACCCTATAAAAGCTATAATAGCTTTAGTTAAAAAGTTTAAAGAAACTTTCTAGTTTATCTAATTAAAGATAGTAGAATTCTAGCAGAAATAAGAATAGTATGCTAATTGCTATTATAAAGTGTCCCTACAGTTCTAAGTAAGAGATAAGGTTTAGTTAAAGTTAGGAAACTACTTCCCTAATAAATAAAGATACTAAAAGTTAGACTAGAAGAATAGGAAGTTTACAGTAACTAAGGTAGTCTCTTTTATAATATTAAGTTAGATATACTAGGAAAGATACACCTAGTGTTCTATATAGATAGACTCTGCCTTTACCTACAAAACCCTCTACTAAGATAACCTAGTAATAATAATTAATAACCCCTTTTATTAGTTATAAATAATAACAGAATATCTACTAAAGAATAGGAAGTTAAACAAATATGCGCAGAGTAAGCAGTAGGCCCTAAGGGGTAAGATAAGGAATAATTAGTAGCGTAGGCTAGTTATGCAGCTAAGACTTAGGAGCTAAGCTATAATTATAAACAACTAGAGGCCTTAGACTAATAGTTAGCATTAACAACGCTATATTAAGACCTAGCTAGGAACTTACTAGCTAACTTTAACCCTAACCTTAGTGTGCTATACCTGCTGTAAGTGTGTATATACACACTATACCTAATTTAAGAAAAGAAGAGAGAGATAAGACTCTAGATTAGGAATAATAAAGGGGGTATAAGGAGACAGTTATAAGAAAAGGTAATTAAATAATAAGAAGAGAAGATTAAATTAAAGTAAGTAAGCTTAATAGCCTCTACTAAATACTATACACTAGAAAAAAGAAAATAAGTAAGAAGCTCTAAAGAGTAGGGTATACTTAGAACCTTAATACTAAGACAATAAAACAGATAAACAGATTAGTTTCCCTAAGAACTATTAGGCCTAGGCAAAGAAGTATAATAACCTAATTCCTAATTATAAATTTTAGCTATAAGTTTATTAATAAACTTATAATTATACTTAGTATTAAAACTATTAAGTTAGAACTTAGTATAAAGGCTGTTATTAAGCTAGTTAAAGTAAGTAGTAAACACTAACACGCTACTAAACTATAAACTAGTTAGTTATTATAAGCAGCTTATAAGTAAAAAAGAAAGAGAAGACTTATAATAAACTTAAGCTATATTTAGTTCTTAAGGGTCTTATATAGTTAATTATAAGTAACACTAACTAACTTATATATAAGGATAGTAGACTCTAAGGGGTTAGTAGCCTTATCCTCTAACTCTTTCTTATAGTTAGACTACTTAATATTGTAACTAGAAGTAGACCCTATATTACTAGGCTAGGATAGAAGGTCCCTCTAAACAGTAATGTTAGTATAGCACTTAAGGTTAGCACAGATTTTACCTAACTAAGTCTTGTAAAGAATTTAGCGCTAAGCACTATCTATAGGAAGGGCTGCTATAGTAGCAATCTTATAGGCTGTAAGCTAAGTACTATAAGAGGGCTATATAGAAGTTAGTAATAGCAAGTTAGAGTAAAAAGGAATAATAGCATATACCTTATAGCAATAAACATACTTGTTCTAATAAAGCTTGCACAAGGTTCCCTTAGCAAAACTGCACTTAAGCTTATTAAGTAGGCACAAGGTGCAGATACTAGGGTTATTCTAGTTAACAGCACCTTTAGGAAGGGCACTGCTGCTAACTTTAGACATAACCTAGGCATAATTAGCACTAAAGACTTCCTTAAGCTTCTTATTAGTTATTTTAGCAACAGTATTAGCCTAACAGGAGTGCTTGTAAGGCATAACAAGTAAAGAAGAGGGCTGCTTAGAGTTAGCATGTATAGTTAGTAAGCCCTTATAAAATTAAGCAGGAGGATAGGAGACTTACCTAGTTTGTTATGCTGTTATCCTCCTCCTCCTCCTTAAAGATAGGTGCAGGACACTTACCCTTATTATAGGGGGTACTTTAGCAAGTACTAGCAACTATAGTAATAAAGATATAACTAGGTTAAGTAAATAAGTAAAGTAGAATATTAAGTAAAAAAAAGCATAGCAGGGATAGTTATTTAGACAGAGAGAGTGTAAATAAATAAGATGTAAGTAGAGGGGTACTGTAATAGGTTAGACCTAAGGTTAGCATCTTAGCAGCCTATGCCTTAAGACACAGTTAACAGATTAGCTAAAGCTAGTGTTAAAGTTAAGAAAGTCTACCTTAGACTTATTGTTAAAACTCTACTCTAGGACAGACATAAGATCAAGGACAGCTCTGTCCCGGAGCTAACGGCTATTAATCTATCTAGTTTCTACCTACATACAAGTCCGCAGCGGCTGTACTCTTACAGTATGCACCTACTTCTTTAACTTCTTACTATTACTACACACCCTAAACTCCTTTAGAGCTGTTAATTACTTACTTTCTTTGACTATTATAGTCTCTTCTACCTAAATCTACTTTCTTTTGTATAATCTGCGTTATATAGTAGCTTTATTAGCTACTTAAAGCTTAGCTATCTCCTATTGTGCTAATACTAGCTTATATATAATTATTACTACCCCCTTTAAGACTTTCTTAAACACTTTAACTATAAAAGTTAGTAAGCTATTTATATACTTTTAAATCCTTATCTTTATAAGCGTTAATTATAACCTAAGTTCTAAAGTGTTCTTTAGAGTTACTAACTACTAAGGCTTATTATTAGTAAGAAGTTATAGTAATAGAGTGCGCAGCTTTATATTAAAGCTTATTATAACCTATTCTAAGTTAAAAAGAACTAATTTAGCGCCTTAGAATCCCCTTTTGATATTACTAAAGGTAAATATACTATTATAAGCTACTTTAAAGCATAGCAGGAACTTAAGCTTTATAATGTAGTTAATCTAGTTATATATAAGGTTTTTAGCTTAGCACCTATACACCTGCTTTAGAGGGGCAAAACAACTTATATTAAGAGGCTGCAGGAGGTGTAATTAGTAAGGAGGCATACATATAGTAATAATCTTGTTATCATTGCAGTATTACTAGAAATCTAGCAAGTTATAGCTCTTATAGCTGTCTATAACTAGTAGATAGTAGCTGCTAACAGTATGCTCCTTTGTATGCGCGTTAAAGTGCTTTAACTAGTTAAGACTAAGCTTATTAGTAGTCTAACTGTTCTTAGAAACCTTAATAACCTAATTATAGGGCAGATTATCCTCTTTATACTAGTTTAAGAAGTAGTTATAGCCCTAGAAGATAATAAAAAGTAGAATAGCCTACCCTTTAGTATTAATGCCCTTAATAACTATTGTCTACTCCTAATTACCTAGCTAGACCTACTTAGGTTATCCTTATCTCTCTAAAGCTATAACAACTGCTCTAGTAGATATCTAGCCTATTATAAAGCCTGTCTTGTTAAAGTTGTACATGTTATTATCTTAGATACTATACTTAGTTTTAATATTAGCTACTAGGCTAAACTAGCCCTTAATTACATTAAGATCCTTATAGAGGGCTCTTTTATAGTTATACTTATAATCAAACTTTACTATAAGATCTAGTTAGCACTTAATAAACATACTAGGCTAGTTTAGGCTAATATAGCTTATTCTATACTTAGTGCGTAAAGAATTAGCTATAGTAGCTATAGTAGCTAAGTAAAAAGGAAATCCTTTGCGTGTCTAGCTTAAGTATATAATTAATAATTACCTACTCCTTAGTATTAGTTAAGCTCTATAAGTTAGGTATAGAATTAGCTTATAAAGGTTATCTAGTGTGTTAATTGCTTAGTATCTGTAAGGGAGCTTTATAGATAGCTGCAGCGCGTTATAAAGAGAGATTTATGTCTTATTTAAGAGCTTAAAGTATAAGCTATATCTAAACTTCTTTTAATGCGCCTAACTAGCGTTCTTAGGGAGGCATTAGTGTAGTAAGGGTGTTTTAGTAGGGTCTTAGCAAAAGTGTCTAACTTGCCTGTGTGTCTAACTTGCCTGTGGGGTACATTAAAAAAAGTAGCTAAATATAAGGCTAAAAAATAATATTAAAAGAAAGCTTATAATACTAAAAAAGCTATATAATTATTTTAAAGAGGTAATAAAATAACTTTAAAAGCTTTTATAGTAAAAAAAAAGCCTACTTATTATATAGTAGGTGCTTGTAGTTATTCTATACATACAACGCCTTCTCTACTTACTTACACTTATACTACCTATAGTAGCCAAATAGTAACTCTATATAAGTAGAGAATATAAGAGAATATTATTATATAGGCCTATAGAATACTCTAATAGAATATCTTGCAATAATAACTATTGTGTGTGGCTCTATAGCCTCATTTTTGAGTGAGCTATTTTGGTAGTTCAGCGCATTGCGCGCACAGACACGGTAAAGTGCTCACACACGATAAGCAACCAAATGGGAAAACCTCTTCTACTTCTTTTATCTCTTGTGGCCAAAGCGAAATCGACGTAGCTGCAGATTAGTGAGACGATGGTTCGGTCCATCTGGTCGAGCTCATGTCCTACAACGAGGCGTCTCTAACGATCCATTCGACAATAAGCATTCGCAAGAACAATCAACAATGAAGATAGGACTGCAATCGTATTATCTGGTCCTCGACTCTACACATCGTATATTGTCGAGTTAGGATACCAGCAAGCATTGAGGCGACTACTTTGTCCGGAGCTCTTATATACTACCGATCATTGCAGTTGGCTGGCTCGTTCGAACGATTGCACTGTGCTGTACACCTAGGCAGTACATGGTCGACGAGCCTCGCTGTGAGCGTTGACGACTTCCCTGAGGGGAAGACGAGTTGCAAAGCAAATTGTAAGGACTGTCGCTTTGGGCTGGTGAGAGTGTTCGAGCTGATTTAGCGACTCCAAGGCGGCACAACCCGTCCATGTGCTATATTGATGGTTTTATGCATATCTAGTGAGCTGATTCCCATGCGGCCTTTTGAGCAGTTTGTGGGCTCTACCTCGCCTACTTGCCCCCGGAAAGCGGGGGGTCTTGCCGCTGGACATTATAAAAGGACTCCAGCTGCCATTTTTTTTTGAGATTAGCCTTCCAAGAGCGATTGTTGCGAGTGCTACAATCCGCACCAAGCCATAGGGCATCTTCTAATCTACAACCGCTCGCTAGACTTACCGCCTGCTCAGTATCAGACAACCCCTTCTCTACGATCCGGACGATGAGCTGCAGGTCGATAATTACAACTGCAATCGGGCATACATCGATGGCGATCTGACCTGGACTCGGCGCGAAGAACAAAGATGCAAAACGAAACGTTTGACAGCACAGAATTGAACATGGGTCTGCCTTGAATAGTTCCCTTTCAGCGCTGTCGAGCAAGACTTCTTCAGCGACACGTCCGGCGACTGCCTCCCGATGCCATGCCTCAGCGCTCCGCGTACCCGTTGCTCCAATATAACAGCGGATTCCATCATGCAAGCCATGCTGCATAGAGTTGTTGTTCCGCGCGCTATTGGAGGAATATTGGTTGTTTCATGTATGAAACGGTGACTTACCCCTGGCTAAAGCAAAGCTGGTGTTCCGATCCCGTAGCCCCACACAAACTAGACCTCGCTTGCGTACATGACCGTTGCACAGGCGATTCGAGGTCCTGATTTTGACAGGTACTTGAGTCGATAACCAAGACAAGGCTGCATGGCGATAATCCTGTGTAAAAAGCATGCATCCACTACGTTTGCCAGAAAGGGGCGATATTTCGTAGGCATGCCATTCGCTCGGACTGCGAGCACTGTGGCTTGCGTGCAACAATGACGCATCGTCATCATTCATGCATGAACAAACAAAGAGTCCGTCTATCTACACAGGTCAACCAGTCCTGCACGATCGAAACTAGATGTTTGACAGGCGCCCCACGTAATGCCGCAGCTTGGCTTGTAATCTAGAGAAACACCTTTTACCTTGGCGGCGTCAATCTTCCTGAAGCAAGATTAAGGAGGAGCTTTGGGATGCAAGTTTCACACGGCCGCTAGTCCTAATTCTGATGACAAGAGCCACATCATGCCCCGCCACGCGAGATCCCTCTGTCAGGTACACAGCGTACCCGACGTACTGCACGCGGTAGACTTTGTCATGCCTTACAAACAGGTTCCGATGTTACGGATAGACGCCCACGCCGCAGACACGGGACACTATCAGGTCCGTCAATGTCGCTTGTCTGACTGAAAGCGGTGCGCCGTGGGATGGAGTATCAGGGATTGCGCAACGGTCGAATGTCGCTTTGTCTGCAGCATGAATCATTTTGCACTGGGCTCTCATCTTACCCAGCTTGGGAGTGAGCGCTGGACGAATATAAGGATGCAGAGGTTCCGCCAGAGTTGAACCTCATCGCTACAGTTCAGTACCTTCTTTTCCCACTCTCATTCATTCCTTCACAGTCCGCTAGCCGGCTCCACATTCTTTTCAGAATCACCATCGTTTGTAACGACAATTCACAACTCTCCCAACCACCTTTTCGAAGACTTCATCTCAAATCAGTCAACATGCTTTCCAAGATCGCTACCGTTGCTGCCTTCGCTGCTGGTGCCCTGGCCCACGGCACCGTCAATGGTGTTACCATCGATGGCAAGTACGAGCAGGGTTTCCTCCTCGACTACTACTACGCCTCCACCTCCAACCAGCCCGTAGCTGACCACATCGGTTGGTACGCCGAGAACCTCGACAACGGCTTTGTCGAGCCCAACGCCTTCGGCGAGCCCGACATCATCTGCCACAAGAACGCTTCGCCCAAGCTCTCTTCCGACACCATGGCTTCCGTTGCCGCCGGTGGAACCGTCGAGTTCCACTGGTCCGTCTGGCCCGAGTCCCACATTGGCCCCGTCATCACCTACGTCGCTCCTTACTCTGGTGATGTCGAGTCCGTTGACAAGGCTTCCCTCAAGTGGACCAAGATCCAGGCCAACGGCTACGAGAACGGCGAGTGGGCTGCTGTCAAGATGATTGGCATGAACAACACATGGCCCGTCACCGTTCCTGAGTCCCTTGCTCCCGGCAAGTACGTCTTCCGTCACGAGATCATCGCCCTCCACGGTGGAGGTGACCTCAACGGTGCCCAGAACTACCCCCAGTGCCTCAACATCGAAGTCACTGGCTCCGGAACCGAGAAGCCCGAGGGTGTCGTCGGCACTGCGCTCTACACCAAGGAGGAGGATGGCATCCACTTCAACCCCTACGTCGCCACCATTGACTACCCCATCCCCGGCCCTGCTCTGTGGACTGGCGGCTCTGGCTCTGGCTCCTCCCCCGCTCCCCCCACCTCTGGCAACGGCACCACCCCCACCACCCCCACTGCCCCTGCTGAGACATCCGCCGCCGCTACCTCTGCTGCTGCCTCCGCTCCTGCTGCTACCTCTGTCGTTGCTGAGGCCACACCCGCCCCCTCCAGCGGCGCCTCTCTCCCCAAGACCTTCACCCTCGAGACCTTCATTGCCTGGCTCGAGGAGGCTGCTGCCGCCCCCGCTGGCAGCGTTAAGGCTCGCCGCCACTCCCGCTCTCTGTTCTAGATGTCTGCTTTAGATGTTCAGCACGGCGAACATGACTGATGGTTGTTCTTCGAAATTTCTTCCGAGAGTGGATTGTATCGTTGTACGATGGCCACATCTTCTCTTCTTTTGTGTATAGCTCTTACACCTTTCTTGTAGCATAGCGCCTTGGGGACTAGCATTGGTTCTGCGGCAATTTTAAGCTTCGCTGTTCAAATCGTTTCGCTCTTTGCATGTGATGCCTGCTTTGGTGATGTTCTGTCCTGCAAGCTGATTTCTACTGCTATGGTACAGCTGCAAAAATCATTTGCCCGCTTTACGAAGTCAATCATACCAGACTTTACCAGAAAGACCTCCCTGGACGCATAAGCTCACATAGGCACAGCACCTCCAGTACGCGATGGTGTTGGATTTACATTTTCATTGCGCGCCATGGAGAAATCTGAGCAACTTTCTGCATTCTGACTTCAAGAAGGTCAATAACGATAGTTCAATTTCCGCTGTTCAGGCTTGTAGCCTGTCCACATACGCCACTCGCTTCACTCCGTGAGTGTTGCCAAGCAAGACAAACATCAACTAACCAAGGATCCCCTGAAATCTTCGCTCCTAATCTAAAGCCAGGATGTCGACAACCCATGTGATCAAGGTTCTCCAATTGACTATCGCACAATTAAGTCTTGGTTCAATCAGCGTTAACATTGACAATAGCGCGTCTAGCTGCTTTCCCGGCCGAAAAGTCAGCATCTTCTTTCGCAGGCACGCGTTTTCAGGCCGTTCCTCTAGTTCCAATGATAGGCCCTTTTCAATGCACTTGATCAGTTTCCGGGACAACTGCTCAGGTGTAGTTACCACCTGAGGAAAACATGTGCTGAGGTATGCCTCCAAGTGCTGCAACAGCACGCCGGATTCTACATGCTCAGTTCCAAGCCACCAGTCTCCCCTATGTTGACAAGTGAATATTCCAATGGCCATCCGAAATAATTCAATGACGTTACGCTTGTGGATGATGATGGAATGTTCCTTGCAGACCATCAATGGTCGAGCTCTCACTTGCGAGAGCATGTCGTTGACAAGCACTCGACAAAGAGGTGGCTGTGGGGTCAAAAGTCCAACGAAAGCATTGCAGATGGAACATGTGAGAGTGAGGTCACTGATTCCTCTGAGATCATACTGCTCTGTCAGACAGGAGCCGCAAACATTATGCCCACAATAAGGCAGGCGCAGAACTGTGCCTCGGGCACAAAGCAGTCTACTCTCCTCAGATGACGATAAACAGTTGAATCCCATACAGAACAATGTAGTATCGTTCTTGAGACTGAAGGCAGACGGAGGAGCTGCTGGTGATACAACGCCGCTGAAAGGGTCATAGGTCGGCAAGGAATAGTCTCCGAACTGGCTCACGGCACCTGAGGAAAATGGGAAAGCAGTTTCACCCTGCTGAATCTGAGAATCTGTATCTAGATCGGCAAGCAAGTTGGATTCGTCCTGAGCAGTCCCACTAAGAGGGTTTGATACGTCGCAAATTGAGCTGGACAGTTCGATCAGGTCAAAACGATCGTCGAGGTCGAATTGATGGTCCAAGAGATGTGCTCCCGGAGTCAGCGATAGGGTAGACTGTTCAGTCTGCTCGGAGCTGATTTGCCTTGTGCCGTTGGACTTGGGCTCGGGGTGCACATTTGAAACTTTTGCAGTCGGCTGTTTGTTCGTGTGATCGTGATCAAGTGTGCCATAGAAGGTCTCAAAGTACTCTTGTTCGCTTTGATTCATCTCGCAAAGAAACATGCCGCAGTCCTCTGCAAGCTCTTGCATCGCTTGGGGCGCTTCCAGGATTTTGAGCAAATCGAATCTCCTAGACTGTTCCGATTGTGTATCGCTGGCGGCAGAACGACCACGGTCGACCTGAACTGCCGCTCTTGGACTCCGATTCCTCTTGGGTAGTGATGTCCTCAGCTGGACCCCTGACCTCGCTTTCTTTTTCTTTGCAGCCTGGTCAATGTAGGGTTTGTTCTTGGAACCCCGTGGGCGGCCTCTTTTGCGACGAACACTCGAAGAGATGTTTACTTTTGGTACATGTGGAACGCTGTTCGTTACAACTGTTGAGCTTGTAACGGTATCTGTCTGTTCTGATTTGCCGCAGTGGAGTCGCTTCATCAGAGTGCTGCGTGGCTGTGAATGTGGTTTGCTTGACTCTGTCGTATCAAGCACAGAGAAGGTTGCATTCTCAATCGCAGCGCTGTTGCACGACTCGATAGCTGTGACAAAGTCAAGTGGTGAGAGTGGATCCGTGATTGAGCCTTTCGACACGGGGGGCATGGTGACCAGAACTGGGTCGACATCACTATTGCCGCAGTCATGATCGCGCTGCAAGTTGTTTCGAGGTGATTTTGGAGGTGTGAGTGCCATTATATGCCATCTAAGAATGAAGAACTGCTGAGGAAGCTGATTAAGCAATAAAGTGCTTTCGTGCAGTAGTGATTGAGGTTGCTGATGATAGATGCTAGACTATGGAAGAAGTGTCGAGGACGCAAGTGGTGCCTGCCGTTTTTTGGCAAGTGCGTGATGCGGGTCTGGCAAGACAACAAACAAACACAGCAAGTGGGACTCACAAACACTATACCATGCTTCAAAAATAGTTTGGGAGATATTTCAACCTCAATTGATGTATACTAGGCATGGAAGAGGTTATTCGAGGCTCCAGACCCGTCTTGAGATTGCGATCTCATTGGCCTCAGCATACTCATGTTGAGATTCAACATTGAAACTAAACGTCTAACTGGGCAAAGTGCACTTCTTCCACTGCACGTACACTACCTGCTTGAATTTGAGGTCGGTAGAGTCGGTGGTGAGTAGACCGGTAGCCTTAGAGTTGGTGGAGGTCAGGCGGACCTGGGAGTTGATGTTCAGCATGTTCCCCTTACTGCCGCAGGGCGACATCACAACAGATGTGCTATCAGCTTCATCGTGCTTGAGGTAGTCGCCAGTGACGGGGCCAGTGAAAGTGTACTCCGTGCTAGTCTGAGAGATGTCAACGTTGTCACATCAATGGAGAACAGATCATTAAATACCTGAGGTTTCAGACCGGCGAAGTAGTAAGTCGACTTGAGCGTTCCAGTGACACCCTTCTCGATGTTTGCATATCCGCGGTAATCAGCACTTAGAATGGAGTACTGGAATCCACCAGGGTACTGCAGCTCAAGAGTGAGCTGGCAGTTCTTGCGCTGCTCAGTGACGGCGACGTTAGGACCAATGGAAGCAACGTAGGAGTCGTAGATCAAGGTTACAACGCTCTGGTCGTCCGAGATGATGGTGCTGACGGTACCCGAAGGACAACCAGTACCTCCTGTGCCGACCTTGAGGATTTTGACCTACAGTTGTCAATCACACAGAGCATTCATAGGACTTGAAGATATATAACCTGTCCTGGATCGGGTGCATCACCGCCCTCGAAGGTGGGAAGTGCTGGCGCCGCAGCGACGAGCGGAATGAGAGCAAAGAGCCACTTCATGGTAACGGTGTAGAATGATGTTGATCTTGAGCCGATTGAGCAAAGCTGTTCGTCTCTGGAAGGATGCCGGTCGATCATGTGGGTATCAAAGTCCATGTTAAATACTGCTTCTCAGCGCTAGCTGTCGTATGGAACATCAGCTGAGACAAGTCTACGATCATACACCCGCGGCTACTCATGTCTGCCAAGCAGAGTAGTAATATCGTGGACCGGCGGTCCGTTCGTAAGCGACAGTCCAGAGCCATCTTTGGAGGAAGGATGTTCTCGTATAGACAGCAGTGGTACATGCATCTGTCTCTGAATGGACGCCTGAAGTACACTAGACATTTGGCGAGGCAGGGACACATCAGAAGTTCAGCTCTTGTCCAACCCAAAGACATCTCGAACGCACTATTGACCGGAACAGATACACATGAAGCAAAGTCACAATGCGGTACACAATGCAGAGCAGCTCGACCCATTTGCGGAGATATCCTTGTTGGAGCTAACTGCGGCAGGACTGCGCTGACACTGTGGGGAGTGCAGGATGGGTTCAGCCGTTCCTCATTGTGCCTGGTACGTCTATTAAGCCGTTCGATCAAATAGCTCATGTTTACTATGATCCCACCATCGGTGATGTGCAAGGACTAAGCAGCGTACGGGAATTCGTCTCCGCATTGCACTCTGCATGTCTTACTTGCAGAGCAACGTAGAATTGAGCTGAAATATCTGAAGGGAAGTCTAACAGCAGCCACCGAGGAGCTGTTTTGTGCCGAGATGAACACTCTAGATGCTAGTCAATAGTACCTCCATTACCAGTGCTGTGCAGCCCGTGCAGTGGGTCGAACTAGCCTGTCAGCTCTGAGTGTGGTGCAGCCAGATTTTCGCGTTGCCAGTAGCACGAGATCTGTACTCCCGTATGTACAGTCAAGAGTGTTCAGAGGCAAGGTCGATGTACAAGGCTGACCCATGTCGTAGATCCTGGTAGGGCATGCAGACATCGACGGGTAGATTAACCGCATATTAATGCTTGTCATCCCGGGGCATCCAGACGGATTGCTTGGCAAATGTCCAGCCACCTAGGAAGGGAATGTGCTCTGGCGTGGCATTCGGACACAAATATCTCGCTTCTTCGGTGTGGGTGGTCTTCGAACTTTCTCGGCAAGCCTTGCGTTCCAGGAAGGTGAATATCCAAATGAATGTCGCTGGGCCCAGGCTGAGCAAAGTGCACTATGATTTCAACCGGCATGCAACTTCGAATGCAGGAGACTGTTGCTCATTACACGACTCGTGTAATGGAAATGGAGGCTCTACAAGGTCAAGCGAGGCGTAGGCGTAGCAGCAATCAACGACCTGCCGTGCTCGTGCGACTACAAGAAGTAACAGAACTGGTAGGATATGCGTGAAATACGGGTTCTGTGGTACAGTTCTGGCCCTGCTGCAATGCTATGGAACCGTGATTAGCCGAAGATGGCTCACGAGCTGATCATATTGTGACCAGAACCTCAAGTCGGAATCCTCGCATACTGCCTGCAAGCGCTGCGTTTTGGCCATCTGCGGCTTGGAGGACAGACGTGTGATCTTGGAATGTTAGCTGCAGCGTTACTGTATGAACAGCACGGTGGGGTGGGCGGACATGAGGACGCTGCCGCTGCTCGAGCACGCACCAGCACACACAGACGTTTGTTAAGACACATAGTATCGCGGGTTCATGGCTGATACCGTTGAAAGGGCTTGCAGTGTCGGATCTCAATACCTTTGGGCCGCTGCGATGGCCAGTCCAAAGCGTTGCCCAAGGGTTTTCTCCGCATCACGACGCACGGCCCACTTTACACTGGCGGTACCCCAGCACCCCAGTGCCCAGCAAGCCACTCTTCAGGAGTATTCTCCTCATAGCTTCACTCTAATTCAAGTGAAGCATCAAGATCATTCTCAATGTCCACCTGCGTAATAGCGATCTAGCTACAACTCTCCTGAATAAATCATCCAAGGGGGAAAAGTATCAGATCAGCTGCATGACAGCTATTCCTGCACAGCAAGCCTTCATGGGCAAGCCACTCGGCAAACTTCAGCTTCTGCAGGGTAAAAGAGCCAGAGAATCCATAGAAATGCTGAGCACAAGAAATTCTCCCATGCCATCTTGGGTCGATGTTTGGGCTTGCCGTGATGTCTATTCTTGGACTGCTGGCAAACTTCTACTGCAGATCTTGTCAACAATTTCGCGACATCCAGGTGTTGATGGTCGATAAGATGAATGGCTAGTATTGTGGCCAAGAGAGGTCCGAAGCTGGCTGGCGGCTCGTGCTTGGGGGTTCATACGGACTGAAGCAGACAGAATGATATTGGACTGTAAAATTTCCAACGCATTTGGGCGAAGACTCAGCGAATTCGCATTGCTCATTACCAGGCTCTAGGATAGACGTGATGGGACCATCCAGTACTCCTGGACATGTGCCTCACAATTCGCGTAAAAATCGTGTCTTCATTGCCTGTTCCCTCACACTGGAGATGGTCACCAAAGAAAACAAGCGCCCAAGTCGCCAATATTCATACCGGTACTTTCGTCATTTCCAGCCTGAAGTAAGATCAGGCATGGAGGGGACGGACAAGCAAGGGATGCTGCCCTCTCGATGCGGCAACCTCTGTTGTGGAAATTCAGAGGCCGACACTAGTTACGTAGAAGTATTGCATGCGTTTTCCGTACTTTGGCACTTCACTGTCCAACTCTCGACCTGAGGTTCTGCATCCCTTATAGCTTTGACGTCGATGTGTCAATGTTGTAAAGCATTCGCACCTGCCTGTCCTGGCAGATGTCTCCTTCCGCAAGAGGAAGAGACGCCCCGCGGAACTTATGGCAGTGTGCAGGCGGCTCACCAGAACACCAACACCGCGAAAGCTCACCACCACGCACGACGAGCTCGAATACGCACAATGAAGGTATAACAACCGATCAGTTCCATTCCATGAACAGCCGCGAGCATGCGCCACAACGCCCATCAGCGCGCTCGTTCGGATATGTCCAAGCCTAGACCGCGCCACTCGATTTGTCAGATATCGATGGCATCATCGAACCCTCGTGGGGCGAAACTGCAAGCCCCATAAAAACAATCCCGTACAGTCATTATCGCGCTCAAATCATTACCGAGCCGCGAGTCGCAAAACTGAAGCTCTTCTACATACTCTTTTCTTTTCTCCTCTACCTATCTATGTCCTTTCTCACAAAGTTCTTCCGCCCATTCACAAGCATGTCCTCCGCACCCGCACAACCGATGAACATGCCTGAAGGCGCAAAGGCTGCGACTGTCGCCGCAGGATGCTTCTGGGGCGTTGAGCACATGTATAGACGCGAGTTCGGCAAGAAGGGGCTGTATGATGCTCGCGTGGGATATATTGGTGGCGACACACAGAATCCGGGGTATCGCGCCGTCTGCAGTGGGCGTACTGGTCGTAAGTAGCACATTCACATCGTGCGCATTGCTACGCAGGCAATTGATGCGCAAGATGCACGCGAACTATGGACATGGCGCTGACTGTGCCGAACAGATGCCGAGGCTCTCCAGGTCGTCTACGATCCCACCAAGATTGAGTACCGCTCGCTCCTGGAATTCTTCTACAAGATGCACGACCCCACGACTGAGAACCGCCAGGGACCTGATGTTGGCACACAGTACCGAAGCGCTATCTTCTATCACGATGCCGAGCAGGAAAAGATTGCAAAGGAGATTACTAAGCAGGTCGACGAGCAGTGGTGGAAGGGTGGTGTCAGCACAGAGGTCCTCCCTGCAGGTCAGTGGTGGGACGCGGAGGCATACCACCAGAAGTACTTGGATGTGAACCCAGGTGGCTACGAATGCCCCAGCCATTTCTTGAGGAGCTTCCCCCCTCTCTCGTAGATGTGCGAGGGCAGACTGGTGGCGACGAAGACTTGAAGCATCAAATAGACATTAAGTGCGCATTCGGCGTATGAACATGTTATGAGGACGGAAACGAAGGACACATACATCAGACATTATTGCTAGTTAGCATGAACATGTTATTCACTTTACCTTGTATTGTGCTTCTCTGCTGCATGATGGGATACTAATCTCCATCGCTTGAAAAGCTTGGAATCACATGAGTTGAGCAGAAAAGAGACGATCAGTACACAAAAAATGCTCATTTCATCAGTACCTGCTGAATTATGACTGCCAGGACTGAAGTTTAAAAGAGCAGCAGCCGGGAGACGGAGCTGAAAGCGCAACACAAAGAGCATGTAAGAATCTTAAAAAACGTGCTTCCATAATCCCGTACTTCAATGCCTCTAAGTGGCAATCATAACCACGCAGCATCCAAATTTGATCTACATATATCCTCGCCATGCCCGGATAAGCACACCACATACTAACCTCGCACGTCACGGGCAGATCCGTATAAGCTCTTTCACGCGTCACCGGCCCCGCCTGGCCCAAGCTCCAAGACCCCTCAGCAGCCCAGCACAGCTCACAACGAGTAGTAGACCAGCACACACATAGTGCTAATAGCAATCGTGACCCAAGATTCCAAAGCATGACAGATTTCCATCCGTCGCGCTCACCGCCGCATCATCATCGTAAGCGATTCAGGCGCGCAGGGCTGTTGCTTAGGCAAGATTTGGAATCTCCCGAGCGCGCAGCTCACAACGTACGTATATCAACGTCATGCCCGGAGCGGCTCAAGCGCGTGAGCGCCAGCAAATCGCATCGATGGGTGGCGTGGAGTCGGTTTAAGCGTGAAGCTGCACCATTTGGAATCATGCTGTTGAGTGGAGAAGAGAGCTGACGATGGGTCCGGTATTGAGCTGCGGTTGACTACGCTGGAAGCCACGCTCGAGGCACCAGGTTGCCTATAAGTATGCTGACTCCCACTGAGGACCTTGTTGGTTAATACACCTAATCATACAACCAATTGGATTGCAAGCTTTGAACTGAAGTCAATATGTCGAACTATCGGGGCCATTGCCATTGCGGCAACACCCAGTGGAGCGTCTCGCTCGAAAAGGACCAGCAAGCTCACGTTCTGTGGTATGTCGGCACAGATATGATCGATTTCCAAGGTTCACTAAAGTTGTTGTAGCCATTGCAACACCTGCAAATCGCTCTCCGGCGCGCCCTACACGCTCAACCAGATCATTCCTGGCAAGAACCTGAGCTTCACCAAGGGTGGCGACGATCTAGGAAAATACACCTACAAGGGCGATTCCGGTATGTCATTCTTCAATCATCCTTCCCAATTCAACTGCCCACTACTTATTCCCTGTGACAATATCTGCGCTTGTTTGACACCTTCCAGGCAAGTCCGTCCATTGCTACTACTGCAAGAATTGCACCACACATGTCTATCACGATCAGGAGGCACTGGGACCCGATAACATCGTTCTGAGGACTGGATTGTTGGATCAAGGGCTTAAGGAGTTTGGACCGGGTGCGGAGATCTTCTGCAAGGATCGCTTGTCGTGGGAGAAGGAGGTTGCGACTAGCTTTGACGTCATGCCGCCATCGTAGGTTGCGAGATTGCGCAGAGAGGACAGGCAGTATGTGGATCAGAATCAATCTTACACTGGGGAAGTGTTGATTGTGAGTTGCATTGCATGTGATGATTGCGTTGAAAAAGATGAGTTGTGAGATGCTTGGAAGGCTGGACATGGGTACAAACGCTCATTACTTCAATATTAAATACGCAATCTAGTCAACCTCCAGCAATTCGTAGCGCCCACCATGCTTGTCCAATGCATCCTCGCAGCGTTCCATGACTGTAAGGACCTTCTCTTCTTGCAGCCTTCTCCCGACGACCTGCACGCCAACGGGCAGCCCTGCCATCTTAGCGGCGTCGTAGTGCTTGTATGCGCCTTGAGCGATGCCGTTGAGTTTCCTGAAGCTAAATGTTGGGGGCAAGGCATCTTTGGCAGGGTCGACGTGGGTTACGGGGATGACACCGGCTGAGTAGTCGAGCTGCAGATGTTAGCTACTAAAGTTGCTGGTCTGTCAAGTATACGAACCAAGTTGAACATAAATGTGTAGCCACATGAGCTTACGGCATCGTGCATACCTCCGTGCGGCACGGCAGGGGTAGCATTGGGTGGAACAAGCATGACATCCATTGCCTTCTCACCCTTGCCTTGAGTATCCCACCAGTCATAGAATCTTGCCTTGTATGCCTCACGGTTGCCTGCGAGCTGCCAGTACTCGTATGCGCTCTTCGGGCTCCAGTCTTTGATCAAACCGGCCCAGATCTCGTCTCGTCGGACGTACTTGACCCACCAGTAGTGCAGCTTCTTGACAAATCGCGGAAGATTCATGTAGTTCACCATGATTGCAGCGCCAAGGTCGTTCCACTCGCCTGTTCGGAAGAAAGACATGAATGTTTGCCCGCCATCAGAGAGAAGAAGGTGCGAAGCGAGTTTCAGAGCTTCATATGGTGAGGGCGGTGATACGTCAAAGACCTCATGGCCCTCAGCGCGTAGTGCGTCAGCGACGAGAGAGAGTGCACGAGCGCAGGCGGGACTTGGGTCAACGACACCATCTGTTCGAAGCACACCGACTCGCAGAACTTTCTTGTCGCGATACTCGTCCTCGATCGACTGTCGCCACTCCAGCGGGTGCACAGTGTAGTCGTACTCCCAGGGTTTACACCGGATAAGGGAACGTGTGAAGTAGGTGAGATCGTTGAGTGTGCGTGCCATAGGGCTGAAAACCGACGGGATGGCCTCCTGGCCCGGCATAGCCGTATTCATGCCCGTCTTTGGCCAGCGCCCGGTGCTGCATCGAATCGAATAGCACCCGCTGAAGTGTGCTGGGACGCGGACGCTTCCAGCCACGTCACTACCGACACCGATACGCGAGCCACCAAATGCAAGCAAAGCAGATTCGCCGCCTGTAGAGCCACCAGGCGAGTAGTCGGTGTTGTGTGGGTTCTTGCTCCGGCCCCAAACATCATTGGTCGATTCAAACGAGAGGAGGGTGGTGGGCAGATTGGTCTTGACGAATGGAACTGCACCTGCGTCTTTCAGAAGACGGACCATAGGTCCATCCTGAGCATATGGTTTCCCAGTATGCGTCGAGAAGCCTACGGAAATATCGAAACCTTTGACTTGTATTGAGTCCTTCAGCGAAACCGGAATGCCCGCCAGCGGACCCTTCAGGTTGCACTCCTTAGTCGCCCATTCCTCCGCCTCAGGAAAGAGAATTTCCGTCGCGCAGTTGGTCTTCTCGTGCGCTTTTATAGTAACTTTGCTGTAGGCGCGCAGGATGTCGATTGGATTCGTGACATTCTTTTGAACTTCTTGTACAAGGTCCTGGATAGGCTTGCCAAGTATCCCACGCTCCTGTGGCGTCAGAGGGTAGCTGTACGTCGCTGGCAGGTTCGCTATCTTAGTGGCGCGTTCATGCTGCTTGCGCTGGCTGCGGAGTGTCAGCGGGAGAGTTGCGCTTTTGCGGGGAGAGCTTGAGCTCGGACTGCTATCACTCACCAGTCGGCCTTATGCTGTCTGTACTCCAAGAGACCCATGTTGTCAATCTGAAAAAGGAGAATGAAGGAAGGAAGTCTGAGAACCGCAAGAAATCTCCAAAGGGCGCCTCGTGACACCTATCTTCGGCATTGTTGCAGGCGTGGTTATCTCCCCAGATTTCGGTATCTCGCGGTTGTACCTGCCCTAACCGCGTCTAGAGCGTGCCGCATGCCGCAAAGGTGGGGAGACACGAGCCTAGAGACCGAGCACCTCCTTGCTTTCTTTCTCATCGGCGTTCGGCTTTCTATAGAAACCCTTTCATTCCGATGTCATACTACACACGCGCCTTTTGGAGGAGTCTGGTATTGAAATAGGTGACGTCAAATTCCAGAGAGGTGGCGGATGCTGATTGGCCCGGCCCATCGTTCTTGACAGAGGAGCGCGACGCGTCGACAACACCAACAATTACGACCTGAGGCCTGCGCCTCATCTTTGCAACAGTAGCCAGCCTCTCCACATGTATAATACTAATCAGGATGACTGGGATGAATCCGTGGTTGCACGCCTTCATGTCCAGCCTATGCCTGAACTCAGATCTTTTCGACAACGCCGTGTCATATCACATAGCGCGTTTACAAGCTCATGCTGCGCTGGTGGGTCTGATTGAGCCTCAACAGATCTAAGCATAGCTCCCGCGCGCGAGGCTGGTCGGGGAGTGGGGATGGGACCGGGGAAGCACAATGACAGCCGTCAGCACCTCTCATCCACCCATTTCTGAGGCGACCACATTTGCAGTTCGATCAAGACATCGAGACCAAGGCTTGCCTCTGAGTGGTCGCTGCTGAACTGGCGTTCGCTGTATCTGGTGTCGCTGTGCTGTAGCCGCCGCTATGCGTCTGAGCGGCAGCTCGGACATTTTCTGACCCACCGCGCTCCGAGCTTCTCATTGGTACCACCAGCGTCTACTCAAGATATCCTGAAACAGCAGAGGTCCAGACTGCCGATGCGCGCAAGAATAGCAACTTCAACATTGAGACCCCGAATAACTTTGTGAAATGTCTTGTGGAGAGAGACTTGGTATATAAGACATCAGTCTTGCGTTGTCAATGGATGTATCAAACACATCATCAGCCAGCTCATCACTTCAACTTTCTTCCTCTTTTCTTCGCGGTTTCCTTGTTTCCTTGGCCCAATTTCTTCTTCCGACCCAGCAATCTTCAATACAAGCGTCGATTGCATCCTATCTTTCTCGCAACTCTCCGGTCTTGACAGAAACCAACACCCGTTCTCACAGCCTTTCTATCATCTCAATTGTCAAAATGCCTGTTCCCAGCTACGGTGCTATGCCCTTGAGCAAGATGTTCCTCCTCGTTCGCATTCTGCAGGCTATTTGCATGGTCGTTGTCATCGGCGTTTGCAGCAACTTCGTGCAGATGATTGTTATCACCGGTGCCGAGCCACCAAAAGAATTCGTCGGCACTCTGAGTGTTGTAAGTTTCCTTGCACTCATCCAATGCAATGAATGCAACACTAACAGTGTTAGACTTGCATTGCCACCCTTTACATCATGGTCAGCGTTGGCTACTACTACTCCTTTGCAAATCTTGGCCTTCTGGTCATGGCCGCCGTTGATTCCTTGCTGCTCATCGCTTTCATTGTCTGCGCCGTTACCCTCGGCAAGCCAATGAGCTATCTCAACTGCTACGTGATCGGCAAGTCGTCTTACGAGACTGATGCCGCCAACGCATATGCATTCGTCACTTCTGCGACCCAGAACATGAAGGACTGGAGCGGCTCAAGCGTGTGGAACTGGGCTGGTGCCACAAAGAGCAACTGCTTCCAGGGCAAAACCATCTGGGGTCTCAGCATCGCTCTTTGGTAAGACTCGCTTCCCATCCGGACACCTGACTGTTCGCTAATACATGATAGCATCCTCTTCACTACCTCCTGCGCCCTTTTGCCTACCCTCTGGTACAAGAACAAGAAGGCTACTCCTGCACCTAAGTCTGTCGAGGAAGCTTAGGAGCGTGCTTTCCGTGCCACGGAAATTAGGGAGCTGCTCAAAATATTGACGTCTAAGTGCGGTTTGTTGCAACGCCTTCTCATCTAGCCTCAAAAACAACCATGCATTGCGCGGCGTCTGGGTCTGTTGTTCTCACTGTCGTTACCGGTTCACTAGCCTATCTCTTCGTGGAATAGGGAATGCAGATATTGCAGGTCAATAATCATAATGAATCAAGCCATTGATGTGGGAATCTTCCTGAACCTGTGATACATGACAATATCAACGACATGTGTTCCTTCAGCCGCAAAGTAATCGCGTGACAGTAAAGCAACGTTTATTCTTTGCTGTCAGTTAAAGCAGTTTCCTGGTTCCTTGAGATCCCATTTCCTTGTTGGAGATCCGTGCCCGCTTCTCAAAATATCAATCCAAGAGTGACGATTTATGAGATTAGCCGCGAAGGTTTCTCTGAATTGTACCACTCATCAGCCTTTCAAGAAATTTGACTTAAAGTTCTCGAACCACAAGCAAGACCAGCTGCAATACCGACTACGTAATGACAAAAGTCTTCAAAACTACATCCGGACCTTTCTCCTGCTTAGCCCCACCTTTAATCTTCTTGACAAGACTCCTCCTCCTCGACGGATCCTTCTTCACCTTCTGATCCGGAAAAGTCCCATACATCCACCCATACAGATAACAATCACTCACAATCTTATAGACCCCCTCTCTCTTCTCATCGCCTCCGCTCTCTTCCTTCCTAAGCAAGAACGGCGTCGTGTCCCCCGCGAAAACTACCACCTCGTCACCCGTCCGCATGTGACAGCTCCCCAACCCAATGTACCCCTGCTTCGTCCAGAACAAGCTTCGTTCAGCCAGTATCTCGCGGCGAGCGCGGCGTAAGTGCGAATCCGTACGTATTGTGCCTTTGCTGGAGAGCCAGTCAAAGTCAGCGTTGATATCGGTGCGTATAGTCCGCACAAGCACATCGAAGAGAGCGTTGTGTGGGTACGGTGCGTGCGAAAATTCTGGGTTGAGGCGGTTTTCATCCCAGTCCTTGCGCCAGCGTAGTTGCTCGGTAGGATCGGTGATGAGGTGCGAGAGGATTGTTGTGTAAATAGCGCCCCATGTGCCTTGGAGGGGGAGGGTCTTAGGGTCTGTAGTGGTGGCCAAGGGGTCGAAATCGATACTGGCGTCCGAGGTGAAGTCAAGTTTGAATTGAACAGTGTCGATTGTGTAGCCTTGTATGGAGATGTATTTGGAGGAGTCTCTGTTGACGAAGGGAGGGAGGTGCAGGCCGGCGCTGTATGTGGCGCCTAATGGGTCGGCGAAGGGGACGTATTTGGATGGCGATCGGGACTGGCCGAAGAAGGGGACGTAAGATTGCTCATCGGCGTTGGGGATACCGATGCAGCATTCGTGGAGGATCGCAAAGTCTCCGGCTACAAGGTGCTTTGAGACAAAATCCTGGTAGACTTGGCGAGCAGGAAGTGTGTAGTCGGGATTAATGTTGACATCGTTGAATACTCCGAGAATGCCGTATATGCGATCGCGGCTGTCCTTGCAGAGACGCGAGCGAGTAAGGTCTAGGAAAGTCCGTACTAGTGTTAATCTTGCATCTTTCTGATTCGGCTTGCGCTCTTGCACCAGCTTTCGATACTTGAAGAGCAGCTGAATAGATTTCAATTTGTCTTCGAGTTCTTTCTCCCGCTCAATATAGGTTCCAGTCCGCGTAACAACTGTCTCCAGATGCTGCGAAGGTATCGATAATGGCCCCAACTGGAAGAAGACGCTTTGTGGCAACACGTACTCCAGAACTGGCCAGACTCGGGTGAACCTGTCATAGTATTCTTTCAGCGCCTTACAATCGTAATCAGCAATACAGAGACAAACACTTACCACGAAATGGTCAGGAGCTCTCCAAGGTCGACCTCGGGGAGGGTCAAAGGCCATCTGTTCTTCCCATCTTGTGTGAGAAGTGCCCTCGTTCGAGGATACCTCTCGTCTTCGCCGAGCCAGACAATCACGCAGCTCGTATTGCGGTAGACATGGCCCATGCGTGCAACTTGTGACCCCCTCTCATTCAAATCATCTTGATTGATGCATACCGCATCTATCCACAGCGTACGGGGCGTATCTGTTCGCAGCCGTTGCAGCGCTTCATAGAGATTTTTCGTGATGGGAAAGGTTTGATCTGTCGGCTCAGTGTCCTGATCTAGAACGTAAATACTTTCAGAAAGATCATCACTACCCCATGCATATGATAGCGCTTCGAAGGAAGTAGCTTGAAAGTCCGGTACTTCGTCAATCCGGCACTGCAAAGGACTTTCAGGGCTTCCTGGCAGGAGAGTCACGAGCCTTACAGACAAGTCATCCTGCAGAGGACTGTACTTGTATCTTCTTGTGATTCGTTCTGGCATGTTGACAAACTAGAAAATGAAAGATGCGATTGATGACGTGATTGGTGTATCGTGGTCCTAATGATGGCAGAGTATAATGGCAGATTAACAAGGTTTTGTATGTGGTCAGGCGAGAAGGAAACGTTTCCTCGATCGAACTATCAGTCTGAACAGAATTGAGTATGACAAAAGAGAAGTGAATGTCGTGCTGCAATGATCAACAATGAGTAACTGAGTCAGCGGTAAGGCGTCCGATCGTGCTGACAATCTTGGCATCAGGTCAGAAAACCGTCGGAAACGATCCAATCACGCTGTGTCTCGCCCGATGCCAGCCTTATACCTTGCTAAGCATCGCTCCCGTGCAAACTTGTGCTCCACAATCGGCTTCGGGTACCCATTCTTCCCGGCGACAGCGCTGGCCTTGGATCCACTCTTCGCGTACGGATTGTGAATATCTTTTCCTTCGATATCCTTGAGTTCAGGCACCCACAACTTGATGAACTCGCCTGCTTCGTCAAACCTCTCGCTTTGTAACCATGGATTGAAGACACGAAAGTACGGCTGTGGATCTACGCCTGTCGAGCTTGCAAAGCCCCAACCGCCGTTGTTGGCGGAGAAGTCGCCGTCGATGAACTTCAACATGAAGTACTGTTCGCCCAGTCGCCAGTCGAGGAGCAGGTGTTTGGCAAGGAAAGAAGCAGTCACCATGCGCAAGCGATTGTGCATGTATGCGGTCGTGTTCATGCAACGCATTGCGGCGTCGACGATAGGGTAGCCGGTGCGACCAGTTTTCCAGGCTTCGAGGTGTGGATCGTTGTATTCCCATGCGACGTTGGTATACTCGAACTTGAAGGGCTTGTGCATGCTGTCGATATGTCAGTATTTGCCTGACGACGAAATGAACTTGAGAGCCTACCAGACGTATGGCCAATGGCATAGCACATGCCGGTAGAAATCTCGCCACGCGACTTCAGATATCCAACTCTGGATTCCTTGGATGCCACCATCAAGCTTCTTCGTTGTGTTTACATTCCGAGCTAAGCGTACGCTCGTCCTCGCGGCTAGAGTACCGGCTGCATGGTGTACACTCAACCTCGCTGTGCTATTCTTACTGGGAAAGTTTCTTGTGTCTTTGTACTTGCCGACCTTTTCCTTCAAGAATCGTTCTAGGCGGTCAAGAGCGGCGCCCTCGCCAGCAGGATACAGGTGATGCAAGCGCTCCTTATCTTCATCTGACAATCTCTTGCTCTCCGGTGCCTCGGGCACCTTCGTGTCAAACAGCCGCTTGTACTTGTCACGAAAGCCGTCTGGATTCTTGCTCGGCATCGGTCGTTCATCGAGGACCTGCGGATATGAATGCAAATAGCCCACAAAGTTGCGATACCAAGGGCTGTACACCGCATATTGTTTCCCACCACCTGTCTTGAGCGTTCCAGGAGGAACAACACAATCATCATGCTGTGGGTCGAAGTTGATGCCGTCCTCCAACATCAGCTTAACAAGCTTCGCCTCTCTCCTCAGCTCATCAGGCTCGTATTCGATGTTGCAGAAGACGTTTTTCGCGTCCCATTCTTTCGCCATTTCCACCAAACGTCCTGGAACATTTCTTCTCTTCTCCACCACTTCTACGTGTAGTGGTATATTCAACTCGGCCAGTTCGTTCCTCAACGCCTCCACAGACCTCAACTCGAAATCGCACTTTGCAGGCGAGACGAGATGCGCCTCCCAATCTTGTGGACTCATGATCCACACCCCAATGACGCCCTTATTCATCTCCTTCGCCAGCGCACTAGCCTTGCTCAGACCAGTGTTGTCGCGGATGCGTAGGTCACGCTTGAACCAATGTATCACCGCCTCGCCCTGCTTCTTGTCATGAATGGCCTTGCGCACAGCAGCCGTCTGCTCAATAACCTTACTAAGCAGCTCAATCGGTCTCGGGATCTCATTCTCGTTGTACTGCGCGCACCGCTCATTGCTCATTTCGGCAGGGTAGTATCGCCGGTCGACAATGCCACTACGTTCTTCAGGGCGCGAGTGGTCGAAGATGGGGTCAGCATCACCATTCTTGACTTCTGATGCCACAGTCTCTGCTGGGCCGCCATTCTCGTCGTTTTTCGCTGTCAGTGACTCTGGAGGCACTTCCTTCTTGAAGTTGTTGGTGATAGGCTTGGAAATGCGCGAGCGCTTGTTTGCGCGATTCCCAGCTGAGTCAGTGTAGTTGTTCGCTGATGCAGCATTGGGCGGTATGGCAGCTTTGCGCTTCGGGGGCATTGTTGTGTAAGTTTTGCAGTGAAGGCTGATCGAGACAAGGGCGATGCGTTCTGGGGTGCGAGCAGCGCCCGATGGCTGCGCGCAAGGGAAGCAGATGCCAAAGGCGGCTAATATCTCGCATACACAAATATTGAGCTCGCGCGATCAGAAAGAAGGTGAGATTGAAGCCTCGAGTGCTTTTCGAATAAAGGAATTGATTATGTCCAGCTTGTCGCGTCGCGTACACGATCCGATCTATGACGCAAATCGTGCCTGGATCGCCGGGATCAAGATCGGTTCAGATTAGCGAGCACGCGAGCATTCCCGGCGGCGGCTTGTTCCACTCATCAACCGTCTCTCCCCGGCTCTGTCCTGCGCGTGTACTGCGCTGCCACGCTGCCAACATCATGCGATCTGCGGGTGGAGGATGGTTGATAGTGTGACGTGTGCTAGCGCGGCGAGTTTAGGACTCAACCTTTTAGCGAGATGAAAACAAGTCGCCTCGTCGTAAGTGCACGATAGGAGTCGCAAAACAGACTACACAATAGCGGGATTCAAAGGCGGAGTAAGACCGTAGTTTTGAGAGTGGGGAGACTCACAGGCGAGTTTTGTGATGGGTTGGGTGACCAACGCGTAGGATTGGGGTGCGCGTCGAGAAAGCAAAAGGCGAACACTGAGGACGCCACGCCTCACATCGTCATCGTTTCACCTTTCGAGATTTCATCAGAAAAAGATCAGAAGGAGCTCGTGCGCAAGACATCACAAGGAGATTACTCTTTCTCGCTTCCATCGTTCAAAGGGGCAGGGTAAGCGTCGAATCAGTGATGCAGAGCAATCTCATGCGAGCCCAACCTACGATGTCACGGTTTTCGAAGGCACAGGCGACTGCTCACTTTAGTTTCCAAAATTTGCCATGCTAAAACATGGATAATATTGTCAAACTTTGTGAATCGATTCACGATACTCCCGAACGAAACCAGTCGAGCCAAGGGCGCCTATCGCTTCAATTTTGCTCTCATAACGCCTTTGACTCAGCTTTCTGAGCTCAATAAATACACTTTGCTCTGCGAGAAGTTTGTTCCTCTGTACCGAAATCATCCTCGTCCTCCAATATATACTTACGCTTCTTAGGAACAACGATCGAATCATCAACTTCACTTCCATCTTCGGGCGTGAGCGAGCCATCTAGGAATAGAGAGAAGCCTGTTTCGAGATCTTTTTGAGTAAGGAACTGGCCGAATGCGCTTAAACTGAGGCCCTGTAGATGTTGAGTACGCTCCTCAATGTCGCAGTAGCCTGTAGGGCTGGCTTCGTCAATTCGCGAATTGGCAGCACCGCGTGGCGTGTAACCCTCAATGTCCTGCTTGTCAGAGTGGCAGAAAGAGTATAGTGCTGGTTCGAAGTCATCGCTAGGAGTCAGTGGATTGAGGGCCAGCTGGTTCCCAGACGCGTGGCTGGACTCCGCTCGATATGCGTAGCTGTGCCCCACCTCTTCATCGAAACATTTATCTGCCGCTGTAACGGTCTTAAGAGACCTGTTCTTGGTGAGTTCGTCATATCGGTTTGGTGATGCGGTAATCGAGTTGGTTTCCAGAGTGCCCTTAGCTCCTGAGGACATGACTTTCTCAGGCTCGGTTGGCGGTGTTTTTCCTGACAGCTCATCGACAACAGTGTCATTGTCGCTATTCTAGACCTTTGTAGGATACTCTGATATAGGTGGATTCGATGCTGCAGCGGAAGTATTTGCGCCGCCGTTTCTTCCCTGTTTTGATGCAATACCTTTCAGTGCATTAAGCTCTGCCTTGATCTGACTGCGTCTCGGGTTGTTGTGCACGTTGTTGTTGTGCGATTTCTCAGTACGGACAATGTTTGCGACAAAGACTTCGAGCTCGCCTTGCATCAGTGAAATGCATCGCGCCTTCGAGCCTGTCATCACCTTGCACATAAGGGTAATGCGCTCGTTGAAGCGTGTCGAAGACGAATTCTGAATCTCTTTGACCAGATCCGGTTCGCGTATACGAAGAGCTCCAGGGCTTAAAAGCTGAAGTGTCATGGCAACATCGACAAGTTCATAACATACTGCCACCATGTCTTCGTGTGCGCAGTGATAAAACCCTCTTGACATCTTGAGCAGCCAACGTGCCATGAATTGAGATGTGGGCCCCACACTATCTCGCGCTACTTCAATATCTGTCATGGCGGCTAGAAGCCGGAAAACGTAGAATTGCACCTGGGCTTCCGTCTTGGGAAAGCTTCGATCACTGGCAGGTGGCTGCCACATTACAAGTCCCAGCTGGGTCTTGTAAGCAACGTAGTCAGTAATGGTGTTTATTTGATGATGGACAATTGGGGCGACAGGTCGAAATCTTGCCAGTATCTTAGTATCAGTGGATAGTGGTGGATGAGCACTAGTAACTTGCTGCAGCTGGGGTGATATCAACGTCTGGATCTGGCTCCGTCGATATGCGACGGATACTCGTGATAGTGGAGGAAACGGACATGCGGTTGAGGCTTGTGATGGTAAGGGAAGGATCCTAGAGGCACTAGTACCTATTCTCGGGTCCATAGTTTCCACAGGTGAGAGCTCGAATCTTTGTCGAGGCTTTATTGGAGGCACCGGTGAGTGCTGTCTATGTTCCTTGTCACTCGAAAGATCTGGCGGCGTTCGCTTTCTTTTTCCGGCCTGAACACGCTCCAGAGCTGTGCGGGGCAGTGTAACTTTATGAAATATCAGTGCATGCCATATGGTAAAGGGAGAGCACTGGACCCACCAGTATTGGAAACCAGTAGTTGCTGGGCTGCATTGGTCGGTCGTGAACCTTGTTCTCGCTGGTGCTTTATGGGAACTGATATGGTATGCTGCCTGTCATCTCTAGGAACTACATCTTCATCGCCATCAGAGGATGTATCCTCATATCCTACTGAACTGTCAGAGTAAGAAATCACTGGAAAGTTAACCTATAGACCAACCTGAGAGTCGCTGCGCCGGGTTTGCTGATACTCGGCTCGGAGCAGGGGGGTTAGGGCTATAGAACTGCTGCTCGGAGTGGGTCGGCGTCAACTGTTGCTCTTTAGAGTCGTTACTGATAGACGGAGGAGTTCTTTCTGCAATTGCAGCAGAAGCATACACATGCGAAGAGCGAGGAGGTAGTGCACTCGAGCGCGCCAACCGAGACGACCGGGAAAGAATACGCGCCATGTCGTTGCAAACTTCTCCCGCACAGCAATGGCGCAAAAAGTGCTCCAGATACTGAAGTGATAATTGCAACTGCAGAAACGAACAGGCTGTGAGCTACCGTCGAAAGTGAGGTGGAGCGGTATATAGGAGTTGACGAAGCGATAGGTAGGTCAAGTATGCTTGTGGGCATGTTGCCGTACTTTCACGCTAGTTTGCTGTTCATCCAACCGAAATCGCCTAAAAAGGAAGGGGTGGTGTACGTTCGCATGCAACAACACCCACACTTAAGAAGTGCTTCAGCGTACATGCGTGCGGAATGTCCACGCCATGGAATCTCGTATGAGCGCGCGTTCGCTATGACATGATAATTTCAACTAGCTTTTGTGAAAGTCCAGCCATGCTGAAGCTTTCTTGATCTGATCGGTGGGTACGCGGGAGGTCGATGCAGTCGAGCAGCTTGACCAGTAATGACAGCTCAGGAGCGATACATACTCCATGCTTGACAGATTCGCAACTTGCATTGAAAACAGATGTCTATATTGATAATTAGAAACAAGTATCGAACATGTTCGTGGTTCCATGGACTGCTTCGCGTCAGCGCGCCATTATATCTGCATTTTGCAGAAAGACTTATGCTGCGCATGGCTCAAATCGCGTTCATTGTAGTTTCAGCAACCAATTTTATGTTGAAGCTTAAGGAAAAGCAATCTAGCAGTTTGGCAGATCTTTCAAACCGCAATTAGTCATGTCAAGCAAGCATCTGGATGTCATGCCCGGACGTAACGAGATCTGTCCATCAGGCGTAGGGTAAGCACGATTCAGATTCAGTCCAATCGTGAAAAATGCAATGATCTTATTGTCATTCATTTGGCTGATGATCGCCTCGTCCATGCAGCGAAGAAGTGTCCCTATCGAGCCCCATAATATGATTCTGGGGGAGCCACACAATATGCAATGAGGCATGTAAGACGCGTACTGAGCAATTCTACGGGAATACAAGATACTATGAGCAATCAGCAAGCCGAACTGACGATACAGAACCACCTATGCCCATGCACAATGGCATTCAAAAAATTATAAATATGTAAGAGCGAACAAAGGATGTGAACAGAGTACTTTGACATCATGCTCAGGACAATACGAATAAACAGAGACTATGTTAAAATAACTAGACACAAAGGGGTGGTTGAACTTCTTACCCGAAATTTACCACCCCTCGGCACTATGGTTCCAACCGCGACTCTAGCACACGCTGACATGCAGGAGTCGTCAGACCCGGAATACCCATTCCAAGATCAATCTCCCAAAATTATATCAATCTGACGAACTCGGACAATGAGAAGTGTGATCATTCTCGATTCGTTGGAGAGGTGAAGCTGCATTAAGCAATAAGTATATACCGTCTCGTCTGCAACACTCATATTGTGGTGAGTATATGTTGATAGTTGTCATCATCCTCAAGCAGCTCCAAGTCACAAAGCACCAACAACTCGTTCCCTCGTCCCTGCCGTTCGAGCCTTGCAATCGCCCACGACAGCTACTTGGTGATGAGCTACCTCACTCACATTGGGGAGCGGTCTGGCGGTTCTGGTGCGCCGGAAATAGTTGAGAGATGATTCGTCTGTCGTCCCGTAGCGTGGACGCTTACGACGCGCATCTTGAGGCGGCTCTTCATCGCGTACTTCCCTGTCTTCGTCAAAGAAGACAAAGTGCGACATGAAATCATCACCACTGTCTGAAGTTATCGGAGTGCCGTGGTGTGCCGCATACATGACGTCGAAGTTGCGGTTGGCTGCTGCCACATCGAACCCGGCTGGTGACCAGTCGTCTACTGGACACATAATAGGTCGCTTGGCAGGTCCTTTGGAATCCCCAGAGCTATGCTGGGGGTATTTCAGAGGATCAAGGAAGTCCGGAGGATGTTGAGAAGGAACCTGCTGCACAGGTTCAGTCGGCCAAGCGACATGATGTGCGTGCGGCTGGAGATCGTCTATGTGCTGAACAGGAGTAACATCAGCCGAGTCATGCTTTATTCCTTCAGTTGCGCCGCTCTCAGTCTTATTTGCTGACACCTCTGGAATCGTGAAGTTGCCGTCCTTATCCTTGGGCCACTTCGTGCCTTTCTCCATGCCGAGAAGGTTGTTGGAGTGGACGAGTTTCAAGGATCTGACTTTATTGTTATTGCCGTTCGAAATCTGGTCCGAAATCTTCAAGTCGATAAGAGCGATGGTGTCTTCTAGGGTATTGTTCAGCATGAAGTTGTTGTAGCGTGTCTTCGACTTGCGCATGAGATCTGCAAGCTTGTTGATTCGCTCCTCGAAGGTCATATCTTTTGCAGCCTGCGCCTTCTGGATGGTACGCGGACAGAAGATCTCGGTGGCGCCCAGTCCGTGGTGATGCAGGCCCTTGGCGATTGAGACGAGCTTCCGGCATATCCATTCCATGTCGCAATCGTTGTATGAGTACTGACCTTCAAAACTCGGCTTTAGCCACACATACCAAAAGTCCACTGTCGGGCTGACGGCATCTTCTGCTTGTCTTACATCCCTCATCGCATCTAACAGCTGCACTACGAAGGCGGTGCGCGCGACTTCAGTCGATGGGAGGGTGACGTCGAAGGAAGGGACCTTGATCGGTAGGATGCGGCCAGTGATATTCTGACGTGGTAGTAGATTGGGCAGTCGTAACACCCAAGGCGGAGGTGCCACACGATCCTGAGCCATCAAGTCCGCTAGCTCTTGGAGCTTCTCCGCCCTCTTCTTTTCCCTCTGGGACTGACGTATCCCTGTCCTCGTGTTTGCGGCCTTCGTCGCTGCCTGTGTCGGTACTTTTACATTTTCTTTCGCTGCCAGCCTGCCAATCTACCTTCTGCTCTTCTTCTCTCCATCTTCCTTCTCCGGTGTCTCAACCCTCTCTCGGCTCTTTCTTTCCTCCTGCTTCAGGAGAACCAGCGGTGACTTTAGCAGCTGAGTAAACGCTGCAGACTTCGGCGCTGACTTTACTGATATCGATCATGGCCTTCTTGAGGCGAAGAACATAGGGCATCATTTGAGCCCACGTGGTTGGAAGCGAGGGATCCTGAGGCCTCGACTCTTTGCGCGACTTCCTGTACGCAAGATACTTTTCTTTAGTATCAAACTGGAGGGTCGTCAACTCGAATGCGCCAGATGGTTCGAATCCATCTGTATCGTCCTTCTTCGAAGCCCTCGCACTGCTAGCCGTTACCTCAGTCTCTGCACCATCATTTACGCTAACGCAACTCTCCTTCTGCCGATTTGGTCCGAGAGCTTCCGATATAGACTGCTGGTTGGTTAGGTGCGATTAAATAGCCCGCTGTTGTCGAACACGTCGCAGAATTGGCTTTGCAACAGAAGGGCTCAACTGCTTCATTTGGTTGATGGGCTACGACAAGTGAGGGTCTGGAAGACAAACACAAGACTCATACCAGTTTTCTGGAATCTGGAGCTGCGAAAGACGAAGCTTGAATATCTCCAAATCCTTCGAATCCCACATCTCAAATTCTTGACGAAGAGGAAGCCAGCACACAACCGTCTTCCCGAGGCGTTCGATGTTAAATCGACCCGGCCGGACGCAAAGGCCTTGCTCAGCGGCCAATTGTGGCCAGAGAATTGGATCTGTATTTAAAAAGCGCTGATGGAAAGGAATTAGCTTTGCAGTAGTGTCAGCGGCCACGCTGACAGTCTTTGCGATCTTTGGGTTATGCGTAGACCCATGTTTTGCCGGGGAAGACTCTTGTTGCAATACCTCGCGCGATCGAGAAGCTGGAATGAAGGCTTTCGTAAGCAGCCGCATCTGATGTGGCGATTGTGTTGAGAATGCATCTTGGTCGTCATTGACATATGCAACTGGGACCTCATCGACGGCAGAAAGAAGGTCACTCTTGTCAGAGTTGACATCGATGCCATTGCCTAATGAACTGTCTGTTGGGCCATTGCAGAGTGCATCGATTTCTTCCAACGAGTAGTTGATACCAACGTCGACGTCGCCGAAGTCGTGATCCTCCAGATCAAATATCTCCGAAGCTTCTTGACCTTCAGCGGCGGTATCATGGAGCGGTTGCCCAGCAAGAATACTAGCAGAAACATCTCCGTCGTTATCTGGAAGTGTTTGAGTAGACCGAGAAGATTGGTGGAGTCCCAATCGTGCTGCTGCAGTGTAGCCATCGTAGTGTGTAGGCGTGTGGACTTGCTCACTTGTAGATCCGCGTTTGTCTGTTGCCGAGTAGGAGGGAGACTGAGAGCTTGTATCGACATCAGAGGCTACTTTAGTAGTACTCTGCTTCAAACTCAAGCCAGAAAGAATCTTCAATTTGATAGCGAACACATACAATACTTACCAGTGATGAACTCTGAGGAGGAGACGCGAGTGGGTATAGAGTTCCCGAACGCGGTACGAACGTTTCCTTCAAACCAGCATGATTTGCTTGGGACTGACATCTTAGCTCTCCTCCGGATAGAGGTTCAACACCAGGACTCTTGTTGGTGGAAGGGCTTGTCATGTTGCTAGACACTGTTCGCACTTAGTGCTTTCGAACAGAAAAAATGCTGTTTGAAAGGCTTACGAGAAAAGTCTTTTGGCAGAAGAAGGAAAGGTAGCGAGTACAGTTTAGAAGGATGAAATCGGAAGCGGGATGGCTCAAGTCTGGTCTGGTTGCGGTTGTGTTGGTGGTGGCCCAGTTCGGAAGGGTGAGAGCTGATTTATCACACCTTCCTCTCCACACGCGCAGCCACTAGCCCGTGCCGTAAAGGAGAAATCACGTGATTTTTCGATGAGAGGGGAGGTGGAAGGGTCCAGCAAAGTATCATGGTGTTGTATTGCTCAAGAGAGTACGACGTTCTTCGTAAGCAATTGATTGCATTCTCGCCTGAACAAATGTCGTCCAAAGAGATGCATGGTAGAGCTGGATATATATAGGCCCAATATTGGTTAAAACTTCGACAATGACCTCGATACAATTTTAAGTCGGCGCCTTCATAGTGGGGACTGGCTTCAGGAGGTAAGTTAGTGTATACTTGGATCAATATTCGCGATAAGGTAGAGGTTCTCAGAGTCACGGTTGAAGGTTAGCATGGAGATATTGTATTTCCATGGAGCTTGCTTGCATAAATAGTCATCTGACAAAGACGCAATCGCCAACAATGTAGTGTGTTCATTTGCTTGTCCGTCAAACGCAAGAACATTAACCTGATAACGCAAGAGCTTGACGATCCATTACTTTCAACTATCCCTTGACTTTAAATGCGAAGTTTAATGTCGAGACTGTAGTATCGTATCTAGACCAGGCTAATGAGCTGTTGGAACCATGCTTTGAGTTTTCAGCACCATGGATGCCATGGATCTTACGCAACAATGGACCGAAAAACTCGGCATCACGCTTAAGGGAACAGATTTTTTTCCGGTTCCAATGGACCTATGAAGGTGTGTGAAATTAACCTGTGTCAGAAATATCGCCTACTTCCTATCACTATCCTAACACGAGTCTTTCGTAGCACTCGATTCTTTGACCGCCACCGCCAACACCCTCGAGTTCGCTCCCTGACACCAAAAAAAGCGGACCACTTCATGGCAAAGTTGGCGATATATTGCAGATCGAGAGGAATCATAACTGATATATGTGGAAAGTGGTTGCAATAATTTCGTGAACTAGTGATGAGCAAATGGGTATATGGCATGTCCAAACCATCCAAATTCAACTTTGAGGAACGTGTTCCAATACAGAATACAAAGCGAAAAACGTCGTACCATGTTTTATGCCAACAGACCCATCTCTTTAAGCCATGCTCAATCCCTTCAAGGTCTTGACAGGCAAAATTTGGCGAAGAAGAGAAAAACACAAAACTCCAAATTACGCCTCACTTTTCGCACTCGCTGTCTTCAAAACAATACCCAATCGATTTGTCTTATTAATCGAAGGGGCTCCGCTAAATCTATCCAAAATAGCACGCAAGAAGGACTCAAAATCAAATGACTAAACAAATATCAAACCTCGAAGAGAAAAAAAAGACTCTTCCGCCTCAATCTTTCCGACGCTTCCAGCAACTTCATCTCCGTCTAGTTCGAGTGCGCTTTGGCGCTGGCTGAGTTTCTGTCTCGTCCTTAGCTGCACGCTTACGACCCCGCCGTGATAAGGTGGCGGTTGGCTCTGGAGTGGCCGGCTCCGAATAGACCGTAGCTGGTGTGGCCGTGAATGGAGCGGTCGTGGCAGAAGCGGCTGGCTCAGGTACTAGTAATTCTGTGATGTCTGACGCGGGAGTAGCCTGGGGGTCACCGGTTTCGTCTGAAGATGGCTGTTGTTCAGCGGCAGCTTGCGTACTGGCCCGCGCAGCCGCCAGAGTTGATGATGAAGGCGCTTCATACAGGTCGTCATTGTCTTGTGGTGATGGCTGGTCGACAGCAGGAGTGGGAGTCGGTTTTACAGACGGCTGAGTTTTAGTAGCCGCGAGTCTTCGACGCTTTGGCGCAGAAGACGGCTGCGCTGCGGATTCAACTGCTGCTGGTCGTTGGCGCTTGCGGCGAGGAGCTTTCGATGCTCCACTACTTGGTGGAGCTACTGCTGGTTGTGCCAAGGATGATGGGTGCATTCCATGACCCGGGTTCGCTGCCGCCTGCGGGCCAGAGGGCGTAGACGCAGGTGCCTGTTGAGTTGCGGCGCATTTGCGTTTACCGCGGGTAGAAGATCGAGTCTTTGGAGCAGTATAACTGTCGTCAACTGCTGTAACAGAACCAATCACTCCATCTTGGTGATCGCCAGTGTCGTTTGCAGGAGCAGACTCTTCTGCATCCGCAGTGGTGTCGACTTCAGTTTGCGCACCCGAAGTGGTAGCCTTCAACTTCGCGTCCCATTTGCGACGCACCTCGCTGACAATTTCACTCGCAGAAGTGTTAGGATCTGCCTCGAAAGTTGCCTTGCCCGTTGCCAGGCTTATTGCGCGCTTAGCGTTGAAGCCATGGTTTCGAGCAGACGAAACATTCAACTTTTCGGGGAAACCTATGACATCATCGAGTCCTTGGTGCTTCATTAAGCTATTGACTCGATCCTTGGACTTTAGCAGTAGTTCGACAATCATGTCAATACGTTCTTCGAACGTATAAGCTTTGAAAGAAGCTTCGTACTTCTTGATATGGTCCTTGTCATAGCAGCGGAAGATTCCTGGACCAAACTGTGTTAACTCCAAAGTTCTGTCGTAGATCTCGTGTGCGATGACCTCAAAGGCCCTTTCGTCGTAGTAGAGCTCCGTAGGAGCTTTGAGCCAACGCTTGTCAAATGAGGCGCCACGCTTGTCGTTTGCAAATTCAATGTCCATCATGGCCTTCTTCAGTCGCAGTACACATGCCAACTTTCCTGCATTTGTTGTTGGAATCGTTGGATCCACATGTTGTGGGGCCCGCAGTCTGTTCTTGAAAGCCAGAAGCCCCTGATCACTGCTGAACGTCAGCGTAACATGATCTGTTGCGGACGAAGGTTGCAGCGGCCCATCGTCGGCGGTCTGTTCGTCGGCTGGAACTGAATCATCTTGGGCATCTTCATCATCCTGAGCGACAGCTTGAGAAGAAGCACCTGTAACCGCATCGCCGTCTTGATAGGTGTTGTCATCATCTTCATCGTCATCTTCGATGACTGCCCGAATAGCGGCATCAATTTCGTCAGCAGCCTCTTGGACGTGGGTGGACTGTGCATCTGACGACTGCTCTGGCGTCGACACGCTCTGGGAGAGCTGCGACAGAGATGATAAGCTGGAAGTTTCTGATCTCGCGTGGGCAATTGCTGCGTCGCCATGATCTTCGACTTCAGTAGCGTTCCACAGGTCGGATCCACCGAGTGGTATTTCGAGGTCGAGTCCCGAGGCACTGTTCGTACCGCCGAATGTGAATTCAGGGGACTCTGTTGTACCTGAAGTATTGCATTGAGTCGGGACCGACTCCACGTTCACAGTCGCTTGGTTTTGTGCTATTTGCTGCAGCGGAGCCTGTGTAAAGTACTGGTCAAGGTTCCACCATGGCAAATAAACCCCCAAGGTCGCGAGATCCTGCACGAAGATCTTCCGGTCAGACGCATGCCAGGAATTGAAATCCTGCTGGCTTGGAATCCAGAAAAGATATACATTGCCGTCTGTAACTGGCCATTGTAGCTGCTTGGCCTGCTCACGTGCTAGTCCCGTAGCGCATGCAAAAGATGCCCAGGAAAATGAGGCTTCTGGCCACATTTCGTGGAAAGGTGGATGCTTGGGCGGGTTTTGCGCTGCTGGTGCTGCATTGCCGCTATCGGCAACTCCAGCTTCTGTGAAGGGGGCCGAGTTGCCAATCGAGGAATTCAACGCGCCCTCTTGTCGCTGTGAGCTATAGGCATGATCATTATTCTGATGTAGTTCGTATAGCGAATTCTGGTCGTGTTGTTGATCGAAAGTCTGACCAGAGACTTGCTGCTGCAAAACTTTGTCAGTACAACAAGGCTGGTATGCACCTTGTCGTGGATAACTTACCTGCTGCTGTAAAGAATCGTATAACTGTTGAAGCGATTCATACTGAGCCTGTTCATTCTGGTAATTGGCCATGTTGGTTCACAGCGTCAACAATAGTACGCAGTGAAGGAAAGGAAAACTTGAACAACAAAGAGCGTGCTCAAAGTAGGAACGAAAAAAAGACTGTGTCAAAGAGCTACGATGATACACACTGTATTACAGTGCAAGAATGCTTGAGGTGGCTCAATGGTTGATGTGGTTGTGATAGATATGGCTCTTGTCCAGCTCGGTAGGTGTGAGGGAAGATAAACGATACACCCTCACACGCCCAGCATCCGTGCGCCCTGCGTGAAGCACGCAGTGTTCAGTGAAAGTGCTTCTCATTGTTTACTTGGTGAGTGTGAAAGGGAAGTGCGCTGAGCTTAGTCACCACAACAGATGAGCAGTGAAGTAGCACGGAAGCGTCTACCATCACTGTTCAGCCAGACGGCGACGGCAATGGCGATAGGGACACCCCTTCAATGAAGACGTTGTTGATATATATGTCCCGTATCAGTATAACTTTTGCTTCTGACATGCAAGTTCTTGACTTACTTCACCAAAGTGTATATACTAGTAAGCTTCGTGCCTCCAACTACAGACAGTCATGCACGGGAAGAGGCCAATATCTATCAACATCAGCGATTGCTGCACAGCGCGGTTTGGAGAGTCACGTTCAGCGACAAGCTGCTTGTCGTGACACTTCCTGACCCATGCCGGCAGCATCTCACTGCGAACAAACGTCATGCGAGCAGCGATAAAGTGCAGACATGTTACTCGACTCTCTGGACTCGGGGACTTGATGAGCGGCATAAAAAAACCCTGGACTGGGATAAAGACTGGGTGCAGTGACAAAGACATTAAGACAAAGCATCAGTGCAAATATCATGAGCAAAACATTGTGTATGTAATAGTGTTCATTAATTGTGTTCGCTATCTACAGTAATGGGACACTGTGCGTAAGGCCTGCTTTCAATGTAGCTGGCTTAGAAGTATGCCTCCGCAAGGTAGTTTTGAAAGTTACCGTTCCTGAAACTAGGGGTCGCAGAGCCAAAGTCCTTGAAAAGAGTCAGCTAACACATTTCAGGTTTGAAAAGATACTCACAGTGTTCTCAATGGCGGTCCTTGCTGCCGCGGTCATACTATCCCACGCAATCAGTGGCTGCTGACCACCCAGATCGTTTGTAGCAATCAATTGGTGGTTGACTGGGAAGTAGCTGATGTATCCGATCTTCGGGCTGGTGCCCTGGAGAGACGGGGCAGCCTCCTTTTGGTAGTCACCGTGCGCAGAAATAGCTACACCAGTGATAGTGGCGGAAGTGGATTGGGCGGAAAGCCATACGACGACGTTCTCCCAGTCGTGGCGGTGGCCGAGACTAGTAGAGGGAGAGTCCTTAGGCATGTACCAGCTGTACATGATCCCGAATTTGCCGTTGTAGGTCCCGGCACGGGCATATACCTGGCCGGGAGATGAAGAACACCCGCCATCCGGAGCACCGCTTGGATTAAGTCCACCGCTGTTTCAGATGTCAGCGCTCGAAGATCTATGAGGATTTGGCGTATTACCCTGTATTACCTGCCGAGTCAACGGCAGGGAATGGAACGCATCCATTGAAGACCTTGAGGTACGGCTTGTACTTCAACATCAATGTTCCGACTGTACCGGAAGGAACAGCCTGCGCGAAACCAACAACGGCATCGTGATTGATAACTGCTCGTTTCTCAACACCGGTCGGCAGGGCAGAGACGCATGATGCCACCGCAAGGAGCTGGAAAGCCAGCGATTGGAAATTGAAGAGCATCTTGAGATTCCGGATGAAGAGTCGATTTCCTGCTGAGATTGCGCTGAACGGTCCGAGTAAGCCCGTAGTCACTGCTGTGGATCAGCTTCCAAGCACGACTCGAGAGGCAACGAGCTGGAGGGTTGCTGGCTGCTTCTTCACACCTCACTAGAACCGCCGTAGTTCTTATACATTTGCAGATCTGTTTTCACTTCCAAGCGAGACTGAAAGTCTTTGCCGGTACCACGGTTAGTGATCAGTCATTCCTCTCTAGGCACTGTTCCCGCTTTCGGTATGCACGCAAGTGCTGCATGCACTGCACATGGCCACCAGGGTGTGGCTTGATTGGAGTCAGAAACCATGTAACAGGGTACAAGCATTGAAGCTATGGCAGCTATGCAGCTAAAGCGCAGACAGTTGATTCGAAACAACGAAGAACAGGTTTAGGATCTTCGGTATTGTGCTGTTTGGAACGGGGCAAACACCTGCTCAAGCAAACGCTCCTCGAGGATCGGCATGCTTAATATCGCCGTTGGCAGGTCATGCATCTCTTCATTGCGGTCGTCGAATGAGAGCAAAGACCGTGGCTCGGCGTGCAAGCAGACTGCCGAGAGATTGGTCCGCGTGCCGGCGCTAGTATGCAATAGATGGGGAAGGTGCACAGATGCTGAAGGGGTGAGATGGGGCAGTTCGCGCAGCATATATAATCGTGGAAAGTGCGAGAACGGTGATTGGCAGGCTGTCTCCGTCGTGCATAACAGAGTCGAGGGTATTTTCCGGTCAATGGACGGACAGCACGCGTTCCTGCAACTTCGTATCTGTATAGCCATGCTCGACCGCAGTTCTACCAATCAGAAACTGCGCGCAGTGACCAGGGGGTTGGAAACGCGGCGAGTATCGTGGTGAGCAACCTGCTACATAGTTGGTAGTCGCTAGTACTGGCGATTTAGGCATGCTGTACGGTAATGCACTGAACAAAGCAAAATCGTGACGACCGAGGCTTGCGCAGCAGTTGTTCATCAGCCGTATCTCCTCCATATCGTCTCCCTATTGCCCTCCGGGATGTCAGATCCAGGCAGGATTTCGCGCAGAAGATCGTTAATATCCAACCCTCGTTCCTGACACTCCTGCCACTGTCGTGGATATCCCAGCGAGACTTCCTCAAACCGAGTGTTGTCAATGTAATCTGTACGTCTTACATGCAGGTGTCCACTGACAACGACCTTTGCATTGAATCTATTATGCCAGTCCTCCGTCTTCTTTGTACCGCACCAAAGCGAGAATCGCGGTACGCGGAATAGCGTGACCAGGTCTTCTCGCAATGGCCAGTGATTGACGATGACGAGTGGCATGCCCGGGTGCGCAGCAACCGCAGCTTCGAGCTTCTTCTCTGCTTGTTCAACGAGCGCATTGCACCAAGCAATGCGCGAGGGATATGGGTCGGGGTGCAGCAGGTGCTCGTCTGTCGCCTCGATGTCCTTTTCCCTGGCCCAATCCAACGCATCCTTTAGCTCCACATGCGCGGGCCGGAAACTGTAGTCATACAGTGTGAAAATCGGCGCAATGAGTGCTGGGCCGCCCTCCCCCTCCCAGATCGTATATTCGTCCTCTGGCGTCCATACGCCGTATTCGCGTGCAATGTCCACACATTCCATGTACTTCTTTTCGCCGCGTGGCCCATTCTCCTTCTGCGTAGGTAGCGTGTACAGTTCATGATTCCCGGGTACCCAGAAGACGCGTCTGAAGCATGCTATCGCCTTTTCGAATGCTTGTCTGCAATGCTCTGCACTTTCACCCACGTCGCCACACAAGATTAGGCCATCGTTCAGCCGGGGCTTCAACTTCTCGAGCGCTTCGCGATTGCCCTTGAAAGAGAGATGTATATCGCCAATCGCCCATAAGCGCCCGGGAGGGTTCGGGGGAGGTGTCGGCGTTTGCGAACGAGCGGCGGCGTCTTCTGCGACAGACAGGAGAGGATCCATGATTGGATGATGTGCGACGAGGGCTCAGGAACGATCAATTGACATATTGTACATTCGATGCGGGCATCGACCAGCTATAGAGGGGCCGTGGTGGTACATGTTCGCTGTATGGACGCGCACGCAGTCAGCAGAGATGCGGTCATCGAGCACGGACTGCAACACCATGGTTTCGTTATCACGATAGCTTCCCCACCCTGCACCCTATCGCAGTTATCACCGTCATCAGAGAGGTTATTCGTCTCAAAGGAAGAGGATGATGTGGTACAAGGTTGAATTGAAGAGGCGAAGGTTGCTGCGATGCTGAGTAGCGTAGCTCTGGACCCTTCCTGCTGATGCTGGGCAGGCCTGAAGCTCGGCATGACGTGTAGCTGGCTATGTGAGGACTCGAGCTGTCATGAACAAAGAGTTTCACCGATAACACGCATGTGGGAGAGAAATTGCAGCTCCTTGTAAATGAGGTTGACTGCTGCTGCTTCCAAGGTACAGGGGCGCCACGGTAGACAACACAAATAAGGATAAGATTTTGCAGAATCGACGCAAATGCAAATTGGATATCATCAGACTACGAAAACAAGAAACTCATGCTTCTCATCAAGCTGCATATGCTGGCGGTGCCGCATCATATCCTGGTGGCGCACCTGCTGGCGGCTGGTAAGCCTGGTACTGTACCCCACCGTGGCCCTCTAGCACGCCCTTGAAGGCAGTCTCTCTGACTTTCTGGAGCTCAATGCGGGCGTTCTTTAATTGCTCGTTCGCACTCTTCACATCTCTGAGTAAGCGCTGCTCTCGCTGCTCACTCTGTCTGACCATGTCACCACATTTATGCCCTGCCTTGTCGACCTGCGCCTCCGAGTCCTTGATCTTATCGTGCATCTCCATATCGCTAAAAATGTTGTCGAAAACAACATCCCCCCAAATACTCCCTGAGGCGATGTTGAGCTGGCCCAAACTGGGCAAGTGAGGTGCGACGTGCTGCAATTGTTGCTGCAGCATGCGGACCTGCTGAATGCTGCTCTCGGCGCGTTCGAGTAGACTGCGCTTCTGCATCGAGGCCATGGTACCGCCTCCGAACATGTCCCACTGCGACATGCCATGCGCGTTGTCGAGGTGGTTGCGCGCTTCGCTGAGTTTGGTACTGGTCTGGCGGAGCAGGAAGAGCACATGTCGTTCTTTCTCGAGCTCCTGGTGAACGGACTGCACATGCTGGGATGCAGCATTGCATGCCTCCTCTTTGCGATCTTCATCAGGAAATTCGGGAGTCTGACCAGCGAAAATGGAGTTGTAGAGTTGGTCAAGCTGCTTCTGGAGTTCGTTGTGGCGATTTGTGTCGCGGTCGAAATTCTGCCTTTGGACTTCGGCTTCTGCCTTCAGCTGTTTGACGTATGCGAGTTCATCTTCAGCTGTCTTTTGCTCTTGCATTGCGTCAAAGTATTCGCGCTCTTCCTTTGCTGCTTTTTCGGCAAAGCGCTCTTTGCGACCGGAAGCTTTGTGTGCAAAGCGTCGAAAAGTTGATTCAGAGTACTTGACATGGTCCTTCAGTTCGGTGTTGGTTTTCTTACGAAGGTCTTCCACACGTTTCGAGGTGCTTGCTTCCTGTGCTTGTAAGTCTTTGAGGTAGGCATCTTGTTGTTGCAGCTGAGAAGGTGCCTGATCCGTCTCAGAGATGCCTTGGAGAAGCTGTGCGTGTTGAGAAGCTGCTTCTTGAACTTTAGATTGGATTGATCTCATGGCGTTTAGTATCGAGGGTTTGAAATTGTTTGAGATTGTGAGATGGAGCCTAAGGCTATATACACTGCGAAAGCAAATGCGATCTTGGCCTACGTGGTTAGGCACGCCTTACACAGCCTTACTGCTGGACGCCTGAGGGTGCTTTCGTCAGTCCATCTCGGTGATGATCGTCGATTACCATGGTGTTTCCTAACGACAAGCGTCAGCCAAGCAAGGCTGAGCTGTCCCAATAGGGCATAGTTGTGGCGCAGATGTGATCGCGGGGCAGGCAGTCGTTACTGACCCGGTGTAGATCCTCTTCTATCTCCGGCGCGATGATTTTGACCATGTGTACCATGCATCTTAGCAATTAGATGGCACAAGAGCCTATCTCAAGGTATTTACGATGGTTGTAAACGGTTCAAGCACTCGACCTCGGAGCTCCGGCTCGCCCAGCAAACAAGCGCTGCCGAAGTTGTGCCTAACCCCTCCGGATCAATCGATATGGGACAAAACACAATGGCCCCACTTTGGACCTGCGAGGCACTTCTTCGGGATGCTGTTGTGTGACTTTAGCCTCGCACAGCAGGTTGAGAACTTGAAAAGGCGCGTAGTCCCCTGGATACATTGTGATTGAGCCCATTCTTCTTGTTCAAACATACTTCCAAACGTGAATCACAATGGCTACAGAGAATCTGCAAACGTATCCTCAAAAGCCCCGCGTTTTCATCCTCTCGGACATCTCAAACGAGCCTGATGATGCCGAGTCGTTGTGCCGCTATCTTTTGTATGCAAATCAATTCGAGACTGAAGGCTTGGTGGCATGCACAAGCACATGGATGAAGAACAAAGTATGTCCGCAGGACATGGAAAAGATCATAGATGCATACGCCGGCGCTGTCGACAACCTGAACAAGCACGTCCACCCAGATTGGCCTTACCCAAGTGCAGAGCATATGCGGAGCTTGATCAAGAAAGGTGCTGAGGTAAGCAATGACTGCGAGATCGAAATAGTGTTCAACGCTGAAATAATGGCAGACGTATGGAATGTCAGCTGTAGGGCAGGATATCCCTCTTTCTGCTGGAGGGCAACTACTTTACGACCGCATTGTTGCGCCATCGACACAACCACTCTGGATTCTTTGCTGGGGAGGCACAAACACTCTCGCTCAGGCGTTGGTCAAGATCGATGACAAGTACTCACCTGAAGACTCTCAGCGCCTGCTTTCACGTATTCGCGTGTACGCCATCTCAGATCAAGATGACACGGGCGCATGGATCCGCAACAACTTTCCGGACGTGTTCTACATTGCTTCCGTACACGGCTGGAACCAGTATGGTATGGCTGCCTGGACCGGCATCTCAGGAGAAAAGTACTATGGCTTTGATCAGGGTGGTCCAGACTTCTCAAAGATGGAGAAGAGCTGGATCAAAGAGAACATTCAGATTGGCCCTCTTGGTAGCGCGTACCCAGATTACCTGTTTATTCCGGAGGGCGACACACCCACCTTCCTGTACCTCATTCAGAACGGCCTTGGCGTACCGGAGTGTCCCGACTACGGATCTTGGGGCGGTCGCTATGCTCGAACAGATATCAGCGTCGTTGGTTTGAACAGCAATCATTATAGCGATGCAGTGGATCGCGTTGTAGGTCTTGATGGCAGGACCCACACATCGAATCACTCAACCATTTGGCGCTGGCGCGACGCATTCCAAAACGACTTTGCAGCACGAATCAAGTGGAGCATGGAATCTGACTTCAACAAAGCAAACCATCACCCTGTCATTCATCTCAACGGTACCAAAGATCTCACACCTGTGCGTATCGACGCTGAGGCCGGTTCCTCTGTCACTCTCGATGCCAGCGGCACCTTTGACCCTGACGGTGGCAAACTCACATACAAGTGGTGGCACTATCGCGAACCTACAGCCACGCAGTGGTGGGTGCATGCTGAGGTCTCAGAGCTGCAGATCAAACAGCTCGACGATGAGGGGAAGAAAGTCGAAGTTACCTTGCCACCGCCGGACAAATGCGCGGTGGAATTAATGAGCCGAAAAGCAGTGCCACAAGGACAGCTGCTGCATCTGATTCTTGAGGTCACAGATGATGGTGTTCCCAGTTTGACAAGCTACAGGCGCGTCTTGATTCAAGCTACGAACAAGGATCTCAAGGGCGGAGGCAACGGTGCGGATGCCATTGGTGATATCATGAAAGATCTTTGAAATAGAAGGCACGAGGAGTTTGGGTCCCTCAAAGCATCAGATGCGTCTCGATCGGTTTGTTTTCCTAGTACTCTCTTTTGCTGTTCGAATAATTACAGTTAACGTGAGATGCTCAGGGAACGGGCAATGATATATATGCTCCCAATCTATTCAGAATTATTCATGATCGTGCACAAAGCGACATTTCCATCGTTTCCAGCTGTTTGACTTATAAACATCATCCGTAAGAAAGGATGGCTGTTTCTTTGTGGCGCGATTCCTTTGTTGTCAGAACATCTTCATCTTCCTCATCGCTCTAACCTTCACCTCGAGCAAGGTATAGCTACATGTGAATACTTAGCCGTTTTATTATCTCATGTCTAATTATTATGACCACTGGGTTCTACTGGGAAGCAATTCTTGAACTCCTACGACTTCGCCAGAAAGTTCTAAAAAGATCCGTTGTGTTGTGAATTGCGCAAAGCTCAAACAATGTTGTGACAACGTTATATTGAGGACCAGCTGGGCCTGCGATCTCCTTGCACAGTGTAAGAACATCATATAGTGCTTCCTTGTTTACGCAGCACAGTGCTTTTTACTCCCAACAAGGCGGCACTGTGAGCACTTACCAGGAGAGCACTTTCCTCCTGATTAATACAGCATCATCATATCTGCAGATCGGACATCATATCTCCAGCGCTATCTCAACTTTCACGAGTCGTTTTCTACTCACTTCGGTTGGCCAGGACTCAAGTTCGTCTGCTCTTGAGCCGGAACTTCAGTCTCAGTGACGACTCTTCAAGTCGACGAGAACATAACAACTGTGAGCACACAGTGCAGCAACAGATAGCCTTTCACAGACTCTGCGGGCAGGTCAAAAGTCGAGCGTCTTTATTAACCTTTCCGCCTCCTTCAAGCAGCTTCACTCATTTTTCGTTCCAACACAACCGGTGTCAAACAATTCACCTCCCAAGCCATCTCACGTCATGGAGCAGAACAATCAGTTCGTGGGGCCTGACTTCTTTAAAGACGAATTTGACAAATTCAACGAGTTTAACGAATTTGACGAATTTAAGGATGTTGGGCTGGTAGCCAACAGCAACAACGAATCCGACTTGCACGCTCAGAGCAAGCAGGACTTGCCAGGGGAGTCTGGACTTTCGTCGCATTCTGAAGCGTCTGTGATGTTTTATTTTGGCGATGGAGTCTCTGAAGCTGCTGAATTTCTTTTCTCTGACCAAGAATTTTTCTTCAGTGATTCTTTCTCGGGTCTCGGGGGCGATGCTGATGCGGCCGTACCTGCAGCACAGTCTGGATTATCGTCACCACACCCGACACCTATCCAGATCAATAGTAGCAATCTAGACTTCACGAATGATGTGGGATCGGCCGGGGCTTTATCCACGCCAACGCCTTCTTGCACGATTGCGCCTGATGAGGCCGTTTCATACTCACGACCAGGTACTCAAGTTCCTAATGCACTCAGCGCTTACCAAGGGAAACAGTGGCAGGTGTCTGTCAACGAGCATACCCAGTTGTACCAACCTCAACCTCAATCTGCATTTGTCCCGCTCCTGCAGTTCGGAGATCAACTCGACTCGGACCTACGTACCCCGACAGAGTCGCCATCTCAAGAACAGGCATGGCCAGCATACGAAACGCAATTCGCCACGCCGTCAAAGTACGAGGTGGCGCCAAACCTACCACAGACACAAGACTATCCGCAACAGCGAAGCGCTCTCTCGCTCGAGCAGATCCAACTCTTACAGAATGTCGAGCCTGCTACATATCCCACACCATCAACCCGAAAGCGATCTCTTGACACTGCTCGCGAGTCAAACTTATCATCCACAGCTTCTTCCGAGGAGAACGACCGATCTCGCAAGACCTTTCGCCGTACCAAGGCGGTACCTAAGCACGCAGCCCAAGCAACATATCGTGCACTAGCGCCTCGAGGTACTCTGACGTTCAACAGCCTCCAGAACGCCGAGGCAGCAATGGGCATCCGTTTGTTGGAGTCAAATTGGCGTGCTCCATCCCCCGATAACACTGTTCCCACAACACAAGAGGATCGCTCAAGTTATGTTTTTATGATGTTCGAGGCATTCCAGGACACCTCCTTATGCAAGGACAACAAGACCGGGCACTCTTTCCGTAAGCGCTGGGAGAGCGGCAACTACTACGACCTTCGAGCGATGGAAAAAGTGTGCTGGCACATGCTTGACATTGCGGAGCGTCTGCACTCGCAAGGACCGACATCAACCAACATTTATTGCGAGGAAGCTCTGAAGAAGTTGAAAGTTTCTCGAGATCTCACGTTCGAACAGCGCATCCACGCTACGTGCGCGATGCTACGGTTCTCCAAAAACCTGTGCGATAACTTGCTCAAAGGTGAGGGAATCGAGGCTCTGATCGGTGCGCCGAAACAGAAAATGTCAGGCGCAAAGACAATGATGATTCAAAACCAGCGTCGCCAGAAGTGGATCGTGCATGGTCGCAAGGAGGCCCAACAGCAGGCCAATCCCCCAGGTAGTGCGAGTCGCAACGCTGACAACAACGAAGCGGCAGGATCCATAAAGCCTACGGCCAAGCAGTCGAAGCGCTCTGGTCGAGCAGCTAAGCCTCGAGCAAAGACCGAGACTGCCCCAATTAAAGTCTCAGATAAGTGCTCTGACGAACAAGGCCAGCCAGATTACCTTCTGCGCCGCTCATCAATCAATTCACTACGCCGCCGCTCTTCCATGTATGAGACGGGCACGTCGAAGAAGCGAAAACGCACAGCTGACGAAGAGTCCTTACCTGAGAACAACCCCACTCAGACAAAGCGCGCAAAGGCTACCAAGAACACCGAAGCTAAGTCTGTATCCGTTGAGAAGAACGGTAAGAGCAAGGAGCAGCCTTCGTGCATTGTTACTCGTTCTCGTGTTACTCGGAGTACTGCAGCTTCGTCCAGCGAGCGTTCTGACACTAGCGAGGGTTCTTTTCTGACCCAGACTCGGCTCAGGCCTCGCAAGTAGGTCGTTGCAGTGGTGTATAGGCTTTTCATCGATACTCTTTGATGGCCGCCGTTTGTGTGAGTTGGGTGTGAGGAGGGTGCCGCGTGTACTGCGCCTTTACTTTTATGTTTGTTCAAGAGAGACTTACCATGTTTTTCCTCTGCTGAGTAAACCATCTCCGCTCAGGAAAAGCTTTTAAAGATGAAAGCTATCATATCGCATCCATCGTACTTTAGCTTCTGAATGTCAAGTCAAACCATCTCGAGTCTGTAGTTTGCCGTCAATCATAACGATGGAGTGATATACCACATGTGTGACCGCTGCTGTGAGATTCGACACTGCGGCCGACAAAGATAGACAATATTGATAGAACTCCTTTCGACAATAGTGAATGATGATCAATCATCGAATGCAGACGCCTGACTACTGACATGATGTTTGTTCCAAGTAGATCACGTGACGTGCTCCTTCTCCATATCTGAAAATGCTCGAAAAAAACACAATAGCTTGATCAATGATACCGGGAAAAATATACCTACAGGTAATATCCCAAGGGAAATGGACTCACATGTCCCTGCAGCTGGGCTGGGGCTTTCACTCCGCTGTGTTGCATGCAGGGCCCGGGCCTTGCTAAAACGACACCTCTTGAGAAAAGACCGTATTGTGTTACACATGCATAGCCTTACAAGCCACCCCAGATTGAAGCACTACTACCATGTAACTAAAACTGAAGGGTGCCCACATCAAAAGCATCTCATCTCTTCTTCTGACCTCGCCTCCTCATCTCACCCATTCAACCAATAAAAATGCCGCTCCTGCCGCCCTCTCACGCTTTAGCACGGCACCCGCCCTTACAAAGTACAGCAAAAGTTAGCACCGCACCCACGTGCAACCAGCGGCTTTGAAATATCCATCTAGGCTGAGGACATTATTATCGCCATCTGCCCCACCCTCTGCACCACCCAAATAACCCCACCCCCTCAACCAGCCGCGGATGGCCCGCCGGCCACAATGCGACGACTACACCGTCGGCTGGATCAGCGCGCTCCCCGTGGAACTAGCAGCCGCGCAAGAAATGCTAGACGAAGAACACGCAGACCCGGTTGAAGACTTTGCCAGCAACGACGAAAACCTCTATGTCTTGGGGTCCATCAGCGGACACAACGTGGTGCTCGTTTGTCTGCCTGCTGGGCGCATTGGTAATAGTCCCGCCACGACTGTGGCGATGCAGATGCGCGCGACGTTCAGGAATATCAGGTTTGCGTTGATGGTTGGTGTCGGGGGTGGTGTGCCCAGCGCGGAGGCGGATGTGCGGCTCGGTGATGTGGTGGTTAGCCAGCCGCGTGGCGTGTATGCTGGTGTTGTGCAGTATGATGCGAGGAAGCAGACGCCTGGTGGATTTGAGCGCACTGGGGCGCTGAATTCTCCGCCGCAGGTTTTGCTGTCGGCTGTTGCGAAGGTGCGGGCGAATGAGTTGCGCGGTAGGAGTAGGCTGGGTGAGTATATGGCGAAGCTGGAAGAGATAGGCAAGTTTAAGCGCAGCAAGGCAGGGCCGGATGTTCTGTTTGAGGCAGAGTATGAACATGATGGAGACCAGACGTGCGATACGTGTAGTGTTGATAGACGCGAGGCGAGGCAGGATCGGGACAGCGAGGAAGAGGTGGTAGTTCATTACGGCACCATTGCATCAGGCAACGCGGTGATCAAAGACGCTGCTGTAAGAGACGGACTGGGTGCAGAGCTTGGCGGGGTGTTGTGTTTTGAGATGGAGGCTGCTGGGCTTATGAACAGCTTCCCTTGTCTCATTGTCCGAGGCATCTGTGACTACGCAGACTCGCACAAGAACAAACGCTGGCAGCCTTATGCTGCGGGGACAGCCGCCGCGTACGCGAAGGAAGTGTTGTCAGTGATACCGCCTGCAGAAGTAGCCCAGTCTCGCACGGCGGACGAGACAATGCGAGATGCTAGTGGTTAGTGTAGCTATTTGCTGTACTTCTCGGTGTCTGCATCAATACTGATCGTCCAGGTTTATAGTCAAGGCAACGTATTGCATACCGTTCCTTAGAAACAGGCACTTCGTCGGCCGTCGCGACAAGCTCGCTGAGCTACAGCAACGTCTGCTCGTCGACAGAGACTGCCAGAAATTGACCATCCTCGGGCTCGGCGGCACAGGCAAGACTTAGATCGCGCTTCAGTTTGCATATATAGTACAGGAAGCCCAGCCCGAACGATCCATCTTCTGGGTGCCTGCAGTGAGCATGGAGAGCTTTGAGAAGTCTTGCGTGGACATTGCAGTCGCGCTTGGCATACCATCTGCCACAATAAAAGAAGACGAACCAAAGGAGATTGTAAAACAGCGACTGAGCTCCTCTTCAGCAGGGCCATGGCTGCTGATCGTTAATAACGCCGATGACACCGATATCTTCTTCGGGGCCGGACAGAGGAAGGGCATCGTCGACTACCTCCCCCAAAGCGAAAATGGCATAGTGATATACACAACGCGCACACCCAGCATGGCAGAGCTATCCCCCGGCGACGTTCTAGAGCTAGGAGAAATGAGCCAACAAGACGCAAGAGACTTTCTCGCCAAGTCAGTCACCAGAAAAGACCTTTGCAATGGCGAGGCATCAAACAACCCCGTGGACGAATTACTCGAGGAGCTAACATGTCTCCCCCTCGCCATCGCACAGGCTGCCGCATACCTAAACAAAAACCGCATGTCTGTCTCCAAATACCTGCATCTTCTTCGGAACACGGAACAGGACCTTGTCAGTCTGATGAGCAAGGAGTTTCGCGATGACACGCGGTATTCAGGCTCGGCGAATGCGGTGGCCACGACATGGATGGTTTCGTTCAGCCAGATCCGCAAGAACGATGCAGCGGCCGCGGAACTGCTGGAGTTTATATCGTGTATTGAATATAAATCCATACCGCGATCACTGCTTCCTATTTATCAATCGGAAGTCGATCTCGAGGACGCCATTGGGACACTGTACGGGTACTCGTTTCTGGTAAGACGGAAGAATGGGTTGAATCCCACCACCGCAGCAGCAACAGCAGCAGCAGCAGGAGAAGTGGAGCATGAGGATATGCCCGCAGCAAGCAATGACGAGCTATTCGATATCCACCGACTCGTCCACCTCGCGACCCAAATCTGGGTAAAACGGTATGGCAACCCCACACTCGTACTGGGAAATGTCATACGCACCATGAACGAAACATTCCCCAACAACGACCACGAAAGCCGGCACACCTGGCGCGCACACATGCCACACGCCCTGCGCCTCCTCCAAGCCACACACAGCTCCAGCGTGCAAGAAAAGCCCAGCCTCTGTCTCTGGGTAGGCCGGTGTCTCCAAGCCGACGGCCGAATTCGCGAAGCAGTAACCTGGTTCGAAGAATCCTTCAACTTACGACGCCACCTCCCCTCCACAACCCCTGCACTCCTCCTCTCAAAACACGAACTAGCACTCTCCTACATCGACGACGGCCAGCTAGAAAAAGCCCTCTTACTCCTCGAATCCGTAGTCGAAATCAGATCCAGCATTTTACCCGCACACAACCCCAGCGTCCTAGCATCAAAACATATGCTAGCACTAACCTACCAAAAAAACAACAACCTCACCAAAGCAATCCAGCTCCTCGAAACCGTCGTCGCGGCAAAACAGAAATCCCTCGCGCCAACCCACCCTTCCCTCCTCGCCTCCCAACACGCCCTCGCCCTCGCGTATCAATCCAACGACCAACTCCCAAGCGCCATCCAGCTACTCAAACACGTAGTCCGTCTCTCCGGCCTCGCGCTCTCAGCCTCTCACCCGGGATACCTCGCGCCGCTGCATAATCTGGGTATGGCGTATGAAGCCGATGGACAGATGGAGAGGGCGGTTGGGGTGTTGGAGGGGGTGGTGGAGGGGTTGGGGAGGGTGGTGAGGGGGGATCATCCGAACTTAGTCACAGCGGTGCGGAATTTGGAGGGGATGAGGGGGGTTGCTGGAGGAGGTGGTGGTGGTGGTGGTGGCGCGGGGTGAATCGTTGGCGGCTGGTGCTGGCTTGGATGTATCATCTGTGGCGGTTTGAGTGGGTGTTAGATACTCTTCGGCTATGGTGGTAGACGTGAATAGTATATAGAAACCAATGTAATTTAGTTAAATCCTTCCCTAGTAATAAGATAGAGAGCTATAATATTTTATAAGAAGGAGTATTACATTAAAGAAACTATAGATGTAGAGGTAGCTAGTGCGGGGAAATATACTAGCCTTTCTTATAGGCAACTATAAATGTTACTAGTAGGAGGTAATGCTATAAGTTAACAACTAGTAAGAAAGAAGAAGAAGAAGAAGAAGAAGAAGAAAGAGTAGAGAGTACAATAAAACGCATATATAACAATAATACTTAAGCAGCACTAAGAGTATAAGAAAAAGAAAGAAAAAAAGAAAGATAAAAGCATTATGCCTATATTAATTAAATCTATATTAACCTCTTAACTTCTTCCTTCCTTCCTTTCTGTCTTTATATCTCTCTTTCTACTTTCTACTTACTACTAAACCTGTTCCTCTTTTGCTCTCTTTCTCCCCCCTCCCCCCCTCTCTCTATATATATACATACATCTTTCCCTCTTACCAATTAACCATTGAGTGACTTACATGCTATCCGTCTTGTCTCCCCATCTTTCTCTACATCTCTGCACATCGCATGGCGTCGCGTGGCGTTGTGTTGCGGTCCAGGTCGATCGACGATCTGTTCTGTGTGGGTTGAATGAAGTTTGAGTTTTATGTCGTGTCTTTGACCTCGTGTCTTCCCTGGACCTCCCACCCCGTCTTTAGCTGAACCGCATCCAAGAAAACGCTCACCCATCATGCCCCGCACCACCCGCGGCGCCCGGAAACGCAACGCCGGGCCAGTGGAAATGGGCCAGGCCCGCCGCATGCTCGACATGGGCATGGCCGTGGGCGCCCATTACAGCACCGGCCGCAGGAAGACTGTGCTGCGCATGATTCTGCGCATGTCCATGTGCCTGTCCGTCGGCGGCTCCTTCGTCCCGGCCGCCGCCCAAGGCCATCAGACTCGCGGCCGTGTTGAGATACTCGCCTTGTGGGCCGACGCCTACTCCCACGCCAACGCCGACGTGAGACGGCTGCTGCATGTACGTCTGCGTCCACTGGCGCCAGTCCTGCGGGGACGAGTACGTGTTTGCATACGAGTTGGAATGGGGGGTTTGGGCGGCTTGCGGCATAGTGGTAGCTTGCGGCAGGGCAGGCGAATAGCGGTATTCGGCCTGTGGCGCGGAGGGGGTGAGGGTGGCCATGTTGGCGTGGTCATGGTCGACTTTGATGTAAGGGCGCGTGTCGTAGGCGGGTGTTTGTTGGTGGGAGGTGACGGGGATCTGGTAGGAGAGGCTCATATCGGAGGGATAGGCTGAGTTTTGAGAGAGGGAGGGGTTGGTGGTGTATGGCTGTTCATCGTAGCCGCTGGCGTCGTAGCCGGGTTGTTGCTGCTGCTGTTGTTGTTGTTGCTGCTGCTGTTGTTGTTGTTGTTGTTGTTGCTGCTGCTGTTGTTGTTGTTGTTGCTGCTGCTGTTGTTGTTGTTGTTGTTGTTGTTGTTGTTGTTGTTGTTGTTGTTGTTGTTGTTGCTGCTGTTGTTGTTGTTGTTGTTGCTGCTGTTGTTGCTGCTGTTGCTGCTGTTGTTGTTGCTGTTGCTGCTGTTGTTGTTGTTGTTGCTGCTGCTGCTGCTGCTGCTGCTGTTGCTGCTGTTTTGTGTGGAGAGCCACACGGGCAAGAGACTCAGTAGCTGTGCGTTTAACAATACTTTCATTGATGTTAGTTAGTGCTTGATCGACAATGGTGGATATTGCAGTCCTCATCTTGTCTTCTGTGCCTGAGGGACTGTTAGCATGCTCGTGACATGACCGCAATGCAACTCACCTGAGAGCTGACTACACTCGCCGAGAACGTTGATCCATATCGTCATGTCGGCCTTTAGTCGCGTCATGTCGACTGGCGTGAGGAGATGTTTGCGCATCGACGAGATGAAGAGCATTGTGAAAACGGCCGCAATATACACCACCGTGTTGATCCACACGATATCCAGACTCTTCTTGTGCATCATTACCGTGCAAACATGAAGCATCTTCTGCGCGGCGTCCATGCACTTGTCGAGATTCGAGGACACGATGGTGGGATCGACGGATCTGCACACAGCAGGGTGGTGGAGCAGGAGCTGGAACTCCAAAAACCAGTACTCGAGATACGAGGCGAAGATGTGATCGTCGGGCGATGCGCGAGAGGGGTCGCGCAGCTCGTAGGGCAGCTCGTCCTTCCACTTTTGGATGCCGGCCTCGAGGCGTTTTAGGGAGTCGACGTACAAGCGCGGGGTGTACTTGACAGCGTATATGGTCTTGTACAAGTCCAGCTGCCAGAAGGTGTATTTTGCGATTTGAATGCCGACCTGGAAAGAGCACTGGTGAAAGGGGCTTAACTCTGCTTCCTCGCCCGGCAGGCAGTCGTTCATGGGCTCGGGAAGCTCGACGTCAATGTCTTCATTGCTGATGGGCATGGGGCGGCCCAGCTTGCCGGCCAGATTGATCTGCAGGGCGTTCATGGTCCAGAAGATGCGCTTCCGCATTTCAATCTCCAGCTCTGTGAATTTCTTGCCCGACTCGGACCAGTTCTTGACGGAGCGGTGGAGACCCAGCTCCAGAGCAAGCAGATACGTCATGGAGGTCATGATCCAGGCAGCACCGGGCTTGGGGAAGTTGCGGAGGTGGTGGCAGATCATGGCCAGGGCCTGGACGTCGGCGAGCTCGTGCTGGCCGAGGAGGAGGACCTTGTAGAAGCTGCAGGCGTACTGGTAGTGTGCGTGGGACTCGTCCATGAGGGCCGTCTGCTGGGAGTTGCGGGCGGCGATCTGGTACTTTATGGTGGCAAGCATCATGTGGACCATGACGGTCTCGGGGGCGGTGGGGGCGAACGAGGGGTCGTTGCCGAAGCGCCAGATGAGGTTCATAAAAGCGGGCTTGTGGACGAGCATGGTGTAGGGGTTGAGGGAGCGCAGGTACCAGTTGGCCCACTCCTTCAGGGCGTCGTAGGGGGGCAAGGGGACGGGCTCGACGTGCTCGCGGCCGATGGTGATGTTGACGAGCGACTGGTAGGACATGGGGGAGCGCTCGTACTCGGCATTGTCCTGGACAAAGTCGGTGATGTCGACCTCTGTGCCAAAGACGGACAGCGAGGTGCCGGTGATGTGGCTGAGGAGCGAGTCGCGCGAGGCGACGCCCAGGTAGTTGTCGCCGATGGAGCCAAACTTGAAGTGAGGCAGGGAGCGCAAGTCGGAGGGGTCGGGGGGCGGGGGACAGGCAGGCATGGGCGAGGCGCTGGGGGCGCGGCGAGACGGCCAGTCGTGCGAGTCTGGGGGGTAGGCGGGGGGGTCGACGCCTAAGTCCTTGAGGCGGGCGTGCAGGTCGGTCAGGTGGGCGCGCAGGTAGGCATTCTCGGCCTCGATGGCGTCTGCATGGCCGCGGACGGTGGCCTTGCCGGTGATGCGGTCGGTGGTGCGGCACTGGGTGCGGTTCTGCTCGCAGGGGGTGCAGCCGTCGGGGCGGCCATCGCAGCGGATTTTACGGACCTAAAAGCGTCAGCGAGGTTGAGGCCGTCAAGCTTCAAGCAGGTCAAGTCGAGGCAGTCAAGCAGAGAGCAGAGAGCAGAGAGCAGAGAGCAGAGAGCAGAGAGCAGAGAGCAGAGAGCAGCACGGGCTCGACGCGCCCAACGCGCCCACGCGCCCAACTGCAGCCCATTCACATGACCACGCCCAATGCGCCGTGCGTGTGGCCGTGTAGCCGTCGTGCCGTCGTGGACATGGCTGCACTCACCTTGCACCGGTCGCAGGCCTGCCCCGTCCGCTTCGAGTCGGCCAGCTTGCGCTTGACGCTGCCGGAAAAGTCGTGGGCGCTGGTGCTGGCGACCAGCTCGACGCGCTGGATCTTGGTCGTGTGGGCGCGGCTCGCGTCGTCGTCGTCGTCGTCGTCGGGCATGCGCTTCGTCCCGGAGGCCATGATGGCGGCGAGCTTCCGAGTCGCGCCTCAGGCGACGGACGACGGGTGCTGACTGGCCCGGGTTTTCAGCAGCCTGGCATGGCCGGCCCGCCCGCCGTGCTGCTTGGGGCTTGGGGCTGGGGCTGGGGCTGGGGCTGGACTGGGGCGTAAGGCGGAGGCTGGCTTGAGGCTTGAGCGTCGTTGCTGGCTGTCGCGCTGTCGCCAGTCTGGTGGCGGGGGGAGCGTCTTCTTGTATGGACGATGGACCGTCGATACACTGGAGTGACTGGACCATGGGCGCTCGAGTCTCGACCTAGGACCTACCTAGTCCCTACCATGCCTGCCCAGTGCCTGCCCGGTGCCTGCAGGCCTCCCGCAAGCGACTGAGGCCCTCGCCGAAGACACGCGGATCCCTTCCCGTCGTCGCCCCCATTGCCCAATTGCACCTCGCCCACGCTCCTGCGCCACGCACGCTTCACTTCAGATACTATCATACCTAGTATTACCTACTCGTGTGCTGACCTGCTCCCTGCTGCCGAATGGATCTCATCTGCTGCTGTGCCTTGCTAAATACATCCACCCTCTCGCCCTCTATCACAGTGCAGTGACCGTAAAAGTGACAGTGCCACACGACCAACTACATCCCCAATCAATCTCTCCGCAACCACAACCGGCAGCCCTCTCCGACGCCGTTGCGTTCTCAACCACACCCACAGGCCAAGCCCCACCTGCTGTCCGCTATCCCAATCCGGCTACACCCACCACCGACCAACTTCAACACCAACCATAGCGCATCACTGCATCGCCGGCCTACGGTGCACATCGGCACCGCTGACCATCACTGACCACCACTGACACCTCCGCCGAGACACGCGCACTAGCTTCCAAGCACCCTCCCACATATTTGTTATTGCAAAACACTTTGTCTCCCACGCCCATCCCTAGCCTGTTCAGTCCCGATCTGCGCACATGGCTGCCGTAAGGACTTTTGTGCTGCCGCACTACGAGGCCTACCCCGTGCACGTCACCCTGTTCAGTGACGTCAAGAATGCAGACTTTTTGAGGTCTCAGCTGCTGGCTGCAAATCCAGAGTTTGACTATGCGTTTATTGATGCTGCTATGGTGAGTGCTTTTTTTGTCTCCAAGCACGTGCACAGTCACTGCTCATCACTCTCAATCATCACCTCCAATCACTACTCGGTCGTCACTACTCAATAAACACCTCCACAATCACTGCAACAATCACTGCAACAATCACTCCAACAATCACCACATCAATCACCACATCAATCACCGGACGGCTGCATTGCGGACGCTGCTCCCGCGCCCGCCTCACTCCCATCCTACCTCCAAACTCTAAACAATACGAGCGACCACGCGCACGCGCTCCAGCACGAACCACCCGCCAACGGTCAGCTTCACGCCAGACGCCACACGTGCGATCTGCAGTGATTGTCGGCCTCGCTATTGAATTGTTTCGGTCTGGCCCTCTTCGCTCGCAGCGCGTCACGTGTGATGCAGTCACAATGAGATGCACTGTCACATGATGATGCATTCGGTCATCAACGAGAGATGCACTATCACAACCACGACATACCAGAGCAGCCACCACTTCACCCCTTCACATTACTCCCCCCTCACCCCAAACTAACACTCCCCCCACCAGATCCTCACCCCCCGCCACCTCCTCTCCGCCATAACCCATACCCTCCACGCCTTCCTCCACACAACCCCCAAATCTACCTCTCCCCACGGCGAACTCATCTACCGCCTCTCCCCCGGTACCAACATTGGCGAGGCCTACAAGCTCTTTGGTATTGGTCCTGCGTCTACGGATGTTGTTGTTGTTAAGTTGCCGGGGGGGTTGAGGCGGGCGAAGACGGAGAAGGAGGAGGAGGAGTCGAAGTCGAAGACAGAGAAAGAGACAAAGACGGAGGCAGAGAAAGAGACAGAGTCAAAGACAGAGAAAGAGACAGAGTCAAAGACAGAGAAAGAGACAGAGTCAAAGACAGAGAAAGAGACAGAGTCAAAGACAGAGAAAGAGACAGAGTCAAAGACAGAGAAAGAGACAGAGTCAAAGACAGAGAAAGAACCACAAACACAAGAAGACCTACAATCCCAAACCCACAACATCTCCTCCTTCCTCGCCCACGCCGTACACGGAACAAGTATCCCCATTGGACCCCTTGGCCACCCGCTCGGCGACGCTTGTGCGGTTCATAGGCTGAAGAAGGTTTATAAAGTTGGGTGTGCCAAGTCTGCAGGCGGGAAGCCTGCAGGTGGTAAGCCTGCAAAGTCTGCGAAACTTGTAAAGGCTGCCAAGGCGGGGAAGGCTGGGGAAGATGATGTAGGGATGGGTGGAAATGGGGGTAGTGAGGGTGTTGGGCAAGATGATAGCAAAACAGATGGCAAAGATGCTAGTAAAGACGATAGCAAAGCAGATAGATCTCACATCGAAGCCGTGGTCCTGGGGTGTATGGCGCTGAAGGGGCAGTAAGTAGGTTGCACTATACTGTGCTGTGCTCTGCTAGGGTATACTATACTTTAAGAGGAGGTTAGTTACTAGTAGTACATCTTAAAGAAGTAAGGGGGATAGTAGATAGGAAATAGTAGATAGAGAATAGTAAAAACTTTTTAAAGGAAATAGAAGAATCTAAAATACTACAAAATTTAAAAGAATAGTATAAAGAAATTAAAACCTAAGAAAAGAAAATAGTATAAAAATCAAGAGTTAAAAGAAGATAGTAGAAAGGTTAAAGAGGAAATAGTAGAACCTCTAAAGAAAATAATATTATATAAAGAAAAGTAAAATAGTCGAAAAAGTTAAGAGGAAATAGTATATTATATCTAAGATGTATATGTCTAGTACTTAGTGCCTTGTATAACATGTATGTTATATTGTACTTTTATGTATATATGTGTGTGTATAGTATAGTAATAGAGGTAATAGAGGTGATGTAACACTCTATAACTATCGAGAGACGACCAGACAACATGACGTGACTTAACAAGATTAGACTTAACTTGATTGAAACGACTTAATATAACAGGACAAGACAGGATAGGACAAGACAGGACAGGACAAGACAGGACAGGACAAGACAGGACAGGACAAGACAGGATAGGACAGGACAGGACAGGACAAGACAGGATAGGACAGGACAGGACAGGACAAGACTTGATATAACTTGATATGAATTGATGAGATTAGACTTAACTTAATAAGGCTTGACAAGACTTGACGAGATTAAACAGGACAGGACATAACAAGACGAGACATAATATAGCATGATATGACATTATAAGAGATATGACAACATAGGAGATGTAACATGACAACACGACAAACATGAAAAGACACAGCATGAAAAGACACGACACGACACGACAAACATGGCACGATGAATATGACACGACGAATATGACACGACGAATATGACAATACACAGCATGTCAAAACAAAACACAACATAACCTGTCAAAACAATACACAACACACAGCATGTCAAGACAATACACGACACGACACGACACAACACAACACAACACAACACAACACAACACAACACAACACAACACAACACAACACAAAGCTAACATCTAAAATCTTAAACACCTTCCTTACTATGCTACATGGACCGTATAGATACAAGACCAAACTCTTCTACTCTTCTCCTCTTGTCCTTGTCCTATTGCTATTGTCCTCCTCACCATCATCAGCATCACCACCATCATCAGCAGTAGACGCAGCGATGACTACGACAGACGGACAGACATGCTTAGATGTGCAGGTACTCTGGCTTGAGGAAGTCGGCCATGTTCTTTGGCCTGGGGTAGGGGTTCTCTGTCATGGTGTCAGCTTCAGTTTCTCTGTTTTTTTTCCAGTTTTTTTCTTTTTGTTTTGCTTTCTTTCTGCAATGTCAGGGAACGCACCGTGGTGGTCGTGGCCGTGGTCGTGCGAGTGCGGGTCCTCGGCGGGGCCGACGTAGTGCATCTTGTAGGTCGAGCCGCACTCCATGCAGCGGGACTGGGGCTCGTCGCGGGTGAGCTGGAGACGTTAGTATGTGGCTTTTCGAGCGGGTTCAGTCAGCGTGGTGCGTACGGTGATCCACAGCACGCCGTGCGAGTCGACGGGGTAGCCGGTGCAGCCGACGTACTGCTCGTTGCCGGCAGAGTTGACGACAATGGGGTCCTCCGGGGTGCCTGCAATGGTCAGCGGCCGCGCGCGGGGGAGCATGGGTCTGGCGATGTACCGAGGCGGCTGGCGTCGAGGGGCCTCATGTCAAAGATGTCGACACCCTGCATCTTTCCGAGAATCTCGAGACGCTCAAGACCGGTCGACTGCTCGGCATCGGTGGGGACGGTTCCGGGCTTTGCGCCCTCGGGGAGGAGGTCGTCCATGGACTTGATCTCTGGTGCGCATCAGCAAGCGGCCGGACGGGTGCACGTGCGAGGCGTCATCGGAGCTCGGGTGCAAAAAGCTACAGCTGCAGCTGCGGGCGCGTCACGTACGGTCGAGCTTCTTGTAGCCGGCGAGGATGCTGGGGGCGTTGGCAGAGTGGCCGGCCTCCTTCTCGTGGGTGGCCTCGGGCTTCGCGTCGCCTGCAGTCGAGTCAATGGTGCGTCATACGATGGCTACCGGGGGGGGGGGGTCCCTTACGGCGCACAAAGGTGGTGGTGAAGGTGCGGCGGGCGATGGCGGCGGGGGCCGCGCGCCTGGCGGCGGCAATGGCAGAGCGCTGGAGGAACATGGCGCGGGCAATTGGAGGTGGAGTGGAGAGGACGGCGTGGGGGGTCGAGCTTGGGGAGCGATGAATTGCAGTCGGTGGTGGATCGAATGAGCGAAGCTGGGGCTTGGCATTCGCCTTACTCATCCGCCCTGCAATCAGCCCACTGCGACTGGCCGGCGCCTTGCGACTCTCCTCAGCCTGGCGCGCTGCATGTCGGCTATGGGGTGACGGGTTGCCTTCACTTGATTGAGTTGGCTTTCTCGATGTCTGCTAATCGGTGCTTCGTCACTGTGTAATAGTGGTGCCCTCGCTAGATGCAGCGTCATAGACAGACACAATCTCTGCGCAACCCACACCTGCAGCACGTCCACCAGCCAACATGTCGTTCAGGCCGGCACTCGTCATTGTAGACGTGCAGGAAGACTTCTGCCCGCCGGTGAGTGTGTCAAGTTGCATTCCCCTTCGCGGTGCTGATTAGCAGAACGGCGCCCTGGCAGTCAATGGCGGGCGCGACATTGTGCCTGCCATCAACGAGCTGCTGGCGCTGCCTTTCGCCCTGCGCGTCGCAACCAAGGACTTCCACCCGCCCGACCACATCTCCTTTGCCTCGATGCACACCGCGCCCGACAACAAGCCCTTTGTGTCCAAAGCCACCATCACAAACCCGCTGAACGCGGCCGAGACCCTGGAGACACAGCTGTGGCCAGATCACTGCGTGCAGGGCACGCCTGGCGCAGAGCTGCTGCCAGAGCTTGACGTCGCCAGGGTGGATTGCATCGTCGAGAAGGGCCAAGACAAGCGTGTTGAGATGTACTCTGCGTTTGCCGACCCGTTCCCCAGCCACTGCGCCAAAAGTGGCCTGGCAGACATGCTGAAGAGCGCGGGCATCACGGATGTTTATGTTGTCGGGCTGGCGGCCGACTACTGCGTGAGGTTCACGGCGCTCGATGCGCAGAAGCATGGCTTCAAGACGTGGGTCATTGGCGAGGCGACCAAGGCTGTCGATCCGTCGTCGCTTGAAGATGTCTACAGGGGGTACGAGGAGGTGGGTGTCAAGGTTATTGACAAGGACGACAGCCAGGTCCAGCGGGTGAGGGAGCTGGCATAGATTGCATGTCACATTCATACCACATTCATGTCGACTACTTGACACAGGGCCTTGCAGTGAATTCGCGTGAGATATGCGGTGAAGCAACTATGTACCACGCTGTGATTCACTGTGAGTACGTGATACATCAAACTCAATCGTTCAGTCTGTGTTTTAAAACACTCCCCATGCAGTCAGCCTTGTCGGCGCTGGAGCGTGCCTGTTCCGAGCCTCGTCGTTGGGCAGCTGACGTATTGCGTATTTGCAGCTTGTACGACCGGCAGACGACGGGACATAACCCTGACCGGTCTCCGCGTGCACCGCCCTGTGAGGGGTGTTGATCAATAGCTGACCTCGAGCACCGGAGGTCGCTGCGCTCGTGCAGAACCTGATTTGTGTCACCCCGTCTCCTCGTCCACGGTGCCCTGAGTCCTGACGTTGTGCGCGTGCTTTGTTGTCGACGGAGGCCATTGCGGGGCTCACTTTTTTGTCTAGCAGCCCGCCATTCGTCATTCACTAGAAACGCGCTGTTCACGCTGACTTCTGGACCGCGTCACAGCTGCAAGGCTTGGTGTACCCACTGCCAGCTGTTCGGCTGCCTCGCTGCTTTCTCGAGAAAAGAAGTTGATACTTTTCACCCTCCAGAAACAGCGTGCTTTACTTATTCGCCATGCCGCATCTACCGGGCGTCCACCGCCGCAAGAATTCGCTGACAGGTGCGTGGCTATCTGGGCAGCCTCAGAGGCGGAGGTACTCTTTGCATGGGAAATCAAATGCTAACACATGGCTTTTCGCCTGGACACAGGCAGCGCGCGATCCTCTGTCGACGAAACGCGCGCCGGGGATGAGGTCACAAAAGAGGACGAGACAGTCGTCGATGCGGAGCAGGGCAGCAGTACGTCCAGGCAACACCCGGAAAGAGATGGATTGGAGTCTTGAGAGGCTGACACAGCGTTGCAGTGCTCTCGCACATCATATCACAACTGCGTCCAGGAGCCGACCTGAGCCGAGTCACTCTGCCGACCTTCATTCTCGAGCCACGGTCCATGTTGGAGCGCATCACCAAGTGAGACTCAGTCAGGCTGCCTGGAGAAAAGTCGTTGCTGACAGACGCAGCTTCATGGCCCACCCAGAGACACTACTCCCTCTCACCAAGATTGAAGACCCTGTCGAACGCTTCGTCGCAGTGACCAAGTTCTACCTCAGTGGTTGGCACATCAAGCCCCCGTATGCGACCCCGACCTTGGAAAAGCAGGAGACGATGACTGATGTCTAGCAGGGGCGTGAAGAAGCCATTGAACCCCATCCTGGGTGAAATCTTCACAGGCTACTGGGACTACCCAGACGGCACCAAGGGCTATTACATCTCCGAGCAGACGTCGCACCACCCTCCCAAGTCCAGCTACTTCTTCATGGCTCCCGAGCACCACATCCGGATCGACGGCACCCTGAAGCCAAGAAGCAAGTTCCTTGGCAATTCTGCCGCGAGCATGATGGAGGGCATTGCTGTCCTGCGATTCTTGAATACAGGCGAGAGATTGTGGGTGTATGACGTGGAAAGCTATGGCAGTAGCTAACGCTGTATAGCTTCATCACACAACCGAACATCTACGTGCGCGGGATTCTGTTCGGTACTATGAAGTACGAGCTCGGCGACCACGCCTACGTGCGATGTCCCGAGACCGGCATGGTGGCTGACGTGGAGTTCAAGACCAAGGGCTACTTCAGTGGGGCCTACAACGCCATCGGCGGATTCATCAAAGACAAGAATGGCAAGAACCTGTTCGAGCTGTCCGGACTGTGGAATGAGGACATGTACATCAAGGACTTGACAGTATGTAGTGCTCTCGAAACAGGGAGGGCAAGGTACATGCGCTGACCAAGTGTAGACTGGCAAGAAGGAGCTCTTCTTTGAAGCGTCACGGACACGACACACGCCACCAAAGGCACGACCGCTCGAGGAGCAGGACGAGCGCGAGTCGCAAAGGCTCTGGCATGACGTCACAGAGGCAGTCAAGCGCAAAGATCAGGAGACAGCAACGACAGCCAAGGCTAAGATTGAGGACAGGCAAAGAGAAGAGGCGGCTGCGAGAGCAAATGATAATGTTGATTGGCACCCTCAACTGTTCCGAGCTACCAGAGGCGGTCCCGGCGGGCCTGAAGAGGGCGAAGAGGACCTTGATTGGATCATCAGCGCGAAAATGTCTGTCCCTCCACCTCTACAATCAAGCCAAGACTAACAGATTCAGCGACGCACAAACGCCCGAGGAGCAAGTCAAGCAGATACTACAAATCCACGCCGTGCTTCCTGGGCAGAAACCGGACAAGCAATTCAATATTCCCCAGCGCAACAACAGCATTCAAGGTTCAGTTCAGCCCTCGGCGCAACAACCTGCACAATCAGCAAACGGTGCGTTACTGGAACAGCCAGAGCAGAGCGGACTTGCACAGCAGGGAGCCCAACAGCAACCGCCACTCCAGGAAGATGCACAACAACATGCTAAGCAGGATCCACAGGTGCAGCAGGTGCAGCAGCAGCTTGCTAGCGTAGACCTCAATCAACCACCACCGCAGGCGCAACCGAGCAACGGCCATGAACCCATCAGCTTCACCCCGTACCAGCATGACTCAGCGTCCAACAAGAGTTCGTCTTTACAAAGTCAGACTACCGAAACCAATCCACCGAGCAAACTCTTGCACTCGAATCCTGCGTCAGAGCCAACACGAGATGACAAACTGCGACGAAAAGACAGCGAGACTCAGGAAGAGGACGAGTTCCACGATGCGCATTCGTAGGTGTTGTTAATGGGCTTCCTGATTTCTCCTTTTGTGGCATGATATCTGAAGCGATTTCTGGGGTCGTAGCTTACCTCGACAGTAGGCACTTCTCGAGCACTGCACATACATTACGCGAAGAGCGTAGCGATCATTCACATACTTCCCATCGACATTACTGTCCGTGCTTCTCAACATGCACTGTGTCGTGATCATCTCACCTCCAGCCGTTCAACATATGCATCCGAGCCCAAAGCGACACATATTCGGCGTTTACTGGATTTTCTTTCAACAAAAGTGCGCAAAAAGTTTTGGTAGACGCCTGGTGATTACCAGGCACAAAAGCATCTCAACATACTTGTACTGATTTAAAAGATTCTGTTTCACACCCACAAGCGCCTAAATGTACTTTGACCTGCCACTTCATTGGAGACAATAATCCGAATACACTTCCGTTCCAAACGAGGAAAGATGGGGACGGCTGTCGTGAGAAACAGGCTACACTTGCATCCATATTGATCCGAAGTCGAGGAACGTGACATCGCTCTGACACAGGTAGGTTCTAACAATACGTAACAAGTCACCGAATGACTGAGCGGTCTGTCACCAATTCGATATATCAAGCAGCAGGACTATCAGCGCACCGTGCCTTTACGGACACCACTTCATGCAAGTAAGAAGAACGACCCGACTGGTGTGCTTGTTGAGCTTTCTCTCGCCCCAACAGCGTACAGCAAAACCACGCGACAGTTCTGTACTCGCAGCTTGTGCAATCGTCGGGAATTGCGCGCGTAGAGGTCTGGAACAGATCGAGGCTGGAATTTTGCTCGTGGCAAACAAATGTGCAGGCCGATGGAGTAAGTGTCTGTCCGAATATCCCTCGGCTGAACTACCTGTTATACCCGCTCGTTCCACTTCGCACGTTAGATTAACGATACACTATACCACAACCACTAACCCGTCTTAGGCAGGTGTGTGAGGCTGGCTTGGCAGGAGTGCCCGAGCGCGATTGCACGAATGGAAGGAAGATAACATGCGTCAAGCTTTCTTTGCCAAAGCTCCACTTGTTAGTACACAACACCTTCCTAGCCAGGTGCAAGCTTGGTAATGCTTGACATGGTCGCATGCTGCTGTTGGCTGGTGAATGTGCACATGCAGATCGGCATCCGCAGCGTAACTGCGAAATGGATGACTAGGTATCCGCATGGCCGGGCCCGTGGAGTGATGATCTGACCGTATATATGCGTTGATGGGTGCCTTGAGTTCTGTTGATTGCGCTCCTCCTCAGTTTTCGCCAGGCTTGCCCAAGTCTTCTCCTTCACCTACTTGATTTGTAGGGTCCAGTTTAAGCTTTTCTAAGTTACTGCTAGGCTTAAATCAGGAATCAAACGAAATAACTTGAGCGCGTACCGTCTCACTTGTTCCCATTGCCTCTCGGTGTTTTATCGCTATTTGACATCGTCTGTCCTACCAATATGCGTTACTCCACCTCCGTTGCGGCGCTCGCCTTGACGGCTCTGCAAGGTGCCAATGCCTTCAATGCAGCCAAGTCACGCGACTTTAATCTGCTCGCGGACATGGGCATCAACCCCGACGGCTCGTCTATCGAGGCAGCGACCGCAGCAAACGTTGCTAGGAGCTTGCACATTGGTACCACGGTCAAGGGCGTCAACATTGACCTTGCCACGAGACAAGCTCCGGAGACCATTGCCGAGGAGTTTGTCGCCCTGAAGCTGGACCAGTTCGGCAAGAGTAAGGAGACTTTCAACAACCGCTTCTGGGTTGCAGAGTCGGGATACAAGCCTGGAGGTCCCGTGTTCATCTACGACGTAGGAGAAGCGGATGCCGGCTCGAACTGGCAGTTTAGGCTGCAGAACGAGACCAGTTTCTTCAAGCAGATTGTGGATCAGTTTAGTGGAATTGGAATTGTCTGGGAGCACCGATTCTGTAAGCGATATCAAATGTAATGCTTGGGTGTGAAAAGCTAATATACCACACAGACGGCAAATCAACACCTGCTCCAATCAACCTCGACACTCCGGCTGAGACGTTCAGATACCACAACACGGAGCAGTCTCTTGCCGATGTTGTGCAGTTTGCTAACCAGTTCAAGAGGAAGAACATCAACGCCACTTTGACCCCAGATAAGACGCCCTGGGTCTTCATCGGTGGTTCATACCCGGCCATGCGTGCTGCTTTCATCCGCGACAAGTACCCCGAGACCATCTACGCCGGCTTCGCTTCATCTGCTCCTGTTGAAGCCAGTGTTGACCAGTCCTTCTATTTCGAGCCTGTCTACCGTGGCATGAACAGGTATGGTTTCGGTAACTGCACCCAGGATATCAAGGCCGCCATCAAGTACATTGATCATACCTTCGACACCGACCGCTCGGCGTCTGCCAAGCTCAAGGAGCAGTTCCTCGGCAAGGGTGCGGCCTCGAACTCTCACGCCACCTTTGCTGATGCCCTGACGACCATCTTCTACCTTTGGCAATCTTACGGCGTGGACGGCGGTTCCTCGTCGCTCCGCAACTTCTGTGACTGGATCGAGACCGACCCCAAGACTAACAGCACCGCGCCCGCCGAAGGCTGGGCAAAGTCCAAGGGCGCTAAATACGTCGTAGACCGCTGGGCCGCTTGGAAGACCTTCGCTCCCGTCGTGAACCAATACCTCGAGACCAGCTGTTCGGGCTCTCAGAACGTGACCGGCGACTGCGACCTCAACAAGCGCTTTAGCGACCCCTCCTCCATCTCCTGGACCTGGCAATACTGCACACAATGGGGCTACTTCCAAGCCGCCAACCTCGGCGCCAACCAAATCGTCTCAAAGTACAACTCCCTCACCCACCAGCGCGACATCTGCCACCGCCAATTCCCCGACGCGCCGCGCAGCCTGCTCCCCGAATGGCCCAACACCGACCGCACCAACAAGATCTTCGGCGGCTGGGACATTCGTCCTTCCAACGTCTACTGGTCCGGCGGTGAATTCGACCCCTGGCGCACCCTCTCGCCCCTCAGCGGAGAGCCCTTTGCCCCCAAAGTCAACGCCTTCACCGAACCGCCCAAGTGCGGTAAGGGATCCAGCAAGAAGGAGGTTTTCGGCTATACCATAGCTGATGCGCAGCATTGCTATGATTTCAGGACGTATTTTGCACCTGGTGCGGTGAGTCGCAAGTACTTCACTGATGCGCTGACGGGGTGGTTGGCGTGCTTTAGGCCTAGGGGTGGGAAGGGGTATGCTAAGAAGTGGGATGCTTAGATTTGAGATTACTTGAGTAGTTGAGTAGAGTAGAGGCTTAGCGTTGGGTAGAGGTGGTACTATTATCCATTGCTTCAATCACTACTATTGCCCCATTCACAGCCTTTAGTTGGAATCAAGAAGAAAAGAAAAACGCTTTCGTATAACCTTATTTCCCTATCCTGAGTAAAACAAACCCATGAACTCGGCACTTCCCATCTTCGCAACACTCCCGTCCAGAGCCCCCCCCCACCTCTCCACCTCATCCTTCCTACATCCCCCACACCCCTCCATCTACCCCAAGCCAGCATCCCCCTTCCCTCGACACTCTCGCCCATTCTCCACCTTCCATTTGCTAATCTGCTATCCTAATTTCCATTCAATCTGAAGTAGTAGTAGTAGTGTCTGGATAGTGTATTGTATAGTTTTAGTGTTTGTGTTTAGAGGAATGTGTAGGTGCTGTTATCTTCAGTTTTTTTTTGTTTTTTTGTAGTTTATGCAGGTTATGCAGTTTTAAGGTTATTAAGATTGTTGTTCATATTTACCTCTCTCTTTAGACCTGTTTTTTGCTCTGTGGGGTTTGTGGTTTGTGGGGTTGGTTGGTTGGTTGTGTTTATGCGTTTGTGTTTGTACGTCCGTCCATCGATCTGTCTATCAAAACATCCATCAATCCATCCATCTATTCCCATCCCAAGAACGTGCACGTACCCCCATTTCAACGGGAATAGTAACACAGGGCCAATCCGTCACACGTGCATCCTCAGCATCGGCGCGGTTTGTAAGCGTTAACCTGGGGCTTGAGGCAGGGGTAGGGGTAGGAGAAGGAGCAGGACCGAGACTATGACCAGGACCAAGGTCGAGGTAGAAAAATGGGGAAGGAAAGGGATAAGGATAGGGAAGAGAAAAGGGGAGAGAGACCAGCGGCCTGATATCGAGTTTTTTCAACGCGCCGATATGTGCTTTTTGGGCTATTTGTGCTGTTTCTGTGTCGGCAGTTGGGAGTTCGATAGCCTGCTGGGGTGGTGTGAGGTTAGTTGGTGTTGATTTTGTTTTTCTGGGCATGCAAGGACCAGTTTGGGATCGAAGAGAAAATGTACTGAGCGGAAAGGGCCCAAGGGGTGACATGAGAGTGCTGGCTATGGAGAAAGGGAAGGGTGCTTACGTGATGTGTTTGGGTTTGGACATGTGTTTGTATCGTTGCTGAGAAGAAGACGATGGTGTAAGTGGTGAGTAAGACCGGGCGTCGCATACTGATTTCCTTTTGAAGGCGAGAGAATTGCGTGGAGACGGCTTGCGAGCAGGTTTGAGAGTTGAGTTTATAACTTGTGGGATGTGTTGCTATGACATCAGTAATGAGGGAGTCCGAGTTAAAGATGGTATTGAAATATGATGCGGATTAGGAGCTCTGGATCGGTTGTAGATGTACTTTGAGAGAATTGTGTACCGAGTTGTCGGCACACATAGGTCGCGGACCATGGTTCCCACCCTCGGTACCACAATTTACATCCAGATTTTAGAGATAGGATGTCAGTGAATGTGTAGCAAGTCTAGAAAAGGCATTTCAGACAGTTTGTCGTAATGGTCCGGCTTACGGATTTATGGTGTCTTGTGTGCGAACAATCCAAGATCTTTCACAAATGCTCCAAGACAGGCCAAGTCGATACTTTCACCTATCTCGTTTCGTCGATTCGGGATTAGTGTGACGTCAGGAAGACCCACTTACCTTCACAGTGAGCACACGTGCTCGCGCTAGAGTGAGCTCCCCTCAACAACGTCGCTTGCGCTCTCTACTTCTATCTCACAATCTCTTGCTTATCGGCTTGCCGCCGCCCACCCCCAAGCTTCAAGTCACTTTGAGACATCCCTCGCGACTGCAACTGCCACTGCAGCATGGCCGACGATACTCTTCTGGCACCCACATCTCTGGCTGCATCTTCAACTCCACCACCAACCGCCTGTTCGTCTACGACGCATACGATCATGCCAGAGTCAACAAGTGGAGAAAAACCTAGTTCGGCGATATCACTTTTCGACCTGCCACCAGAAATTCGCAACACAATCTACGGCTACCTATTCCCCGAAGGCCGTTCAGCGATACAGCTCTTGGGTCACCATAGTGGCAGTGGTTTCATCGCCATGTCTGACCGGCTTGGTTTACTGGCTATTTGCCGTCAGGCGTTCACGGAGACGGCCAGCTTCCTACGTAGTGGGAACAGACTGCAAATCAAGCAGCCGAAGACGCTTCACGATATGATCCTGAATAGGTTCAACAACGAGCAGCGCATATGTCAGATGCGTTTTCCTATTCTTGGCTACTTACTCCTCAAACAAGGTATAGAGATCATTCTCGATTTGGACAATGGGACTCTGGAGCGAGATTCTCCGAAGCTGATGTACACCGACCGGCGATTTCGCGACACCTGCTTGGAAGAAGCAACCAAGGTTTTTGTGTCTGCACGCATGCGCACACGCGAGCCCAAGTCAGACTTCCAGAATTTTGATGTCCTCAGGAACTAGATGAAGCTTCGACATGCAAACTCGTTACTAGTGCATGGATCAAATTATACCAGCATCCCACTCAAGCTGATATTCGAAACCGAAAATAAATCAAACGCCGAGGATATCCGTTTTAAGGCCATTTCATTCCTGCAGGCGGTCAGTGAGCTCGACTCCTTCCAAAGTCACGTCCAGGTGCATTTTCAGGATGATTCCTACTCGCGTGCATTTGCGGAAAAATCAAAAAACGTTATAGAGGAACGTACATTGTACGCTCTGTGGAACCTAATGCAATGCTACCCAGAAAAGGCTTCAGATCAGTGCCCGAGAATTCGTGCTGATAGCTCGCTCTGGCCACAAGAAGCGGTATTCTGGAATCAACCCGACATACTGCCACTCTTCCTTCCCGAATGGAACTTGGATGAAGACTTTGAGGATACCATGTACTCGACATTTGACGAACATGCAAAACATCCGGATGTTGACCAGGACTCGCTACTTGGAACAGCACTAGCACTGGCTGAGCGTATCAATGAATCGCCTTGGTACTGAAGGCTTGATCGCAGACAGACTTCAGCATATGAAAGGTCAATTGCGAACAGAGGTATTGCTCTTCTGTCACCGTCTCTTACAGCCTAATACAACAGCTAGATTGACCATTCAATGCAAACACATTTTCCAAAAACATGCCCCTGCTTTTTTGCACAGCACAATTAAGACAAAAATATTTCTAATATCCCTCAGAGAGACAAACTTTCCCTCAGACCATTTCTGCCTTGTAGCTCTGTTTAGCATACCCTCTGTACCACTTACCCATTGCACTCTTCTCCATAACGACAATTTTGCCTTCACCACCTGCAACGTACTAATACTCCAACAAGGGATGCAAACCACCAAGTGTGCGCGCCATCAGACCATGTGATGCATAGTATGCTGCCGCTGAACCTGGCCAGGCCTTTGCATAGCTCTGTACATGCCAACTTCCTCAATATAGTTCAGAAACAAGGCGTGAAACTGAGGAGGGAGAGAGCGGTGGCCGTCAAAGAACTGTTAACGGTGTGTATTGTGTGGCCGTTGTTGCATCGGAGTTAGGTAATATTGCTAAGACAACACTAGCATCGATGTATGTGCACGTCGTCATGGTCGAGTAATCCGCGTATGTGAGATAATCTAGATAACAAATTAACTTTAATAAGTCTAGCTTTCTAATAGAAAAGATCTTATTATAGCTAGTAGTAACAGGCTTAAAGAAGCTTAAGAAGTAGAAGAAACTCTAATCTAGTAATTATAAGTAAGTTACTTTAGTATAAGGTATTAGGTTAATAAGAAAGATAATCTTACTATTTCTTATTATAATAAGTAAAGTTCTTATCTTAAACTAGTTTCCTAAGAACCTTCTATATAACTAGATTATTAATATTAGTTCTAACATGTTTTACTACTAAACAGGCTACCCTACAAAGCAGCCTACTTTTAATAGTAGAACGCCTATACAGCGCTATATTATAACATAACACTAATAAATAATTACTTATAGACTTAGATAGTATTATTTAGAAGCTTTGCTATTATCTACATTCTTTATTTCTACTTTATAAGTGTAGAAATTATGCTTAATCTTATTATAATACCTATAGTGTTGCCTAACACGTACTCTCTTTATAGGTGTCTTACTCTTACTATAAACTTTACTCTTCTTTTTAGCAATTAAGTTAGCTACCTTACTAACTATAAGGGTCTCTTCTATATATATATAACACTACTTATAGGTCTTATACTTTATAGATACTTCTATAGTATCTTAAAGGTAGCCTATCTTCTCCTGCACTAATACTATATTATAAGCTATCTGCTAAGCGCCCTTTACTAACTATTTAACCTATTTATTTAATAAACTTACTAGAAACTCTTAGTAGATTTAATTCTACTTTTAATTTAAAGTTAACTACTTTTTTACTTTATAAGTGTTATATAGTACCTTTAGCTTTTAGGTAATATTACCAGGTTTTAGTAGTATAAATATATATAGGCACACGTTAAGCTTTAATAGCATAAATTCTAGGTTATATAGAACTAGGCTAGCACCTCTAAAGCCTACTTAAATATTCTTTAGTATAAATATTTTCTTAAAAGTTACTTTAAAGGCTAGTAAGAAGGTTACCTTATTAATATAGTAGATATAATTACGCACTAAGGCTAAAACCTTATTACTATATAGGCGCTTTAGCAGCAAGAAGTAGGTAATATTAAGTAGCTATAATAAGTGCAATAAGTGTAGAAGCATATAGAGAGTAACTATCTTCTTCTTATAGCTATTCTAGAAATCTACTAAGTAGTAGCTCTTACAGCTATTAATTTCAAGTAGCTAATAGATTCTAATAGGCTTTATATATATATTAAAGTGCTTAAGCTAAGCAAGTGCTAAATTATTATTAGTCTAGCTAGTAGAACTAATATTAATAACCTAGTTATATAAAAGGCCCTTAGTAAACTAGGTAGAAATAAGAACCTTGCCTGCAAGGATAAGAAATAGTAGGATTACCTTCCTTGTTAACCTAACACCTTATACTAGGGTAACCTACTTATAATTACTAGGTTAGAGTTTCTTCTACTTCCTAAGCTTCTCTAAGCCTATTACTACTAGCTATAACAAGATTTTACTTATTAAGAAGTTAGACTTATTAAAGTTGTATATATCCTTATCTAGAATACTATACTTTGCTTTTGTTAACTAAATAAGTATAAACTAAGGCTAGAGAACTACCAGGTCCTTATAGGCAGCTTGCTAGTAGTTATAAGAGCGTGTCCATTATATTTATAGCTTAGAAGTACGTTTTATAAAGTTATTAACCTAGTTCTTACTAATAGGCTTATTATTGCGCTCTTTTAGTAGTCTATCTACTATTTCTTATATAATAAGCTTTAATAGTAAAAGCCCTCTTAAAGATTACTTAAGTATACACTCTATAATTACCTTCTCTTCTAGCTTTATAAGGCACTTTAAATTTAGCTTATAGTTATATTACAGGCGTTATCTAGCGCGTTAGTCTTGTAGTATTAATTAAGGCATAGTATATACTACTATAGCATATCTTTTGCTATAAATTTGCTGCAAACTAATATTAGTAATAGCAAGAAATATATTACTCTTAGTATAGGTATTTTCTATGTTATATTGTTAAGATATTCTACTATATTATTATATAAGTGTGTTAGTAGTATTAAGTAGCTACCTTACTTAGGTAGCTAACTTACTTTTAAGATATAACGTCTATACTAGTCTTGTAGGCCACCGCCTCTAGTAGGCTACTTTTGCTAAGACTACACTAAAATACTAATACTATCTTAATGCCTACTTACTAATACTAACTAAACGTGTTAAATAGGTATTAAATACAGCTTGCGCTCTTAGCTCTTAAATAAGACACAAATCTCTTAGAGTAACGCGCTGCAGCTATCTATAACATACCCTAAACTACACTAGCCTAAAAACGCGCTAGAGGGCCCTTAAGAGCTTATTTTATGCCTAGCTAATACTATTTAAATAAGTATAAGGAGGAAGTAATTATTAATTACGTTCTTTACCTTATACAGCAAGGAGCACCCCCTTACTTATTAGATATAGCTAATATAGCTAATATACTATAAGAAGAGCGCAGAATAGCCCCTATTAGGCAGGACTAGCTTAATAACTTTATTAAGTGTTAACTAAGGCTTAAAGTAAAGTTAAATTGTAAGTATAACTATAAGAGAGCTCTCTATAAGGATCCTAAGTTAATATAAGGCTAGTTTAGCCTTATAGCTAATATTAAAGCTAAGTATAGTATTTTAAATAAAGATACGTATAACTTTAATAAGACTAGCTTTATAATAAGTTAGATTGCTCCTAGAGTAGTAGTTATAGATGTAGAGAACTTAAGATAAGTAAAGCAGGTCTAGCTAGGTAGTAAAGAGTAGGCTACGTTAATTTTAGGTGTAATTACTACAGGCTAGGCTATCTTACTCTTTATTATCCTTAAAAGTAAAGATTACCTAATTAAATAGACTAAGAACAAAGATCTGCCCTAGGACTAGGTAATTAGAGTCTCTAAGAACAGCTAGACTAACAATAGGCTTAGCCTTAACTAGTTAAAGCACTTTAACAGGCATACTAAAGAGCATACCTATAGGACCTACTATTTACTACTTATAGACAGCTATAAGAGCTACTAGGTAGTAGTATTTACCTAATACTATAAAGAGAATAATATTATAACTCTTATAATGCCTGCGCACTTATTACACCTCTTACAGCTGCTTAACATAGGTTATTTTACCCCTTTAAAGCAGGAGTATAAGTATTAGGTTAATAGGCTCTTACGTAACTAGATTAGCTATATAAATAAGTAGGCATTCCTAGTATACTTTAAAGCTGTATATAATGTAACTGTTACCCTAAATAATATCTAGGGAGGGTTCTAAGGGGCTAGATTAGTCCCTTTTAACCTATAACAGGTTATATTAACCCTTAATATAAAGCTGCAGACTCTATTACTACTACTCCCTACTAATAATAAGCCTTAGTAGTTTTAAACCCTAAAAAATATAAATAAATTTAAGTTATAATTAACTTTAATTTAAAATAAGTATAAGAGCTACTTTAGTAGCTTACTAATGTCTACTACTAGCATGTCTAAGCACCTCCTAAAGAGGGTAAAGAGTATAGTGTATAAGCTAGCTTTATTAAAGAAGGAAAATACTTAGCTTTAAGAGGCCTTAGTAGCTATAACAGAGCGTAAATTACATAAAAGAAAGAAGATCTAGTTAGGAGGGAGTATAACAGTTAGAGAGGTGCAGCAATTAACTACTCTAAAGGAGTTTAGTGTGTGTAGTAATAGTAAGAAGCTAAAAAAGAGGGTGCGCGCTAAAGGAAGTAAGCTAATATAATAATGCTATAAAATGTGTAAAGAGAGTAGGCACAACACGCAAATGTGCAAGAATAATGTAGAAGTAGTCTCTAAGTAATATTACAGCGTGTAACAGCCTAAATAGGCGCAGAGTGCGGCGTTCTGGGGCATAACGTGGTATAATAGGGGAGAGTCTTGGCAAAAGTGGCCCACTAGAGGCGGTGGCCCACAAGACTAGTATAGACGTTAATATTCTAACTATAACAAGCCTATAAACTTTATACTAAAGCTAATATATAGCTTATAGTATTTAATACCTTATAAATTAAATTAAAAGTATCTAATACGTTAAGAAGATCTATAAAGTGCCTATATAGATAATCTAACGCTAATATAATAGAATACGCTCTTAGTATAACTATAAGCTAAACGCAAAGCGCCTTACAAAGCTAGAAGAGAAAGTAGTAATAATATATATACTTAAGAAGTCTAATTATAGACTACTTTCTTTAAAGATAGATGTATAAGACATAGTAGATAAACTACTAAGAGAATATAGTAGAGACGCTGTTAGTAAGAACTAGGTTAATAAGTTTATTAAGCGTACACCTAAGCTAAAAAAGCAATAGACCTACCTATATAATTGCTAGCAAGCTACCTGCAAGAACCTAGTAGTTATCTAGCTCTAGTTTACACTTATTTAGTTAATAAAGGTAAAGTATAGTATTCTAGATAAGGATATATACAACTTTAATAAGTCTAGCTTCTTAATAAGTAAGATCTTATTATAGCTAGTAGTAATAGGCTTAGAGAAGCTTAGGAAGTAGAAGAAACTCTAACCTAGTAATTATAAGTAGGTTACCCTAGTATAAGGCCTTAGGTTAATAGAGAAAGTAATCCTACTATTTCTTATCCTTACAGGTAAGGTTCTTATCTTAAACTAGTTTACTAAGAACTTTCTATATAACTAGGTTATTAAAGTTAGTCTTACTAGCTAAACTAATAATAATCTAGCACTTACTTAGCTTTATTACCTTAATATGCATATAAAGCCTATTAAAGTCTATAAACTGCTTATTATTAATAGCTATAAGAGCTACTGCTAAGTAGATTTCTAGGATCTTTGCAGAGAGAAGAAGATAATTCCTTTCTATATGCCTCTACACTTATTATACTTATAATAACTACTTAACATTGCCTGCTTCTTACTGCTAAAGCGCCTATATAGTAATAAGGTCTTAGCCTTAGTGCGTAATTGCATCTACTATATTTATAAGAAGAGATTCCTACTAGCTTTTAAAGTAATGTTAAGAAGATGTTTACACTAGAGAATATTTATATAGGCTTTAGAAGTGCTAGTTTAGTTCTATATAACCTAGAGGTTATACTATTAAGCTTAATATATACCTATGCACGCTTATACTACTAAAACCTAGTAATATTACCTAAGAGCTAAAAACACTATATAATACTTATAAAGTAGAGAAGTAGTTAACTCTAATTTAAAAGCAGATTTAAATCTACTAATAGTTTCTAGTAAGTTTATTAGATAAATAGGTTAAATAGTTAGTAAAGAGCGCTTAGTAGATAGCTTATAATATAGTGTTAGTATAGGAGGAAATAAGCTACCTTTAAGATGCTATAGAAGTGTCTATAAAGTATAAGACCTATAAGCAATATTATATATATACATAGAGAAGACTCTTATAGTTAGTAAGGTAGCTAACTTAATTGCTAAAAAGAAGAGTAGAGTTTATAGTAAGAGTAAGATGCCTGCAAAGAGAGTGCGTATTAGGCAATACTGCAGGTATTATAGTAAGATTAATTATAATTTCTATATATATAAAGTAGAAATAAAGAACATAAAAGACAGCAAAGCTTCTAAATAATACTATCTAAGTCTATAAGTAATAATTTATTAGTGTTATATTATAATATAGCACTGTATAGGTATTCTACTGTTAAAAGTGCAGTGCTTAGTAAGGTAGGGCGCTTAGTAGTAAAACACGTTACTACTAAATATAGTTTAGGTAGAGTCTCTATAATAGTAATTGTAAGTAAAGCCTTAGATTAGTAAATAGTAGTTAGGTTTAGTATAAGAGAATACTCTACTCTTTTCTAAATAACTCTTTAACTAGTTAAGCTAGTTACTAGAATATATAATATAATAGAAAAAGCTTACTAAGTGCTTTTAATTAAGCTATAAATTATTCTAATTAGGCTAGTATTAATAGAGTTTTTGAGTATACCTAGTTTTATATCTTTTTAAGATTTTACTAGTAGCTAAGTATAAAAGATATATTACTTACGATCACTACAACCCCCACCATTACAGAAACCGCAACAGCAATCGCAACAGCATGCAAAACTCCAAGAACCTGCTCCACAGGATTCACGTGCGGAAGAGGCCTCGAGGCATTCGACAACTTCGACAGCTGCTACTGCTGGTCATCCGCAACCTACAGCGGGGTATGTCTGGACATCAACCGTGGTTTTTGCTCCAACCAGTGTGCCAGCGACGGCACGTGTCCTGATGGCGGCTTCGCTGTTACAAACACCTGCTGTGGCTGCGTGTGCTGGCCTGCAGATGATACGTGTGCGAATTCGTCTGCTGCGCGGAAGATGTTTAAGAGGAGAGCGACTGAGCTGCCGGCTGGGATTGATTTGGGGCTTATTACGCCGCACTAGGTGGAGGGGCGGGGGAACTTGGGAGCTGGGGGAGGCGTGGAGGGGGGTTTGGTAGTCGATATAATACCAGGGTTGTCTTGTTATTCTCCCATACAGACGTGGCGATTGATGCATGTGTAGTTCGATGCTATGCTATTGGTTAGACATGCTGCGGAGAAGACCGCCAATTGTTCTTTCCGTTTCCTCTGGACTCCCTCTGCTCAATACACGCAAAAGATTTCTTTTCTGTGCTGTGCAGTATAGTTTGCAACATGCGCAATGTATGCCATGTCCTCCGCACCAGAGTGGTGTCCAGACCTATCAAGCTCGGTGGCTTCAACAGTACCAACAGCAGCAGTCAGCGCGATCGCGTCGTCTACGGGCAGTGCAACATCTACAGCCGCACCGGGATCATCAATTCTCGACCTACCGCCAGAGATCCAGAACACAATCCACGAATCGCTGTACCCAGCCGGCAAGTCCGCGGTGCAGATGCTGGCGCGCCATGGAGGCGAGTACGTTGCGATGACCGACTGGCTGGGACTTCTTGCGAGGTGGCGGCAGATGTATGTTGAGGTCTTGTTGTTTCTGTCTTGCCGGCAGCGGGTTGAGGTTGTGCGGGCGGAGAGCGTCATCGATGTCGTGGAGGAGATGAGGGTTTAGTTGGTGATGGTCACTCATGGGATACATTGCGCCGCGAGGAATAATTGCAGCGTGTTTGGATCTGGTGGGCTGTGTTCAGATTGTTGGCGTTGCGCCTGTTCTCCACGCTAGCTCCGGGTTTCGTCGTCTCGGTTCACAATATGGGCGTGGCACCATCTTTGTGGCGGCTTCAACGGCTGATGGGTTCGCGTCGTTGGGGGATGGCGTCCAGAATAAGTTTCGTGATCTGTCAATGATATTCTGCTGGCGGACCTGGCAGATGCATCTGGAGCGTCAGTTTCGGCCCGGGGCGAGGATTCTCCAGCAGGTAATCTATTCTACGCGACGCAGTTTGTCCAGATCTATGTGATGGTACCACTCTATCCTTCAGATCGAAGGTTGTTGCGGTCAGTGATGACATGACATTGAGAGTCTTCAGGAATAGAGTCCTGCAGTTCGTCGATCATCTCTTGACTAGACCAGAGTCTAGGTTGGATATTGTCCTGAGAATATGGGCGAAATGCAGCTTTGAGAAGGACTGGATTCGTTGACTGCCGCGCAAGTGGTCAAACCGGTGCTCAACGAGAACAGCAGTATTTCTGAAGACGAACTGCACATTTGTGGGCGTAAAGAGACTCACATAAGGCGGTACACGGGCTACGGAGCCGACACTTTAAGCCGTAGACAGCCTTGTTCCATGTTGCCACTGCCCAAGTATGCTAGGAAGATGGTGAGGCTGTTCAGAGGAGTCACATGTCTCGCTTATGTCAGTATCATCTCTCAGCTGGTCGTGCCCACCCACTACATCGCTACCGTACTCTGTCGTGTCTGGATCGGTCTTCCCAGCATGTCATATCGCCCTCCCAGCCGTACGAAGCGCGTGTTGGGTGTCTGGAGGGCGAGACTCGTGACTGGATATCTGGGCAGGAGGCAGCAAGCAAGGGCGGCGTGGGGTTCAGCTGTCAATATCAAGGATGCGGGGAAAGCGTGCCGAGAGAGGTCGGACTCTCCAATGTCACTGCCAAGGATAGCGGGATCGGGGGTGGATGTTGTGCATGTGCATGTGCATGTGCATGTGCATGTGCATGTGCACCGGGTCAGAACCACGGGTGGCGCTTCAGCTGTAGAAGGCTGGCCGTGGCACGTGAGAAACTGGCATGAACGGTGTTAGGTTGTGACAAAGGCGTCGTCCCGGTGTGCTTGCTGTGCGACGTGACGAAGAAGCAAAGAAGAGGACGCACATTGTTGGTGGTTCAGCAAAAGCATGATGACAGTGAATGGAAGGGCGCTCCAATCACGTGCAGCGGCTGTCGCGCCCTCGAGAAATGGTGAAGCTCGCTCGACAATGTCCCAGAAGCCGTGGACCCTGGAGCCTCACAGGCTGGACCCTTGATTCGCCTCACTTGCGCCTGCTGCTGCAACCATCACGAGTCGCATCTTCACATGCAGCGCACTTGAGGGTTGTATGGTGTGTATGGGTTCTCCCCACGCCGATCGCTGTTACAGAGACGCAGGAGACGACGTCATCCGCCACCAATTGCGCGAGGCGCCATCATGCGTGCCATACACCTGCGCGCAAACCACAACGCAGGAGGCGTCCACGGCCGTGAGACTCAGGTCCGGCTGTGCCCAGCTGTGCCAGCGTCACACCTGCCGCCCTGGTGTCCCGCATCCAGCGCCCTTAGTGCGGGACCTCTTCTCGGGTCCCTCAGGCGCTGCCCGCCTGCTGCCCTCCCCACGCGGTTGCACCAATCCGGAGCCTGGCCCTCGAAAGTGCGGTGTGGTCTTAAAGGTGAAAGGTGACGGCGGACAATGGAATGAACAAATCCCCCCCGCCGCCTCGCATTGTTGAACCCAGCAACGTCGACCATGGCGCTCACCTCGACTATATTCAACAGCCTTCAGTCAGCATTTGCTCGCCCTGACTCACCCTCATAATATACCAACCCCGGCTGTGCCAGCAAGGCTAAGTGATTGCCTTGTTTCCAAACGCTGTTCGGATTCCTTCTGCAGCCGCATGCAGCGACGTGCCCGCCATGTCGCAACAGGACTACTTCTCATACCAGCCAGCAACGAAAGCAGACGAGCGCACAAGTACAAAATCAACCAGACCACCACTGTCAGCACGTAACAGCTCGAAAATGAAGATTGAAGCGTGGGAGGCCATGCCCGAAACGCCACCCAGCTGTCGCACAGTAAGCTTCTCCCGCTGGTCGCGATTCACCACCTCGACGTCCAGCACACCGACAGGCGAGCTCAAGGCTTCCAAGCTCTGCCTCAACCGCGGCACAAGCCCGTGCTACAACCCACCAGCAAACGAGTGGGCGTATCTCGGCACGGAGCTGCACTGCGGAAAGCCAGAGGTCCAGCGCAGCAAGCACCGTCGCCAGCACAGCAGCGCACAGCAGCACTCGCAGCAAAGCGCTGGCACCTGTCCGAGCCTGTCGTCCACGGCGAGCACCACGACCACCAGCAGCACCAGCGCAACAGAGCCGATGGATTTCCGCCGCCGCACCGTCCAGCGCGCAAGCACGAGCTCCCAGCTTACGCAATCGTTCAAGGCCTCGCCGGTAAAGGGCGGCCGCGAACAGCCTGCTGGAATGCTGGGCCTGATGGCGCGGCTCGGGCTGGATCCCATGGAGGGCGATGAACTACCATCGGCATTTGATTCCGACGATGAGGACGATGAAGGGATGGATCTGGAGGGCCTGCGACCAGCGCAATCGGCGATGAGGTCGAAACCTGGCGGCGGGCGTTACGGTGACATTGGACGGTGAAGAGCATCTCCGGTTGGGGATCCAAGGGAGGAGGTCGATTGCAAAACGGCATTTTATATCAGCATTAGCGGCATTCAAGGTTTGGTCAGCATACATAGACACGCATTGGCATAGGGTGTCTGCATGGAGTCATTCTGGGTTAGGTTTCCACGGGCACTACCTCTGCGGCAGGGTAGCGCATCTCGTCCCTGCAGCTACTTTTGTAGTTTTGCGCCCACGCTCGGGCCACGCATCAATTCAATGACGCGCTTGCACTGAGTATAGTATCGCAACACTGCCATCCCATCTCATCTTACCGTGTGATCTCCCCCAATTCCACACACACAAGTCCACCCCCATCATGGACCGCCAAATCATCTACCACACCCGCATCCTCTCCACCCGCTTCATCCAGACCTCCCCCCGCCGCGCCCGCCCATCGCTCAGCACACCTCTCTGCTTCCGGCCCCAGCGCCCCGCCCACCAACAACGCACCCTGCACACCACACCCCCGCTGCTGCTGCAATCGCGGCCGCCCAAGACGCACGACCGCGGGCCCAAGTCGGACGAAGACACGCAGACGGATTTCTCGGCGCTCGATGTCCTGCGCAATACTGCGGCGCCGGCGACCAGCATTGATGCTACGACGCCCGATGGGTTTGCGCTGAATAATCAGATGCGGGTTAGTGGGTGTGGACTGTTGCTTGTTGGTGGGGAGGCGTTCCGGTGGTGGCCGTGGGTGAGTGGGAAGGAGGGTGTGGGTGAGGGTGATGGTGAGGGACAGCGCACGGGGGAGGCAAAGGGAGCAGCAACGGGGAGGCTGCGAAACAAGAAGGGTCAGTGGGAGGTTGAAGAGGGAGGGTGGGGGATCCTAGAGCTGGTGTGGCCGAAGCCTGGTACGTTTCCTTCGCTGCTACAAAACACCTCCCTACTCGCAACTTTTCCCCCCTTTGCGACAATGCACGTGGTGGCATTCTGAGCAGAGCGTGACTGACCCCTACACAGATATTCTCATCATTGGCACAGGCGCCCAGGTTCTCCCCCTTGCGCCTGCGGTCCGCTCGTATCTCAATGGGTTGGGCATCCGGCTCGAGGTCCAGGATACGCGGAATGCGGCGGCGCAGTTTAATCTGCTTGCGACGGAGAGGGGCGTTGGGCAGGTTGCGGCTGCGCTGGTGCCGACGGGGTGGCGCGACGGTAGGGGGATTGTTATGGACGAGTGAGTGCAAAAGGACGAGTGAGTGCAAAAGGACAAGCAAGTGCAAATGGACGAGTGAGTGTGCAAAGGACGAGACGAGAGATGCAGCTCGCGGCGTTCTGAGATGGGAAATCCAACATGCCGCGTCTTGACTTAGTGTAAAACATACTGTACAAAACAACGAACATAATACCACGCATCAAGCTACGAAATGAAAAGCGGCAAGCACTCACGGCACAATCCCAATCAAACACCGAGATATTCCCACAGCGCGCAAGTCTAGAATCTTCCCTCACTCTACTCTCACATTTCACCGTTTGCCGTCTCGCGCCCTTTGAACATTGCAGCAAACGTTGATTTCTTCTACTCACCTCACGCCCGCGCTGCAGCGACTGGTTTGTTTCACCTATTTTACCTACCTACCTACCTACCACACTTTCTACCACTCTTTTCCAACCACCAGCCTCCACCAGCAACTCCCGCCACCACCACCAAGCCATCAACACAAACAATGCGATACAACGATCCACACAACGATCCAGACACCGACAGTTCAGACGATCCAAACGACGTCTTCACCACCAGCTACCGCCGCGGCGCAGGATCACCAGTAGCACACGTCTCACCAGCACACGCGTCACTAGCACGCGCCTCACACCACGACAGCCGCCGAGGCCGCCGCGTAGACGTGTCTGCCGGTGCTAGTGAGGAGTCGACTGCCTTATATCCTGCCTCATCACAAGCCACACACCCACATGCACATGCACATGCACACGTACACACACGCCCCACCCCCCCAACACCCCGCGACAGGGAAATCCACCGCCTCCTCTCCCCCGTCCTCCCTGCTCTGCGCCGCCTGCAGGACACCAGGATGCCGCCGTATGCACACCAGGTGCAGATGAAGAGTGTGGCTGGGGTGCTGGGTGAGAGGGTGGTGGCGGTTGGGCAGTGGGTGGTTGGGGTTGTGGGGAGGGGGGTGGAAGAAAGAGGAGAAGGAGAAGAAAGAGGAAGAGGAAGAGGAGAAGGAGAAGCAAAATTTCTAGAAGAGCAAACTCAACGCGGAGAAGGAGAGGAAAGTATATCAGAGCCGGATATATGGTATGTATGCTGTACATAACACGTCGATTTACAGCTTTTAAACCACCGTCGCTGCTGGTTTTATCCTACACATATGTGTACACATGCATCGACTGACGAGATCTAGCGACTATATCGCTCGTACTTTCTGGCCGCAGGATGTTATGTCTGCGAGTGGTCGGAGGGTTATGGAGATGTATCGTAATGCGCTGTTTCGAGAGCGTGTAAAAGAGTTGCTTGGAGGGAAAGTGGGGGAGAGGAAGGAGAAGGAGAAGGAGAAGGAGAATGAGGAGGAGAAGGTGGAGGAGTGGAATAGAAACAACATCGAGAACAAGACGCGAAAACGGGAGAAAGAATCAGACAAGGCAAAAGAATCAGACGAGACGGAGGAGGAGGGCGGCGTAAGTCTCAAACCCTGAGATTAGCGAGGCCTACAACCAGTCTCTCCTCACAGATACTATAGTCTACACGCTTCCCACTCAGTCCCGCGTATCTCTAGTTTCAGTCTTTCATCACTTGAAGCATCGACTTCGTCGCGTGCGTATGGGAAAAGCTCGGTTCGCTACGACCAGTACCTGATCTAGCCAGGGTTGGCTGGGATCGCTGCTCGTGAGTTGGAGTATCATAGAAATAGTTGCTGTTTTTGATGTATCATGTATCGTGTATACGAGGCTCCCTCACCCATAGTGAGCTTTTGCAGATGCGGTGGTGATAGAGCACAGTTATTCTTCTCTCTTTCTTAGCTTTCTTGTTAGTTGATGATCTTTGTCTTGTCCTGCCTACCTATTTGTTGCGTTGTTTTTCATTGGTTCTGTGGTATCTTGCTTACGGGTGGCTAGACTTCGTTATAGTCTATAGTCTATAGTCTGCCTTCTGCTGTCTGCACCGTTAAGTTGTGCGGTATTGCTTTTGCATCTTGAGCTGCGTTGAGTTTTTTTTTCTGGCTGTGGGTGTGCTGTGTTTTGTTTTCTTTTACGTTGTTCTGTGTGCTGAACTTTGGTTTATTTTACTTTCTTTTATCATGTTTTAGCGTCTTCACCTTGAGTTATTTTGTTTCACCTTACTTTACTTCACTTTACCTCGCTTTACCTTACTTTACCTCACTTTACTCTACTCCACTTTACTTTACTCTGTAATCTTTTTGGTCTTCAGAGTCAAACGCGTCTCTGGTACTCTCTCTACCCCACAAACCTTCTCTCTCTCTCTCTCTCTTGGCCGCTCATCCACTCTCGCACCTTCGATTGTTCGCGAGATCGCTTTGGCTAGGTCCTCTGATGTCATCCAAGGGCTGGTGTCAGCGCGTCCAGTTACTTAGCTTGAGGCTGGTTCCGAATTTCATCTCTTCGCGTTCTTTACGTTAAGAGTAAAGTCGATCTTCTGACCTGTTCATCTTCTCACCTTGAAGATTGAAACAGCGCGTCCGGCTCGTTTCTCACCACTTCTCCACAAAGCAAGATTCGCTAGTATCGAATTGAACCCGGTGACAGCGCCTCCATCCTGCTCTGCTTTTACCGCTTTAAACAATCAGTTTTACCTGCCTCGACCTGAACTTACTCACGGCGCGCACGTCTCTGATCTAACCTCAACAACGTCCACCCGCCATGGCCGCTCTCGTCGATCTTCTCACCAGCACCTACGCGCCAGTCCAGGCGATGATACTACCCTACCTCGACGTCGCGGATGTCATTGCGCTCACGCGGGCTTCCAAGAGGTTCGCTGAGTTGCAGTCGATCCTGCAGTCTACGGCATACAACGTCAATCACTTTCTTAAGCGCTTCTTCTCGGATCCGGTCGCGTTTCGGTCGGTTCAAGGGGCGTGTGGTGCGCTGCTGAGTGGACCTGTTGTTCGGCGTTTCTTGCATCGGGCAGTGCGCGATGAAGACTGTCTGCTCGTCTTCGTGACCAGTGATCACCGACAGCCTTTGATTGAGTACCTTGAGAACGACTTCTATGAATTATCAAGCGCAACTAAGAAAAAGTACCTCATGACCTTCACCAAGACAACCACAGCTGGGCAAATACTGAAGGTGCAGATCTTCAATAGAAGCAGTCCAGCTGTGGCGCAGATTTTTTGTCATTGCGCCGTGACAGGAGATTTGAATCTGCTGTCCTGGAACAAAGCGTACGCTTTGTTTCCGTGTTCTACGTTCTTGAAATCAGAATCCTATCTGCTAAAAGCACTAGCCGACGTACCACATCGCTGCCTCAGCAGACTAGTAAAAGACGGGCTTAAGGTTAAGTCTGTGGCTTGGACACATCGGGAAGTCGAGGATGCTGATGGCATTATCCAGCAACATCACTCTATTCAAGATTCACAAGACGATGAACAAGAAGATATCCCGGAACTGATGAGAAAACGTCGCATTGGGGACCAGTACACGTGGACCATGGAGCTTGATACACATGGCACTCACATATCAGACGATCTCTCAAATGTACTCGAGTCCACCACCTTCCAGTTGCGCATACACACAACCGATATTGGTGGGGAGGTAGCGCATTACATGATTGGCGTCGACCTCCGTCTACGGCACCCAGTCCTGAAGCACCAATACGTCACGCTGGGACTCAGGACTTTTGATGATGATGATGATGATGTCTATGAGAATATCAGAGAAGAGTCCTATTCAGACCAAAAACATCGAGAGCTCAACCGGCGACTCAACGAGCTCACCTTGATTGAGTTGGCGAAGATCACGCCTAGTCAACGTCCAGTTCAGTATGAAGATCTTATGCATGACATCAGCCAGGCCGCCAGTATGAGGGGACATTTCAGTTTACCCCCTACCTGGACGTTCTATGACGACGAAGTGATTGCCTATCTCGATCAGATTTGGAAGATACAACAGAAGATTGATGAACAGGAGAGAGCTACTCGACAGGCCCTACTGAGCATTGGCACACATAGGAAGAACGATGCCATGCAACAGCTATTGCAAAATCTGCTAGAGGTTGTGAAGGCTTGAAGGAGAGAGGTCGTGGAACGAGAAAGGTTGAAGTTTGAAGGGTCTCACCATACTATGGCGGGTATCGAAGCTGGACTCAAGGCAAAACACATGGCCACTTACTTTATTACATGAGAATTTGTTTGTCAAGAGCACTGATTGCACAGCTGAGAACCATCGAGGTCGCAGATTGGGTTTTGCGTGATTGAACGCCTCTAGGAATTATGCAACTAAGCTTTTGTGTGGAAGCATGCTGTCTACCTGCAAATATGCTGATTGTTACGAAACATCTTCTCATCAACCAAATACTTCCCTCACAATCACGTCCCGGTCGAAGTTTGCGCCACAAAGCACCACGACACTAACCTGACCTTTCACCTTTTGCTCCATCTTTCTAAACCCAGCCAATGCCAAAGCAGAGCTACCCTCCATCAACATATTCTCCTCCAATGCCAGACTCTTCAACGCCCCCCTGATGCCCTCTTCGGTACAGTTCACAACCTCGTCCACAACCTCCATTGCTAGTTGCAATGTGATAGTATCTTGATCGATGCCGCCTGCCACGGCCTCAGCCAGCGTAGGTAAATGCTCAGTCTCGACCACCTTGCCAGCCTCCATCGATGCCGCCAACGCCCTCGAATGATCCGCCGACGCACCATACACTTTGACCTTCGGCGCAAAAGCCTTGAGCACCGACCCAATCCCACTAATCAACCCACCACCACCCATAGCAACAAAAACATTCTCCACACGCGGACACTGCTCCAGGATCTCCAATCCAATCGTCCCCTGCCCCGCCACGATATCCTTATCATTGTAAGGCGAGATATACACATACCCCTCCTCCCTCGCCAGCTTCTGAGCATGCTGCTCCGCTAACCCCGTCTCCGCCCCGTGCAGCACGACATGCACGCCATACTGCCTGATCATCGCCAGCTTAGCCGAGACGACGGTCTCTGGAAGCACGACAGTTAGATCGCGACCGAGTTTGCTAGCCGCGCACGCGGCGCCAATGCCATGGTTCCCGGAGGATGCGGTTATGAGCCTTGCGGTGGAGAGCGAGGCTGTCATCTTGGACATGGCGCCGCGCAGCTTGAAGGAGCCTGTGAGCTGAAGTTTTCCGCTTTGAAGAAGAGGGTGGGGTGCGCCGGGAGGGGAGGACAGGGGTCTCGTAGATGTGAGGGCAGATGCGGGGGCGGGCTTGGATTGAGGACGCTGCGGAGGTGAGGTGGTTCATCTTTGTGGGTTGGTGGTGTGGCTAATAGAGGTGAGATGTTCAGGTGGATGGAAGAAGCATAGAGAAGAGAGCATTGGGAGATACGCGAGCGATCAAGAGACTGACTACAAATCTTGATGTGGTTGAGTATGGATATGAGTAGTTCCCACAAAACATTCCTTCGAAAACTGACATCTTTGTGCTTCATAGGGCGTGCCAAGCTAGGTAGCCGCTCACTGCGTCGCGGGGGACCTTGAATCGTTTTCTAAAAACATGTTCGGATCATATGGGAGCCTTAGAGGCCGTACACTATCATGGATTTCGTACCGTCACCGGTTCACCGAGTGATAGAAAAACGGTATGTCAGTAGCTGAGAAACGCGCAGGTGTAGGGTGAACGCGTGAAAGCGGGGCCCCGGACGCGTCATTGGCCAGTGCGCTCACCGTGATCCTTCAGCTCCTGCTGCAGTCAGCCACGAACTCCGTATCTACTTTGCTTGTGTGCGCCACATTGTGCTTGTGAACTCTTATTACTCGTGAGGAGGGTAGTTGAGACGAAACCAAACGTGGACCACGGAGTGATTGAGATGAGTGTTCTTGGCTGTACCAGTGTGCAGCGGTTTTGGCGATGACAAAACGCTCTTTTGACCATAAAATCACGCACACCCTGCCGCTTCTTCTAGGACTGTATGGTCTCGTCAAAATCACCGACAATACCTGTATCAGCTTCAGCCGTAATCACTCTAGATGTCGGCATGACTTGCTTGGAGCCATGTCGAATGGGATGCTCTGACGGCGTCAGCTCCGCTGTTTGCAACCGCTTGCAGGAGGCTACCATCTCAGCTTCTTGGCTCAGCTGGATGTTCAATCAACGGTATGGCATCTGGCTTTCTTTTGCAGCTTCGTACACGGTCTATAAAAATCTGCATGTCCTCCAGTAAGGCGTCAGGCAAAGCACGAAACCATAGCATCTCATCAACATGTCCGCCGCCATCATTGCTGAAATCAAAGCCCTGAAGGCCTTCCCTTCGCAAGACTCGCCCGTTCCTCACGGCCGATACATCATTGCGACTGAGCATCAGCAGGAACTCGCTCCACCGGACGAGCACACTCATGCAAATGTGTGGTTTCAGACGCCAGTGAGCAGATCATGACAGATGCATTACGCCAATCGCACAACTAAGATTGAACAGCCCCTCACTCTCGACACCATCAAGCACATAGATTCCATCCAACTCTTCGCCGAATCACATGACCAAGGCACCCTGCAGAATCCATACATCGGCAACTGGACCTGGTTTGAGATTGCAATCTTGCAGGATGAGAAGGCTTCAGCACCTAGGGTTAAGAACGGAATCGAACTTGTGTGGAAGAGCCATCGCAATCGATTCCAGACAAGTACTTTTGGCTGGGTATGAATGCTGGGGTAGCTGAGATATCTGCGCAATGCTGGTGCTGATGCTGTATCACAGGAAATTGGTTGCCGCTTTACCGAGCATGAGGACGTGGTTCATCTGTTGGAAGTAAGTCGTCAGGAGAGACTGCACTGGGGCAACTCACTGATGATCTAGGCTGGCAATGTCATAGCGGCTCGAGTTTGTGCAAAGTTCAAATGGAGCCGAATTGCAGCGCGCACTGGGTATCTGGCTATTGAGATTGGTGATGCCGAAAGTATGATCTTTGTTATCGATATCACAGCACATTTGATGCTGACACAGACCTAGTTCAGCAAAAGTCAGTCCAGTATACCAAGTTGGTGTCCGAAATTCAGGTGATCCAGGAAGTCCTGCACGAGACGAATGTTCAGACGGGGGCAGCGTTTACGCCGCAAATACCGAGAAAGGCCATTGCACAGGCCGATGCGTTTGCAACTGCAGAAAAAGAACCGCTTCGCGTACTCTCGCTTGGTAGGTTACATAGATTCTTGCGCAACGATCAGTCTAACCCACAATGTAGATGGCGGAGGTGTCCGTGGATTGGCTTCTCTGCGTATCCTAAAGGCGGTTATGACCAAAGTGCATCCTAATAAACACCCCCACGAAGTGCTCGACATGATGGGTGGTACCAGCACGGGTGGGTATGTTCATCTTATCTTGTCGACTGTCATCTCGACTAATATTAGCACAGGCTGATTGCGATCATGTTGGGTCGGCTTGAGATGACTATTGACGAGTGCATAAGATTCTATGCAGAGTTCATGAACAAGATATTCAAGAACGAGCACGGAAAGCTTGGGCAGGCGGCATCGTTGGTCTTCCATGGATCAAAGTACGGCTCAGAAGATCTCGAAGATGCAGTCAAGGGGATCGTTGGTCAGAGGCTCAAAGACAAGGAGGCTTTGCTACTAGACCAAAAACCAAAAAAAGCAGGTATGAAAGACTGCAAAGTGTAGGTGTGCTGTAGGCGGTCCAAGATCATTGCGGTTTACTGACAGACTGTAGGTTCGTCATGGCAGTCAACAGTGATGCCGCCAACAACAGAGCTCCAGTGTTCTTGCGCTCATATGTCAATTCACAGAACCCTTCCGAAGTGCCCGGTATCAAAGTCTGGGAGGCAGCACGCGCCACATCCGCCGCACCGACATACTTTCCACCCATGAAAGTAGGCAAGTACACGTTCGTGGACGGGGGTCTCCAGGCGAACAACCCTCTAGGCTGGTAAGAGAACTTCACACTCAGCGATCTATTGTTTGCTAATATCTCAGGCTTTGGACCGAAGTGCTCTCTGTTTTCGGCCCAGCACGTACCACTGATTGCTTCCTGAGTATTGGGACTGGTATACCCGCCAACACGCCGATGAACCAGAAGTCTAACTTGCTCAACCTCGTCTCTGTTACCAGTACGGTTCCCTCAATCGCTACGAACACCCAAGTCATGCATATCCTGTTCCGTTGTTTGATAAACGCTTTTGCGCCCAAGCCGCAGGGCAAGAAGTATTGGCGACTCAACATCGGTGAGGAGATACCCGAATGGAAAGAAAAGACACATCCACTGTTTGATGTCTTTGGTCTTTTCGAAAAGGAGATCCTTCATTTGCAGGATTACAAGAAGCTTGGGGATCTCGATGATGTCGACTCGCTTCCAGAGCTTCTCAAGATGACTGAGGACTACATCACGCTGCAACGGAAGGAGATTGGGGAGTGTGCTGCAGCTTTGACTGGTGGGCTTGATAGTAAGCTGTAGGAATGTTTGTAGACAATTATCCTTTGCAAAGGCGGCCCTAAACTTTACGCACTCCTTCACTGTTCACGCAATGATGGTTGGTGATCCACATTACTCGTATATGTACCCACCCAATAGTATCTAGCTATGCACAACTGTATGTAAGTGGATAATGTCCTCGCAGGCTACTACCTTGCTCCGCGTCAGACGTGTGGTGTCACGACAAAATGCACAGCCATTTCATACAAAAGCAATGTTCTCAACAAAGCCATTGGGGTAGTGTACCTCCTATAACTACCTCAACGTATGCACCTCTGACATATAAATCTGAAACAGCCACGTCGAGTGGCTTCCACGCAGAAGGAAACTACCGCTGCAAATCGACTGCGCGGTGTTATAGGCCATACTATGGGTTCTGCAAGCGAGCTATAACGGAATATGCAGGGGGCACATATATCCTACATGCAGATCCACCATGCATCCGTTCGAGTACCGGATCTTCGCGGCGCAGTCGCTGAACCAAGCATCCACTGTAACTGCCTCGCATCAAAAGTAACACGTCAGTTGTGTGTAGCCCATGAGTCCTTTCTTGCGCGGCTATTGCCCACGATATAGCAGACAGTGGGTCTGTACTACCGAATCCCCCAGTATATACAGTCGGGGCGAACTCGTGGCAGGGCCGATCAATATATCGAAACAATAGTATCAGCGGCGGCGGCTTCACCAACGGCGGACCCGCTAACGGCGCTGCGTCGAGCGCGCGGCACGTTGGCGGTAAGGTTTTTCGCAATGGCGCGTGCTATACCCCAGGATATGTATATACCGCACTGACGCAAAACCGCATGCGGGGGAAGGTTGGGCGCATGCACTGATAGGTCGGAGAACGGGTTCCCTGATTATGAAAATGAGGCACTCTTCTACTATGGGAGAGGATTGGCGAGTTGTGTAGACGACGGGGAGATGACACCGAGCGGAGCGCCTACGCAAGGTTGTGCAGTGTATAGTGCCCAGGCTGAGGTAGGAGCCAAAGGGGTGGGTGTTGAAAAGTGTATTGACATGGATTAAATCCTTCAAAGAGGTATCAGGGGTGATACAAAGATGCCAGAGCAGATCACGGTGCAGATCACAGTGCAGATTCGCGTGGCGAAGTCAACATGTGCGTCCCGAATGGGACCTCGCCACTGATACGTGCACGTTTTTGGACTGTGCATATGGCCTAATGTAGCGCAGTTTGAAGTGTTGTTGCCCCAGGCATCTTGCGATCGGTGGAGGTCACATGCCTCAGGTGTTGCCTGACCTTCACGTTCACAGCCCACAAGCCAAGTCTCGAGCATCTTGCAGATTATCGAAACCACCCATCAGGTAGCTGACAGACCCACAGGGATGTACATGCTCATATCGTCTGTCACAATCAAGTGACCCAAGGAGCATCTCAAAGGGTTTCGGACTCCGATCTACGATCTTTGGTTCGCGACGGTCCGCGTCTCAAGCCATCCGTTTGGTCCCTGCAACCGTTACCAAGCGACCTAACGGCGCCTGAACGTGGCATAGTTATGCATAAAGCGACTGCAAATCAGATGATGACACGCGAAAAGACCCATGGGGTCTGGTCGAGAACTGAAATCCGCGAGCCAGGTCAATGTGATCACGGCAAGATATTCGGTCTTGGTGGACGCACGTTTGCCAGGCAAAAGTATTACATTGGGAGTATTATAATAGTACTTGAAGTCTACAAGTAGAAAAGAAGGTTCTAGCGAGTGTGTTGCAGGCGACCGTCTGATCGTTCCGCTGGGGTATAGGTACACAAGGAAATCTGTCTGTGATGCTGGTAATGACGTACGAGGGCGTAACAAGCAGCGGGGAAAGGGTTTGGGTATGCGTGTGACAAAAAATGAAACGCGAAAAGAAATCTCTGCTGTAGAAGCCTGGGTATCTTCCCGCCAATTCGTGTGCCCTCCTCGCCGATGTGTTAATACCCCACCATCATAGGCGCAATGGTGCAGTGCCCACTGCGACCCGTCTTGTGACGAGTTCCATGGAGCAATACTGACCCTTCAATGCCGATGTGTCTCTTGCTTCCAAATCGCCATCAATGCCGCTCCAACCTGATCCTCATGCAGCGCAAACCGTCAAACTCAAATCAACGCCGCAAGCCATGGTGTAACCGAAAGATGTGCCGAGTGTATTGCAATGGCTCCGAGGAGCTTCGATCCAAGAATGCAGTATGCGCTTTCGACATGTATTCGAAGAGCATACTGTGGTGTAGGTATCGTGTACGTCGTGAATGGAACAAAAAGGCGATTAAAGATGCTGTTAATGAAGTATGGCGAAATGCTCTTTCTCACAAATTATAGTCGTTGCGGCCTGCGCGACTCCAACTCCCACCTCTTCAAATGAGATGCCTCAAGTCTCACGCACTGAGACCTTCAAAGTGGTCGGCCAGTCACTGATAACTGGTCGCGCTCGGATCGCAATGGCCCCCGGGCAACTCGCTCTGCACGTAGACGCTCTGATCCTGGTGCTCGTTCTCCTCTTCCTGCTCCGCCTCAATCGCCTTCAACTCCTCCGCCTTGTCTTTGCATGCGACTGGCGAAAAGCCAGCGCCGACTTTGGACGAGATGATGCGCCATTTGTCGTTTTCGTACTCTTGCATCGAGGTGCGCAGTTTCGCAACCTGTAATCCCATTGTGGTTAGCATTTTTCGCTTGGCTGAATGTATGACATTCCGCGTTTCAGGACAAAACGGATGTAATCAGTGCAAGATGAAGTCTAGATGTTAGGAATCCATGAATGCCACTTACCATCTCGTCTGTCCAGACTGTTGTCTTGGCCTTAAGCTTTGTGCAGTATCGTACCTGCAGAGTGCCGGAGCTGCGACCCGGAAAGAAATCTGCAATTTGCTTCCAGGTCAGGTTCTTCTTCTCCTTCAGGTCGACCAGAAGCTGGTCGTCTTCGGGGGTGAACTTTAGTTTCGGGCCGCGAGGCCGTGGCGCGGGCGGGGGCATGCCCTGTGCGCCGACAACGCTGGGAGGGCCATGATGCGAAATGGGAGACGATGGCGAACCCTGGGGGTCCATTTGATGTCTCTTGCTGCGATGCGTATTGGGCAGATGATGGTGATGCGTAGGAGGTAATGTATGTTGTTGTTGTTGCTGAGGCGTCTGCGTAGGATGATACTGATGGAGGGAGTAACCCTGTTGCGAAGCATGTGCAAGTGAGACGCTTCCTGTTGCTTGCACATACGGATTCAGATGTTGCTCTAATGAAGGTAGTTCCGGTTGCATGTGATGCTCCGCATGGCTGCGCTTGCGTCCGGCAGTTTGGTAGGTCGGAGAGTAACCCACATTGTAGGAGCTTGGTGGCTGTTGTGACATCGGATCGTGGCGTAGGAGGTGAGCTTGGTGCAGCGACGGATGTGTCTCGATGTTTGTGTATGCGTGATGGGTGGCAGCGCCGGCATGTTGAAGTCCATGAGACTGGTGTGGCTGCAAAAAAGCGTGCTGGAACTCTGGTGGCAGGCCGGTGTGGGGATGGAGCACATTTGAATGTTCGACGTTCGATGTCGGGACATGGTGGTTGCCTCCGGCATCGCCTGGCACGCTGTAGTCGAATAATGCGCCTCGGTAGGGACTCGCCAGGATTGCGATTACGCATGGAGACTACCAGAGCTAGCTTGCTCTGGCAGGCCGCCGCAGTGAGACCTGAGCCAGAAAAAGAATGCTTAGGCTGCGTTTCCGGGGTGCCTCGAGGTACTTGTATCGCATGTGTTTACGATTTTCCTCGACCGCGGTTACGTTGACAAATGATGGAGCAGGTAGAGACTGAGAGAAAATGCCATGGGCGTAACCTGATCGCGTGTGTTAAGGATTGGGATAGCCGGATATAGCTTATGAAAATCTGAACAACAATAACGTGCCGTTGGGACAGCTTTGTTATAAACCGATTTGCGCGCCTGAAGGAAGCGAATGCATAAAGGCATTTGGGGACTTTGTCCCTTCAGACAATCCTAGTCCTGTGCACTTGCCACACGGACACAATGCCGAAGTACCAAAAGCCATGGGGCATTCCCACGAGACGGTGTCTGTTCCTGAATGGTACAGATTTAGCTGAGTAGGGTAGGCCCGACAACGATTTCTACGTCAAGCATCATGCGGTGATCAATGACAAGGAAAGGGTCCCCGGTTCACGATCTGGGAGGGTATCCCAATTCATTTGCGCCCGTGTAATGCTGCTGGCTCGTGTGCTGAATGGCTGCTGATACAAAATGAAAGCAGGAATTAGTTCCTTTGCCCCAGTGCCATTCGACGTTGTCGGCTAAGCGTACGTGGCCCAAGCCAACGTTGTTCTATTTCTAGGTGACCAGGAGCAAAAGATCTCCAACACCGTTGCAGCGTCCTCATGCATACCCACAGTATCCCAGTGCAGCGTGGTGGCCAGAAGACGCGCATTGAAGCTGGACCTAACAGGCTAGGATGGGCGCGTCAACACGACAGGGGAACTACCCAAAGCGGTGACGCCACTAGCAAGACGATTTAGCATGCGAGATTGAACTACACGGAGTTGACGAGAACGTGGAAGCCAGGGCCGCAGCCTGGAAAGCCTCCAGGCCGATGGCGCGTCCAAGAGCTTGTGCGCGCGGGGGGCAGCTTGACACGGCGAGCGTTCGTGATAGGAGCATTACAAGCAAAACCACGCCATGTACAAATCAACAGCGGACTGGTTCATGCCTGGAAGTGCCTTACCCGTGGCGGGTCGCTGTGGGTCGTCATGCTGGCTGCGCGGTGCTCGGATCAGGTCAGAGCAAATGCCGGTAGGGGAAAGCTGTCTTGACGTAGCACCCGTCTGTAAGCAGTGGGCCGGGAGCAGGCTGGCCTCGGTCAGAGCTTTTCCTTGCATTGGCACCAGGCAGCCTGAGGATTGGCTCATGCAAGTGCCGTTTTGACGTTATATGAAGGAACCTGGCCCTATATGCGGTTCAGCACCCCCGCCAGAGCGAGGATCGACCGAGCCACAAGGAGATCCCCATTGCAACAGACTGGCGCACGAGCGCGCACGACAGAACTGACGGGCGTACGGAGGGAGCACGCAGACAGGGTGGCGAATTGCGCAGCGAGCAGTGTTTGTTGTTATATATGCGAATGCAAGCGCTGGTCGATCTGATGTTGGGTCCCTTGGTCGCGGGGCAAGGCAAGCGAGGCGGCGAAATGTGGCAGTGTGCGTGCCAATCGATTGAACACCTTGGTTCGGAGACGCTCACGGCACGATATCGACAGCTTGGCATCGCCAGGTCGTCTAAGGCGGCTGCGATCTGCCGCCCCCGACGCTTGCGAGACCTCAGCGCGCAACAGGCGCAGAAAGTAGGAGATGAAGTCGCAATGCACTAGCCTCTAGGTATCGCACAGACTGACGCCAATACTGGGCCTGGTGCTCCGAACGCAATCCCACCACGCCAGCATCGCGACACGTGATCTCTAAGCGAACACACGCTCCAGCGGAGACGGCCAGGTTCTCCTTACCAGGGCCACGATTAGTATGACCTCACACTGCTGGATCCAGGGCTCCTGAGGCCACAGATTCGGTCGAAGCTGTCCGCCAACATCAGCGACGTTTGACACCTGTCACTATTAGCCATTTAGGCTGATCGTAAGACCACAATCCGGTCAGACCGGCCAACGTCCTGGAGTCCATGCGCTCGACCCTACTCATCGAGCTTCATGAAGGCTCCTACCGGTAGCAACCCCTCCGTCGTCTGTGCCCTCTCAATGCGCGTTGCGTACCCCGAGGGAGTACAGGTGCAGTGTCCACGAGCAGCGATGCGCTTCATGCGACAGGGGCGCTCCTGCCCTTCACTCACGACCGTCTGTGCTGGTAGTAGGTACGACTGCAGCCGAGTTGTCTCCAAGCCAGTCCCTGTTCAGACTACACACATCACTCGCTTCTAGTTCCACTGTTCCACAACTGCTTGACGGTCCAGACTGATTTCTAGACAGCTACCTAGGCCGTGTTGTGGTCGAAGGCGCGCCACACAAGCGGAAAGACGCAGGTACCACAAACTGCCAGCTGTTCGACCAGGTTGTGATCGGTTAGCGGCCGAACGGAGAAACAAACCACATCGGTAACGATGAGGCCTTGAAACATTACTACGAACCGCTGCGAATACCCAAAACAACGGCTTTCTACTTGAAACAGTGACAGATGGGTCGTTGTATAATTGTTGCATTACTACCACAGACCTGTCGATTACTTTGTCTGTACATAGTCGTCAAGGTGTGTGGGGTCCAGCCGGTGTATAATGCATCGATCCATACAGTAACGCGTTTCGACACCACAAAACCTGCGCACTCAAAACAAGCGGCAGCATGTAAACGAAGGGTACGTCGAATCAAAGAACGGAAGTTGTCCACCGTGCTGCCGACAGCCGCTCCCAAGAATACTGATAGACGGAAAGACGTCGGGGAGCGTTGTGCACGTGCATCGCTCGTCCGAAAAAGGAAAGCTGGTATCTTGAAGTAGGGGCAATACTCTGAAACTAGGAGAATGCAGGCTGTGCTTGCCATGATCAATATTTTCCACCAAAGTGTTCCTTTGCATACTGCTCGCAGGCCTGCAAAGTCGTCAGTAAACCCTTGCCGAAACATCTGATACACTACTCATGTCTTGTAAGTGCATGGGCGACGACGGAACTTGCCTTTGCAGGTTTTCCAACCTTTTGGCCAATAGCTTTCCATTTGTTGGCATCATATTCTTTGATTGCAGCGAGCAGCGCAGTACTCTGCTTCCAAATTAGCATTGACTGGCTGCACTTTTCGTCGTTGCTTGCTCAAACTCACTTCATCCTCGGCAAACTCAGCGTAGTGCATATCCTACGTAGTCAGCCCAGATTCCCTGTCACAATTAGAGTACCCTACTGACTTTGTACCAGTGCTTTTTTACGCTGCCTTCTGTTCTCTGTGGAAAGGTCTATAGATTCCATCAGCCTAGGCAAAGATGTTGTGGAAAGCTCCAAAACCTGCAGGCAATCTTTCCGCGGAATATACGTACCTTTGCGATTTCGCTCCAGCTGTTACCTGCATCTCTCATGTGCTTTAGTCTTAGTTCCTCGGCTGGTGTCCATGGCGTGTTAGTCCGGCTCTTTTTGATCTTCGGTTCTTGTGCAGACGCCTCAGGTCTGTCTGTCCGAACAGGCGCTGCACTATTCTGTGCTTCTGCACCAGTGCCTGTGTCTTCCATAGTGTTGTCTTGTTGTCCTATACTGAAAGACTTGCGTTTTCGATGTCCAGTCGTTGGCGATTGTGTTCGTTGCGCGCTCATAGGGACTTGTATATCTTCTTGAACTGCAGGCGCTACAGGAGGTGCAGGCTTTATGGTGGAATTATCGTTTGTTGAAGTCTTCTGGGGTATCGGAGGTGCGATGGGTGCAGTTGGCGAGGGCTTGAGATTACGTTGGGTAGCTGAAGAGGAGCTGTGGTGTCGAGGTGCACCAGTCAGCGTGCTCAAGGACATGGAAATATGGGGGACGGAAGGCAGGACGTTGCGCTTGGTGACGAAAGACCTGGGGCCTAATCAAGAACGACTCACGACATGATGGCACACGAATGCGTCCTGTCCGCCGCCGGTCAGATAAAGATGCAAAGTTTCGTTACTGGTTGGATCAGATGCGCCTTTGTAGCTTGGTGTCATGCTCGTATACTGCCAGGTTTAGGACTGCATTCAGAGTGTACAATGGTGAGGGTGGATGCGGTGGATTGTCATGGTATCCAAGTAGACAGATCGTCAGTCGGTGCAAGCGTTGACCAAGTACAAGGGATACAAGAAGGGATAGGTTTGCAGACAGGCGAGCGAATGGACACGGCAGAGAAGCATCAGACGAGAGGACGACTGGAATACTGTAAGGTTAATCAGCAAAGTACCAGCGGGGCCGGCCGCAAGACTTTTAGAGCTGAGTATAGATACTACCACGGGCACTGGAAAACATATGGAGAAGCAGGTATAGGTACTGAATCGAGCTGCGATCAAGAAGCGGGGTAAACAGCCATTCTGACAGGCCCTGATGAGCAGGTGGCTTGAGGGTTGCGGGCACCACCAGACGACTACGAAGAGGGCGGGGAAGGTGCAGATAGCGCGTGACATGCTCATGCATCTCCAGGTCTCGAGTGATGCAGACTGCCGCTGATCAGGCTATGACGAGCATCGACAGTTACCTGTTGACTTGGCAGCAGTGTGCCGCAGGTCGGCTTGGGTGCATTGGATGTGTGCAGTACAAACTACTGACCTGATCTCTACGTGGTCTTTTAGTGGCAGACCTCCTCGATCGTGCCGTGATGTTTGTTGGTGTGTAGTGCGGTCGACTGGGAGTGGTCACGGAGAAAGGCTGACAGCTGACGGTGGAGTTGGTACGTGCGCTGCTCTAGCATGCTCTTTCCTCTGCATCTTGCTCATATTGCACCGTCATCGGTCGAACCAACATGAAGAGAGGCCACTGCAACATTCGCCCAACTATCGTTGCACAGCGCGTGTCGACGTCTCAGACACAACCATCACCTTCGCAACTGGCCTATGATGTCAGCCTATGATGAATCTCCTGAATCTCTGTAGCTCGAGAACACTCTGGCCCCTGCGTCAGTCACTGCCACTGTCTTTGGCGCAAATACTCTCTTGCGGCTCTCGACAGCTCAGTGCGGGGAACTGGGAAGCTAGATCGACTCGCCTGTTGTCTATCTGCTGTCGAAAATCAGCAAAGACGTCCGATAACTACGGACTTTGCTACTGCTTCGAAGTTGGGCGTCACCAGCCATTCTCCGCCATGCCAAGGGTTACCGGCCACCTGATGCACAGACAGTATCAGCCCAAGCCATAAATGTTTTGGAGAATTGCCTCTGCCACAGCGTTCCAACTGACCGCTCATCGATAACGGTGTCCATTAAGCGCTAAATGGTATTGCCTGAGAATTGCGGTACCAAGGCGATGCTCAAGAACGGAACACGGCATTGCCGGACATTTTCATGTCTCGACTGTCTCACGACATCAACGATGACCTGGTCTTGAACAAATCTGCAGACTTGTGTTGCGCATCCTGCTTGCGCGTCTTTCTGCTTCAAATTCTGTCATTTTTGCAAGATCTGTTAATTCTTACAGACACGAAGGTGGTTTCTTGGCCCTTACGCTGATATACACCGTTAAGGTTTTCCTGAGGCCACCAAGGCATCCAAACGATGCACTGTTCTCTCTGCTACCTGTAACCGCGCGTTTTGAGTTAGCGCCCGCTGTTGATATGGGCTGGGGGTGGATTTGTTTCCAGGCTCTCCAAACATTGTCAAACCTTTCGCTTCGCAAAGCTGCTGCACGAACCGCTCTCTGACATTTTCGGTTTTAAAACCGACTACGTCTAGCCCCAAAGGGCGTGTTAGCTTTATGCAACCCGCTCCAGAACGTCAACATGCGAGGCGAACGCATCGCAACACAGCTGATGTCCCTCCGTCTCCGGCTCCATATGTCTCGTAGCAGGGTTGCTCTAAACATCTTGGCTTCGAACGCCGATGTCAACCGTGCGAGCGAACAGGATCCTAGCCGCATGACTGACAGTTTGAAAACGTTGCCAACATCAGGACGAGCCACTGCAATCCACACTGGTGCGCGACCCAAGAAACGTCCCGTTGTCCAAACTCTATAACAGTTGTCGGATGCCCCAAGTTTCGAGGCTTCAACCGCCATCTGTTCAATCGGCATCAGTCTTTTGGTTTCCTTCCTAGCGGCCTTGTAATACTTTCTTTTAACTCCCACCGGTTGGGCTGCGCTACATTCCTTAATCAACATTGCTGAGCAATTACATTCGTGTATAACACTTTTCAGTAATCCATTCTCTCAGAGCTAGCCTCGAATTGAACAACAGACTTCAGCGGATACGATTTCACAAAATCGACACGTACTATACAATATACGTACAGCACCATCTCTACCAACGATAAAACACCACGAGCCGTTCAAAATGCTTCACCACCAGCCTCAGATCCTCTCTCCTCTCCCTGAATCAAGCTCCCACGGCTCGAACGGATCAAGCCTTCGTGCACGTAAGATGTCTGCAGCCGGAAACCGTTCCTGGTCCGAAGAAGAGGTAAGACTGTCCCAAGCATGTTTAAGCGCTCAGCTCACAGTCGGTAGGAAAATTATCTCCTTCAGACTCGCATGCAGAAGATGCCATACAAGCATATCGCTGCTCACCTGAAGAAGACCGAGCTTGCTTGCCGCCTTCACTATCACCAATTGTCGCACGGCAGCCACCGCCGCAGGCGCAATTCATCGATTTCTTCCACAGCTTCCTTCGGTTCTATCGCACAGTCTGTTTGCTCCGTAGGAACCGATCAGGATGACTTCTCGCAATCGTCTCGCCACACATCGCCAATGAGCTTTACCGGAGGTGCCCACCACATCAGGTCGACTTCGCTCACTGCATCCCCTGGTCGCAGCCAGCATAAGATTCTTCTTCCTAAGCCTCGCACGTTGACTCCCCAGGGTTCACCTGAACCCTCGAATGGACTAAGGATCAACACCGAGGTTGCCTATCAGCCGCGCATTGTCGACACTGACCGACTCCGTGCCATCTACGAGGCTCGCCGCCAGCAGTTCTGGTCAAGTGTTGCGGCCGACTACGGCGCTGATGTTTCACCAGCTCAGCTCGAAGAGATCTGGCGCAACAGTTCCAGCGCTGTGCGCCCACCCACCCCCGAAGCATCCCCTGATGGCAGTATCACCCACAACCATATCCTCAAGTCATCCGCATTCCACTTCCCATCGCCTGCTCCCAGCGAACCCAAGCATTACGGCTCTATGAACGCCAGCGCTGTCTCCACCCCCGAGCGCTTGCCCTACATGCTTCCCATGCCTGTTCCTTCCTCTGGACGTGCCCGGGCAGGTACTTGGAGCTCTGCGCCAAGGGACAATATGCCCATTGCCAGTCTTCTCACTGAGGACAAGAACCCTCGCCAATACTAGCAGCACATCCTCCAGCAAACCATACCTCACGACTTCTTACTTTCGCTAACTCTTATTACTTGAATCATCCTGCAATAAACTTGTTTTACCAGTCAATTATGCATGCTACTGTTGGGATATGTCGATGCGGAGATGTTAACGAATTTCATTTGTGAGCTGATAGTTTTTGTTTTTTTGGACAAGAGATGAAAGAAGCACAGTGATCTGTCCGTGTAGATTCGATGAATTTTTACATTCCAAGACAAAATTATCAGGACTTTTTCATCTAGTCTGGCTGCTTTCTATTTCATCTATGTCATTGCATCAAGCTTCCACCTTTGCCTACCGTCAAGCGTCACGACGCCGCTCGATTTACTTTACGCGCGTTTGCCGCACCCGCTTTCCGCCGTGTTTTCCGTCTGGTCTCGTTCATCACTACAGTTCCACATCAGCGTGACGTTTCTCGGGCCGTCCAGATGGCAAGGTATCCACAACACTGCTTGAACATCACCACATTTGAAGTCTTCGCGACGCAAACATCGCGATAGCCCCACGGAAGTCCCAGGGTAGCCCCACTCTAGCCCCACAGACCTGTGATGGCCCCACAATCTTGCCCCACAGCAAAGACCCACAGCCAAGCCACATCCATTACTCGCGAACAACTTTCCGATCATGACTTGCCTCTTCAAGTCTGGCTGATGTTTCGATCTCGACTCCGTGAAACACTGTCAGCCTCAGGTTCGGAGGTTGGTTGGAACCGCACAACCTCACAGCACGTCGGTGGAAGTGAGTGCAATCATCCTCTGATCTCCACAGTGCGTCCGAAACCCGGACTAGCCTCCGGATGAATAAGCAATTTCACATTGCCTCAAGGCTCACAACCTGGCTCTTCTACCATCCAAACTGTCGTTGCGTAAACAACAAACATGATCACCAAAAGTACTGTGTCAGCCCTGCTTCACCTGGGTTCCACAAATTCAGGTCATACCATTGCTATTATGCCGATGGCCCTCGACCAGATTCACTCCTGGTCTCGCATCTCCCGCCCGTGCCACTAAGATCCTGCGCCGTTGACCATTGTGGCCTGTCATGCAAACCTCATTTCCCACCGTTCATGCCTGCATGGCAAGACGGTTCGACCCTACTTGACAGGCCTCCCACAACCTCGTCATGCGGGTACTGGGTATGTGCCATCCTCGTCTCAGGATTCCAGAGCCTGGTAAACCCAAATACTTCCTGGTCGTCCCCGCTGCATGACTGTTCAGGTCCACCCTGGTTGACACCACGTCTTTCCTGCCCGAGAATTCAGGCGACAGGCTCGCCACCTTCCCGCCTCAGCAGCCTCAGTGGTGGCCTGAATCTTACAGACAAATGTTTGAGAGATTGGTGCTGCAGGATCGCGGCTAATAGGAGGAAGAACACCGGGTTGCTGGTTCCGAAAGGATTGAGTCGAGGGAGCTGCCGCGTTCAATCAGACTAACAAGGAAGCGTGTTCGCCTTCTTCCACTGTTCCAGAAGGATTCTGGTTATGCTCGCCGTATGCAGAGACGGAGTGATTTCTGTGTCGGTGTACCCCTTTTCTTCTGTCATTCAGAACACAGTCGTGATCTCAGGTGGACTACCGATCCAGACCTCAGAGCTCCACCGACACGTCACCTTCCTGAGTCATAGTTGTCTCCTTCTTCAAATGACGTGCTCATCGAGCAGGCTGACCTTCCTCTGGATCTTGCTGTTTCGCCGCGGAGTTCGTGCTCTCAGTCTGAGCACCACTCTCTCCAATACTGGTGATGAGTTCCTGCAAGTCTTCCGTAGAAGCGCCGCCTCGCCCACCGTACTCAGCATCGAGGCGTTGCATAAGCTCCTCCCCAGGTAGGAGAATACTCCTATCGATTGCAAGGGGCAACCCACGGTGTCGACCACGTACCATGACAAATAACATCACGACTTTGCTCAGACTCGCAAATGAGCCACTGAGGCTGTAATCCTGACCCGGAACGCCAGTCGAGAGGCCGACCGTGCCATACGCTGAGGTGACCTCGAACAGTACAGAAAACGAGTCAAAGCCCGGATCACCCCTCACTATATGGCCTCGCTCTATGATGCTGACGAGGAAGAATGCGAAGAACTGAAACCAGATATCGTAAGCAAGCTGCTTCTGCAAATGGGAAGCGATGCCGGCGGCACTACCGTCATCCTCCTCCAGACCGATAGAACGTTCCTCGTATGTATTCGTCTTTCGAAGCGTCATTACCAGTGGGTAACTTGATATGTACATGATGACGAGGTAAGCCACCAAACATGCTGGCGCGAGCGAGCTGAATGCTATGATGTACGCGCCGGAAGTGCGGAGACCAGTCGCCTGGAATAACCCATCCAAGATTCGAGTTCCAGTGGGTAAGGCATCAACGTCCGGCATTCCTATGTTTAGTATTTCGAAACAAAGCCATGCAGTAACATCAATGGCGATCTGGATGGCAAGCAAATACCAAGTCTGTCGACTGGGAAACAGGTAGATAAAGCATCGTCTCGGATGCTGCAATAGAAATTGTAACGTGTTGTGTAGGCGTGATCCTGCCGGCACCATCTTTTTCATGGTCCAGATGGTAAGCCGCAGAAAGATCGGGAACTGCGTCTGTCCAACCAAGGCCAAAGCACCGGCGATGATTAAAATGTAGGGCATACCGCTGAATGGTATGAAGTTGGCGTTCAGCACATTCAGACCGCCGTTGGCGAATTCGGTCACTGTTGAGAAAAACGCCCACCAACCTGGATTCAGGCCTCCTGGCTGTGCTTCACGCAGGATATCTCTTGTTTTGGTGCGATACGCATACGGCACCAGGAACACAACGCCAAAGGTGTACCAGAATAACTGATAGCCGATCAGGATGTACAATAGCGCTTGCAAAGCTCGGTATTCCACACCACCCAGTTCCAATCGGTCATGTTCGCTGAGCTCGAGAAAACGTCCTTTGGAGTCCAGACGTGGTTTGAAGGACACATAGTCATGCTGTTCCGGCTTCAACTCGCTTGTGACACTGTCAAAGATACGCCGGAAGAGGTTCTTGGCCAACTTTGTCTCCCAAGGCGTAGGTACAAAGCCAAAGCCCGTTTGGTGATGAAAAGTGCGTCGCTTGCTCAAGGGTTGGATTTTCTCGGGCTTGTTTCGTGTTCCTTTGATCCCAATCTTACGGTGTTCAGCATGTTGTCGTTGCCGCAAGCTGTTGCTGCTGCTCGCGCTGCTTTGGTCAGTCTGTCGATTGTGTTCGATGTCTTCGACCAGGCGCTGCATAGTACGCGAGTGCTTCACGACCTCTGACATGCGCTTGCGGAACATAGATTGCCGTATCAGCACGACGACCATGGAGACGAAGGGGATGTTGCCGATAATGAGGAGTATACACAAGACAGCCTGTTGGAAGCCGGAAAGGTCGCCAAGGTCTACGGAATTAAGGCCTGCAAACAGTCAACATCAGCCCACAAGCGTCGTCTTGAGCAAGAAAGAAATAAAACATACCCGTTGTTGTCATGGCACTGCAGGTTAAGAACAGCGCATCCATGTAGCTCAAATGCGAGTCGCGATATTCCTTTGGTCCATTCTTAACACCCTCTCCATACACAATGACCGACGAGACGGCAATAACCACAACAAAATATAGCATATGCGCGCGATAGAAGTTCAGTCGGAAGACCTCATCTTTCAGATACGCGAGGAAGTGGTTCTTCGCCTCTCGCGGGTTGCGCTGCAGCTCTTCGACCGGATCAGGCATTGCGCGCAGCTGTATGTGCGAGTTTCGCTCTCGCAAAGAGAACAGGTGTGGGTATACGATGAAGCAGTATCCGTGACATACCGTTCTTCTTCCGGTTTGTTGTTGAAGCTGAAAGGTCCGAAAGAGGCAGTGCAGCTTGCCAATGCGGACAGCTCGATCGCGAGGCGCGGCATGATGTCATTGGGTATGGGAAATCATGGATCCCGTGTTGTGCGCAGACCTACTGCTGGGCTTAACTGATAACGCGTGCTTTCGATGGCCAGGACCCCGATGTTCCTTATTGGTGAGATAGTTGGGATGCTTTTTCGTAATCCTTGCCTCTAAGCCGCAGCGAGCGCCTGTTACCTTGCTTGTCTAGAGCTAATGCGCAAGACGAAGAACGTTCACATACTACATGACGAGTAGGTACTTCATCTACGTATGGACACCGTGTAACTGGCAGCTACTTCTGCAATCTCTTCTCAATGAATGACAATGAGCGAACATGACAAGGGTGCATAGTCGTTCCATGGCTGGTTGAGCTCGTTGACAATATGCTCACCCTAAGTATGGTAAACCTCCACATGTTAAGAAACACCTGACAGAGGCTGCTTACACATTGTTCTACACATAACGATGATGAAGGTGCCAGCTATTGACTCATGAAGGGGTGATGAGGCAACCATGGTTCCCACGAGGCGAAAAAGGGCGCAGTCCGTGATCATCTAATCAATGGTCTATTTCTCACCCAAAAAAAACGAAAAAGACGATTCTTATGAAAATATAGGATACATTTTCTTGCGATCCATTCTTCATGAGAAGCCTGTCCAGTGGATATACAACAACCTTCCTAAAGTCCAACAATTGTCTCCATGTCAAACGAGCGGGCGGCCGAACTTGAAACTCTTGCAGCAATCTACGGTGACAAATTGACCATAAATAGCAGCTGTTCTGGCCGTATTAGTATTCCTGTAGCGCTGCAGCAGTCCGTCCAGCTGCTGTGCTCTTCCATGGGCTGTGCAGAAGGCAATGAACAGCATGTGGCAAACCTACCATTGGTCCATGTATACTTCGAGCTGACGAAAAACTATCCTTACGATGCTGCTCCTACTGTAGAAGTGAAGACTTCTTGGCTCCCAGACGAGGTAGCGCAAAAGCTTGAACAGAAAGCCAAGTCGCTGTGGGAGAATTATGGACGCACCCAGGTTATGTACGCTTACATCAGCGATTTGGAAGAGGCGGCCGAATACGCATTCAGGATCAGCCACTTGGAGATTGAGGAAGATATTCTGCAGCAATTACTTGAATACGATCGAAGCGCAAAGTGGCAAGCATTCGAGCAATGCACTCTCGAATGTGGAATCTGTCTCGACCCAAAGAAAGGAAACATCTGCCATCAATTGGAAGACTGCAAGCACGTCTTCTGTATCCAATGTCTTCAAGAATACTACAACAACGCGATCTTGACTGGCAATATCAGCGACGTAAAGTGTCCGGCTTTCGATTGCGGGGACAAGCGTACACAGCGAGCGACCTGTATCACACCACGGGAGCTCCTGCGTATCCCCATCGAGCGTCCTGCGGTCCAACGATATGTCACCCTCAAGCGAAAAAAGAAGCTTGAATCCGACAGAACAACAATCTGGTGCCCACGCCAATGGTGCCAAGGGGCGGTGAAGGGGAACAACTATCCGTGGCCCGCTATTGCGCTTGACGACATGGGCACGATATTTGAAGATCAGATCAGCTTTGGTTATATCTCTCCAGAAACAGATGAAGACCAAGAACAAGATGAAGCCGCTAAAGAAATTATCCTCCTCGCTTCCCGCCTCTAGATCTGCGAAGACTGCTGCTACGCCTTCTGCCGTCTGTGTAGACACACTTGGCACGGCGACTTCTTCGACTGTCGCGCGCGTACCGACAAGCCAATCGAGCGTACTGCAACTGAAATGGAAGAAGATGCGAGTCTCGAGTTCATCCGGCAGAACACGTCAAAATGTCCCAAGTGCGACACCGCGGTCCAGAAAAGTGAGGCATGTAATCACATGATTTGTACACAATGTCAATCGCACTTTTGCTATTTGTGCTCGGATTATCTGCATCCATCAAATCCGTACTCGCATTTCAATGAGCTGGAGAGTTTTGGTCATCAGAAGCTGTGGGAGGGGTCGAATGGTGAGGATGTGGAGAGGTGGGAGAGTTGAGTTGGTCAGCTACGGCCAGGTACGAAACGCTCTTGATTACTCCTCACATCGCCGTCCATAGGTTTCCAAGTTCTCCTGCCATCAAGACATCATATCTATGCTCTGTGTTCGCTTTGACTGGGGCCGATCCTCCAATTGTGTTAGTGTTGCCGACCTTTTTTTCGAGATTGTTCTTGTTTCTGTTTTGTAGACTGGCCTGTCTTGCCGCATTTCTTCAAACACCACCTTTCCGCAACTCCTGTCAATCGAAGCTGGATTCAAGAATTGTTCGAGTGATGGCATTTGCCATACCTCGGAGGAAATGGATGGGGCTTCCCAAGAGACAATGAGGAACATGTCTATCAACTCTCGGAGATCTTGATCGTTTGCCACGGTTTGTTCGATGCTTTCCCATGCTTGGTCTAGAGTGAATGGCTGTGTGCTGTCGTGACGCTGTACAGGTGTGTGTAGTGCGATTGTTGCGAGACCTTCGTCCAAAACTTCCATTCCATCTCCTGTGTTGTAGCTGATGTAATCCATTTCTTCTGGATCGTCGCGCGATCTTTTTGGTGTGTGCACAGCATCAATGGCCGGTAGCATGCACTTCTGCCAGAAGGACGCAAGGAGTCTGCTATTACTTCGAATGTCTTCCTTGAGATTGGGAAAGACCACAAAGAGCCGGAGATCGTCACAGTAGCTGGGGCTGTTACCGAGGTATAGCGCATTGGAAACCATGGAATAGGCATCTGCGTGACTGACCACACCGGTCGTGAAAGGTCGCAGCATGGTTGTGACGTGATGCGAGGCTTGGAAGCCCAGTCGATCGAGCCATGGTACGCGTGTCAATTGCAGACCACGTACTGCACCTAGGCTTGTGGCTCTAAAGAAAGCTGCTTTTGGCGTATTGACCTGCATATCGGTAATCGTACAGCGAGTAGAAACACGCTACGTGGGTAGGTGGTCATGTCAAGTGGCTTCTCAGATGTTCTGAAAATGGGTTTCGGAGGACGATGAGGAATGGAAATGTTTTGTTTACATCGACTAGGTTGCACAGCAGAGGCTCGGAGAATGCTCCGCTGTTGAACGTTGTGAGGGCACAGACTCGCGCTTACCTACATAGAGTTGCTACGGAATGTATGGCATGGTCGCAAACCATGCAGGGTTGTTAGCGTGCAAGGGACTGACGTCGTTGTGCCAGCGACCCTTCAGAGGCCATACTGAAAGGTCCACTTACGATCAGCATAACGTGTATCATCTGATCGCTCTGTCTCAATCTGTGCTGCGTCTTTGCTCGCGAGTATATCCGCCCTCTTTCTGTTCACGGCCTCGAGAGTGAATCGGTACGATGTGTATCCCAGCAGAGCCGTTGCAACGAAGCCAATGGCGATATAGAATGGGAAACGGTAATCGGGAGCATACTTTTGCTTGTAAAGCTGACCGCCAATTACTCCAGCGAGGTTGCCAAACCCGTTGACACCGAGGACGAGTGCACGCTTGCCGGGTTCTACTCAAGTCAACATTGTCTTTCGCGATTAGAAGACAACTTACCAGATGTATTCCCGCTGAGCCAGGCCGTTGTCAATGGACCGGATACGTAACTACCAGCTAGTAGAATGCAAAGACCAGCATATCGGACGCTCGTCGCGGCGCTAATGACAGTGATGATGAGTCTCACCAACGATATACTGATCCCTCCCATTATGTGGAAACCGCGTTCTTGGTGGTGGTCTGAACTGAGTGCGAATAGATACAGAACGCTTGCGCCGCACACGTACGGAGGGACGGACATCTGTGCACAGTGATCAGTGTATGTTTTGGTTGTGATTGGGAGATACAGTCATACCAGATTCGCCTGGAGCGAGGTGTAGCCCAATCCTTTAATAATCAAGGGTAAGAAAACATTGAATGCTTGGCTGGGTACGCTTGCACATATGTTGGAAACGAGGACATACCACAGCTTCCAATCTCTGAGCGTCTCCTTTGCGTCTCGCATCGACAGCCTTGGTCTCTTGGAGGAGTCCCCGACGCTGCTTTGTGCTGCAGACGTGGCACTGCTCTCATGGAGTCTTGTCGCAATAGATTGACGTTCTACCGCGTCGAGAAACCATGCTTGCTCTGGACTTTGAGGCAGCCAAACCCAAGCAACTACACCCAGGATTACTGTCAGTCCACCCTCGATGATGAAGAGGAGCTGCCAGTTGCGAAGATTCGGAGTTTCGATGCGAAAAATACCGTAAGCTGGAGCTGCCATCAGCAGCTACTTCTCGTGTTGTGCGCTGGATCACTTACCAATAGATCCAGAGAAGGCGCCTGCGATGGCATACTGACCGTAGAAGAGCGCGATGCGAACTCCAAGATCGTAGTTGCAGTAGAAGGTCGCCAAGTAGGTTACAGCGGTGGGGAAGAACCCAGCTTCGAACGCACCGACCATCAGTCTGATTGCAATCAAGGACGCTTTTCCGCGGATGAATGCATGCGCTAGAGTGAATGTTCCCCAACCAAACTGCGCCACATGGTCATCAGAGCGTGTCGCTTCTGAGATAGAGAGTCAATTGTGCGTATCATCATAATCGTGATCCAGTGCTTTGCTCCAAGCCACCTCCCCACCGCGGCCGATGGTGGCTGTAGAAGTACGAAAGTGACAAAGAAGAGCGATACAGCCAGATTGAGATCGTCCGGCGTAGCTCCCACCTCATTGCTGTAACCTAAGCTTTCGTCAGCTACCAGATGATACTCTTCTGGCTTCGTGTAGAGCTTGCCTTGCGTCTCAGCATTGCCCAAATTTGACCGATCTAGTCCATTGAACAAGTATAAGGTTGACAAAAAGGGCAGGAGAGCCAGGTCAATCTTTCGATTCACGCGTCGAGCACTCAGGTCACGACTCGTTTCATCTGCAACTTCTGACCTCGCACATGCTGCATTCTCAATTCGAACACTGTCTGATCGTAGCGCAATGCCGTAGTCGCGTAAAATAGAGCATTGTCGACGAATAGTGTTCATTTTCTACCAAATTGCTGACATGGAAAGGAAAGGGTGATGATGAAGTAAAGAATGACAAAGCATGATGAATTGTGAGCATTGTGCACCGTCACTGGCATAGAAGGTCGCCCGTAAGCGGAGACACTATTCGCACCCTTGACCACTTACAGCCTCAACCCAAAGAAACCACAGCAAGTGAGCCTGGTTTGCCTTACTCACTCTGCTCTTCGGCGAGGAAGGCTCTGTATCGCTTCACGTAACTACTATGTAGCACCCTGAGTTGTCAAGCCAATCAAAGACTACTGCCAGGCGGTTTCGATTCGAGTGGTGCCAATCTTTGATCCTAAATCGCACAAATAGTGGTCCCCGAACCTAAAGGGGACCAAGCCGGGCAGTTATCCCGAGGACGAATGCTTGGCGGTGGAATGAGCAACGCATGAATTTTGTGGACTGAAGCGGATGCAAGCAGCCTATGAAGAAATGCAACCTCGCGTATGGTACCCGTATATTGACCTGAATATCGGGTTGTACTCATTCCAGAAAGCCGCCTGCACATTCTTCCTTTCGAGGTTGGCTTGTTGGATAAATGCCGCCAATGACCGAACGTTGACCCGCTGTATTCTTCCAGGCACCGCGGAGGAGAAGGCCAGAACCATAGGAAAGCCACATCGTAAATCTTCGACCCTGACGAACATGTGCCCAATTTACATGTGCAGGACATCTTGCAGATGTAGACTGTCAGCTGAGGCCCATGTCACCAAGGATTTGTAGACGCTGTGGGCACGTTCTGTATCCTGTGAAAGCCTTGGATGAGACACAGGAGGTGCGTCGGAAGCTGATACTGGAATATCCCAGCCAATTGACTGGTGCTGCAAATTTGGTGGCTGTTGCATTGTCGCGTATCGGTCAGTCAGCGCTTTCAGATCCTGCAGCACCCTGCAGCAGTCCTGCGGATAGTTAGTACCCGTTGTAGCCTCCTGCTCAAAGATACTGATAGCAAAAGCAATCTCTGCTGTGTATTGACCTTGGACTGCGGGGTCTGTCTCTACCATGGCCCCGTGTGCCGAGTAGATCCGATGTAGCAACAGTATAACGGCAGCGTTGAACAAAAAGTGGAGACCAGATTGCAACCAAGTCCCGTTAGTAGACTGGAGGAGTCGAGCAAGGTGCAGATTGCGTCGGGCTGCCTCCGTGCATGATCGGGTGTGACTCTCGTGCATTTGTACTTCCGAGGAGTCCACCTCGCTCAACATTCGTTGCGCAACCACTTTCTTGATTGCGGCGAAGAGAACAGGCCGCGTAGTCAATATGATAAGCTGGTTGTAACTCATGTGTAGCGTACAGCAAGCAGAATCAAGCAATGGCTGATCAGGAGAGTGCTGGAGCTCAAGCTCAACCGGAAGTCGCGAATGCCAGTCATGGAGCCTTCTTAGCGCCTCATTGATGGAGTCCGCGGAGTCTACGACTCTAGAATGACGAGGCGCGATACGGTAGGTCTCACGAACAATATATCCTGATATTTTGGCGAGCTCGATATTCGCACGCAGGCCCACACACGGAGGTAAAGAGCTGCTTAAATTAGCAGGTCGAAATAGAAACAATTTGCAGGGTTCACTTACGGATCAGCAGCTGGAAGCGGAAGCCGGATCGCCTCGTCCGGTATAATTGGAGGCCTGCCCATTAGCATACTGATCCACCTGTCCATGATGTATAGCGTCCAAAATGTTCGCTTGCTGGCTTCGTCTGTGGCATGCCTGAAGGAACCATGGATGATCGCTGTATGGATGGCTAAGCTCACATACATATACGCTGTATCTCTTCTATTGACTTCGATCAAATAAAAGCCCATCAAGGACAAAGCAGGCACATCATTCAAGGTAAAGTGGACCGTGTCCATAGGGTTACCCAACAATATCCGAGCACGTTTAAAGTACGCCTGGCCAGACTGGTGATTTAGCAATTGGGTAGAGGATCTTCTTATCGAAGTTGACAGTGCAAAACAGGCATTGTAGAACGCCAAGTGTCGATTCGAATCATTGATCGCTGTCATGTCGAACGACGTTGGGCTTGCGGGTGTCGATGGGGGATTGCTGAGATCTCCCCACCAGTTTACGCCCCCCGACCTGAAGCTACCGTTGCCGTCTTGGATGTATTGACGGAGCTCTCGAAGCATCTGACCCATGTCCGATTGCGAAGGCAGCCAATGAGCGTCGACAATGGGGTTTGGCAAAGGTCTCGAATCATACGTTTGATAAGATCCAACCGAGTCTACAAAAGCAGAGCCATCCTCAGAACCGGGCACAAAGTTCAACGATCTGGTAAGAGTGCGTATGAACTTTTTTAACTGATCGAGAAAGGTTGCGCCCGACGACTCGCCAAGATATCTAAAGGATCCATCGGAATCGTGCAGCAAACGGCCTTCGCCATCATCGGATTGGTCGGTGGCCGGAGATCCTGGGGAAGGAGAGACTAAATCAGCCCAGTTTGGCATTTCACCGCGATTCAATTGGCGAAGCAGGCGTGGCGCCTGCTGTGGCGCAATCTTGATAACACCCTCTTCTAAGGCTGCACAACGGGCTCGTAGTCGGTCCAACTCATCTCTGATCGATGCGCGATCCGTCTCAGATGCTGTGTATTCGCATACTCGAGACGTCTTGATGCATCTTTCGCACGGGTTCTCGCCTGTACATTTTACGCGCCGATTATTACATGCATTGCATCTACCCAAGGCATGTCAGCATAAGACCTTTGATTCAAACAATGTACGCATAGTTTGAGATGCGGCGCAAAAGTAGTCGAGTATTCCCCAGAAGTCTTGTGGGGGAACCTACGCTCTTACTACGCGCTTGCGTTGGTCCGGGGCGACTTTATGCCGGCGAGGATTGACAGGAAGCCGCTTGGACGTTGAAGGCACACTCTGTCCGTCAGAAGAGGGTTCAAAACTACTCCCCATCATGAACAGGAACTGAGAGAGTCATTAGTCTCGGACGGCGCAGAGGAAGGCTGATTGTAGGAAACAACGAGGCGGTGGCGCGCATGATCCTTCAAGCTGCGCTGGCCCCGCCGCACATTCTTTTGTGTTGCCGCCTGTACCACGTCGCAGCGCGATACATCGACAAGCTCAGCGGGCAACATGACAAGTGCGAAGAGCGCTGGGAGACCTTGTAGCTTACTAGAGGTTGCTTCCACGATGACGAGGGCGTCTGAGAATGAGTCGGAAGAAGCTCCGCACTAGATTGTTGGCAGGCACGATGCCAGCAGCAATAAGACAAGGTCGGATGCGCCCTTGTTGCGTGCCCCTCGCGAGCACAAGATGGGTCCAGCGCTCCTCTCACTCAGACTTGCCCTGTCGCTAGGGTACAGTACGCCGTCTGGAACATCCATGCCGGAAAGGCTTCCGGACCAATCACGTGATCGAGTCATCGATCCTCTTCTCAGTCGGTCCACAAAGGGAGTCCCGGTTGGTGTTGCTGGCCAGATGGACTGATTATTTCGTCTTCTTCAGCTTCGAATGGGGCTCTCACGGCAGATCCGTGTAAGCTTCGTGCAATTGGAAACCATCCACAGGATCACAGTCATCACGCTGTGTCTGTGCGCCACAAAGGCCGTACTGGGCAACATGCATAGTACGAACCATATCATCCATGTCGTGATTATGAAGCGCCAACCCAAGGTCCCAAGCCGTGAATGTTGCATATCTACCTACTGTATTGTCCGCCCTTACCTTGGGATCATCACGATACCAGGGATGATCTCATGTGGAAAGTATGTCCTATCAAAGTCAGATGTCAACATGCCATCAAATGTATCAGTGGAAGATGTTCAAATAATTCATTGTAAAAGACATCAATGCCCCTCTCAAGTATATTGTTCCATCGAGCGTAGCTGATGTTGTTCAATCTAGCTTCCAACAGCTTGCACGCTGTCGAGCTACGGCGTCTTTGTTGCGCTTACTTGGAGTTACATGCCGATTTCTATTCATTTTGCAAGACCTCTTGGTGCCAATAGTGCTGCTCATCTCCATACTAACATGATGTTATTCTTACCTTCAGAATTCCGCACGTCTCGAGATCCCCACTTTATTCTTTGTCAGCAGCCGCGGTCCTTCGAAATTGCTCCACCGAGCCTCCACGTCGCCACTTATGCCGTCGCGAACTGCCGATTAGGATCATAGTCCGTTACAATGATGCAGATTGGCATGATTTCCATCGATAAATCCATGCGACTTCGCGAGTCGCCCTGATACTCCTCACAACTTTCGTTCTCCCTCTCGCAGAATACCCTCTCAGCCCTCATCAGCAGGATGGCCTCGGAATCGTCTTACACCGTACCACTCCTGATCAATGGGAAGGAGGTCACTACCGAGAAAACATTCTCGGTCACCTCACCTTCTGCGCACAAGCAGGTCTGGCAATCCTCCTCTGCTTCGTTAGAAGACGCTAGAAATGCGACCTCTGCAGCGCAGGCTGCGTTTCCTGCCTGGGCAAAGCTGAAGCCAGCCGCGAAGCGCGACATCTTTATGAAGGCTGCCGATATCATCGATTCCCGAGCAGGCGAGCTTGCCGATTACATGAAGATTGAGACAGGTGCTGCTGATGCTTTCAGCAGTGGCTTCAACGTCCCCAAGTGTGCCGACATGCTGCGAGATGTTGCAGGCAGGCTGAGCACAGTCATGGGCCACATTCCTACCTGCGAAGCAGAGGGTACAGCTGCGTTGATTGTCAAGGAGCCTCTGGGAGTGATCCTTGCAATTGCGCCTTGGTGGGTAAAAGCTTCGATCTGTGCTTCTTGATATCTAACAACTTGACAGGAATGCACCTTACATCCTTGGCATGCGCTCGATCCTCTATCCTCTGGCAGCAGGAAATACGGTTGTCTTCAAGGGGTAGGTAGGAGCAAGTATGCATACACCTCGTGCTCATCAAACCAGGTCAGAGTTCTGCCCGCGAACATGGTGGGCTATTGGAAATGTTTTGACTGAAGCCGGTCTTCCAGCAGGAGCTATCAACGTGATCTTCCATCGACCCGAAGATGCCGCAAAGGTTACGTCTGCCTTGATTGAGGACCCGGCCATCAAAAAGATCAACTTCACGGGCTCTACAGCTGTTGGCCGCATCATCTCCTCGCAAGCCGGCAAGAACCTCAAACCCGTTCTCATGGAACTTGGCGGTAAAGCGAGTGCCATTGTATGTGCTGATGCAGACTTGCAGAAGGCTGCTACGCAGTGTGCCCTTGGTGCATTCCTGCACTCTGGCCAGATTTGTATGAGCTCGGAAAGGGTTCTTGTGCATAAGAGCATCAAAGCACAGTTCCTCGAGGCTTTCAAGGGTGCTGTTGAGGGCATCTTTGGTGGTGATAAGCCGGCACCAGTCACTGTCATGCCTGCTGCAGTCGACAAGAACAAAAAGTTGATCTCTGATGCTGTGAGCAAAGGCGCCAAGGTTGTGCATGGCGACCACGAGAAAGAAGAGCTTCACCCCGATACTAAACAGCCTTCCAGCACTAGGATGCGCCCTGTCATCGTTGACGGCGTGAAGAAGGAAATGGACCTGTTCTACACCGAGTCTTTTGGTCCGTCTGTATCCCTGATCGAGTTCGAGACCGAGAAGGAAGCGATTGAGATTGCCAATGACACCGACTATGGTCTTTCCGGCGCTGTCTTTACCGAAAATCTCGGCCGTGGTTTGCGCCTCGCGAAGCAGATCGAAACTGGGTAAGTTCTCATGCCACGATGGCGGTCTCGTCCCAAGCTGACTGAGCGACAGCGCTGTCCACATCAACTCTATGACTGTACACGACGAATGGACACTTCCACATGGCGGAGCAAAGGCAAGTGGCTTTGGCCGCTTCAACGGTAACTGGGGTATTGAAGAGTTCCTAAGGACGAAGACCATTACCTACCAAGAATGAAATGTCTGACGAACCAATTGTAGCTCGTCGGTCAGCTCAGGATTGCCAACCAATTCAGCCATCGTAAAGCGCTCGCTGCATGGGATGAGTGACTTCGTGCTTCAGCTCTCGTGTCACGCGTCGTCAATCCATTTTAACTTTTGTACCTTGGCTGCATCGTTTGCAGAGCTAACGCAGGACACACCAGCAGTCAAGTTCATCGTTGATCTGTCCCTTACATGTTTCATATCGACCTGTCATGGCGAGATCATTGATAATCCTGCAGGAGTGACACCCTGCTGCGAAAGTCGTGATTGGCGCTCCTTACAACAGACACTTATCATTGAATTCTCCGAAGATTGCGACTGCAGTAGATCGGCAGTTACATGAAATCATCGACACCGAGATCCCGGGCCAACGGGACATGCAGATGCTAGTGTGCGCTACCACGCTTTGGGATCACGTCGCTACGCGATCGCCTACTCCGACCTCGTAACCGGCCAAGCTGAGGCGTGAGAGCCAGATCTGTTCTACGATTTTCTTCAGCTCAGCCAATCTGGGTGTCAAGCCAGCGCAGCGCAGGCTGTCGGAAAGACACCGTTGGTCAGCGTCTGGAATAATCAGACCGAAACGGCAGAGCGAAGCTTTTCTGGGGTTCTCGGCCGTGTGGGGCCGGTGTTGACTTCTCGAGCCTGGATCAGCAGCTGAGTGACAGCCTTGGAGGCCCTCTCCAGGCTGAGCTGAGGCACGGCACATGAACCGCTAGAGCTGCAGTCACGGTGCAGCGAGGGTTTCTCGACTATATGGCTCTCGCCATGTGTAGCGATAGCCTCGTGGCCAGCGGTCTACGCGAGGCCGCTGTACCAAAGTTCTGCCAGCAACATGGTTCTGGACCGTGCGACAACTTTTGCAGCCTCAAGTACTACTGTGTACAGGTACGAGTCCGTGCTGGCTGCCGTGGCTGGCGCCATGATCGGGTTTCTAAGATCCGTCGACGTTTGCCGGATGCAGCCTACGCTACAGCGCTAGCGAGCTGCGTAGGCAGTCTTTCATCATGGCCTGCGCAAGTGCTCGAGAACAGCGCATCCAGCACGGCTGCTGTCCTTGTTCGGTGCCTGCCCCGCCTCCTGGAGGGGTTCCCGTTCCTGCGATTCGGCTGCGCGTGCAGCACTTGGCAGGTCGCGACAAGGATGCTCGAGTCCAAGTCAGGCCAAGATCAGCTGTACTCGCAATCAGCCTTCGAAAACCATGGTGGGGGAGGCTTGCTTCGAGAATTCGATCCCGCCGTTGCCATGTGCTGATATATGGCATTTCCCCATCTGTCCTTCAGCTTGACTGGTCTTGCGTCGTTGACACTTCTAGGGCTGACAGCTCACTATTGAAATTCGCTTGTACCTGAACCAAGGTACGCTCACCCAGAAAGCAAGCCTTGCAGCCCTCGTATTCTCGACATTGCCATCATGTTGGCTGTCGAAGTTGCACAGCCTGTTCCATACAGGAAAGCATCCATCATCCGGCGCATCACACGACGACACAAGTCTCTTGACATCTCGAGCCCCATCATGGCCGAGCCACAGCCAACACCGACTCCAAGAAAGCCTGCACGCCTCTCGCCAAACCAGCGCATCCCAGAAACACCGCCCACCCTTCCATCCCTCACAACAAAACCCCACCACACCCGCGCCGACTCAGGCGTCTCCTTCGACCTCTCCATCTCACAGCCCTTCTCCCCCACATCACCCACATCCTCCACGCGCTCATACCAATCGCACTCCAGCTGCTCAAGCACAGACACACCACCCCCAACACCCTCGCGCGTCCTGCGCCACGCCCTCGCCACCTCCCCCTTCCCACACAACAGCACCTGCATCACAACCTGGGACCTCTTCCTGCCGCCATCGCAAGTACTCGCATTATACACGGGTTTTAGCCCGCGCACCATGGCAGACGAATGGTTCGTTTTCTCCGAGGGCCCGGACGCGAATGGAAAACTGAAGGTGCATTTTCACCGCGCATGGACGGGGTTGAAAGTCGCGGAGCTGTTTGTCGTGTTGGATCTTAGGGGTGAGGGCGCGGGCAAGATTGTGGGGATTAAGTGGAATGGGAGTGAGCAGATGGGGCGGATGGGGGGTGAGGAGGCGAGGCGTATGGTGAGGGGGAGTTGTTGGGCGGTGTTGGGGGTGGAGCTTGAGGGGGATGTTGTGTGAGTGTTAGTGTTGTTGTTGGTGTTGACGTGCTGTTATCTGAGAACTGAGTTTCAGTCTTGCGTTCAGCAAGCGCGTTGTGACTGTCGTGTCTGGTATCTTAACTTCAGACCTCTCTCCTCCTCCTCATCATCTTCTTCTTTCATCCCGCTCTACATCTATCAACACATGACTGCCAACATGGCTATCAACATGGCTACCAACTTACCTTACCCACACCACCTAATCTAATACTATCAACATATCCACCTCCTCCCTCACCCACACCACCTTATCTAATACCATCTAACACCCCACTCACTCACTTCCCTACCACTTCCCACAAACCCACTCCATCATCACCGCTCCAACTCCGACTCTCACCCCTTAGTCCCATGCAGGCGTGTCTGGTGTAACGATGTCTGGTGCATTTTACATTCGGTATACTACGCGTTCGACGAATGGCTGGTTTTCTGGTGTTGCGAAAGGATTGGGATTGGGTGTTGATGTCGATGTCGATGTTGATGTCGAGTTTGAGTTTGATGTGGACTTTGGTTTGGATGTTGATTTTGATATCGCCTCGTTACTACCCAGGACATTCATCCATCTTCCCACCCCGCATTCCCTCATCTCCCTCCACACCCCCCCCCCCCCCCCCCTTCCAATTTTTTTCCCCGCATCTTCTTTTTTCACCCGCATCTCATCGCCTTCCTGTCTTCCTGGATCAAACGCGGGTTTCCCTTCCCTTCACTGTCCTTGTCTATTCTTATCTATTCCCATCTCCATCCCCTTGCCATTGCATAACTGCATACCACACACGTCCAGTAGCCGTCCACCAACATCACGAACACCATCAGAACCCATCTACCAAAACCACCAATAGCACCGATAGCACCACCACCAACACCCATTTTATCCCGTCCCCTCTCATCCTATCCCATCCCATTCCATCTCTTCTCCTCCCCTCCCCTCCCCTTGGCTCCCCCGCGCTCCACCTCAACAACTAACCAACTACCCAACTACCCAATCCCCCAATCGCCCCTGCAAATCGCCCTTGCAAATTGCCCCAGAGATGCGGGATTTGTAACTATTGTGGTATAGTAGGGTGGGGTAGGGTAGGGTAAGGTAGGATGGTAGGGTAATACAGTATAGTAAGGCACGGCACAGTAAGGCAGGACAGTACGGCACGGTAATACAGTAATATGGTTATACAGTAAGGAAGTACAATAGGATAGGCTAATACCCTACCGCCTATACAGCGCAGTCTTAGAACAGAACTAACTGTACATACTACAGTATAGCCTTAACCCTAACCCCCCTTAGCAGTGAAGTTGCAGTTACAGTTGCAGTTACAATAACAAAGAAGGATATAAGGGGATACAGAGATAAGGAGATAGATAGATAGATAGATGCAGGATAGGGAGATAGATATAGAGATATAGAGATGTAGAGATATAGAGATAGAGATATAAAGATATAGAGATCAATAGATAGATATAAAGATATAGAAATAAGAAGATGTAAAGATAAAGAGTCTAAGAGTCTAAGAGATAGATTAACAGATTAACAGATTAATAGATAGATAGAAGGATAACACACTATGTACTATATACTACACACTCAACTCTATAAATCTTGATTGTAGTCTTAATCTTGAATCTTCTTAAATTCCTTTTTTTAGATATGAATTCTAGTTTTACTTCTAGTTTTTCTTACTTGTACTTCTCCTTCTTCTTCTATTTCTTAATCTAAACACTACCGTCATACTAATCAAACCACCCGCCTTCTAGTCTCTACCTTCTGCCCTCTCCGCCTTCCACCTTCTGCCACCTGCCTTAGTACACACACACACACACACACACACACACACACACACACACTAAAGCACAATCAAATTCTCAATCCTCACCCCCTGCGTCTTGAAAAACCAGCGTCGCCTCACCCCAACACTCGCGCCGGGGCGGGCCAACAGAGCCATTGTGTCGTCACCGCCCTCGACCATGATGAGCGGGATGGGGTGTGGACGGGCGAGGCCGGCGGGGGTGCGCTGTTCCTCGTCTAGGAGGGGCTGGACGAGGGGTGCTTTATTTTTGTTGGTGTTGGTGTGTTGGGTGTTGGAGGAATGCTCCCCACCTGGACTCACCACCACAACGAGCTGCAGCGCGGCGGGGTCGGGCGGGTAGGCGGGGATGTTGCGCAGTTTGGCGGAAAAGGAGCAGCCGCCGCGAGGAACCACCACGACCTGGTGCTTCTTCACCACGTCAAGGCTGAGTCGGTCGGCGCACAGGTCTGTCGGGTGGATGTAGATCTTGGTCCAGACGAGGGGATTGGAGGCGCTGTGTGTCAGGTCGGGGTCCTTTGTGTCGGGCAGTGGGGCGGCGCCGATGCCGATGGGGAGGGTGCCGGCAACGGCGCGGCGGGTAGTGTGGGACACGGGGCGGGCGGAGGCGCTCGTGGGGGACGGGGCGGTGAGGAGGTTTTGCAGGGAGGAGAGGAAGTTGGAGAGATACGAGGGCTCGTCGTCGAGGGGGGAAGGGTGGGCGTCGAGATGGTCAAGAGCGTCGGCAATGTCGAGGGTCGTGAAGTCTCCGAGCTCGCCAAGACCAGTGAGATTTCCTAGCTCGCCGAGGGTTACGTCAAGCAGAGAAGACAGGGTGTCGGGCGACGGCGGCGGCGGCGGCGGCGGCGGCACGTCAATGACGAGATCGAGGGTGTGGGGGTCGCGGGTACGGGTAAAGTACGGGTCGAGGGGGTTGAAGTTCTCAATAGTGGCACGCGACATAAACACCTTCTCATCCCGGCCGAGGGCGACGTTGGAGATGGCGTAGATGCGGAAGTGTTCGTCCAGGTCAACCAATTGATCGCTCTCCCGCACCATGCCCAGGCGCAGGCCGCTCATCGAGTTGACGAGGATGCCATCTGACAGGCGCTGCATGGTGCCGAGCTGCGGGCTGTTGGGCATGTTGGGGAAGGAGAGATCAAAGGTGGTGCGCATGGCCAGGGGCGAGCTCGTGGCGTTGATTGGAACGTATTCCAGGGGGAGGGTCCACGGGAAGTAGGTGTAGTTTGACGGCGAGCGAATGTCAGCCATGGATATACTGGGGTGGGCGGCGTTGAACTCGACCAGCGGCGACTCGAGTGATTCTATAGTCGGCATGAGGTGCAGACGAGCGAGGCTGGCGGCGTGGTAGACATCAGGCCGTGCAGCGGTAGCGGAGATGGTCAAGGGTAAGATGGGTGGTGGTAGAGGACATGTTGCTGGAAGGGGGCGCCAGTCGGGGAGGGGTCCTTCCCGCTGAGGTTTGGCTGGGCGCAGACGCTTGGGTATGATGAGTGGGTGACCCTCGGTGGTGAAGACGTATGGGGCGTCCCACGTGTTGAGTGGATGGGAGGGGTCGAAGAGCAGGAAGAGGTATTTTGCCGTCTCGCCGAGGAAGAAGCTCTCCATGCGGTCGCTCAGCTCGCCGGTGCGGATGTCCTGGAGGCCAGCCCAGCCGCACCTTGTCCAGCAGCGTCGCTTGATGTCGCGGAGGGTCATCTCGCCGACGTGCAGGTACCAGGGGTCCTTTGTGGTGTGGTAGAGGTACCAGGTCGACTCGATGAATTCAGGGCGGCCGCCCCACCATCGCAGGCCGTGCTCGATGTTGCCGGTGGCTGTGGACCATCGCTCAGGCATGGCTGAGTAGCGGGTCCACAGGGCCGTGTATAGGAGGTGTGTCTCAATGGCTTCGTCAATGTAGCCGGCCATGGCGAGCAGGCCCTGGTAGAAGGCGGACAGGCTGTCGATCCAGAACGCTCGCAGGGCGCCCGTGTAGAGATCGACCTGGGCATAGTGAGGGTGCTGGTGCTGGGCGCCGCGATAGATGTGGCGCTTGATGCCGTCGTGAGCCTCCTCCCAGGCGGCGAGGAAGGCGTCGGCCGAGTCGAGGGTGGCATTGGCGGGGTCGTGGGGCAGTCCAGACAGCAGGATGTGCGTCTTGAGGGCGTACTCGAAGAAGCTGTCAATACCAGCACCAATGCCCGTGTATGGCGAGACCCACTGGCCGGTTTCGGCGTCGATGCCGGCGCCCAGCAGTCCAATGGAGCTGCGACGGTGCCAGACGGCCCAGAAGGCGTGCTTTGCGAGCCTCTCGTACGTGGGGTCACCGGTCAGGCGGCTGAGGGTGGTGAATTCGAGGACGAGGCTGCCGGCGCCGGCGGTGCACGTCTCGGTGATTTCAGCACTTTTCTTGTTTGCGTCCTTGTCGCACTGGCCGTGGTCCGGGTCCATGTTGAGGGGCGAGTTTGCGTAAAAGGGCACGCCATGGCGCAGGTTGACGCGCGGGTAGGGCAGGCCGGTGGGCGTGTGGAAGGCGGGCACGAGGCGGTTGGCCAGGTCAGTGGCCAGGCGCAGCAGCTGTCCGTCGTAGACGAGGCCGTTCTGCCAGTGGATGCCCGTCTTGCCGTGGCGCGTCTCCTCATGAGGGTGGTAGCCGCGGATGGGCAGGTCGCCGACAGCGAATTGGTGAGCGCTCAGCAGGCCACCAACGCCGCGGATGGTCGTCTCGAAGACCTGGACCTTGCTGTCGAGGTCGAAGCCGCGGGCCCTGGTGCCCTGTCCGGCGGGGCCAGGGGTGCCGTCGCCGTAGAGGTCGACGAGGGCGCGGATGCCGTCGTGGAAGTCGTCGAGGGCCCTGTTGCGGCGGTGCTTGGTGCGGCCGGGGGGGTGTGGTGGGGGCGTCGAGGCCAAGATGGCGAGGGTGGACAGGCTGTCGACAAGGGTCAGGGAGTAGTTGCCGAGGACGTCGTTGACCTCAATATGGGCCGGGTTGTGGCGGTCGCGGGTGAGGGGCGCGCAGGTCAGGGGGCGCAGTTCGTCGTCGGGGAAGGCGTGCAGCATGTAGTTGTCGAAGCCATGGTAGAAGATGTCGCGCGTGTCGTGCCTGGTGGTCAGCACGAGAGGCAACACGAGAAGAGTAGATGGAGAGAAGGTTGCAAGAGAAATGCAGTTCAAGAGTGAATGCAGTATAATAAGAGGACAATATAATAAGAATAACACAGGACAAGTACTATCAGACATACCTCAAGTCGACAAGCACGTCATCTGACATGGCCTGCACGCACACAATGACGATGCACAGCAGCAGCCATGGCGACAGAGACGGGCCCAGCGCTGGCCAGGACATTCTCTGCGCAGTCGCCGTCGGTCGCATCCAGGAGCGTCTCTGTGCAGCGACATGGACTGGACTGGACGGACTGGCAGGACTGGACGGGGAAGCCACCTGTCCGTGTCGACATGAGCAGTATCCATGTCCAGCTATATGACGGAGCCAGCTTGGCGCCCTCGGGCCTCTCAAAACTTTCCCGTGACGCGCTGCCCGCATCAACGCCGCATCAGCGCCCACCACCCGCGTCTTCCACTGCCAGCTTGCATTGTCCACTGCGCCAATTCCTCTCGACACCCCCTGAACTCGCATCACCATGCTGCCTCGAGCAGCCCTCGGCGCCCTGCGCGCCCGCCCTGCCCTGACATGCGCCCCCCGCTGGACACGCGCCTACGCCAAAGTCGGGCGTCCACAGAGCCCCAAGATGGTCGAAGAGACCAACAAGACGCGCCCCAGCCCCGTCCACCCCGCACAGCAGCCAGAGTTCACCGACACGTCGAGCGCCCCCAACACGGCGCCCACCACCGACACGCCCACCACACGGCCACGGCCTGCGAGCGCCACGGCGACAGCAAACCAGGCCGCCGCCCAGGACCCAGAGCCTGTCTCTCAGGACACCGAGCTGCCGCAGGAGCCTCAAAAGCCCCTGCCCGACCTGCGCTTCGGCATCCCCTCGACCTTTGCCGCCGAGCACGACGCTGGCAGCCAGTCCAAGAGCGGCCCCCATCCTGACCACTCCGACCACTCCGACCACCCCGCATACGACAGCACCAACAGCCGCGAGCTGCCCAAGTCGGCCTACGAGACGAGCACCGACCGCCGCCGCAACCGCGTCGCCAACTGGGGCTACCTCGCCACTCTGCTCTTCGGCACCGTTGGCGCTGCCTACATGGGCCGTCCCTGGGAGACCGAGGACGAGCAAAATGCCCACCCAGACATTCCCAGCGACTGGACTCCCTCCCTCATGTACGCCCGCGCGGCCGCCCGCATCAACGGCCAGAAAGCCTACTACACCGAGCCCACCTTCCAGAAACTCCTCCCCGACAAGGACAAGATCCCCGGCGGCGCCCCCGAGCTGACCCTCGTCCTGTCGCTCGAGGACCTGCTTCTGCACTCGGAGTGGTCCACCAAGCACGGCTACCGCCTGGCCAAGCGCCCGGGCCTCGACTACTTCCTGCGCTACCTCAGCTCCCAGTACGAGCTCGTCATCTTCACCTCGGTCAAGTCCATGGACGCCGACCCCATCATCCGCAAGCTCGACCCTTTCCGCCTCGTCATGTGGCCGTTGTTCCGCGAGGCCACTCGCTTTGAGAATGGCGAGTACATCAAGGTAATTATTCTCCATCTCATTACTTTTTTTTTTTTTTTTTTTTTTTTTTTAAAAAAAAAAAATTGAAATTCACACACACACACACAGGACATCTCCTACCTCAACCGCGACCCCTCAAAGGTCATCGTCATCGACACAGACCCCGCACACGTCAAGCTGCAGCCCGAAAACGCAATCATCCTCCCCAAGTGGAAGGGCGAGCCCGCCGACAAGGGCCTCGTCGCCATGATCCCCTTCCTCGAGTACCTCGCCATGATGTCCTCCACCGGCCAGCCCCTCGACGTCCGCAAGGTCCTCGAGTCCATGAAAGGAAAAGACATACCCACCGAGTACGCCCGCCGCGAAGCCAAGCTCCGCGAAGCCTTCCACGCCGACCTCGCCGCCCAAAAGCAAAAGACAAAGTCCTCCGCCGGCGGCATGTTCATGAAATCGCTCGGCCTCGACGCCGCAAAGCAGCCCGGCCTGCAGCTCGGCGACCAAAACGTCTCCCAGGGCATGGCCGACGGAAAGATGATGATCGACATGTACCGCGACTTCAACATCCAAAACTACCAGCACCTCGACAAGCAGATCCGTGAAAACGGCGACCAATGGCTCAAGGAGATGGCTGATGAGGAGAAGAAGATGCAAGAGGCCGCCATGAAGGATATGAAAGCCGGCGCCTTTAGCTGGCTCGGCGCACAGCCTCAGACAACTACTGTTCCCTCGGCTGCCTCGGCCCCTGAGGCTGCCACGGCCCACGCGGGCGTCCCGCCGTCCCAGACAAAGTAGATGTTGAGACGTGTCAGAATAGAGAGCAGTTGAAAAGCGATGAAAGAGCACCCAACACTGTGCATTCCGTCGAATTAAAAGCATATCAACATAAGCATGGGGACGAACAAAAGAAGGAACAGATTAGCAGCAGAGATTACGATACACACACACACACACACACACACACACACACGGTAATGCATGAATCGTACAGCGTAAGGGGTGAAATATTCACATACCCTTTGAATATTCACATGGAGACAGAGGAGGAGGAGGAGGAGGAAGTGGTGGTAGTGGTGAAGGGGGAAGTATAAGAAAGATTATAATCTCCCACAGTTCAACTTTTTGTGTAAAAATAGATGATGTATATGTAGATAAAATATGTACTTGTACGTTTGTAATAGGAAATAGGAAATGTACGTCTTTTTATGTTGATGTACTATGCCATACTGTAGTATACTAAATTACCTGTGTATGGATGTGCTGTACTATGCTGTACTGTGCTAGTTAAGCCAACATCCAACTAGTATAGTGATTTGATTTGATTTGTCTCGATTCGACTCGATTCGACTCGACTCGACTCGACTCCACTGATTGTACAAGCTTCGACTTTGATTTAACTTGATTCTAGAGTTTTAACTAAACTTGACCTAATTGTCCAAGTTTTGACTTGACTTGATTTTATAATTCTAACTAGCGTAACCCTATAAGTTCTGACTTGACTTGACTTTAGAGCATTGACTTGGCTCTACAAGTTTAAACTGGGTCTGTGGGATTTAACATGACTCTTATGAGTTTTGACGTAATTCTTTTGTGTTTTGACTCTTTTGTGTTTTAACTCTTTTATGTTTTAACTCTTTTGTATTTTAACTCTTTTATGTTTTAACTCTTTTATATTTTAACTCTTTTATATTTTAACTCTTTTATGTTTTAACTCTTTTATATTTTAACTCTTTTATATTTTAACTCTTTTGTATTTTAACTCTTTTATGTTTTAACTCTTTTGTGTTTTAACTCTTTTAGGTTTCGACTCTACTCTTTGAAGATTTGACTTTGCAAGCTTTCATTTCTAGCTTTATAATCTTCAAGTGTACAAGCTGCGATTTCCAACCTTATAAGCTTTAACTTGACTTTACAAGCTTCGACTTCCAACCTTATAAACTTCGACTTCCAACTGTACAATCTTCGACTTCCAACTGTACAATCTTCGACTTGCAACTTTACAATCTTCAACTATACAGTCTCCAACCCTACAAACTTCAACACCACGCTTCAACACACCGACTTTGCATCCCCACTTTCGCGCTTCTCCAGATCAATATACCGCACGAATTCGCTGCACGGTCTGCTGCACGACTCACTGCACCGGATTTACTTCAGCTGGTCTGGATGCCTCGCTCAGTCTACTTCACTCAAGTGGCTGAGATTCAGCCAGCTGCCTAAGTGGCCTGACGGTATGCCCGAGGCGTCATGCCCGGGGCGTCATGTCCCTCGTAATTGGTGTGGTGTTTGCTGCATCGACCGGAGATTGTGGGACCAGCGTCAGGTTATGCACACGGCGGTGCAGGCGGCCGGCTGCGTTGCTTGTGCTGTGGGGAGGCACATGGGGAGTTGACTAGGGTGATGGTGATGATATCGACGAGTCTGCGATTGCGATCCACTGCTGTGTATGCCTCGCCTTGTGGACATTGCCTGTTAGAACCACCCCGCCGTCTACTCGCTAGGATCCACATTCACCGTCTCGCTCCCTGCGTCGCTCCTCGCAGGCTCGGGATCGTCGAACAACACCACGTACGGCCTCGGTAGCCCAAACCGCTCGACCTCCTCCCTGACCCGGCTCCTCCCACGCTTGAGATGCTTGAGACTGACCCTGCAAAGCACGCCTGTATCTGCCATCTCTTCGCCTTCATACTCGGCCAGCTCGTCCGCCCATACTTCAGCCCGCGCCCGCATCTTCCACAGTGCAATCCCCGCGCGCACATACACGAGCCCGACATCGTCCCCGCCCACCAGGTCCGCCAGGAAGCTCTCAAACTCCGTATCCATTGCCTCGGCCATGATGCGCACGCTGCGCATCCCCCAGAACGCGGCCTCGTGCCAGGCCTGCCGCGCGAGGTGTGCCGCGATGACGCGTGCCACGAGCCGCAGCCGCAGAATCACACGCACCGTCATGCCGGTTTGCCCCGCGTAGATGCCGGACGTGATGTTCGCGTGGAAGAACGTGTCGGCGAGGACGCGGCGTGTGCGTCCGTGGATCAGGATGTGGATCGCGTGGAAGGCGGCGGTGTAGCTTTGCAGCGCGGCGTCAGCGCCTGCCGCCCCGCCACGGGCGAGGTGCATGTCTCCCTCTTGCAGCAGCTTTACCGCGGATTCGCAGCTGGAGCGCAGGTTCGGGGGCGGGATTGCCATTCTGGCGCGCAGTTCGGCGGTGACGGTCGGCGCGAAGCCTTCGATGGTCAGGCTGTAGAGGCCCTTTACTTCGCCAAACGGGAGGAGGATTTGGCGCTGTAAGGGGAGTGGGATGTCTTTCTCGTCGCCCTCGTCGACGTCGTCCATGTCTGGGTCGCGCAGCACAAAGGCAGTGGAGAGGCGGTCGTTGAGCATGGGGTAGCTGAGGGCCGAGTAGTACCATGTCTGTGCAAAGAGGTGGATATCCTCGAGCAGCAGGACGACGGTGTGTTCGGGGACGGCTTGGTGGAAAGGCGCGGTGATCTGGACGAGGGCGTGGTGGTCGTTGAAGCAGTCGGCGCGGCGGTCGGTGCAGACGATGGGCACGAGGCCTTCGGAGGATATGTGGTTTACTGAGACGGTGGTTAGCGGTGTTGATGTGGCGATGAAAGCACGCCGCTGTGCCCTTGCCCAACCTCCTAAAATGAACACCACATACCGGCACTTGGCCACGGCGTCCCCACCTTCACCGTCCTGATCTCCCTCCTCCACACCCTCCTCGCCTCCCTCCAGACCTGCTTGCTAACTCGCAACACTCTCGTGTCAAACCGGTAGACGCCCCCAAAGAAACCCTGGCTCTCCAACGCTGCGCTCTTCTGCAGCCGGTCCGCGGGCCGAAAGTACAGCGAGTAGATCTGCTCGCGCAGCTCGAGGGGAAGGTCCAGAAATCGGAAAGGTTGGGCATGCAGGTCGGGAGGCGTGGACGTGGGTGAGCATGACTGAGAGTCGGCTGCCATGGCGCGGTATGGCGGTTGGCGCAGGTGTGCGAGGTGCGGAATAGAGTGGAAGTGGAACATGCAATGGGGAGTTGTGAGGGTTTGAGGCGGATTTCGTGGGACGCGCGAGATCTACGGACCAGAGCAGCGGGGGTTCGGGGTTAAGCGCGCATGTCAGGACCGAGGCTCGAGGCTTGTGAGATAGACATGGCATTGTTGCTTCAACGGTTGGAATGCGCTTTGAGCAGTGATTTCTGTTTCGTTCTGTAGTCTTGTGTGTCTATATGGGAAGGCGTGCGTCAAGTGCGAGTTGCGAGCTGAGCTCAGGGAGAGTCATAGTGAAAGGAGGATCGTACCATCCTCTGAAGGGGTGTATGTGCAATTCTGAGGGATAGTGGCAGCTCTATGTATCGAGAAGTTACAACTGTGTATAATTAAGCAAGTTGCCTGGAAGATGTAGATTTATGTACCTGCGCCTTGCTTCTGCTGTGCGCTTTCCCTCTGCACCTGATTAGTGCTAGCGCACGGCGTCCCACTTCGTCAACTCTCAGCCACACCTCAGCTCGCCATTCTGCTTCAAGCTCGCAATGCAGTAGTCAAAACGATGTTCAAGGTTTCTTCTTTGGAACATCAGCGCGATTCTTGGCAGTATGGTGTACCGTGGTCGCCCTTCAACGGGCTGCAAGAATTGCCGTGAGCGCAAGATTAAGGTAAGTGTACTCTGTCACAGCGATAACGTTGATACTGACGTAAAAGCAGTGCGATGAGACCCCTGAAGGATGCCTGAAGTGTGCAAAAGTCAAGCTCAGATGTCCGGGATATGACCGCACCTTTGATTCTTTCATTCACGATGAGACGGCGAGAACAGAAGTCAAGGCAAAGAGAGCAAAGGCAAAAGCGATTGCATTGCGCGATGCACGACATGTGGATAGCAGAGCTTCGTCAGTGACTTCAGAAGAGCTCGTTTCGTCACCTTTTGTAGCCCAACACTCACCAGGCAAGGAGTCGCCTGGCATCCTGCTCCTCGCTCCGCTTCTCGACCAAGGTATCGCTTACTTCATGTCTCATTATGCTGTCGGCTTGGATCAGCCATCGATTCAATCAGAAGCATATAACAAACACCTCGCTACCAATGGTTTCCATCCCCTGGTCGCAACATCGATGACCGCTCTTGGACTTGCAGGCGTTGCTAACATCTACCGCGACACCACGCTGAAAAGCAAGGCAACCAAGTGGTATGTTGATGCCATCACCATGACCAACAACGCTACCATGCATCCCAAAGATGTTACTTCCGATACTACGTTGCTAGCCATCACATTACTAGGCTTGTTTGAAGCTACCTCAAACGAGCACACTTTACAGACCTGGGGCGAGCACGTGGCCGGTGCTGCCTCGCTCGTCAAGATTCGAGGTATGAGCCAATTCGCATCTCCTGCTGGGAGACGCATGTATATGCATGCAGTCGGACTCCTCACCATGAACTGCTTTGCCGACGGGGTTGCTCTACCAGCGTATGTGCAGGAGATGAACAAAGAGATCAAGAAGTATCAAGACGAGACCGATCCCAGGAATCGCTTCTTTTTTCTCCAGCAGGATGTAATAAATCTCCGCGCAGATATCATGGGCAGTGCAGCGATGAGCCTGGAGACTATACTCGACCGTGCCCTTGAGCTCGATGTTGCCGCAGAAAGAGTCTTCGAGCATGCTGGGCCCGAGTGGAGCTACGAGGAAGTCCGACTTAGAGCTCCAAACCCTTTTGTCTTTGGGACTACCTATCACATCTACCCCAGCCACGCTACAGCGCAAACCTGGAACTGGGTGCGCTACATAATGATCTACATACACGACATCGTTCGCAACACAGTTCTGGCAGGCCTAGCGACATCGCCTCCAGTCTTCACCAGTCCTCGTCATGTGCAGCAGCTCGCAAGTAGCATTGGAAAATTGCAGAAGACCCAGTCGGATATTCTTGCGAGTGCGCCACAATTCCTTCATGATGTGCCCAAATTCGCACCGTCCCCAGATTCGTATCCAACACCCCAGTCATCACCCACGAATAATGAGGATCGAGAACTGTCTTTTCCCTTCCCAGCATCTATGGCAGACCCACGCCACGACACAGACACTTATCGATGCACATCATCGACGCCATTTTCCAAACCGCACAAGCTCTTCTTTGAGAATTTTCGAAACGAGCGAATGCCGGCTGATCCATCTCTCGTCTCCAGCGACAATATCACAGATCGTCTTCCTGTCGTCCGCATCTCCGGCGGCCACTCCACATTGTGGGCACTCTACACAGCAGGCTCGATGCCGACAGCTGAGCGCGCTACGCAGGAATTCGTGATCCAGTGCTTGGGCAGATTCGAAAAGGAGTTTGGCATCAACCAGGCAAAGGTATTGGCGGCGGCGCTGAGGCTAAAGATGGCGAGGCCGGAAGTAGAGGGCATTTGTCCGAGTTACCTGCCAAGGCAGGCAGCGCCTTATGTTGTACCAGATGAGAGAAGAGAGGCGGTTGTTGAGGAGCTGTAAATTGCGGTACGTGTCTGTTGTCGCTCGCTCTTCCTCCTTGCTCTTTCACTTGACGAGCGTGGAAGCGCTAGCTGTGTAAATAGCGCTGCCCCAAACATACCTTCTTCTTTCCGCCGACCTTCTTTCGACTACCAACAGTATCGCTGGCGTAAGGCTGGCACCCAACACCCATTATTGCAGAACATGTTAGTTGAAGCCCTACATGTGCCCCCTGCGACCGACTGACGTCAAACGTAGATAATCAGCATGCATCGAGATCCCGCACCGAAGCCGAAGTCAGCAGAGACAAAAGACGACCAAGTCACTGCCCACGAAGCATCAAAGCATTCGCTACTCGCTCTCCCAGGCGAAATCCGCAACAAAATTTACGATTTGCTGTTCCGATTAGATGGACCGATAGTAATCACCGGATTGGCAGACTTTGAACATGACGACTACACTATCCAGCCCTATCCCATCAATGGGATCGGTCTTCTCCATGTATGTCGACCCTTTCACCACGAAGCCGCAAGCGTGCTATACTCCGCCAATACCTTCATTTTGCGTCCTGGGAGGGGTTATCCGTATAAATGCGACGTGAAGCTAGCAACTATCTGGATGAGAAGTATTGGTCAGCACATCTCTACCCTCAGAGATGTGAAAATCGACATCAGTAGAGCATACAACCGCCGAGGAGTATTACCTGGAGCCATCGAAATATCGCCTCTGGTCTGGAGTGGGATTTTGTTCACCGCCCCGCAGCTGCATTTATCCTTTTCAATCTCGCCCTCGACCGCGGCATCTTCCATTCAGGACAAGACACGAGAAGCCGAAGACGTTAGTGAACTACTAGCGCTACTGAGAGATCACATACGCCTCTCCACAGACCTCGAGACAGGCCTTAGATGTTTACAATCCTCGTCGGCCCTTATATTGAGTCCTGCTGGCGATACTGTTTTACGATCGGGTGCGCATCTGAGGCGTCATCATCGCGGCCGAGGGGATTGCTATGAGACGAGAGACATTCACTTCCGACAGTGAAAACAAGGGAGAATAGAACGGGAGACCCATCGTGCAGTGCTATGTAACCTTGAAGGCATCATGAACGATGGTAGTATAGGGGGACGGAGGTTCGATCACTTGATAGGACCTGGACGAATTGTACATGACCTGAGCAATAAGACTAGTTCGCGGGTCTGGTTCAAACTCTTGCAGTTGTCTACTGCAACCAGACACACGTCCTGGTTCGAGTCGTGCCATCGCCATCACTTCGTATTGGTGACTTTGAGTCCATCTGCCAGGATATTTGACGACTTTAGTCCTCTGCGTCAGTGGATGTCAGCAGTGTACACTCCAGTTTGGATCCCACGTCTGTCTATGCGCTTACAAATTGGCGACAACGATGAAGTCTATCATCAGGGGTATCTTCTCAATGTCACTGAACTGCTATTGGTCACGGAGAAGATATCGAAGAACATCAAAATTGAGATCTGCGTAGGTACTCAAGAGTCAGTAACATATCTCGCGACCTTGCGCAAGCAGTTTCTGGTGTTCCTAGGCGGGCTCGTCAAAAGTTTTCCCGATCTAAAACATGCGCCACTCCCTAGTGTGTATATGAACGAGAAAGGGCTCATACAGCACGCACAGTATGTCGTTCGAGATGGCACCACAAGAACATGTCCCAACATCACACATTTATCATTACCTACGTACTTTCGTGGAAGAATAAGCCTCGCGAGCAGAACAAGTTTTCCTTGGGCTGGGGACCATTTTGTTGCGAGCGACGAGTTGATCCTCGCAGATCAATGGTCATCTGCATTGCTCATTATGTGCGGAGAATGAGACTGACCTACTGTCATCGCCATTATTTCGAGAGGCTGGCTTTTTGTTCCGCGCGTCGAACTTAGGAGCTGAAGACTTACGAAACATCACATGAAGGCAAAGCTACTTCCATCGCTTATGCCAAGGTGCCCAACCGGCCCAGCACAAGTAGAAAACAAGACGCCAAAGCAGGATATTATAAGTGCGTGTTCTCATACTTGTTTCTTTCTTGCATCATGTTTCAACCTACTAGGTTCATATTACGGCACGTCTAGGCCGTTGACACCGTGGAAAATGGACCTGGCGTTCTAATTTATCTGTACAAATCTCCTCACAGTACTCATTCTCTCTGAGTTGGCTGAGAAGAACGCCAAATGCTATTGAACCCAAGGTTGTGGTGAGATTGCTCCCCTTCACTTCACTTCTGGGGTGTCGTGCGTGGTTGCCTAGACAACAAACAAACGCGCTACCAATATCACTTCACTCCAAGCTGCAAGCTCGATCCTCAAACACGCCTGTGCCATACAACGTAGCGATAAAACTTCCGCCACACTCGAAAGGCGCTCCTCCGTAAGCTCACTCTCACGGCCCTCGATCCATTTGCTGACCTAAGTATGTCTAAGCTGCAAACGCAGCTCTTGCTCTTCGCGTAAGCAGACAAGCCGTTACTTGAACCAGCTTCCCGCTCGATATGGAAGACACGTTGCACAACTCCAGGCACCCGATGGACAACCTCAGTCATCCTGTGGACGACCAAGCTATGTCACTCGTGCCTCCCCTGGCAGCACCAAGCACAATCGTGACGCCGTTCCTTGAGCGCCCACCCGAGATTTGCAACTTCATCTACAGGGAGCTGTTTTGTGTCACAGAGCCAAAGGTTCTGCTTCCATATCATGCAGCGCGGGCGTAAGAGTCAGGATCCGAAGATCACAATTCAGCTTCAGGTGAAGATACGCCGGGATTGCGTCTGAGAATCCAGGGCATCGAGTTGCTATAAACTTGTCGCCAGGTCTATCGGGAAGCTACCAGCTTTCTGTATGGGAGCTGTAGTTTTGTGGCACCGTTCGTCATCGCTGAGAAGCAAGATGGGACGGGGTGTCATGCCCTTGGAGACTTGATTGGGTCCTGGCTAGCGATGATTGGTGACAAGCGAGGTTTGTTACAGGGCCTTAAAGGAGACCTCACGCAGATTGCCTCAAGCTCGGACTTTGATGTTGAGCTTAATCTTCTGATTCGCTTCATGTTTGGCAGAGACAAGACTCACCAGGTCTCGGTAACCTTCGCCTCGCGAAAGGTGACACATCACTACAGCATTCACGCGGTGTGGATATCAAGATGGTGAATCAAACGCTCTTGAAAATGTCGAAGCATCCACATCTCAGAGCCTTGCTTCGATGTTGGAGACATCTCTCGAGAGTCACGTTTTTGTCTTTTGAACCCAGATTAAGTCTTCAATTCGACTCTCAAACACTCAATTTCACCACCGATGGTCATGAGCATCTACAATTTCGTCCTCGGTCTGCGAAACAGTTGAGTTTGCCTGGCATACTAAAGTACAGTAATGTGGCACCCAAGTTCTACGAAAATCAGAAAATCTTCCTCGACCTCGATCGCTGCACTATTTCGCCCGCCTGGCCTGAACTGCTCCATGTCAGCCATGGTTTGAGATAAAGTACAATCTTTGCTATCCTGAGCCAAGGTGTTACCCTGAAATTGAAGGTAAGCAATGGGAATCGTTCCAAGAACGCTTTTGCTGCAATGAACACGAGATACAAACTCGACTTCTTGTTGACCATTCGAATAAGCCGCATCATCATCGACGTAGATGCAAAGACTACCCAAGATATTAGACTAAACGCTTTCCGTTTGCTCATGAAAACAAGTAGCGTACCTCTAGAGTCATCTTACGGTGTGCAAGTGGAAGTACGCCCGGTAGAACAAGTAACCGCATCGAAGCGGCCGCAGACTCTACTCTCCATCGGAATTCAACTGCTCTCATTTTTTGTGCGGATATTGAGGGATCATCCATATCTCGGTCTCTCACAGGACCCAGTGGTCTGGATGGACAGCGACTGCCGAGTTTGCGAAGCTGAGTTTGCGATGCCTCCCACTAATATACGCAATGAAGAGAATGATGAATACCCATGGCCTACGACTGAAGATATGGCCAATGTCAAGGTTCTGAGTGATCAGGTGGAGGTTGGGAACAGCTTGGTTGGAATCGATAACACCTTACTTGGATGTGCTCTGAACTTGGGAGGTCTGCTGCAGCATTTCAACAAATTCCTTAGTCATGTTTCTGGAGGGCAACGCTGAAAGTATATGGAGTTTCGGAACAGGGACAAAGAGATGTGGGGTCGTGATTGAAAGGCAATAAGTGAATAGCGGCCGTAGAGCATGGTTTTTTTGGAATTTTTACATGTACATGTAACACACGATGCATCAAAATAAGATAGCATCCTTCCGAGTCTTAACAAAATAAAGAGCTAAGACGTCAAAATCACATCTGTATGTCATATGGTATTCTGCTCTTCCATCACCGCCACATAGGAAGTCAAGAATAAGAGCGGCGATACTCTGTACTAAGCTCGAGGGATGAACGAAGGAGGACAGAGTTGAGTATAGAAGAATCTTCGCCCAATGAGGAGATAAGAAGCGTCCTAGCGCGTATCAACCTATTGCTGCTTCATAGGATTTATGCGTGTATGTATCTATACAAGATGCGAGCACGTAAACTTTATCAGCATCTACTCTGCGACGACCGAGTATTCCCGACCCTGCGCTCCCGCCTTCTTCTTCATCTCCTTAGACCACAACCGGGAAGGCACTGTCTTTCCTAACCACCTCAGCCCTAATCTCATCCCCCTTTCCCAGATCGAAGTGGCCCAGTGTGACCTCGGGAGCAGCATGTGGTGGCAAAGTATCGATCATCTGATAATCCGGATCCTCAAGGACAAACTCCTCGTCGCCCAGCTCTCGCTGGATATAGACATCAACAGTCGATGCTCCCGCAGACGTGGAGTTGAGAATCTGGTTACCGCGGCGCACTGTGCTGATGCGCTGACGAGCCTGCTGTGCAGATGCGAAGACGAAATTGCTGCGCTTCTGGCGGACCTGTTGCTGCGTGCGGCTTTTACTGGCCCAGAAAGATTTTCGGAACACTAGTGCTGGTCAGTGATCTTGGTTATGGCTTTGTGAGATACAGGTGGAGTTTTACTTGGCCTCAGACTCGCGGAATTCACTGCGATGATGGCGATGCAAAATTCTCGTACACCCCAGCGTGCGATGTTCAGGACGAAGATATTGGGTACAACGGTGAGGGACACGCGGATGACGCTGTACGACATGTTCAGCGAAGCAGAGTTTTGGGTATATCTTGAAGCTTACCATGCTGCGAGGACAAACATTCCTGACGCAAGGAGGATGAAGATTGCGATACGACTGTAGGATTCAGCAGATATCCGTCGGATTGTGAAACATAAGACGCACGTTCGCAGCGGCTTCTGTAAGTTCCATAGCAACGAGACAGGCACACTGAGCAGCTGCATGGCATTAGGTATTTTGACTTCTCATCATCTGAGGGAGAACATACGAACACGTCGGTAACAGCGTTGACGCAACTCGTGGCGATGAGGACCTTGGGCGAGGCCGTACACATTATCGACGGTGGCGGTGAAACCTGCCATCTTTGGGTATAAGGTAAACATCTGAGGCTGAAAGCTAGCGTCAAGCCAACAAAGCCAGACACACAGAGTGCAGTGGTGATGCACAAGACCCATTTTTGCCAGCGCTCGAAGAAGATGCGTTGGTATAGGATCAAGACAATTCCTTTGAGTGTGAAAATGAGCACAAGGCTGTTGCTTGTGAGTTTCATCCTTGTACAAACTCGGGATCTATACCTACTACGCGTACCAAGACCCCAGAAATAGCTTGCTGCCATATTCTACCTGCTCGAATTTCGCCTGGTCAAACTTTTCGACTTCTGCTGGCGTGAAGTCTGAGTTTGTACCGGTGTGGTATGTGATTTCTATAATGGCGCATGTGTACGTCCAAGCAGCCAAAGCAATGAGCGCAAGGCCGTCGTCGAGTTTAAGGCCATTGAAACCGTCTATACGAAGTCGTACGGCGAGACGGAGGATAATCCACAGACTTCCGAGTGAGTAAAGAGCCCAGACCTCTGGAAGGAATTCATTGTCGCGCGCGGGTGCCATGGCTACGTTGCGAGATAGATCAGCGACGGATATTGAGCAAGGCCGTCGATTACACTGCGATAGATGCTGAAAGAGAGAGCTTGATCAGTGAAATCGCCGCCATGCAAGGTCGTCAGATTTCGCATTCAAATTGCAGGTCTGCATAAGCGGCGATCAGGATCGAGACCGAAGACAAGGTACTCATGCACATGCAAGAACTATGCGGAACTCAATTGGTGACTGTAGCATAGTATGCAAGTATGGAAGCAGTTTCCCAAAATGTTGAAAGAAATGCTCTCTAACAATGCCTTTACAAACGCGGGGCCGGAACAGCTTCCGGACCGCGGCTTTGTGTCGTTCCTGTACTTCCGATGATAACCTTCGAGTCTGTTGTAGGGATGGTGAGGGTCCCAAAGTCCAGAAGTGAGCAAATTCCGCAAATAGTGTTTGCGGAGTTGTGCCCGACGTTGGCATCTGGCCTGGTTGGAGCTGAAACAAGTGCACGCACACCGTTTCCCCGACACGTGGGACTTTCATCTGCCCACGAGGTTGGCAGCCTCGTAGTCAAATTGCCGCCCCTCCAGGTCCGGCAAGTATACCGACCTGGCACTAAGGTTGAGAAGCTGGGGACGATGACGGTAAATCTCATAGCTTTGCCCTCAGCTCCTCCACGCGCTTGTCCCATTCCCAGTACTCCCCCTTGAACCTCGTCTTTTCCCACTCTTCGTAGATTGAACAGCTTTCCTGTTTGGTTTTGCTATTACACATGCGCTCCCAGACCGATAGTTGCTCCTTGAACCCTGGGTTTGGATCGCAGACTGGCCTGCCTTCGCAAAGTTGGTCAAGCGCTGACCCCGCATCAAGATGATATTTCCACATCAGATAGGCTACAACGAGGGTTGCTGATCGCGATTTGCCCATAGCGCAATGCACAAATACACCTCCTGCAGCATCAGCGCTGTTGTCGTGAGATGGATCATGCTTGGCTTCCGCAGGCTCCTTGACTTCTCCAAGCGCTCGGTCGATGTACTCGACTGCCTCGGGAAAGTGCTGCAGAAGGTCTTCGTTGGGATGATCATCCGCGCGGATATGTAAGTGTTTGAGGTGCGAAAATCGGTCTTGGAGCAAGGGATCGTAGTCGATGACGGACAGTACATGCGTGATTCCAGCTGCACGTATCAGGTCGGTTTGGTAAAGCGCGTACAGCCCGCCAATGTAAAGTTTCCCGGCCCTCGGGACCTGGTCTACCCAGCCCATACCTGTGTGTGAAGTGCTGCCGTGTAGTAGATATGACATGGGCTTTGGGCGTGCGTGAGTGTTCGGTTGTGGTCAACCTCGATCTGGTGATGGAGATGAGAAGTGCCGAGGTTCAAGTCGCCTCTTCACAGACGCAACGAGCCGAGCTTCAGTAATGCCACAACTCGGAGTCGAGTCTTGCTACTCGTTTGTAATCGTGCCTCACAACTATTCTACAATGTAGGAGAACTGAAATCCGCCACAGATTGTTATGGCGAGTTGGTTCGTAATCGGCAATGAGAGTGCTAAGATGACTTTGAATGCGACTAGCGCGGTTCTCCGCCCGTAACACCAGTTCTAGTTTAACCTCAACTCCAATACCCAATATACCGCTTCGATTTTACAACCGCGACTACCTCCATATGCTTCCACATCCTGTTGCAGTCTCATGCCTGAATTACAAGAGCCTAACTGACCATTGCGCGAGCAAGTGCCAATATCTCGAAGTTCTTTACACTTTTCCCCAGGTGCAGGATGAATGACTTCGATGACCCCGTTGGTTCTTCATACATCTCAAAAGGCAATATAAAGCTTATAAGTCTGACGAAGGATCTTGTTTAGACTGGATAAACAGCCAATCCTAATGAATGTCTGATCTTATCTCCGGACCAATTCCAAGGGGTCCTGTCACGCCGCACGTCGAGAAGCAGAACACGAAGTCCGAATTGACAAGGAAACTTTGCCATTCGTCATCTTCGAATGACTTCAGCTCTTGGCAAGATGTGACAATGAAACTGCACCAAGTGTATTCACCAGGCAGAATTTAACCGCCAACCATTCACGGGATCTCATACTCCTATTTAAATATGCAGCCTCATCACAAGAAGAGCATAGCCTTACTATGTTGATGCCACAACACCGCACAGACCGCAGCGACGCACAGCCTCCATCGCTCCACCCCTCAATCCTTCCAACGCATCCCTGTCAGAACCACACCCTCCAAGAGGTCATGACAGATAGGAACCCACAGCAGCCCCATCTTACTATTTCAGCTGCCCCGCAATTCTCAACATCAGCTGAAGTATCACTGCTAACGTTTTACTGGCGCTGCTGCCGCGTAGACTGTTTCTCACTGAACCACTACACCACTGACACGCATTCCGCCTACGTAGTTCGTCTTCGCGGTGGTACAGCATTCGGGTACCATGTCCCTGCCTACAGACTAACCAAGTGTAAAGTCTGCATATATCAAGCTTGCGGATCGTGTTTGCTGTTGCAGGTCAGGTGGGGAAGCGTTGGAACGGCGGGAAGCGGGGATGGGGCCGAGGAGATGGGGACGAGGACAGAAATACAGGGGGTGGATGGTGACTGTAATATGGAAATTCACGGTACAGTAAGAGATTTGGAGGTGGAGGATGGGGTGGTGGAGTATGATGAAGGGGAAAGAGCGAGGCCGAATTCGTGGTGAGAAACTGGATCATAATATGAATTGTAGGGATGATATTAAGGGTTTAAATTCGAAATGCGAGGGCTGAAACTCAATATCCATGCCACATTTTTACTACTCGTTCTTGTGGTATACCTTGACGTAGCGCACGTGCTCGATGCCCTGCGCGTCCTCGTGCCTCTGGGCCACGATTTTGTATCCACCCAGTTTGGGCCACACCTTTGTCCAGCAGAACCAGTAGAACACACCGAGGAGCAAGACGCCGACACCGACGATCGGGAAGACGTAGTACGGGTAACCATCCGCGTTCCAGGGACCTGAAGGAGGGATGAAGGGCACAAGGGCCAGGAAGATGTTGGCAGCAAGGTATAGCACGGCAACTGGCAGATACGTGTGCCATGGAGACTCCCAGCGCTCTTCTTTTGAGTAATGCAGGTAGATGAGACCGGCTGTGACAAAGCCGTTGATCCAGGCACCAGGGTAAGTGTACAGATCGGTAATGAAGTTGTACGCGGGTCCAGCCGGGGGCGCAACAAGCACAATGACAGTGATCAGCCAGTGGAGGAAAAGCGCTGGTGCTGGGGCGCCGAACGGCTTGATGGAGGCCCAGAACTTGCTGTATGGGAGCAAACCTTCCTTGGCAAATTCTTGATTTAGGCGAGCGTGGGCAAAGCTAACGGCAAGCACATTACCCAAGTTGCTGAGTGCGACGAATGCTGGGAGACTGCGGGCACCGGCACTATCGCCGAAGACGTTGCGGAAGAAGACTCCGGCGACAATGGCTTCACTCCCCGCGAGGTCTTCCTTTGAAATTGCGGCGAAATAGGCAACGTTGGCAAGGACGTAGAGAATAGTCGTACCGCCAATGGCAAGAGGCGCAGCCCAAGTAAGCGTTTTCTTGGGGTTTTTGATCTCGCCGAGCACATAGTTGGCGTTTTCCCAGCCCTTGTATGAGTAGATGATGCGCAGAAGTGCCTGACAGTACTCGTAGGCACCACCTCCGCCATAGCCTTCGCCAGTGTGGAGCTTGAATGCGTTGTCGAAGTTGCGGGGGTCAGGAACTCTGCGGTGGCCAGCAAGAGCTGCGAATCCGGAGAAGACGATAAACAGAAGGATGAAAACTTTGAAGATACCAAGGACGTTGAATAAGCGAATGCCCCACTTGGGAGCGACGGAGTGAAGAGTGACAGAGAAAGTGATACAGGCAATAGCAATACCGCGAGCGACCCATCCATCGACAGTGCTGCCAGAAGCCAGTAGGCAGTAGCGACCGAAAGCGAGAGCGTTTCCTGACGAGAAGCCAAGCAAAAGCATCTGGGAGGCGAGGACGCATGTTGCGACGTATTTGGGGTGGCGGTAGACACGTTCCAGGTAGTTCTTCTCACCACCAGAGCGGGGGATGGCAAGACCGAATTCGATGAAGACGGACAATCCAGCAAAGGTCAGAATGCCGCCAATAATCCACAGGAAGAGCGAAACACCGACTGAACCCGACACCGCGAAGATGCCAGATGGAGTAGAAAAGACTGCGATCTTGTAAGCAATGCTTCTGTTTGAGTTTCTGGGATTGACTCACTTCCGGTGCCGATCATCTTGTTCAGGATGACGAACACGGTAGCAGTGTAACCCAGCTTCTGGCTATCGTCGTAGACAAATGCCTGGTCTGCCTGAACACTGACATTCTCGTCGGTGTAGCCTGGGGGTGGAGGCGAAGTTTCGTGACCAGTCTCACGCGCCACCTTGTGGTCGCCTTCGTCGAATTTGCTTGTCATGCTGACCTGCACAGCAATCCACGAGTCCGTGGAAAGGTGAAATAAAGGTCCAGATAAAGTTGAGGCGCTAACCCAAGTGCTGCACGATGTGGACAGCGAGCGGGAACCAGTGGAACGGACGCGCTGCACGTTCTGGAAGTTCTCGAGACAAAAGTTGGGGTCATATACGTGCTGTCCATGGCGTGCTTGCCTTTGTCTGGGCTCGCAAGGATCAGGCTGCACTGTTTCTGCGCAGAACGCCTACAATTCGCGATCGTCATACAGATTGACGTTTCGAGTCTTGGGTTACATGGCAGCCCAAACGGTCGGTAAGGCCTCCGTACGCTGAATGGTCGAGATAGGCCCAATCGGGAAGGTCAAGCAATTGTTTTGGTGAAGCACTCTTGGTATACGCTACGAGCGGTGCGCAGAGTGACCAGCCCCGATGTCGTGATCGCTCGGCATAATTCGTCTACCGTAAAAGCGCGAAGAGCACCTTGGCAGGTGAAAAGCATCGCATTGTCTGGCTGAATTCTACTGTTGGTGGCTGTGATCATTACTTGTTGTTCACAGAATTTTTCTTCGAGATAGGACCCATTTACGCCTCAGGAAGGTGCTTCGCATTGTGAGGAATACGGTCTGTCTGTAGTGGAAGGAGCGGAAGGCTGCCAAGCCGTTTGTTGTTGTCTTTCTGATTGTACGATCGTTCAATATCAATCTTCAGCAATCTGGAAGACTCTTAACTTGAGTGGTAATTTGCGTGTCGGTTGTGGTGATGCTTATGGGCTTACTTGGCCACCTCGCTTGGAGGTTGAGGGGGGGTCACGCCGCTGCAAGGTCAACGCACAAAAACACAAAGTCAGTCATCTTCACCCCGAACTCACATAAATTACATGTATGAGCTTCGCACGAGATTCTTAGTCGACAGGCTCAAGAAGTAGATCTCTTCGCGACGGCTTTGGATAATTTAGGGAGACTCCTGCTGCTGTCCAACCACCATTCACCTGGTTCTTGTAAGTATACCGTCACTCCATATTGGTAGGAGCATGGATCTCGCAAACAGATAATGGCTCTCCATTCGTGGAGGCTGCAACTAGGCCGTGTCACGATGCATCGACGATAGCTTGCAAAGATTGGAAACGGAGTGTCAAGCTTTGCCCACACTCCGGTGCAAAGCTTGGTGACGCCACGACGCAGGAACGGGACGACATCAACATTAGTCCACGAGCCCTCCGCTCAGGAGACCAACCTTTGACACTTCCAACACCTTTGAGAACGCGCCAGATACTAATTTATCTCACAAAGCTGAACACTCCCCTGTCTAACTCGAATGCTCATTGGTGGATCATTTACATCCACACTCCCCACAAACCCCAGGAACCTCGATGTGGAGCCTCAAGCCACACCCCGCGTTCCCTAAGATTCCGGATCTGCTTCATTGGAGCGCTCTTCGGACCACGAGTCGAAAAGTCATCTGCCGGAGCCCATGACGGCGTGTCGGAGCCTCCCAGGAAATGAAGCCTGCGCATGCAGTGAACGTTGATAGCACACAGCCGAGATCCCTGCATCAATTTTCCCGTCATGCAACGCGAAGTTCAATACCCGGATGAACCAGTCAAGACTATATAAGACATTATGCCCAGACTTTAGCAATCATTACACAGTTTCTCATCGCATTGAGAATCGAATCCAATAAAGTGAATCGAATTAAAATGCGTCTCAGCATCGCACTTACGTGCCTGCTCGAGGCTTGCGCCGCGCTGCCAGCAGTGAATCGCAAAGCTTGCCAACATCCTACCCGGAACCCCCTTGATGGCTGTCCCAAGAACACACTACTGGTCGGCCCTGGCCAGAGATACACCACCGTTCAGTCTGCCGTACTGAGTCTGCCAAACAACACAGCCGCATCACATATACTCGTCCTCCCCGGCAACTACACCGAGCAGGTGAACGTCACCCGCGCAGGCCCAGTATATCTCTTTGGACAGACAAAACACCCCAATGACCAGAGCAAGAACACAGTCAATATCATCTGGCGCAACGCCACCGGCTCCGGCATCGTGCCCAATATCGACAACGCATACACGTCAACGCTCACAGTCGCGCCAACCTTCAACTCCAGCACGACAGGTAGCGGACCGACTGGCAATCCTGTTCCAGCAGATACGCCCTTCGGCAACATTGACTTCCGGGCCTACAATCTGAACTTTGTCAACGACTACCGCCCGTACGCTGCAGGACCTTCACTCGCCGTGTCGGTCAGCTACGCCAACACTGGCTTCTACTTCTGCGGCTTCTACTCGTACCAGGATACGGTAAAAATCACTTCACGTGGAATAGTTTGCAAAGCTAATCGGGGTTCTAGGTCTACATCGGCAAGCTGGGCAACGCATACTTCTACAAGAACGAAATCGCCGGCCAAACCGACTTCTTCTACGGCTTCGGCACAGCCTGGATCCAGTCCAGCCTCGTGACGCTGCGCAACTGCGGCGGCGGCATCACCGCCTGGAAGGGCACCAACACAACGTTTGTGAACAAATACGTATGTCTTATCACCTCAAAGTGCAATTATCTCCTCAACGCTAACTCGACTAGGGCGTCTACATCCACGACTCCACAGTCCAAAAAGCAAATGCCTCCCTCTCCCTGACTGGCAAGTGCGCCCTCGGCCGCCCCTGGAACGCCCTGCACCGCTCCATCTTCGCAAACACATACCTCGACGACTCGATTCGCGCAAGTGGCTACATCAACTGGAGCGCGACGGACCCGCGGGTGAATGCCAACACGACCATGGCCGAGTACAAGACGTACGGACCGGGTTTCAATGCTGCGGGACGGGCTGCGAGTAACGTCTCTATTGTCATGGATGCGCAGCAGTACGAGCCGTACTCGAATGTGGAGAAGGTGTTTCAATTCCCGTTTACAGGGAAGGGCGGGAATACGAAGTGGATTGATAGGGAGCCTGAGCGGTGAAGTGGCATGCACAATTGTGCAAACAGTGGGTTTTGGGGTTTGAATGCAGGTTTAACTCAGCAAGACATTGATATGTTTGTGAGCTGTTGAGGATGGCTGCAGGCCCAACTCACGGTTTTCCTTGGATCGTCAAGCTTTAGTCGTGGTTGTCCGTTCATCACATAACACCGTGTTTAGCTTGAGCCTGCAAGCCCTGAATCGCTGCACCCAAACTGAAATGAATTCAAGAACTAAGGCCAACTTGCGCTATAGTTGTGCTTGTGTGACAGGTCAGGACGTCGATTTGTCATTGCAAAACATGTCAAGTCTGCCGATATCAAGAAGAAGAATTTGTGGGCAAAGTCAGCTCAACATCAGCACTATATTATCGGATACGACCCACATTTTCTTGTTGGACTTGGCAACTAGTAACCACAAGCCCGCCATCTCATTCGTCAAGGACGTCTCCATCTATCATTGGGTGAATTGAAAACATGCCCAAAACCTCAACCTAGTCCAGAAAAATGATTTTAAGCCAGCATACATATATTCTGCTTGCTCACAAGTAGCAACTTCCCCTGAATAACATACACACAATTGTCAAGTCACCAACCATCAAATTCAACAACCATGACAGACCACATCCGCACAACGCGCGGCACAGTGACAGAGTCCACCCACCCCGTCCACGCCGCAGTGGTATCCCAATCCGGCACCCTCCTCTTCTCAGTCGGCAACCCCCAGCGGCAAACCCTCCTCCGCTCCGCCGCCAAGCCCGCCCAAAGCATCGCCATCCTAGAAGCCTGCAACGACCACGCCTTCCCAGCCGCAGACATCGCACTAATGAGCGCCTCACACAGCTCCGAGGCACGTCACGTGTCCCGCGCTCGCGCAATGCTGAAACGCGCCGGCGCTGTAGAGAAAGACATGCGGTGTGGAGGCCACCCCGCACTCAGCAGCGCTGTCAACAACCACTGGATAAGAACCGACTTCACGCCGGGTCCGCTCGAGAACAACTGCTCGGGGAAACACGCGGGGATGCTGGCTGCGGCCTCGTGCCTCGGTGCGCCGCTGCAAGGATACCATCTCGCGTCCCACGCGGTGCAGCAGCGCGTCAAGTGCGTTGTGGAAGATTTGTCGGGCGTGTGTGCGGATGAGGTTGTGTGGGCGGTTGATGGATGTAATCTCCCTGCGCCGGCTATGCCGCTCACGGGCATGGCGACCTTGTATGCGCGGCTTGCGGGTGCGGGTGGTGGGTCGCAGGGGATACACGCTGGGCGGCGGCAAACCATGAAGCGTGTTTTCGATGCCATGTGTACGTATCCGGAGATGGTTGGGGGTGAGAAGAGGTTCTGCACCGAGTTGATGACTGCGTATGGAGGTCTCTTGGTGGGGAAGGTTGGTGCAGATGGTTGCTATGGGGTAGGGATCCGCGAGTCGGAGTATACAAGGAGGGTGGGTGTGTCTGAGGGCGGTCTTGGTATTGCAGTCAAGATCGAGAGTGGGAGCATGGACTTGGTGTATGCAGCCGTCATGGAGATACTGGCACAGTTGGATATTGGAACCGAGACGATGCGGGGTGGATTACAGCACTGGCACACACCTCCGATATTCAACACGATGGGTGTTGTTACAGGCGAGACTTCGCATTGCTTTGATGTGAAGAAGGTGGGTTGAAGAGGGACACAAGTAGAATGATAAAGAGGAGGAGAAAGGGGGGTAATACAGCTATCAACACCATCACATCAACGACGTACAACCGACCGACCGACCGTATGACCGTATATGCACACATACACACAGCCCTCCGCATTTCCCAAACACCCCCCCAAAAAAAAAAAAAAAAAAAACGTGGACAATACAATGATGGACATGAAACGTGACGACGACATGCGCGCAGGGGAGGCAAAAAAAAAAATGAATAAATAAATAAGTAGATAAAAAAAAAACATACAAAACATTAAATGCAGGCTGTTTAAAGCACAACAGCAAGACCAGCAAGGGACAGCACAACAACAGCAACAGAGCCGGCAAGCCTGGGCTCTACTCCTGCTGCAGCGCCGGTGCTGGCGCCGGTTGAGCTGCCGCCCTGGCTGAAGTCAGAGCTACCGGTGCCCATATCCTCTGACGAGCCGCTGCCGCCCGTCTGCTGTGCGCCTCCGCTCCCTGTCTGTGTGCCAGCTTGTGTGCTGGTCTCCTCGGCGCGGTTTCCACCCCCAACGTTGCCACCGGGGACGTTGGCAATGTTTGTCTGTGTGGCCTTGGGGTCGTTGGACTTGATGGGCTCGCCGGGGTCCTCGCCAGTCCCCATGAGCGAGCCGAGGATGACCTCGTCGTTTGTGATCTGGACGGTGTTGTTGGTGCCGGCGTAGTCGGTGTACTTGTATGTCTTGGAGCCAGACGACTTGATGCCCTTGGGCGGGTCGTAGCAATCGACCGTGACCTCCTGGAAGCGGGCGTAGTAGTAGCCGTTCTGCATGTAGGGGCTGTTCCAGTCAATCTCGCCACCAGCCCAGTCGATGGTGCCCTTTTCGTTGGTGGGCAGGCCGGCGGGCCAGAGCGAGAGCATGATGCGGGAGGGGGTCTGGGGGTAGTCGAAGCGGCCCGAGGTGCCGTTCCAGGTGTCCTTGCGCTCCAGCGTGCGCAGGTCGTTGCCGTCGATGGACCAGGTGAGCTTGTCTTCGGACCAGTCGATGCAGTACTCGTGCATGTTCTGGACGGTGTTGCCGCCGGGGACGGTCAGGTTCCTGCCATTGGTGTCTGTTGGAGGTTGTTAGATGAAAGACACGAATCGCAGAGACGACGGCGACGACGACTCACAAACTGTGACACCCTGGGAGTAAAAGTTGGACTGGACATGGGACGTGTCGACGCCAACCCACTCAAAGTCAATCTCGTCCTTGACGTCAGACATGAGGATAAAAGCCGTGACGACACCCTTGCCCTGGGCAGTGGTGGCCTTGGCACAGATCTTGCCGTACCAGACGTAGTGTGTCGAGGCCAGCAGGGTGCCGACGGTGCCCTGGGCCATGGTCAGGAGGGTCGACCTCTTGCCGGTGCTGGGGTCGGTGTAGATGGCGGGCATGCCCTGCGACTGCCAGTCGATCTTGGACGAGTCGCCGAGGTACTTGTCGATGCTCTGGACGTTGCTGAGCGAGTCGAGGGCGTAGGTGCCCGACTTGCACACGGGGCCGGGCACGCAAGAGTCGAACGAATGCGACATGAGCGGGTCGCAGCCGCCGAGGCAGAAGGCGCCGACACCGCAGTCGCCGTAGACTGCGAAGCTGTTAGCAGGGCGCCGTGAGCGCGGGGACGCGAGGGGACGCACGCGAGCAGCATGGAGTGTCTTGCGGGCAGTGGCTGTCCTTTGAGCATTTTGCGCCGGCGTAGGCAGAGCCAGCGAGGGCTGCGGCCGCGACCACGGCAGAGAAAGCGCCACGGACCATTGTCGTAGGAGGGTTTTGGTGTGAGGCTGTTGTGTGCTGTCGTGCGCTGTCGTGTAAGGGTGCTAAAGCAGCTCGTGCAGCGCGCAGCTGTCAAACGCCGTTACTGTGGCTGTCGCTGTGACTCCAACAACAAAACGAGTGCGTCAAAGTGCAGCAATGGTGTGCCAGTCGTGCCTTCCAAGGGTCCTGGCAGTGGGTATGCGGGGGCGGGCGAGGCCAGGCGAGCGATGGGGCCGGGTCGATGTCGGTGTGGGTGTGGTGTGGTGTGGGTAGGCAGGGTGCAGACGATGTGTGGATAAGGCGCGGCCGAGAGACAATACCCCTGAAGCGCAAGCGGTGGAGCAGCGAGTGTGAAGCCAAGGGCCGTACAATATGTATTCTAACGAGTGAGCGTCAAGGGCCACAAACACAGCGACCTGTGTGTAGGTAGTAGTGGAGTTGCAAAGGGCCCAAAAGCAGGGAAAGAAAAAGGGAAGAAAAGCGACAACAAGTGAAGCAAACCAGGCAGGCAAGCGGCAAGTCTTGAAGGGAGAAACCGAGCGACGGCGGCGGTGGCGGCGGATCGAGTCCCTACCTACAGTGGTTAGCTGGGACCTACAAATACGGGGTGCGCGCGCACGGGGTCCAAGACGACTCCCCAAGGCAAAAGTGTCGTGCAGCGATTGATTGCTGCCGCACTGCCGCACTGCCGGTATCAGTATGCACTAGCAACGCTTCAAGCTGTCCGTCCAGTGTCCAGTGTCTACCTACACAGTACACAGCACACATGTCAACAGTTGCAGTATAGTATTCACTTTTACTTCCCTATCCCCTTCCCCATCCCCTTCCCCATCTCCTTCCCCTTCTCCTTCCCCTTCTCCTTCCACTATCACTCATTCCCGTACAAAAAACAAAGCGTAACAGGACAATCTACACCACATCTTTTTTTTTTTTTTTTTCAAAACCCTGCATCACGCATTGTGACATCTCACATCGCTGCCCTGCATTTTCCCGCCTCCACGCTAGCACCTCTTAGCTCCCACCTATCTCGCATTACTCATCTTCGTGTCTTTCCTACAATGTACTAGTGCATGCTGATACGACACTACTAAAGCGCGGCTACGGGCTACCGCCTATTTTTAGCCGCCATCCCGGCTGGTGTGGTGAGTGAAATAATGCTGATGATGACTTTGCCGCATTCCTCACTGCCTCGCCAACAACAACTCACCACCCCAGCAATGTCACTTTTCAAAAACACCCAGTCGACTGCCAATCAGCATGACGACCATCTGCGCATCAATTCTCCATAGCATGAGTGCTCTTCAATTCATTGCTATCATCCAATACAACTGTACCCAAAACGAATGTCACCTTGCACCTTGAACCTCAATCAACCTGCCGAGCATCCCAAAAAGCCTGCATGCAATATCAATAACCTTCCTGCAAAATCCACTGCCTCCCCGTCCCACTCCATCTGACCATCAATGGTCTGGTTCGCAACTGTTGCACGCCTGCCTTCCGCCGTGCTCAAACGCCTTTTCTATATCAATGATGCCGCAAGCCCGTGCGCCAACATGATATCCAACATAGCCATCAGCAGGGCGTCCCATGGGCGGCACCGGGTTGGGAAAAGGCGCCGTGGCGTGTAGAGGCACGCCAACGTTGCCGCGACCACCGTACAGTCCGTTCCCAACATGCTGGGTGCGGCGTCGAGATGGCATCGTGTGGTACCCTTGCACATTACCAACACCATGTGCGCCAACATTGCGTATGCTTGTCAAATCATCCCGTGGCAGCCGCGCCTCTCTGGTCCCCGTCTGGCGTGCCGTCTGCTGAGCGACTTCATCGAACTGCGAGACGAATGAGCCTACGGCTGGCCCCAGAGAATTCGTGTCAGAAGACTTTGACGCAATGCCAATCACAGTACGAGCATTGTGGGGCTCGTGCGCATGATGATCGCCAATTGCGTTTTCTGATTGAGCGGAGGCCGCCCCGGCAGCACCTGTCGCATTCACATGATCCAACGAAGAAACCGCATGACCTTGCTCTTGAACAAAGTCTCCGGGCGTCGAGCGTTGCTTTCTTGGTCGCAGCTTCTTCGGCGACCTGCCTCGGCCTTTGGTATACACCGGAGGAAACAGATAGGGAACGGGGTACATGTGATAGTACCAAGGGATACCGTAGCCGTCGAGCGCAGAGAGGTCAGGTAGTACGAGTGGAGGTTCACTCGGTGCATCATCTACTCACACTTGTCAGTATCATCTCGTCAAATCATGGGCGCGGCCTCATACCCAGCACATTTGAACTTCTTTCCATTGCTGGCACAAATTCTTCCGCCGTGGCGCGCAAGTCAGACGTCGAGGTGGTGCGTGCAGGCAGATCGCTGAGAGTCGTTCGACGCAGCGAATGGGTGTTCTGGTGTAGACAATCTTGCAGGTCGTTTGCGGAGCTTGGAGCAGATGTCGTTGAGTCGTCATACTCGTCGTCTGCATCACTTGAATGTATAATACCTGGAACAACCTTGGTGAGCAATTCTGCAAGAATGTGAGCCTCCACGACTCAACAACGTACCTCCTGCGGGGGACTCGTGACCAGTCCTGATTGCCTTGATGGTGGATGTGCTAGTTGCTCGGGATGGTGTGCGTGCTAAAAACCAACGGTCAGTTGACTGAATCTCCTCAAGCGTGACGCAGTGCCACCACCGACCGTCAAGACTGCCCTCGCTGGTGCGTGATCCCTTCTCTGCCTCTGTTAACATGAAGTTGGCGATGCTCGCACGCTTGATAGAGTTACGATTCCCGCGACCACACATGATCGGAGTAGACCCGGTACTGTCGAGCGTGCGGACGTGACGAGTTGGCTTTGAAGACTCGGCCTTATCGTCAGGCGTGTGAACTGACTTCACCGCGGACGTGGAAGCCTTTGGTGACCTCAGATTCTGCGCAGACTTTGATTGCTTCAGGGTAGAGCTGAGGGTGGGGGCATGGGCGGTGCTGCCTTTACTCGAGGACACCCGGGGAATGCGGGACGACTGCATCGTGGCCACTGATGCGCTGGACACGTTGAGGCGCTTAGACCTGGGACTTGCACCACCTAAACTGCTGGTAGCTGACGATAGAGCCGAGACAGGCGTCTGACTGGCACTAGATGGACTGTCTCTGGACGGAATGTTGATGGAAAGCTCTGGTTTGGACGGTCGTGCGCGAATCTTCAGTGGTGAACCGGTGGTATTTGTTTTGGATTTGCTGCCGTGTAACTCGTCGATCTGCTTGCAATCCATGTTAGTAAGATCGCTTATGCAATTTGACTGTGTGTGATCATGGAAGTCTTCTGCCGATGAATAGCTGCTTTGCGAGCAGGCAATACTCCTTACCGGCGAGCCGTATGCAGTGTGAAACGTAGTGGCTCCAGTGGAGGCAACGCTGCTTGGGGCTCGCCTGTATTCGGTAGCGGTGTGGGTGCCAGCAAGTGCTGTGCGCGGTGAATGCGATGGCTTTGTAGGGGAGCCAGTGCTGCGTTGAAGACTCCCTGTCTTGGGCGACACGGTTGGGCTGTTCCAGGGTTTCTTTGTAGGAGAGTGATGAAGTCTGGTTGGACTGAAACGCACAGTCGCCGATGTCAAGTTTGCATTAACTGCGTCAAGTGCTTCCTTGGTCAGAAAAGTTGCTTTTGCACTTGAAGGCTTTCCAATGTCGATTGCGCTCCGTACGGGCCGCAGAGTTCCAGGGTCTGGGGGCGGGACTTGTGATTTCTTATCAGCTCGATCCCCTGAGGATTCAGCTAGAATGGGCGAGGTTGAAGACAGCGTGCGTCGAGCAGGGAGTGGTGTCTGTGGCCGAGCAGTTCTGCCTCTGCCTTGCACAACGTTGGTCCTTTCAGTGATAATGTCTATACTGCTATCACACGTGTCTTGGTCGGCCTCGCTTTCCGAATTACAGACGAGATCGACCGAGACGCTCGTTGAGGTGCAACGTATTACTGGGGACACGTTAGACACAGAGTCAGTAGTTGGTGCGCGACAGCAGAAAGTACACATACCGTGCTGGGAGCCTCTCTCGGACAGTGCTGGCGTGCTGACGTGCACGCCGTGGGCATTGAAGGCTTCGAGAGCTTGCACTGCCGTCAATGATGTGTGTGAAGTATCGCCCTGATGCCCAGGCTCAAGAAGCGCTGAGCGTGGTATCTGATCCGTGTTTTGATGCGAGTGTTGTGTCGCGTCGCTGGTGGCGGAACGGCAACCTGGTGTGGTGTGAACCTTTGAAGGGGATAATGTCGTCATGTTGCGATGATGGTCCTGCTGGCTATGCAAATGTATGGCGCTATCTGTGTTTGCTGAAGAAGATGTGGGTGATGGACGTGAGAGGGACGTGGATGCTTGACGGTCGGTGCCAACGTCAAGGCTGCGACGCCAAAGACTGTCTCTTCATTCTGTCAGTGGTGGTGGGAAGAGAAAGAAGGCCTCAAACGTACCGTTCAGGTATGCCCAACGCTTTTGCTTTGTCGCAGTAGGTGATGAGAGTGAGTTCGGCGTGATGACAAGTTGTGTAGAAGAGGTATTGATACAAACACATAATGTGGGAGAGCGACTGTCGCCCGCGACGCGCTGCAAGAGAACGACTTCCAAGCTGAGACGAAGAAATGGTGGACACGCAGGCGCAATGTTGACAAGAAAAGGAAGGCGGACTGAGCGCGTGGGCATAATGAACGGAAGCGGCACAGGTGAAAGAGAACACAAGTAAATGAAACCAACACAACACGATCGAGCATACAATGTGGTGATATTACGCAAGGCGGCTTTTTAGCAGAGCACCGACATGGACTGTTTCCGAATGTGTGACGTGGGCAGTTGAGGGTTCTTGATGGTGAAGCATGCGTTCACAATACAGCCATTTCTGGTCATGTTAATCCTTTACGAGTGTATATCATTTCCAAAATGTTGCCACCAGCTAAAAACGCTTCTTTTTCTTGGCTTGCGCTTGCTTCCTCGCAATCTCTTCGTTCCTGCGTTTGAGCTCAGATCTCTTGCGCTCCGCTTTCTCTTCTGGGGTCTCTTCATGAAGCTCTTCTACGGGCGTTAGTTCTTCTTCAACAGGATTCGGCATCGGCGGCGGCGATGATTTGGGCGTTGGAGAGTGAGCATTTCGGAAGTGGGACGACTTGGGCGACACTGTGTGTTCGCGCTGTGAAGAGGCAGCTTCTTGACTGTTTTTGCCCTTGCCCCCGATCTTGAATGGCTTTTTGGACTTTTTCGGCGATTTATCGACCTGTGTATCGACATGTGTGGGTGGTACTGTTGTATCTCGACTTCGTCCCTCATTTGAGACGCTCGCAGTTTCCTCGGGCTGCAAACTCGGTGGAGTCTCTTTCTTTGCTCTCCCTCGTATGCGAAAGCCTTTACCCTTGGGTTTGGTGCTGACTGGTGGTGGAGATGTCGCTGGTTCTGCCAGTGTAGGTGGCGACGGCAATGCCCTGTGATGCGGTTCCTGCTGTTGCTTAAGGTCGCGATTCGGACCTTTATGACTCTGACTTGTTGAGGCTTGGTCAAGATCGTCATCATTCTCAGTCGAGACCTCATCTTCGGGGTTTTGGTTGTGGAGAGTCGAACCAGGAGGCTTGTCTGCCTCTGGTGCCATATCACGCGTCTATCACGCTTGTTAGTATGCAAGGGTGGCTTCTGCTGAGTTTTCTGACCTTGAAGTTGGCGTGCACCTCAAATTCGTCGTCGGTGTCATCGTCGACGGGACTGGATTCGTGGCCATGCTTTGGAGGTTGGAAAGGAAGTGCAGGCTCTCGTGTACTGATCTTGACAGCAGGCTTAGCATAGGCCAGGCGGGTTGGTACAGCAGACAACCAATCGTCAGCACCGTCCTCTGCTTGCAGACTCGAGGGCACAGGTGGTGCGCACTGGACGAGCGCTTCCTGGAACAAGCCTAGAGTGGTGACGTCTGCATCTACCAATTGCGCAGTCTCGTCGCGCCAAACATTGTGCTGGAAGGGGCGGAGTGCGGGTAGGTGGCGAGCAGCTTGCTCGCGTTTGATCAGCTTGCGGCCTGTTTTCAAGCCTCCTATGCTTGGAAACGCTGCAGCAAGGTCCAGGTTGTTTGATTCAAACGAGTCGACGAGTCGGGTGATGGCGTTGTCTTTGTTTTGGATTGTGGTGATGAGATCATTGATGCGCTCGTACTGGATGTGTGATGAGACGAGCAGGGGCAGGATGAGTTCGTTTTTCAGTGTCACAGAGGTACGTTTGTGGAGGTGAAATTCCCAGGTCAGAGAGTCGAGGGGTTCTGGCAAGCGAAGGATTGTGTGCAAGGTGATGGCGTCGGTGCCTTTGCGCGTGAGACGACACTCGGCATGCTCGGGCGTGCTCAGCGACTTGTCGATGTTGTCGAGGAGGATGGCAAGCTGGGCTGTGTCTTGTTTGGTGACTTCAATTGGCGACTGCAGCTTGATGGCTCGATCTACAATGCCCGCCAGGTCGAGCTCTTCACACCAGATGTTGGTCAGGCACGTGAGGTAGACTGTGTACGAGTCGGGCGTGAAGGCTGGCTTGACGAGCAGCTGGGGGATGGGCTGGCCGTCGGGCTGCTCGGAGAGGTCCATGACGCGCCACGACGACATGGCAAGGCTAAGGGCAGGCAGAGAGGTAGAGGTGGATGACTGTGTGCATTGTTGTTGTGATGTATTTAACTAATAGTGTCTATGTGATCATGTTGCCTGCAGTGAGCAGAGTCAGTACATGGTAGACTAGTACCTAGTGCAGTGCAGGCGGGCTGTACCGTAGGCAGCCTAGACGCGGCGATGGCGAGGGCGACAGGGGTCCAGCTGGGTACGTCACGGCAGCTGAATTTCTCAGAGCAGCGTTGGTATTACACAGCAACAGCAGCAATAATAACCACAACAACCACAACAACCGCAAGAATAACAAGAATAATCACATCAACATGTCATCGCGCAATCCCCCGCCATGGGAGCGAGGCGGCCGCGACAAACAGCCCCCGTCGAGTATACCGGCAAAGCGCTCGGCTGGCGCGCAACCACACGACAGGGCGTCGAAACGGAGCAACAACGCGGCCGAGGAGGCGTGGGTGGCCGACGAGGACCGTTTTGTGCTGCAGCAGGCCAAGAAGAAGGCGGCACTGCGTGTCAAGGGCGGGCGGGCCAGGCCCATTGACTGGCTGGCCGTGACGCTGCGCTTCATCGACCCGACCAAGTCGGTGCACGACGATGAGGTCGAGGACCACGAGCTGGACGTGCAGGACCCGGAGGGCGTGCTGGACGCGCTGGACGCGGCGGCGCTGGTGGAGCTGGAGCAGGAGCTGGAGCATTATCTTGCGCTGGAGACGCACCGGGCGAACCGCGAGTACTGGAGTGTGAGTAGCCGGCGCCTTCCTATGGCCGCCATGTCGTCCGACTCTGGTCTGCTGCTGACACTCGCAGGCCCTCAAGACCGTCTGCAAGGACCGGCGCCGCAAGCTGCGTGCTTCGGGCGACACGCGCACCCCCAGCGCCGTCGCCGCCGACATTGACAAGCTGCTCGCCCCCAAGACATACGACCAGCTCGACACGCTCGAGGGCCAGGTCAAGAGGAAACTCGACTCGGACGAGCCCATCGACTACGACTACTGGGAGCAGCTGCTGCGGAGCCTGCGCATCGCAAAGGCCAGGGCTAAGCTGCGCCGCGTCTCGCACGATATTGTCCAGGAGCGTCTGCACACGCTGCGCAAACAGCAGGCCGACGCCGCCGTGGCGCTGCAGCAGAAGCTTGCCGCCACCCTCGCCCTGAGCAGCTCGTCCCCCACGGCCGTCGATTACGATGCCACCCTCGACCCGCAGCCCGCCCTGAAGCTGCGTGCCGACGACAAGGGCTTGGTGCAGGTCGACGAGCACAAGTTCCTCGCCGACATTGTGAGTGTCACGCAGCACCATACTTCAAAAAAAACCCACCTGTACTGACCACTCCAGGCCACCGAACGCGCAAAGGTGCAGAAACTAGGCTATGTCCCCTCCCACCGAGCTGCTTCTGCTGCAGACCAAGTCGCCCTGGACAACGCCCCAGCCAGCCACGGCCCAGCCACCGTCAGCGCTTCTCGATTCGCACCCGTCGACAAGGACGAAGGCGACTCGCAGGCAACCATGGCCCTCTACGAACGCGAGGTCGCACGCGGTGTCGACGAGGGCGAGGAGGTCTTCGCCGCCGAGGCCCAGCTCTCCACAACCGCACGCCCCCAATGGGCTGCCACCTACAAGCCGCGAAAGCCGCGCTATTTCAACCGCGTCCAGATGGGCTACGAATGGAACAAGTACAACCAGACCCATTACGACCACGACAACCCTCCGCCAAAGGTCGTCCAAGGCTACAAGTTCAACATCTTCTACCCAGACCTCGTCGACAAGGCAAAGGCCCCCACGTATAAAATCGAGCGCGAAAACGGCCGCAGGCGTGGCGAGTCGTTTGCGCCCGCCGGCGAGGACGACACGTGCTTGATCCGTTTCATCGCTGGTCCGCCCTATGAGGACATTGCTTTCCGCATCGTCGACAAGGAGTGGGACTACAGTGGGAAACGAGAACGTGGCTTCAAGAGCAGCTTTGACAAGGTGAGTGACTGTCTGACAGCTCAGCTGTGCCACGCCCGCGCCTCCAACCAAAGTCGCCATGGCTAATACAGACCAGGGCATCTTGCAACTGCATTTCCAATTCAAAAAGGTATCATTGGCTCGCCTTGCCTACCCGCTCATCCTCATACTGATGCCCTGCAGATCTACTACCGCAAATAGTTGGTGCTCTGATCCTGAGAGTCTTATTAGGGTCGCCATACCAAGTATGCATCACGCACACGGCAGTGCCAGGCCTGTCCGCCCCGATCTAATTCCAAATCGTCACCTCTCCGCGTCGCCTTGCTATCTCGGTCGACTTCGCGGTAGCGGTCAGCCTGTGTAACGGTGCCACATGCGTAGATGATGGCGCAGTCCCGTCTGGCCAATTCATCATGTCCATGTCGCCAGCAGTGTATGTACCTCCACAAGGCGGTGACGAAAGCGTCGACACTGGTGGACTGCCAGTTTGGTGCGCTCGTTGCCGTCAGTGCAAATGAGGCAATGCAAATGGATTTCACCGGACAGCTCAAAGCCCCGTGCAACGTTTCGCCATGTCCTCATGCAGGTTGTCGCTCCTGTCACTCAACGGCTGCCCTTTGCTTGCATAAAACTGCAGGGTACCTGCTTGAAAACACATGCAGGTCGATACCCGTCGCATGCTGTCCCCTGTCAAGTTTGCACATCGGTGCGATGAAAGCCAATGACAATTGCTTGCATTAGGCAAATCCGCACCATGGATGCGCCATGCCTGCGAGAAAGCTGCTGCAATGGGAGCTCCCATCGCGATGGGAGTGTAGGCATCAACTCTAATGGAAATGACGAGTGACGGTGGCAGACGAGCGCAACATGCTCTAGTTGAACGGGAAAGTCGAAGCGGTCTGGATACCGCTCGATGTGCCGCCGTTTCGACGATCCATTTCATAGTCTTGGCTCTATGCAAGTGCCCGTCCTGCAGCCCTGTCGTCTCACCCCAAACCCACAATCGTTGGTCCCTGCCGCTGGACTGCATGTGCAGTCACCTAGCAGCCTTACGCGGCACCAGCCACCTACTCGGCGCGAGAAACACGGTCTGGAGATGTTCTACGTCCGGCCTTCCAAAGCCGTGTCACCATCTCTGCAGCTGCTTCCCCGGCATGACCATGCTTCCCTTCATCGACTTCTTGTTTGTGTGTGGGCCATGGCTGCAGATTCAAGCTATGCTGGCAACCGAAGCGTGACAATGAACTTTCCATCCACATTACAATGACCGCCTTCTCTCGCCGTACAAATACATCCAACGGTCGCTTCACTTTCTCGTTCGCCCGTCTGTTGCCTCTCAATCGATTCGCTCTCTACCAATCCAGTCGTCTCACAAGTTTCGTTGGCCAGCGCATCGCGTTTTTGTATCCATATCCGGAAGTGCTTGACTAGGTGAAGAAGCACAACAGCAATGCCACTTTCAGCTTCGCCCCGTCTCCCCGCAACCGAGATGTCCCAGGACAGTCCACAAGAGGACTGCAAGGTCTCTTTCAGCGCTGAGGTCCCTGCTCGCCCCCAAAACCTTGCCACCACATCCATCCACCCTGACAAAGAAGACGCATCCACCCAGCCTCACAAAGTAGACATGCCAATGGTGGCTGCCAACCAAGCGATCTTGTCTCCTGAGAACAGCCTCGCGCAGCATGTTTATATGCCATTCAATCCCCAGTCCATGCAATGGTCCTCGCCCCGGTACTCTACCCCTCGAAACTTTCCTCAAAACAACCCAGCCCTCAACGGAAATGCGTATTCCACGGCGAACCCTTCCTACACCCAGATTCCTCATCACGCCCGAAATAGCCTGTCTTTCAACGCCAATCAACACCTCAGATACGCCAGCGACTTTGACAACCATGATCTTGCTGCCTTTCCAAGAAACATGACCACGTCATACCCACCATCTGCCTTCTTCCATTCTCCACCGGATCCGTTCTGTACCCAGTCTCTTCCGGACACCTCCACGCCAGAGCTCGCGCAAACGAACGACGACTACGACATGCAGTACGCTGGCTACATCAAGCAAGAAGACCAGCTCGAGTACACCGGTCACAGCCCCTACTCGAAGACGTCTCGTGCATCTACCCCCTACTCCACCGGCTATGAAGACGAGGAGCCTATTGACAAGGAGCAGCCTTACGCCCAGCTCATCTATCGTGCTCTTCTCGACGCCCCACAGCATACCATGGTGCTGCGCGACATCTACGACTGGTTCAGGCTGCACACCGACAAGGCTGCCCAAAGCGAGACCAAAGGCTGGCAGAACAGCATCAGACACAACCTGAGCATGAATGGCGTGAGTATAAATCCAGCTTTCACTCTCATCTTAACTACGAGCAACACACTAACTCACTCGAGGCGTTTGAAAAAGTCGACTCCCCCGCCGACGCATCAATCAAAGGCTTCATGTGGCGCCTGACCGAAGACGCTCTCCGCGAAGGCGTCAAGTCCACAACCCGCTACCGGTCCAAAGCCCCCAACAAGCGCTCTTCCACCCGCGCCCAGCCCCTCCCCCAGCGTCAAGCCTCAGGCGCAAAAGGCGGCCACGCCGCCCGCCGCGCCGCCAGCCAACGCCGCTCCCAGCGCATGCGCGACACCTACCACGCCTTCCCCCGCAGCGAACCCTACCCATCCCCAGCCTACAGGAACGGAAACGACTGGCCCCACACCAACCACTACACCTCCTGTCCATCCCCCATCTACTCCCCCCGCATCGACAGCCCCTACAGCCAGTCCGCCTTCTCGCCCTACCACCCCCCAAAAGACAACCTGCCCCCCTTTTCACCCATGCCGGGCCTGGCCTCACACCTCATGTCCCCACCCCGCAGCTACGCCAGTAGCCCCACCACCGCGTCTGCCGCCTCCGAACCCTCTGCGTTCATGACCGGTGATGTCGCTTTTGCGCTCCACCACGCTGATAACCAGCTGTTTGATGGCTCGCCTACCCCGCCTGCTGAGGAGCCTATCACCCCTGTTTTGCCGGGTGGGGTGGCGGCGTGGGGGCTTGATGGTGGTGTGGGTGTTGGTGTTTATGATGACCTGGCGCGTTTTGGACGTGGTTTGTGAGTTGAGAGAGGGTTTTGTGGGTTGGGCCTTGTCTGGACTTTTTGGACATGGTTTGGCTTGTTTTTTCGCGCGGGTTTCTTTATCTTGGTTGGCGTTGGCGTTTGTCATTTTTGAAAACGGCCATGACGATGGATGGATGGATGGATGGATGGATATGGGAACTCATTCTTCTCTTTTCTCCTTTTCTCTTCTCTCCTTACTCCTTGCTACTATCCCGCCCCGTCCTGTCATGTCCCGTATTATCATGTCCCACTCCATCCACCATCCCCCCTTCGCATCCTACACACACGGACGACCATTCTTTCACCCGACGATTATCCTTTTCACGACGCGATGAAATGTCCCAAGAGGTTGCGAGATGGTGAGTAGTGTGTTTTTGCAGTGTGTGTGCTGCATTGCACACCGCACGTCTGTTTTCTCAGTGTCTGCGGATTTTTTTATGGTTGTTTTGTCGACGTCTTCTTCGGTTCTTGTTGACGACTTTTTCTTGTCTTGTATTGTCGACGACTTGTCAACGACTTCATCCGTCTCATCTCCCTCTCCACCGCCGTCTTGCCTCCGGCATATCCCGCCCACGATTTTTGATCTCTTATGAACGACTTGACTTTATCCTTTTACTCGCTCAAAGACCGCAGTGGCACGCGCCAGCTTATAGTGTATATACCGGTAGTTATACGCACGGCTTTGCTTAGTGTAGATTTAACGAACCCCGGATTTAACGAAAAAAAGACTTGTTGTTGTGTTGGCGTGTGCGCTTGCAGTGTTTGTGTGTGTGGTGGATAGGGGGATAGGGTGTGTTGCGTATTGGACATTGGACCTGTCGCTTTCCCTTGCCTTGATCCGAGTTTGCCCATTCTCCCCAGTCTCTTTCTCTGTGTATTTTTTTTCTTCTTTCTTTCTCTGTCCTTGGTCTGTTGGTTGTTATTTCTCTATCTCTATCTCTATCTTCTTCTCCTTTACCCTTGCTTTCGCTTCGTCGTAATCCATCCCTTCCACTTCCACCCGCCCTCTTGTCTCCATCTACGCACATCCAACCCCATCATACTTCACTACGCTTTTACCGCGCCACGCGCCTTCACTTTCTCATCCTATCCTGCAGTGGCCCATCCCGCAGCGCCATGCCATGCCATGCCACGCCACGGACTATGCCACAAACTGTGTATACACCCCTCTCTCTTGACCTGGATACCGGCTCACTCAGGAGTCAAGAAAATGCGGTAAACGAGAAACGAGGGATGAGGAACACGATGTGCATTGCTGTGGCTGTATTCTCGATCTTCGTGGTCGACGTGCGGTCTTTGGGGTCGATGTGCGGTCTTTAGGGTCGATGTACGCGGTAACTCGGTCTTCATGGTCGACGTGCAGGATCGCGGAGGAGCAACTCGCTCGGATCCAAGTCCCAAGTCCGAGTCCTTGGCTGCGGGTTGTGGGGTGTGGGGTGTGAGATGCACATGCAGAGTGTGAGATGCAGATGTGGATGTGGACGTGGATGCGGGGTGTGAATGAGGTGCTATTCAGGGGAGGGAAGAAGGGATATAGAGAGGTGGAGAAGGGAGGGGATAGGATGGAGCACTGAGGTTTACTGGAGTTGGTATGGTGGTGTGATGGTGTGATAAGCGGTGTGGTGTGGTGTGGTGAGTTTGGGGCGAAGTGTCGTGCTGAGGCGAGTCGGGATTGGGGCTTTCAGAGGGAAATAGAGAGGGTGCAGGTGGCGAGTATGTTGTTTCTATGCATTCAGTCACAACGTGTGCGCGAGAGAGTCACCTGTGTGTGTTCGCAGGACTTGGTGTTCCGTTTTGATCGTCTTCAAGACCCAGCACGGTGCAGAATCACGTGACATCTCACAAAGTGACTACTTGGTCAGAAAATGGCATTCATGATTTATACATCCTGGCCTGGTCTATGACTCCCCACCCTTGGTCCCGTTGTTCGTGCAGTGCACCTGCTTCTCAATCCCCGGAATGCTACCACAGCTATACAAGTCCGTGCCGGAGGGCGACTTTACGTCGATATTGCTGATATTGATATTCTTGCACACGGTCGGGCTGGAGCACTGCAAGTACCCAATAAGCGGGTCGTACTTTTTGCTCGTAGTGCCCTTGAAGTTCTTAATAGTGATGTCGGAAATGGTCAACTTTGACGGGAACTGATTGCACAGCGTGATGTTCTTCTGGCCGTAGCACTGCGTGATTTCGATCGCGTAGTCGACGTTCGACACCGTCATGCCGTCGTATGTAATGTTTGATACTTCGCCGCTGCCGCCGCCGCCCTGGAGGTCGCCTGATAGTGCGGATGGGGCCCCGGGCCACACCTTGATGCGCGCACCGTCTGAGGCGTTGGACATGGAGATGTTGGCGACGTAGATGTTCTTGACGACGTCGACCTCGTTCGAATACTGCCCGAGAGAGCCCACCGATATTCCATGTGAACCGTTACAGACGAGGTTCTGGACGACAATGTCTGTTGAGTTTGGCTTGAAAGAGACGCAGTCGTCGCCGTTGTCAATGTTGGAATTCTGAATCACAATATTGCTGCTACGGTATGTATCCCAGCCATCCGTGTTCTTTGCTGGACTCTTACTGACGCTGCCGCCCTTGATGTCGATGTTGGAGAAGACGACGTTGGTGGAGTTGGCAACCAGCGTGTACCACTGCGGGCTGTAGCGGAACTTGAGATCGGAGATAACGCCGCCTTTAAGTCCGATGGCGCCGAACAGGATCGGTCGCAAGATGTAGATGTCTTTTGCGTACAGGTCGTACCAGGCCTGGCCGTTGCCGTCGAGGGTGCCGCCACCGTAGACATTGACATCCTCCCCGCCCAGCTGGAAAAAGGTAGTGGCGTTCTGAAAGGTCTGGTAGAAGGCATTCTTCTGCCAGTAGTCGGTGTCGTTTGTGAATTTGATGGTACCCTGGATGTCTTCCATGAATGTTAGAATGATATTCGGGTATTCGTGATGCGGGCTGGTGCTTACCAAGGTCAATGTGCTTGAGGAACGTCAAGTCGAGTGCAGTGCCAATAGTGTAGCTCTGATCCTTGGGAAACACAACGTGGCCGCCGTTGTTGCATTTCTGGATCGTCTTCAGGATGTTCTTGGAATCATCCTTGCCGCTGCCCCTCGCGTTGACGGTGCAGACCTTCTTGCGAGCAGGAGACACAGGAAATGCCTTCCCCGGGTGATAAGGAGCAATTGGGTGATTCGGTCGCTCCGAGGGTGTAGACTTGGGGTCGCGCTCCTCGATCTCAACAGGCGAGGCGACCGCTACGGATGCAAGTGCAAATGTGAGAAACTCCGAGACACGCATGATTCTGGGATGTCCAGTTGCTGAGATTGAAGATCTGGTGCCTTCTTATCAAGAGATCAACATCCCTTTTATACTCAATCCAGCCATTGCCTGGCGTCGACGCTCATCCCGCAGCGTTCAGAGCGGGAAATGAGCGCGGAGAAACTCCCCCCACAATCTGGTAGTCTCATGCGTCCGTTCTGGGGTCCTCGTGGCGGGGGAGTGGCTAGTGGGTGGCGCTACTGCCCAGAAGGCTAGCGGTAAACAGGCTTGCACAAGCTTTCTGGGCGAGTTGGCATTGCGATTGGCGGAACTTCTCAACCCCAGGTCCTCGTAGTCTGGGGTGGTAAATGTCAATCTTTCCGACACACATGACCAAGCCGGCAGCTCGGACACGGTCCTAGGGTATATCGCCGTGTCATCATCAACCCCTCGGCTGAGAGATGCTGTGGAGCCTGGAGGACGTCCCGTAGAATGCTGACGACGCAGTTCAACATGTGCGAGCCAAGTCCTGCCGATCCGAGCAACCGCGGACGATATATTGCCGTCGTCTCTCTGTTTTGCACTTGCAGAAAAAAAGATATAGCGTAGCTTGAACAAGCTGTTCTTTGTCAGCATCTCATGGCCCGCTAGAGTGTTGTCGTCTTCAGTCGATGCCGCACTGTATCAGCTGCTAGAATCGTGCTGTGTTTCTATAGCGTATATACTGTCGAGTATTACTACAGACGCCTAGCAACGTGCATTTATTTACTCATTTGACAGCTCCAAACTCATCATACCAATCTCTCTCGTTCTCACAGCACGCAATCCACCGATCTCCCCCTTGAACCGCATCTCAACGGCTCAAAACATGGACGACGTAGATCAATGCATTTGCGACAAGGATTCATACCTCTCGGTCCGAATGCGCACAGCATGTTGAACGAAGATCTGGTACCTTGCAGCTGACCAGCATTAATCCTTGCCTCAAGATACCGCAGTCCAGAAGGCTAGAACATACAGACTTGAGGTTTGGATATGCCATGGGAGTGCTGAAAGTAGAAGAATACAGCATTCGTGAGGCTTTCTTGCTGTGCGAGTTGATTCACAAAGTAGCATCCAAGTGTTATGCTGGTATGCGACACCCCAGCTTCGAAATGACCTAGTCATGGAGGGCCAATGCGTTCATCTTCACAATGAGCGTCAACTCTTAGGAGACATGGTCATGGAAATGGTCTGAAAGTAACGCGCAGTAATTGACACTGTCAACAGATGGCAACATTTTATTCTTGGCTTGCTCTGTTACTTGGTTGTCAGAAGTATCTCGCCGTGGCCATCGATGAGACCATCTCACTCCTCGGCATTTAAAAGATCACTTCCATACTCGCGATTGTAGCCAATTTGATACAAATGGTCGCTTAGCTCTTGCTCCCAATCATCGGCATCATCGATATTGAAGAATTCGACTTTCGGGAACCATCCCTCTGTGTATTCGTGAAAACATGCGAGCAGCAGCCCAAAGTCTACTTCAGTCAAGACATCCTCCATATGCGCTTGAGGATAGAGGATTATAGTCCAGAGGTTGGGAAATGAGAACGCATTCCGCGCGTTGGTGAAGATGTCCCAATCTGAGCCACAGCTCATCTCGAGTCGATTGAGCAGGGGACAGTGTTTGCTGAAGGCCAGCATGATTGAAGTAATGCTCGGAGGCGCAGTCGATGAAAAAATAAGATGCAGCTCCTGTAGTTGTGGCAAGTATCCCGCAAGAGAGTGTATGACGTTGTCATCAATACCAAAGCCAGTCGGCAACGGCGTTTGGCCTTGGCCGATGGAAAGCGACTTCATGTGATAGCAACTCCGTGCAAGCTGTAGAAGATCTGAACCTTCAATATCGGAGTCGAGGGCTGGCTGATGATGAAAACTCGTGAGTTGAGAAAATTGTGCGGCTGTTACAAGAAGACTTTCAGTTCCAGGGAGGTTCACATTGTCGACGTGGATAACCTGCAGTCCAGAGTTGGCATCGTGGAAACGGCGTAGAACTTTGCTGCTCGTGTTAAGAGTGTACAGATACTTTAGCGCCGGAAAGATTCTTGAGTCTCTGACTTTCTGAAGAGTGTCGAACCAAGCGTCGTTGACCGGCGGTATGTGAAGCAGCTCCAACTGTTCATATTTGGCTACAGCAACGAACGCCTCCAGGGACCAGCATTTATCCAGTGCAGCCACATGAACGCCTCGCAACGACGACATGCGCTGCAAAAATCGAGCAAGACCTGCTTTCGAGATTTTCACATTTCTGAAGTCAATGTCAAGTTGCTGGAGCTGCGGGCACAGCTGGCAAAGCTTATCGAGAAAGGAATCGCCCAGACATGCACTCGCGTCTACGCGGAGGTCTCGCAGACCTGGATGGACATAATGTAGGATCGCCTCTTCCGTGTTAGAAGTTTCAGCAGTATCTGTCTTCCAAATGTTGAGATCTTCCAGGAGTGGAAACTGCAACTGGCGAAGTCGACAATGCCACTGCGCGTCATCTTCCCTTGTGGACTCGTCCTGCTGAAAGACAAGGACGCGAATAAAATTCGCGTAGAACTGCGCACGCTCGCGCCCAATATCAGCACGCAACACCATGCGAGCTAGGTCGCTGATTTTTGGTGTTACATGCGAGACGCCAAAGATACCGTAACAACCTTTCCAGAGAATTCTGCATGACTCGTAATAGAACAGCTTATTCACCAGAAGGCAGCTGTAGAGCAGACCGGGCTCTGATCTGCCGGCTCTGACAATCGCTGTGACGATCTCAGGCAGGTGAAGTGCTCGATGCATCGTGGCGAGATTCAGACGCGTCGCTGACCGGACACAGCGTTGGCAGTCACGGCCACCGCGAGCCGAGGATGCTGCTGGAGCGAAACGTGCGCACAAGTGAATACTTCGGTAGCTGCCTCATTCAACTAGGAAAATCACCCCTGCGAAGGCATCGAACTGAAATAGGCACCGAAAAGGCGGATTCGAGAGCGTTAGGCAGCCGCCCTGTGTTGAAAGCTACCAGTCGTTGCTTGTTCCGAGTGTAGGCAGTCACGCAGTCCAGGCCATGGGATTTGCTCATGCCGCCCGCCCCGCCAAGAACTTTTACTATAATCACGATTCATGTCCATAACATAATAACGCGGTAACGCCTCTATTTTGAGAGATGAAGCCCCCGTATCTATTCCCAATTTCGACATATCATCGTGTTTGTATGTATCACGTGAATTTTTAGGCGGGCTACACGCTCGTCAATTCGATGAACTTCGAAGATAACAGGCATTGTACGCTCAAGATTTGCTTTTGGTGAAAGTTACATACAGCTACCGGTACAATGCGAACAATTGTCGAGAGTGAGAAAAGACACGATCAGACGCCTCAACCTCTAGCCAACCACCCCTTCTACGCAACTCCATGTTCTACAATATCGCTCGTTCCATACATCCTCACCCTCCCATCGCATCTCAGGCACCACCTGAGCGTCTAAGCGGCGCTGCGAGGCGAGTGAATCACGACCTCAACGCTGTTGCTGATGATTGTCAGTAAATTTATCGCGCCTGAGCACTGCAAACCCCACGGACTGCATCGCTCACCCACACGGATCCTTGACGAAGGCAGCATAATAGTTCGGATGGTACACCTCTCTGATACCCGGTTTGCCATTATCAGTACCCCCGCATTTGATCCCCTTCGCATGGAATTGGTCAATCTGCTCGTGATGGTCCGCTCGAAACGCGAAGTGCACAGGCGGCCTGGCTTGCTCGTCCCTCTTGTGGATCCAGAAGTCGTAGTTGATACCATCGGCAGCATATCCAACTAGCATATCTGGTATGAAATCCTTCCTCTTGTAATGTAATGGCGATAAAGCGGCATCATAAAACGCAAGTGTCTCTTTCCAGGATGACGCAGGAGCGATCAGGCCGAAATGGTCGAGCATTTTGTTAAACAAAGCTTGATGCCTACAGGAAGCCAGGAGTCGGCGGACAGAGGAACAAAATTATTGTAACAATCTGAGTCTTCTCCAGCGTTGTACTTCAACTTATAGGTATTGGGGTCAGGCGTTCCGCTATTCTTTGGATGCGGGGTCCGAGGAAGGACAAGCCACCGAGTCGCCGACCAAGTTTAGCAAGTACTTGGCGACTAAACCTCCTATCAATTGTCGAACATACTTCACGCATCTCTCACGATCCTCGCACTCTGATTGCAGATCTCTTGTATCCCGTTGCAGGCAGCTCTCCTTCTTTACTCGTAATCGCTGTCGTGCTGCCTCTCAGCCCGACGAGTCATCGACTGCATGAACTGCATGCAAAGACCGCGGTGCCGTTTGAGGAATGGGATACCTGATTGTTGAAGGAACAGACACTAGAGCCCAACCGGTAGTCACAAATTCTGAGAAGCAGGGTTGTATAAGAGCTTTTGTGTAGGGAACGGATCATATGAGCTGCTCTCACTAGGCCCTCTGGAGGCTAACTATGACAGCTCCTCGGGGGCTGTCAAGAACTACGTTACAAGGATGATCCAGTCAGCACGTTTGACTCATCATGTCCCTGAGCGTTCCAATCGAGGTACAACTACTCACTGCCAAACTGATATTCAAAACGAACGTGGTTATTTCAAGCTCCCGCCGAGCACAGCACGCTTTGCCAAGCCTGTATGGCCGCGGTGCGTTATTACAGCAACGATTACATCATGTTTTATCAAAACTGCGAATCAACCATATCCTATGACAGTCACCGTGATTGGCCACTGCTAACAACTTGGACTTTCCAGGGGCTCCGGCCAGCCCAAGTTGATTGACCAAACCCTTAGTGCTATACTGCGATACTGCGCTATTGTTTGAAAGAGAGCAGTCATCTAAAATTCAGCGGGGCCGGGGGCTGCAATCAGGCGTTGGTGCCGTCTCAGATGTCTACACATAATTGATCATTAGAGTCTTCATATGCCCCACAAAGCAAAATTCGCGGCCCTTGAACTCATTCCACAATTATAGGTTCCTTATGCTTTGCGTGTAGAAAAGATTGTTAATGTGATCTTTGGGTCTGATGTTGCAAGCTCAGTTGCTTCAACCAGGTCAGACGATACTGAGAGTACGGATGTAATGCTTGAACAATAAGTAAGTAGAATAAGACTGACTAAAGTAACTAGTGGCCATGCTTGTGTGTACATATGTCGAAGCGTCAGTTCTGTTAAGTTTTCACCCAGCTTGGAACATATATTTGCCATTGCTACTTTTTATACATATTCTAGTGCTCACAAAAACCATAGATTTAATTTCCTATGGTCGCTGTTGGCCTCTCCGCCATCGCTAGAACCTTTACTGCTCCGATGTCCAACACTGCCCAAGAGATCTTCGACTTTGAATTCTCGACCACCGCAGACCTGACTCGCCGTGCGAATTGTTTGTACAACGCAGATGTCATTTGACAGGCTTACTGAGTTTGGACCGCGTTTCTAGTCAGTTCATCCTGTAAGAAAGCATCGGGACGCAGACAGCCAATGTACCATACTCTTATAAGAGGCACACTGTTTGTGGGGTTGACGGTTCCATCAGGTCCATCAACAAGTGTTGTGCCTGCAAATTCAATCGAAAGAACACTCACTGCGGTGTTTTATCCACCGCATATACTACTATTACCGGAATTAAAATAGGTACACTTATTTACTGCGTCGCCAGTAGGTCTGATAAGGGAACAGAAGCAGCCACGGCCGTCTGCGATACCAATAAAGGCGTATTGAGAGTTAGAGGCGATCTAAGCGACAGTAAATACAGCGTCTGTTCAGCTGTCGCCGATGTAAATAACGTTCCATAATTGCTGCTTGTCGTTGGTGACGCCCGTGAGAAACATCCAACATCATCGAAGGTAGTCGGGTCTGGGTTCACTACTAGCGGGCTGTTGGGCGCCTTTCTGCTAGTCAGTAGCTGTCAGAAGTGCTTGTCAGAGTGCTTGGAGCTGTACTTTGCAATCAAAGAAAATCCTGTAAGATAGGGGAACGGAGATAGTTGGTACAATGACCAGCGAAATGTGTAGACCACCCAGGACCGGTACGCTAGGCTGCAACTCGCTTCTGATTACAGTAGTCAGAGGCAGTGGTCAACCAATCAGAAGCGGTCTTTGACGTGGTTTACCCGACTTAGGGTAATTCGCACATTTCAGCAAGCACCAATAGGCTAGCAGGTTTGATTGCATGCAAGCATTTATGACAAGAGAAGATCGAGAAGGACCAACTGTGCGCCCATTCTTCGATACTGGTACGGAGAGCACAACAAAGCCCAGGAACGCTCTGGCGTTGAACGTGTTCGGAAGCACGAACTAGTTATCAGAGTAGCGCCTGTTCCTAACAAGACAAATCATGATTATAGAGTATAGGACAGCTTTGATTATCTTCTTAGCTGCCTGTAGGATAGATGCCTTACTCTATGCTGGAGTCAAATTGACATCTTAGATGCTACTTGTAAGGTGAGAGCTTCTTTCAACAGTTGTCTATGCTAGTTGTCTTGGTTGATAGGCGATTGAAAGGAGTTTTTCCGAAGCCTATACGTTTGTATTCAAAGCGTAGTTGCCGATGCTTTGAGATCCGCGCCAGGCACGAATCATCTGCTGCACATACTCCGGAGGCACTCCAACTTGCTGCGCAAACTGGGTTACGGTACCGTCATTATCTACTGGACTATGCCATTGGCATTGACGTTGGATGTCACATCCAACTTGTAATGAATTTTGCTGGCCGCAAGGTTCTACCCCGAGTTGCGCACCAAGTTGCACGCCAAGTAATCCACTGGACTGATATGGCAGGGAAATTGCTGGCAAAACCGATGTTTGAGTATCGAAGAGTTGTTCTCGGGTCTCGCGGGCAACTTCGCCAGGGAGGTCTAGTACTGCGCATTGGCGTCGTCCTGCATTGTTCATGATCTGGCTTACTTACCTTGGTTTCCCCGCATGACTCGCAGGTCCGGGCGAGGCTTTACTTGCCCCAGGCTGATGTCATGGCTCGGTCGTATTAGTGCCTGGCCGTTCGTTGTCGCTAGGGCTGAATCAAAGTAGGCCACGAGACGGAAGGAGTGAGCACCGTGCGTAACTCTTGTGGTTTTCTTGTAGAGGCTGAGTCCGCAACTGCTCGGCCCAAATTGTGTGTCAAGTTCGCGGTACACAAGAAATTCACTGCATGTCCGGCTAGGAGTCCATTTCAGCCCGTCTGTCCAACGCTTGATACCTGACGTTCTCTCTTCATAGACAAAGACAGCACCGCTGCGAATCATCCAGCGCTCTTCAGGCCTCGGACGCCTTGTGCACTGCTGTAAAATTCCCACGAGACACGCCTCCACAACTACTAGAGCGTCGGACGTATCGTGGATGTAGCCGTTCCAAGTGGGTCCTGGAAAATTGAGGTTTGATATCGGATTGACGCCAGTAGTTGACAAGTCGACTGTGGAGAACAAATCCAGCGGGGATTCCATGTAATGCGCAATGGGTTATCATAAACGATGGTTGACTGGTTGATATACTCAAAGGTGTAAACCGACTTATATACCAGTGAGGACGGCTCATGCTATGCTGCGGCACAAACAGCTAAGCAGCGATATGAAAAACACAATTGATTTAATGCGAGACAAGATCCCTGACCTCAAGGTAATCACAATCGGTCCGCAAATAGCAGGCTTCGTTGTACTTCTACATGTAATTACGGATCGACACACTCTTGAGCTCCTACATGAATAGTCGATTTGAGAGCTTGCGGGGGTATAGAAGAGTCTCTCAATACCATTGAGCAGTGATGTGTGTGATTCAATGCCATTAGACACCTTGGCACTTTGCGCCCCGCGCTCTTCGCCTCATGATAGACCCTCCAAGAGTACGCGCAATAGTCAAGGTGGAATTGCATTGACGTTCGAACGCCCTTGATCGAGCTGGCAACCTCATCGGTTGTCAGATTATGTGGCTGCTGGCCAGTAGTATCATTAACATCGCCACGGTCGGACTCGTAGAAGGGCCATGGTCCCAGCGCATGGAAATCGGCAGCTTGCCGGGTACTGAAGCAGTCGGGGGGGCAGCCAGACGACGTGTCCGATTTCGAAGAAACATCCAGCCCTTCGTCGTCAGCATTGTTGCCACAGTTAAAGTTTGCGCGGAACTCCGTCGATTGTGTGTAATGCACCGCTAGCAGGGATAGAGAAACGATGCTGAAAAGATCATGGCCAAGACGGGCAGGTAAAGACGGACTTCTGTCCGGCAGGTCTGGTTTCGGGCTCGAGATGTCGCGAGGTGATGATAGGTAGAGTCATCTGTACGCCTGAGAACCACAGTATTGTGGTCGAGGAACTGATGTCGAGATATGCGGTAATTCTCTTAAATGCAAACTGGCTTAAGCAGCAGAGTTATGTCTTCCTGTGAGATCTTCGCCACGCAATTTATTCTTTGCAATGATGAGACTTATACAGAGCCACTAACAGCGCCGCGCTTGAGCCAGCGCCAAAGCAATCCATTCACTTTCTTCTAGTAGCAGCATATAGTTTGACATATTACGTATGAGCAGATTCAGCCCTTCTAAACTAAGAAACGCATTTTAAACGACGATTGTGCTGCTCTAATTGGCCGAAATGCCGCTGATGCTCCGATTAGAGTGAATTTGAGGCCAAAAGACGGGTCTTTATAATCACGCTTATTACGCTTATCATGTCAAAAGAGCGTACTTGTCGGCATTGTAGAGAACAGGAATAGTCATGCATTATAATTAGGAAAATAGGGCATGCTCAGAGCCAACAATCTCGGCTCTAGTCTGAAACTCGGCTGTAGCTCTGCAGGAGCATCGAAAGCCAATTGTTCGTCGGTAAGATTACTACATTCTCGCTAGCTGAGCCTGTGGTGATCACTCGATCTTGTTCTATGCTTGCAGCCAGACATGTGGTAATTCCATTTGGAAAAACGCACAAAAGTAAGTGTGTCAGGATCAACCTTGGCCGATCTAAGACTCCACCAGTAAACGCACGAAATCAAAGATCCAAGTGGTACCGAATAGCTGTTGTATGTGTAAGGATCCTCGTTGCTACTGCAGCTGTAGCAGCTCTTTATTACATGGTCCAAAAGCAAAGATGGAATCACCAACACACGTTATGACATTGAGAAGAGAGGTAAGAAAAACTTGCTTCTCGAGACAAGGAATATAGTGCGAATTCGTTCGAGCTAACACGTCAAGAGTGGCGGCTGAAGAAGTGCCTGTTGACGTCAGGCCTGGATTGGATAAAATTCTACTTTGTCATCATCATCTGCGCCTCGCATCAGCCGCAGAACGACGGCTCGGTCTGTTTGTGGATCTACCTCGGCCGCTACCTAATTTGAGACGTGTTTGCTTTAGCGAGTATGTACGTACGATATATTAGTCATAGTCCATCAGTACCGTTGCATTAAGGTTTTTAGGGACACTGCAGGTTTCAATGCTGGTTAGGACGGAATCATAATGTACGATCTAGCGGGTTCGGGTAGATGGGAAAGGCATGGTGTTTAGAGTACTGTTATTCTCTCAAGATAACGAGCTGATGGCTAGTGCGCAATTCAACCGCAACAGGAGAAGCTGGTCTACATCTGATTCTGATCTCCCCTAAATGATTTTGTGAGCATTTGCAACAAGCAGGCTCTGCAGTGTAAAAACGTGTGTTGTGTGCGGTGTGTCGCGCTATTAGTGCTTGCTGAAATGTGCAGACCACCCTAGGTTTAGGAAACTACGTCAAAGACCGCTTCTGATTAATGAACCGCTGTCTCCAACCAATTAGAAGCGAGTTGCAGCCTAGCGTACTGGTCCTGGGCGGTCTACACATTTCGCCGGTCATTGTAGTAAAAGGTTTGTTACGTGATGTAGTATCCACAGAATATTGCCAACTGCCGTACCGTACCTGGCCTAGGTATCACCATCCCGTGTCGGCGCCGACCGTCTTGTTGGAATAATCTCAAGACCCATGCTCGGCCAAGATCTTCCTAAACATCTGCACTCTTCTTCTATCTTCCACTTCGAGCGAAGTTCCAGGGTGGTCACGGTCCCATTCGCGGCGTTGCGCGAGCATAAGATTTCTAGCAGGACTGCTCTTTGCCTCTATAGTGTCGCGCGGCTTATTAAGCCAAACAGTGCGCTCGTCGTAGAAGCCATTTTCTTCAATAAATGCGAGCAGTGCGGGAAAATCAGTGCACTCTTCCTTGTGCCGCAGGTCGTGGTACGGCACGAGCCAATCTTCCATCTAGGTGAAGAAGGTCACTGCTGTGCTAGCCTTGCACATGATGAGCTCGGCAAGCGAGTCGATGCAGTGTCGACGATGCAGCTGCGCGAACCACGCTTCGTCGGCGTTGTGTTGGCCATTTGCCATCTTACGGAGAGCATTAAGACAGTGCAGCGCGTGCAATGTGTGTATAGCTGCGAGATAGCGACCCGGACCGTAACCGAATTCCTCAAGTACATACCTGCGCTGCGGCCGCGGGATCACCCCCGGCAGCGCGCACATCGTCAGTTGAGGCGAGCAGCAGGAGTGCCGTGTCGTTCCCTGTCACTCGTGTCCAGTAGGCGTCGACCTCAGGGCTACTATCGAGGCGCGTGGGGCGCTCTGGTAGAGTGCCTTCAATAGCGGCAGTGAGCGGCTGCGCACTGACAGGTAGGCGAAAAGATCTAAAGGCCGAGATGACTGAGCCTGCGTTAGCTGCGTGTGCGTCCGAGTGAGGACAATTTAATAGGTCCCTACCGGGGAGTGATGAGTTGGCTGAAGGCGAGCATGGCGATTCACTTCTGCTCTCGGCGCCGTCGACAAAGCAGGCGTGCAGCACAGGCTTCATGTTGTAGTCGTCACTGTCGGGTGCAAACTCGGTGAAGCAGCCTGTCGCGCCCCAGCCCACCAGCAGCTATGTGCTGCCCGTGGCGGAGGCGCTGAGAGGCGGCTCGTGAGGCGGAGGAAGCAGAGTGCGTTCAATGCGAGCAGTCTTGCTGTGGTAGTCGAGGCGTAGGAACAAAACACGTGACTGAGGGCGCACAGCACGCGTTAGGTCGCGGCCGTTGTCGAACAGCAGGATGGTTGCGCCATCTCCGTCCTCGCGCACCCACTGGGCGCGATGCTGGAAGGTAAGGCGACGTCGCCGCCATGGCTGAACGTCGGTGGTGATGATGTTGGTGACGCGTTGTTGGTGACGCGTGATGTCGCTCGCCGCCAGAGCACAGCCACAGTCGAAGGTCGATATGTGCCGCGCGGAGATGAGATAGTCGCCCTCTGCGTTCTTGGCAATGGAGTTGAGGTGAAAGTAATCCCAGGGCGCGTTCGGGCTGGTGAAGGGTGGGCAGGGCAGGGCACTACATACGCTTTGGCTTGGGTTGACGTGCTCGAGCGAACGCTACTCAAACATGACGCTGTTGTCATGGACACGCACTTTCTGAAACACGCTCTCGTGCACCCAGCCCAGCCTGCCGCCATGGCCAAACGCACGTAGGTCCAGCGGCCGCAGCCGGTACTGTGTGACCAGCGCGGTTCCGGCCTCGGTCAGCGTGAATTCGTGCAGGTCACAGTGTACGCGCCTGCGCAGCTCACAGTCGTAAGTGGCGCGTAGTCGGGCCTGAGGATGAGTCCAACGCTGTGCGCAGTCCCGCCGTTGTTGATACCACGCAGCATGCACAGGTGGTCTGCCTCCTCGTAGCGGCACACATGAAAGTCGAACACGTGCGGGCCCTGGGCGCCTGTGCTCGAGGCCGTCGTTGCCAGACCAGACCAACTCCTCTTACATGATGCCATCAGCCGCCCGCCAAACACCTGACACGTCATTGTAATGCCACGCATGATACCGACAAGCTCGCAATAAATTGGATAAGTACCTGCCCCGCCGTTGTTGAAGATCGATGGGCCTGAATGCGCTGTTCGATATACATAGGGTGCTGCAAACAAGTGGCCCGTGCATGAGCGTTGCGCATCGCATGTGCACCACCAGCTGTGGCCTCACCAGGTCCGGCCTCTACGTCCCCGAGTCAGCACCGCTCTATCCATGTCGTTTCTTCTTACTTCCTGTATGGTGCACCGAAAGGTATGGTCTCTGCACGAATTCGCTGCCCGTTGCCATGAAGTCCACCGATTTAAGTCCAGGGCGATCCGAGTTGAGCAAAGAGTGCAGCCTGATTCTCGCCCCATCCCCCCTTTATCGTGATTATACGGTGGTTTTACGCAGAATTGTCTAATGCCAGGTATGCGTAAAACGCAAATGCTATGCTATACCTCCAACTTCTTCTCGGTACGCAGAAGTCGCAGCGTATGTCAGACCTCAGGAGCAGGCTTTACACCATCACATTATGTATGGTACGAAAAGCTACTGACTCCCGCTCTGTATCAATGTCCTTCCATACCAATTATGCATGGCGCTCTCCGCTACGTCTGGCCATCGTCTTCGCTCATGAAGTACGAAGCCCTGACGCAGGCAGATGAGGAGCTAGGCGATTCTACTACTGATGACGGCAGCTTTGAGACCTCTACCATTCGCTCGAGGGGTTCTGTCATGCGTGCTCCAATAATCAAAAGTTCCGATCGGTACCGCCGTGCACTGTTTCTTGCCGCCGCAACATGTCTTGGCTTTGCAATTGGCGCTCTTGCAACCTCCTGGTTGCATAGTGGTGGTTCTGCACCTGGGCTTCATTATTACAAACATGTCCTAGAGTGTAAGCCTCTCTACATGCAACAGGCCAGATGTCAAGGTTCGCTCATGGTGTACGGAACTAGCGCATCCCACTACCCCAGTGGTATGGTACGCGGACAAGCGATTCGATCCTGGCCAACACACAAACGACAGTGACGTTGCCTGGAGCGAGATGCATCGGTGTCAGGCCATCCAACCTACTCCCTCTATTGCAAAAACTATCAATACTGAAGTCACTTGCAGGCTTCGTTGCACTTCGCGATCCGGACTCTCTCGGCCTCCCTCCGTCCTGGGTCGAGGCTGACGGTCGGCACGTCTACGCAGTGGCTGCGTTCCACCAGCTGTATTATCTGTTAGTAGCCCTACTGTTCTGCAAATCGCATCACATAATTAATCTCCACTGTTCTTCTACAGCCGGATGATGCGCAGTGCATGGGATGTTGTCCTCGAGCATGGTAAGGAAGTGCTTTTTGATCCTTCGCACATCCTGGGCCACAAGCAGCCCGGTGCGGCACTGGAACCCCATATTTCGCACTGCTTCGACTACATTTACCAGCCGCTCATGTGCTATTCCGACTTCACACCAGAGCCCTGGCTCAACTATAAAGGTGTGCACTTGACGCGCCACGGGTGCAGCGGATGGGGCGTGCAACATGTCTGTCACCCGTTCCACGGCTTGGTTCAATAGACCGAGCAGAATGCAACTAGCAATGATGCATATAAGACTTAGTAGGGTGTTAGTAGGAGGATAGACAAGTTATAACTAAAAATACAGGAACACTTACAGTAGGCATTATGCTATAGAAAGGCTAAGTAAGAGTATAAGTAATTTTTAATTACTTAAAGAGCCTAATATCTAAGGTTATATTATAATAATATAAGAGTAGTTTAGTATAGAGATCTTCTTTATATAAAATATTTATAGTAACGTACCTCACAGGCGAGCTGCCCACCTGGGCGAGTTGCCCACTTTTGCTAAGACTCTTAACTATTATACCCTACTTTGGCCTGCATTAGCCTACTCTAGGCTAGTATAGGGTAAAGCAATATATAATATTACTTAGAGAGCTCTTCTACTTTATTCTTGCACATTTGCATATTATGCCCTGTCTCTCTGCATATTCTACACTGTTGTTAGGATAGTTTACCTCCTTTAGCGCGCACCCTCTTCTTTAGCTTCTTACTATTACTACACACGCTAAACTCCTTTAGAGCAGTTAACTGCTAGCCTTCTTTAACTGTAAGGGTTCCTCCTGCCTAAATTTACTTTCTTTTATATAATTTATGCTCTATAGCAGCTGCTAAGGCTGCTTAAAGCTTAGCGTGTTCTTGTTTAAGCAAAGTTATCTTATATACTATACCTGTTGCCCCCTTTAAGAGGTGTTTAACTGCGCTTATAGTAGAAGTTAGTAAGCTACTAAATTACCTCTTATACTTATCCTAAATTAGAGTTAATTATAAGCTAAATTTAAGGAGGTTCTTTAGAGTTTGTAACTACTAGTAGTTATTATTAGTAAGAAGTTATAGTAATAGTATGCGTAATTTTATATTAAGGGCTAATATAACCTGTTCTAGGTTAAAAGGGACTAGTCTAGCCCCTTAGAACCCTCCTTAGATGTTGCTAGGGGTAATAGCTTTATTATAGGCTGCTTTAAAGTATAGCAGAAACTCCTACTTTATAATGTAGTTAATCTAAGTGCGCACTAGCTTATTAACCTAGTCCCTATACACCTACTTTAAAGGGGCAAAACAACCTATATTAAGTAGCTGTAAGAGGTGTAATAAGTGCAGAGGCATGTATATAGCTATAATCTTGTTATCTTTATAGTATTATTAGAATTCTGCAGAGTTATAGCTCTTATAACTATTAATAATAAGCAAATAGTAGGTACTAACAGTGTGCGTCTTTATGTACTTGTTAAAGTGCTTTATCTACTTAAAACTAAGTTTATTAGTAGTCTAGCTATTCTTAGAGATAGTAATAACCTAATCCTAGGGCAGGGCATTGTCCTTATACTAGCTGCTAAGGTAGTAGCACGCTTTAAAGATAATAAAGGGCAGAATAGCCTATCCTATAGCATTAATGCCCTAGGTGACTGTTACCTACTCCTAGTTGCCTAGCTAAACCTACTTTAGTTGTCCTTGCATAGAAGAAGCTATATTAACTACTCTTTAGGTTATCTAGTCTATTATAAAGCCTGTCTTGTTAAAGTTATACATGTTATTATCCTAGATACTATACTTAGCTTTAATATTAGCTACTAGGCTAAACTAGCCCTGTATAACCCTAGAATTCTTATAAAGGGCTTGCTTATAATTATACTTGTAATTAAACTTTACTTTAAGCTTTAGTTAACGTAAAATAAATGTACTAGCCTAGTTTAAGCTAATAGGGGCTAAACTGCACTCTTCTTATAGAGAATTAGCTATATTAGCTACATCTAAGAGCTAAAGGGAATATCCTTGTTTAACTAGCTTAAGTACATGCTTAATAATTACCTCCTTTTCTACATTAGTTAGATTCTGTAAGTTAGCTATAGTATTATTGCGTAAAGGTTGTCTAGCGCGTCTATTACGTAGGGTTGTTTATAGCATGTTATAGATAGCTACAGCGTGTTATACTAAGAGTTTAGGGTCTTATTTAAGAGCTTAAAGCGCAAGCTATATCTAAGTCTTGTTTAATATGTTTATCTAGCTCTGTTGTTAAGGCATTAGTATAGGAAGGGTAAGTTGGTGTAGTCTTGGCAAAAGTGGGCAACTCGCCTAGGTAGGTGGCTTGCCCGTGAGGTACGTTATAAACTTTAGTACTATCTATATATATAATATATTTTACTACTAAGTACTATACCTTACTAAGCGCTATACTTTTAATGCTAAAATACCTATAACATGTTTTACTACTAATATAAGAACTATAAGGTTTCTTATAAGCCTACTAACACTAATATCTATCCAACATCTACCTAATCCTAGCATTACTAAGTCCTAATACTTCCCTAGTTCCTAGGACACTAGCTAGTATATAAGCAGAGCATAGCATATTACTATAGTAGATAGTTTTTAAGTATCCTTTTGTATAAGACCTATAAGAATAGAGACTTTCTTCTAGCAATGTTTACCTAGTGCTGTTATATACCTTATAGTAGTAACAGACCTTAATTAGAGCCTTCTAGTATTCTGTATTATCATATTATAATTAAAAACTTATCCTAGCTAGTAACAGCCTCTAAAGAATATTACATTAGTGTTTAGCTGTAAGCAGCTTATAGGCACTATTCTACGTTAGATTATACTACTCCTAGTACTACTTACCTCTTTAGTTAGTGTAATAACTAGTTATATGTACTAGAGCTCTAGTACTATATATATTATACTACACTAAGAATTCTAGCTTTAAAATTCTTATACTTACCTTTTTAGTATAAGCAGAGACATCTTATAGTATAGATGTTAAGGGTAGGGCGCCTATCTATTACAGTTAGAATTTTAGAGACCTTCTAATTACTAAAGCCTTTAGGTTTAGATCTTTCTATAACTTACTACTCTAGAATTACTTTAGAAAAGCTATATTAGATTATACTAAGGTAGACATATAGAGACTACTAATAATCTACCTAAACTAGATATAAACCTAATATTAGGCACTACTACTAGACTAACTACAAAGTTCTAAAATTAACTTAGGTTAAGACAACCTGAAGATTTAGCACTAGTAACTTAATTACTACTTTCTTAGAAGAGTAACTCTAATTTAGTAGCTTATTAACCTAATCTAGCTAAGGAGATAGCAGCGCTAAGAAGAGAACTTGCTTAGTTGCAAGCTAGTCTCCTGCTAGCAGATTACCTACTATATACTACTAAAACACTACTAGTATAGGTTGCACAACACTCTAGTATAAGATACCCCTCTAAGGCTAGCTCTATCTTTACTATTTGCAAAAAGCTATCTAAAAAGACTCTTAATATTAAGGTATTATTAAATAGAAATAACTTTACCTTTTAGTAATAGTAAGCATTAATATAGGACTAACTTAGGATTAATTTAGATTACTATTAGAGTATATGTGTATATATAGCTCTTATTTAGAGCTATACTATAAGATTAGCTAAAAAGTACTTAGAACTTTAGTATTTGTCTAAAGATAATATAAACTATTTCTAATTTGTAAAAGACATAATTTTTTTATTAAAGTCCTATTTTATTATAAAAAATAAGTAAGCTAAGAGTAAAGTAACTTTTAATAAACTCTAGATAAATAAGTTAGAAATATTTCTTATATTTAAAAGTAAGTTTCTTAGTGTAGTAATTAAAAGATAAGTATCTAAGTTAGAATAGTTTTACTACTTATAGACTAAGCTAACTCTAGCTCTCTAAGTACCTAATCTTAGATTTTAGTAGTAATAGAATAACTTCATCCTTTATATAGTAGAGTATCTTACTACCTATAATATAGAGAAGAGAAACAACCTTACTATATTACAAACTTTGTTTTTATAACTATAGAAACTTATATTTAGACTCTTACTAAATAGAAAATAGAACTTTACTTAAACTTACTAATAAAAATATATAGTTTAACTCTAAATGTATTTACTTAAAACCCTACTATACTATATTAACTGTTAATTACTCTTACTCTTACTAGGGATTAGACTCTAGGTACTTACTATAACTATAGTAAACTAAAACACTTTATAAAGAAATATACTATACTATATATATATAAAATTAAGGTTAGATAAGAGGATTTTATAGATACTAAAGAAGACTTTATATCTAACCTAATATCTAAAGGAAAAAGTACTGCTTAGGAGGAGTACTTTACCTAGGCCTAAACTAATATAATCTCTTTTACCTTTTGTTATCTTATTTGTTTAGCAGCCCCTATTTCCTTATGTCTACTATAATATGCTATAAAGATTATAGTGTCTAGCTCTACTCCTTAGTTTACACTAGTAATTAAGGTTTCTTATTTTTAAATTCCTCTATTATATATTCTATTTTTAACGTACCTTACAGGCAAGCTGCCTACCTAGGCGAGTTGCCTACTTTTGCTAAGACTCTTAACTATTATACCCTACTTTAGCCTGCATTAGCCTACTCTAGGCTAGTATAGGGTAAAGCAACATATAATATTACTTAGAGAGCTCTTCTACTTCATTCTTGCACGTTTGCGCATTGTGCCCTGTCTCTCTGCATATTCTACACTATTGTTAGGATAGTTTACCTCCTTTAGCGCGCACCCTCTTCTTTAGCTTCTTACTATTACTACGCACGCTAAACTCCTTTAGAGCAGTTAACTGCTAGCCTTCTTTAACTGCAAGGGTTCCTCCTGCCTAAATTTGCTTACTTTTGTGTAATTTGCGCTCTGTAGCAGCTGCTAAAGCTGCTTAAAGCTTAGCGCGTTCTTGTTTAAGCAAAGTTATCTTATGTGCTACTAGTACACCTGTTGCCCCCTTTAAGAGGTGTTTAACTGCGCTTATAGTAGAAGTTAGTAAGCTACTAAATTGCCTCTTATACTTGTCTTAAATTAGAGTTAATTGCAAGCTAAATTTAAGGAGGTTCTTTAGAGTTTATAACTACTAGTAGTTATTATTAGTAAGAAGTTATAGTAATAGTATGCGTAATTTTATATTAAGGGCTAATATAACCTGTTCTAGGTTAAAAGGGACTAGTCTAGCCCCTTAGAACCCTCCTTAGATGTTGCTAGGGGTAATAGCTTTATTATAGGCTGCTTTAAAGCATAGCAGAAACTCCTACTTTGTAATGTAGTTAATCTAGGTGTGTACTAGCTTATTAACCTAGTCCCTATACACCTACTTTAAAGGGGCAAAACAACCTATATTAAGTAGCTGTAAGAGGTGTAATAAGTGCAGAGGCATGCATATAGCTATAATCTTGTTGTCTTTACAGTATTATTAGAATTCTGCAGAGTTATAGCTCTTATAACTATTAATAATAAGCAAATAGTAGGTACTAACAGTGTGCGTCTTTGTGTGCTTGTTAAAGTGCTTTATCTACTTAAAACTAAGTTTATTAGTAGTCTAGCTATTCTTAGAGATAGCAATAACCTAATCCTAGGGCAGGGCATTATCCTTGTACTAGCTGCTAAGGTAGTAGCGCGCTTTAAAGATGATGAAGGGCGGAATAGCCTATCCTATAGCATTAATGCCCTAGGTGACTGTTACCTACTTCTAGTTGCCTAGCTAAACCTGCTTTAGTTATCCTTGCATAGAAGAAGCTATAATAACTACTCCTTAGGTTATCTAGCCTATTATAAAGCCTGTCTTGTTGAAGTTATATGTGTTGTTGTCCTAGATGCTATACTTAGCTTTAATATTAGCTACTAGGCTAAACTAGCCCTATATAACCTTAGAATCCTTATAGAGGGCTTGCTTGTAATTATACTTATAATTAAACTTTACTTTAAGCTCTAGTTAGCGTAAAATAAACATACTAGCCTAGTTTAAGCTAACAGGGGCTAAACTGTGCTCTTCTTGCAGAGAATTAGCTATATTAGCTACATCTAAGAGCTAAGGGGAATATCCTTGTTTAACTAGCTTAAGTACATACTTAATAATTACCTCCTTTTCTACATTAGTTAGATTCTGTAAGTTAGCTATAGTATTATTGCGTAAAGGTTGTCTAGCACGTCTATTGCGTAGGGTTGTTTATAGCGTGTTATAGATAGCTACAGCGTGTTATACTAAGAGTTTAGGGTCTTATTTAAGAGCTTAAAGCGTAAGCTATATCTAAGTCTTATTTAACGTGTTTATTTAGCTCTGTTGTTAAGGCATTAGTATAGGAAGGGTAAGTTGGTGTAGTCTTGGCAAAAGTGGGCGACTCGCCTGGGTAGGCGGCTCGCCTGTGAGGTACGTTATAGGTTTTTAGACTTTAATTTAAAAGATACTCTTTAAAGTTTAAGTAAATGGCTTTTAGAACAAAATTATATCTTTAATAGCTTACTATATTTTACTATATAGAATTATTAATTTAAAAAAGGTATGTAATTACCTCTTTATTATTATTAATCTAGGCTTATAAGATAATACTATGAGTATTAAGTAGTTAAAATAATTTAAACTTAGACTTAATTTAGAGTAATCTTAGCTTATTTAGCTAGCTAAGTACTTATACTCTTGTAATCTAGCACTACTTATACTAATAACTTTATATTTAGGTAAACTTTTATTAAATAATTAACTAAATATTAAATATAGAGATTAACTTTAGAAAGTAGATAACTATTAGCAAAGATAAAGCCTGTATATAACCCTATACTAAATAAGAAGAGTGCTATGCATACTAAAGTTCTGCTCTTAACTCTTTTATGCTAAGCTAGCTAATATACTTTAAATTTAGATCTTATTTCAAGTGCATTTGCCTAAAGTTACTACTATAGTAGCCTTATTAGTAAACAGTTTTTATTTTTTTATAAAAAAACCTAGGTATGAATTCTTTGTTACTAGTCTATATAAGATAGACTACATCCTAATAGACTTCTAAAATAACTCTAATAATATATAGTTACTAAAGAAATAACTTCTAGCTTACTATACTAAATACTAGGATATATTTAACTAGACTAAAGCTAAAACCATTCTACTATACTATTCTTATAACTATAAGATAGTATTAAAATAACTTCTTTTAAACTTATACTCTCTATTATATAAATGAAATATTAAAGAGCTAGAAGCTACTAAGAAGTTTATATAAGACTAGTTAAAGTATAAATAAATGAAGTATAGTGAAAGCCTTAGGGTTAGGGTTAGGGTTAGGGTTAGGGTTAGGGTTAGGGTTAGGGTTAGGGTTAGGGTTAGGGTTAGGGTTAGGGTT